>CM075196.1:9977574-10577574 GCA_037577475.1 Chaunax sp. Z400
AACCCTAACCCTAACCATGACTCTAACCCTAGCCATAATTCTGGCCATAGCCATAACCCCTTACCCAAACCCTTGCCATAACCCTAACCCCTAGCCGTAACCCTAACCCTAGCCATGACCCTAACCCTTAAGTGTGACTAGAAAATCATTATGACTACATTCATTTTCTCAGAAGTTTTGATCCTCCTTCAGTTTAAGTTACACCCAGATAAGACTTTGTCGACTGTCACTGTCTCTGGCTCTCTTATTCTGCCAAGGTCACTGACTGATGTAGAGGGAGAGTGCCAGGAAAATAACACCACTCACTGAGACAAGAGGTTGTAATCAGAGAGTGCAAAGCTACAATCAGAGCTCTTGCAGCAAACATAAAAAGTGTGAACAAAAAAATACATAATTATAGTGAGGAAGTGAGAAGTTTGACATAAAACAGGGAGAAAGGGATGAAAAGGAAGGTAGGAGAGTGCAGACAGAGTGAGAGAAGTGTACAGAAAGGGGAGAGAGAAGGAGGAATTGAGAAGATGGAGGGGTGCAGGGTGATGATATTTTTACATGGGTGAAGACATCAAACATGGTCTATTGCAAAAAAAAATACTCTCTCAGTCAATTACAGCGAAGAAATACACAGAAAAGCTGGTTGATGCCAAAACAATGCTGTGGAAAGCCAGACTCAAATATGCTGAATAAAGAAGAGGATTTGGTGTGTGCAGCATGCGGAAATGAGGACAGAATTTAGTAAATCTTCTCCACATGAAAGATTTTTCCTGTAGACCCAGGGGTTTAATAAGCCAGGGGGTTTGTTTTCCTGCTGTCCTGTCTGTTCACTGGGCTGAGGAGGGCTTAGCGAGACAAGAGGAGGGAGATAAGTTATGTCTGAAGGCAGGTTGAGGGTGGACGAAGGGAGGATACAATCATGTCTGTCTCATGTTTGCTTGCATTTTGGGAGCTTTGTGCAGGGCACCAGCACACTCTGATCTCACTCATCACCTTATAATCCTGGTGGCTTGGACCGTGCTATCTGACCAATGAATCCAAACCGATTAGGGGAGACGGCTATTTTAATCCAGGGGACACCTGAATAAACCTGATGCTCTTTTCATTCACCAATCAGCTGCACCGTTTGGTAATGGTGTACAAATAACTTCATACCTTTACAATTCCCTGTCAGGTTGCATTGTTTTCAAATGTGATCTAAGGTTTGGCCGGTGCCTATTTTCTCTGACAAATAAATAGTTTTCTCTGCATGTATGATGTGATAAATAATCATTTTTCTGTTAGCTGTGTCCTGCTACAGCACAGTGTGTTACAGATGGCAGATAATGATGAGCTGTGGGTCTAAGGATGTTCAAATCACACAGCAATCAGACCTCATCATGGCTCCTGTGGCTAGATTAGTGCAGACCAAAGACTCAGGTACACCTCGCCTGCTTTTTCAAACAGAGCATGACTTTCTTCAGCCATAAGCTGGGTCATGCTCAAAAGCATTGCTGTTTGGCATTTCACATACTGATGGGATGTAATTGTGGTGTTTTCTAAGCTCTGCTCAAGGGGCGGAAAATCTAATTCAACACAGAAGCGGTAAGTAGCATCCAGCAAGTGATGGGACAGTGCAGCAGCTTGTATGCAGTAACACACTTCCAGCCAGTGAAACCAGATGGGAGTGGGATTGTGAAAGCCTTTAAATGTGTATTGGAGCTGGATAGTGGAGGTTATTATCCAAAGAATCATGACAGGAATTCAATAACAGGCTTTTGTCTTGTGAAATTTCACTCTTCCCATAAGGATCCTTCAGTTTCTGCCTCCCTTTTCCCATCCCTCCTCTCTCTCTATTCCTCTGGTCGTCTGGGGGGAATGAGTTAAAAGCATAATACTGGGAGTACTTGAGTGCCGAAGACTCCTCTTGAATGCTAAACAGTCTCATCAAATAACACACTGCAGCACAAGATCTGAAGTACTGGTGGACATTGCGAAGCAGAGCAGACGTCTGAAAAGATTGCTTGATTTATGCATCACCTGTTCCTTTTGAAACAACCTACAGTAGTTTTGGTCATTATTTTGATAATTGTGGTCACAGGATATTCAAAACATATTGAAATAAAACTGAGTTACCTCTCTGTGTTTGACAAAACACTATAGACAATAGAAAAGATTTTATTTTTTATTATTTGTTAATGTAAACTTAAGACTGTTGCTGTGTAAAATCACAAAGTGGGCTTGTTTTGTTCAGTGTAAATAAACAGAGGCTTAGACATATTCTCTGTGTAAAATTAGCTAATGGTAGAGTTTTAAAGATTTGTCAATTAAGCAATTCAGTGATCGCCTGAAAAATTATCAGGACCATTTGTCATAATCGATTGTTTATCTGAGTTCATTTTTTTTTTTAGCAAAAAAGGCCAAAAATCCCCGGAACACATTTATAGACTAGCATTTAGAAGCCTCAGGTCTGGGAATACGTCCTCCACCATTTTTGTTTTTTATCCCTCCCATGATAAAATGACTAACGTACTCATTTTATTTTGTGTGGTTTCCATGGCAAACTAAAAATTGTTGCTTTACCAACCTTCAGTCATAACTATGATAAGAAGTTGTGCCTTTTAATATCTTGATTTTTCTACAAATCTTATTTTTTGACTTTTCCATGGAAACATAATTTGAAGGTGACTCTAAAGTTTGGTCATCTTCTCGATACAATATATCAAAAATAATATACACTGCTCTGGGATCACCAAAGGACTGGAGGATATGTCATGTACTGATGCATTTGCTGTTCCTTATGAGGGTCAGGGGAATATGTCCTCTTCAGATGACTGTTTTTAAAGTATATTCAGCAGCAGCCACAGCACAAACATTAAGGCTGTTGAAGGAAGTTAAACTTTTAAATATGGTTCTGGGGCTGACTGGGTCAAATCAAAAATTACTCTCATATCATCCGGTCATTCACACCTCTGACACACCCTTAATTTTCTGCTGTCATTGTCTGGGGCTGTCAATTTAGATATAAGCTGTCGGCATCAGCTGGTCACATCTATCCAATAGCATAGTGACACACCTTCATCGTTAGCCTATCATCTTGTTGCCTCTGGTTCATTCATGCTGTGCCCTACACTTCCTCATCACCACAGTCTTTGAAGATTCACCAACTTCATCATTTCATCAGTCTCAGCAAATTCATCAGCCACCACCACCCCCTGGACTTAATGGGAGAATTTATTTTTCTGCTGCTCAGGGCAGATGTCCTTCGATCACAATCTCCCAGAAGAGACTAAGCCTCAAAGACTTTCTGACAGACTAATTATCGCATATCATCTGCTGTAATAAATAATCATGTTTATTACAGTACATTCACTTGTCTCTGCTGATTTAAATATTGTGACAGAGGTTAAGTTGTGCATATACTTATGATTATTATGAAATAATAACTCCAGGCTCTTTAGTCTGACACTTTTATTCCACTCAGATGTCTACTGGAGCACATATAGACACACAGACACACTCAAGTTTTTCTACCTTTCATATGAATAGTGCCACACATAACACTTATATTCACTCTGTTTACCCAACAGCCTACATGACCTACTACATGACCTATATCAACATTTATGAATAGTATGCAGTAGTATAGTATATATTTTTAGCTGATTTACTTCCTTCGCCATTAACAAATGAAGACAATGGGTGTGAGGTGAAGGGGGCGTGGTTTGTAGGGTCTGCAAGCTTACACCTCTCTTGAAACAGTGAAAACATTTGTATGGGAGGGTGGAGCTATGGAGGATATTCTTATTAGATCTGACTGAGAACCTGAGGACAAGCCATGGTAGCGAATTGTAAATCACAAGGCAGTGATTTAGACCAAAAACTCATCAGGAAACATCAGGTCAGGTCATTTTGACATAAGCTCTGGAAAACGATTAATTGATCAAATAATCAGCACTATAATCACCAATGAAAATAGGTGATCTATGCAGCCCTAGTCAATGTTGTCTTCAATTTTCCTAAAAATTTCAATCATTTCTACAAACACACACACACATACACTAACATACATACAAAACATTTCATCTGTATAACATTCTGCCCACACTGTTCCTATTTGAGCTCAAATAAGAAGCACCCTGCTGTTGTGGGAGACTGATTGCTTGTGCAGGCGGACAAAATGCTGTATGTGTGTGTGTGTGTGTGTGTGTGTGTGTGTGTGTGTGTGTGTGTGTGTGTGTGTGTGTGTGTGTGTGTGTGTGTGTGTGTGTGTGTGTGTGTGTGTAGGGGTAAAACCATTTCCATCATCCAAGGCTGTTGTAATTACACATAACTGTCTTGTCAGTGAACAATGCTAAATAATAGCACAATTCAGACTGCAGACAGAAAACAGAGAGTACAAATAGCAAACACTCTCTCTGCTTCATGCACAAACAGATTCTGAGCATTGTAAGAGAACCTCAGTATAAAGGTTTAATGAAACTGTGGGAGATGTCGTCTAGTGGGGTTTAAATGTTTAAATGATGCTATTTCTTACTGGTGCAGCAGGAAGAGAGTTTCCTGTGGTAATCCCTGTGTCACTGGTCTTCTTCCTGCTCTCTTTGCCACAACCGTTTCCCCAAGGCATAAATACATCCATGTGTGTGTGATATAAGCTTAGTATAACCCAAGAGCTTCTAATGTGGAGGGCTATAGTATCTGTAAGTGTTTTACAACTTGGGTGGCAGAGAATGATGAAGGAAGAACAGCAGAAACTATTACTAAGAGAGCGCGTACTTCACTGACGTCACTAAAACCTGAACAATCAGAAAATAGTTTCCAGGATGTGTCAAAACAAAATTGTGTGACATTTGTTTATCAGCAGGCCTCTGAAAGAAGAAATGCTTGTAGGTGTGCAAAATACATACATTCCATTTGAGTCACTTTGAGGAGATCATTAATTGTTTTTCATTGCACCAGGACATAGTGCATACCATGATAATGTCACCATCAGGGCTGTACTTTGACTCTGAATCTGCATTATCTCAGCTTGGTGGCAGTGCCATATCTCTACTCTTCTCTGTTACCATAGTGTGGGCCCCCCTCCAAATATATATTTTATTCTCCCAGATCCACATTATGATCTGGACCTGATCCTACTGCACATAATGGAGGAGGAACATCATCATCATTTTTTTTTTTTGATTTGCCTATTTTCTTTTTCAAAATATTAGCAAAATGTCTCGCAATGTTGAAGAAAGTGAAAAAGTGATCCAGGGTCTTCTTTGAGCCAGGATCCACTCCTACACAGAATTTCATCAAGATAAATTGATAACTTTTTGAGATATATTGCAGCCAACAGAAAGACAGACGACGACAAAAAACACAGGTGATCACATATTCTCCTCTAACTCTTGGTGGCAGAGGTAGCAAAAGAAACAAAACTCCCAACAGAATTTTTTATATGTGAGAAAAGAAGCGATTTACCACCTAAGGGTGCTGTGTCATGTGCTGTGAGTATTGTGTCAACTGTTCATAGATGAGTAGTGCTTCTGGATGTTTTCATGGGAGCTCATCTCACCGAGTGCATTGTGGGTAAGGCTCTGGTGCAGGCAATACCAGGTAGGAGAGTAAGGAGCTATGTTGGAGGAAACCAGGATTGAGGCTTAATTTAACATCTAAGAACACTGTGGTATTGACACAGATTTCACTTGACAGCCATGCCACCCACTCAGCTGTTCTCTATCGCTCACTTATTTTCACACCATCTCTCCTCTGTCGAATATACACATATATTTAAAAAATGTGATGTAACAGTCCCCTTGAGCTCTAATCCGGAATGAGTATCCATAAAAAATCTTTCATTCAAAGGAAACAACAACAAAAAAATTACTGGCAGTCAAGCAGTGTCAGCATCCAGCCAGCAGATCTGGATGTTTAGACCTTCTCTGCTGTGTTGGATTCATGTACTAATAATAAGAAGTCATAAGTTTGGTGAATAATAATCAGTGTGCTCATGTGCTTTGTACATCAGGCACATAGAATAATGGCCTTCTGGAAAAATTGAGAGCTCAAGAGAAGTCAGTCAAGTCTAGTTTGTGCATACCCGACCAAACCTGAAAAAAGGTCTAATAATAAGGCAAAATAATAGAAAATCCCTGTGGGGTGGATCATATGTGCACATGGTCTCAACCTGTTACACTAAAACGCTTTTTTGATTTGACTCCTAACTGTTGCATCTTTTACTGCTTTTACCTTTGAAACATTTTGCTGATTATATTTGTGTACTTTTCCTCACAGAATTTTAAATACAGGACTTCTACTGGAGCGTTTTTACATTGTGGTATTGCTTATTTCGCTTAAAAAAAGAATTATAATACTTAATCCACCACAACACAATTGAAAACATCATCATTTTAGTTAAAGTGTTCAATACAAGATCAATCAGGTCTTTTTGCTACAACAATCATTTTACTAACTTTAAAAACTCTGGAGGACATCGGTGTGTTTGTAATTTTGTAGTGTTATCCAAAACATCACATCCTAAACAATGGACAAAACAATCGTGTAATACTGAAGGTTATTGAGAGCTAACTACCATCATGTGTTGCATAAGGCAGAGAGGAATGTGTACAATGCATGCCAGATAAAATAAATTACCCAAATAGAGTCCCATATGTTTGTTTGTTTCATGTTGCCAACTACACATTATATTGTCCTTTACACAGACATCCCTGCAAATAAAGTAGTAAGCAGAGAATGAGGGATTTTTGGACCCAGATGTCCTTGGCTTATGAATACCTCCTGCAAAGGCATTCAACAAATTCAAAATGCAATTTCAGTATGATAATTCAGATGCTGTTCCCATTGAGGCTACAGTTCTGACCCACAAGTGACTGACTGTGGAGCAAAATTTGCATATTTTAGAGCTGGGCTGATGTTATTTCTTTTCAGCCTGAGAGGTCGATCAATAGGTTTTGATCTACCAGCTATACTATCAGATCAATACAACAACTTAATGTGATCATTGGAGAAGATTCTGACCATGTGAAATCCCTGTTGCTGATTTTTGACACTAACTGCTTCGATCACACACAAGCCACAGGTTAAGAGATCCAAAGTGTGCAGCCATTAACATGAACACGAGTCACATGTTTAAATCCTGACTACATGCACAGAAAACACATCATCTAAAAAAAACAAACAGAGATTGTGAAGTGAATCAGTTCTTTTCAAGACTTTTAAAGTATGGGCAACACAATAAAGAGAACAATAAGTATAAATGAAGGAGAACAATAGTGGGGCTGTGTTCGAGCAAATAATGGATAAAAGATGGCAACATGCAGATTTGGGCCTATAGTCTGCCCTTCTTTATACATACAGTTAGTGTTGTGGCGCCATCTAGTGGTTGAATGAGAAATGTTGATCACAGACATCTAAACTGTTGTCTGGTCTCTGGAATTCAGTGTATAGTTTTACTGGCAAGCTTTTGCTGGTCTTCCTCAGACAGAAAAAAAAATAAGTCAGATAAATAGAATTTGATCTGGGATGTCATCATCATCTAATAAAGGCTCTGACTGTAAAGGCCCCTGACCAACTACAAAAAATAAAAATGTATTTAATAAATGCAGTAACGCAATAATAATCAATAATAATCAAAAATCAATCATCGGCTTTGTGAGGCTCTGCTGAAACAAAGTGAGCTAGTGTTAAATGCTAACATCTGCCTGCCAATATTCTTGCAACATGAATATATCCTCATTATGTACTGTGTGGATTGCCTCATAATAAATCCATGGCTCTAGATGACTGCTAACATCCTGATGTACAACAGGCATTATGTTACCATCTTATATTTCAGTGAGAAACCCGGCGTCTTTATTTTCAGACTGTTTAGACAGACAACAGAATAACTGAGAGGATTGTCTGCAACAATAACAACCTGAAGCTCGACATCAGAAAAAAAAATAACAATGATCTCTTGGTGGAAACTGCTCAATGTCTATTATTGTGTAAGTTCATTGAAAGAAACTAAGAACAGAGTCAAAGGCTGTCATGCTATTTCTGCTGTGGAGGCATAACAATGGAATTATCTTGTGGATGGCTGTTTAAATAAATAATAGCCTAGATCATTTCAACACATGCTAATTATACTGCAGTGTCACTGATATCCCTCTTCTGGCTGTGTACCAATAAGCCAATAAAATATGCAGCTTGAATTCCAATCTGCTCATTTTTTCATTGTTTTTATTGATTGAAAAATAGACTACTCAAAATAGTATCAAAGATTTTAAAAGCTTCCAGGGCACCGTTCAGTGTGTGCAGACACCTGTTCCTTTGTCACTCATTTTACACAATTTGAATTTATACAGCTTGCTGAAAATTATTAACTCAACACACACACATTTTTCATAAAACATGAAAATTACAAAGAAAAAAAATCCTCATATAAAACAGCATCTAAATATAAATGAAAGGCAACACAATGGATATAATCTATACAGTACTTGTCACGAATAACAGCTGTTTGCCTATAGATGGCATAAGAGAGCTAACACTGAAGCGGAGTTGACAATATATGATTTCAAACCAAGATTTTAAAAATATCCTGACACACCACAAGAAAAAGATGATAACAAAACATGTAACAGAATTTGAAGGAGTCAAGTTAAACCCTGAATTCACTATATTGTAAGTCTGTGATAGGCATGAAAGTAGGAAACGTGTTAAAAAATCACAATGAATAAATGACAGTGTTCAGGGACTGACAAGATTTTTACAAAAAATCTTGCTTCACTCTGTTTTTGATTATATTCCAAAATCTGTCTTAACACAAAGTAAGGCAATGATCAGGTAACTTTCCAGTGTGTTGCACAAAAAGTATACATTTTAGATTCAGGGTAGTTTGAAGTCAAAGTGTTTCCCCCTCAGATCATGAAGGAGTGAGTTTGTTTGTAGTGCTTGAGCTGTTGAGAGCAGAGAGACATACAACATATTATTTCCTTAAATTTTCTATGGACCAATGATATCAGCAACTTATTACCTGAATTTAATGACAATCCAAATACAGTATGTGTCAGCAAGCAAAGCAGACCCGGACACAATAACAATCCATCTTGATTACTCACATTGTGGATTGGAGGAGGTGGAGGAGGAGGAGGGTTGAAAGACTTGGTGCTGAAAGACAACGGGCAGCAGTTCAATGTGAGCTCAACCACATACATACAGACAAAACAAGAGTCAGACTGAGAAGTAATGCCCTCACCTTTTTGTTTTCTTGTCCTCTGTTCAAGGAAACAACAAAGGAGAGAGATTAAAAATAACAGAGTTAACATTTCTCATTAGAACTATTTCTCTTTATCTGCCAGAAGCAATGAGTTGGACAGTAATTAGTACATTTATTCAAGTATACAATAACAATTATGTCTCTGTTCATCTGGAAAATTTATATTCTACTTTCTTTCATCTCTCCTAGGGAAAAAATCTTCCTCTTTACCTGCTTACAGTCTGGTGAAAACAGTTACCTGAAGTTATACCTTTTTAATACTTTTACTTAAGTAAAAGGTCAGAATACTTCCTCCATGGCTGTCTGTAGATTAACACATGTTGTATAGCAAGTGCAGACGTCGAGGGCCCGACAACAACACAGGGCAAAACAACGAACTAGCTTCAATGTAGCGCATAGAATATGTGATGTTATACACAATGGAAAAAAGTGTTCTTTTTTAAAGTTTGCAATTACTTGAAAAATTTAAAGGAAACTTAAGAGTTTAAGGGTTTAAAAAATGTTCTGTTTTTGTTGTACATTTTCCAATTCACTGCAGACCAAATGGAATATTTAATTTATGGACAGGATAGGAGAGAGGTTGAGATTTATGACCATGCTTTTACAAAAAAATGTACGTTTTTTTTTTTTAAATGACCCTACAGGTTTTAATCACCATCCATTTTCATACTTTATTTCTCTGATTCAAATGAACTAATCAATACAAATGCCTCAAATAAAATGACAGTAACATGCACACAGTGAGCACAGCATCATACTACTCACTCTTGCAGCAGCCTCGGCGTCGGCAGACACACACACAGACGCAGCAGAAGAAGAAGAGCATCACAAAAGCTACTGCTCCTGATATCAAAATCGCCAAATTCCAAGGATCTAGAAGAGGGGAATCAGATTATTACATCAGTCTTAATTGATTTGAGCAGGACATGTCAACTCCAGTGAGGAGTTGTATCAAACCTACTTACATTCAATAACGCTTAGTTGTTGGGCCACGCAGCTCTTTGGAGCCCCCACGCTGTTGGAGGACTCACAGCGGTACATTCCTTCGTCTGTTATGGACACACTCTTTAATTTCTGCTCCACACAAAAACAAGATGAAAGTTTAATTACAGAGATCAACAGTTGTGTGTCTGTGTGCATGTGTATGACTGTCTGTATGACTGTCTTTAAATCCTCCAGGGTCTACTTAAGTTTGTGTTTGTGTTCCTTCACAAGTATTTGCATACTTTAGTGAGTACTGACCAGTATGCCCTTGTTTGTGTCAATGCTGTACGGAGTTCCTGCTGTGGCCATCAGAGCCTTGTTGTCTTTGTACCAGCGGTAGGTGGCAGGAGGCACACTGAGTTTGTCCTTACAGAGAAGCTCCAGACCTGAACCCACAAACACAGAACTCGGCACCTCACAGGACGGGACATGAGGAGGCACTATGGAGGCAGAGAGGAAAAGTAGCTCTAGATGCAGCAAAATGTCAAAACATTTACGCATAAATATGCTGAAGGATTTGGGAGGGGCTCAGAGTGGAGCCGCTGCTCCTCCACATCGAGAGGAGTCAGCTGAGGTGGTTCGGGCATTTGGTAAGGATGCCCCCCGGACGCCTCCCTGGGGAGGTATTTCGGGGATGTCCCACTGGGAGGAGACCCCGGGGTAGACCCAGGACACGCTGGAGGGATTATATCTCTCGGCTGGCTTGGGAACGCCTCGGTGTACCCCCAGAAGAGCTGGAGGAGGTGGCTGGGGAGAGGGAGGTTTGGGCTTCTCTGCTGAGACTGCTGCCCCCGCGACCCAGACCCGGATAAGCGGAAGGAAATGGATGGATGGATGGATTTGGATTTGTGTCCTCCTCAACCCTTGTGTTGTCTTAACATTCTATACTCCCCTAGTCGTAAGGGTAAAAAAAAATGACCAGCCTTCACGAAAGCCCTGAAATAAAGCAGCTTATTTGAATTTTAAACCCCAAATCTATTTTGCATGAAGAAACAACCTGTCATTCATCACAAACTTTGTGAATATTTGGGTTTTCCCGCTTCACTGTGTAGAAAGACTGCATTCATTCAGTGGACACCATTTGTTTATTATAACACACGTGTCATAATTGTTTTCTTTACTAAAGTTGAGGTTTATTATTAATATTACTATTGCTTAAGGTACTGCATAGATGTTAACATTATTCTTTTAGTAAGAAATAGTAATTGTATAGACTAAGAAAGTATTTATTCTTGAATGCATTTTATTGAAGGTGCTCCCAATAACAGTCAATTAATAACAGGGTTTTTTTTGCCATTGAGCCTTGCTATATTCTTTTCTGTATAATCTGGAATTTATATATATACACACACCACAAATGCAAATATCATGAGGGCCAGATGGATGGGAAACATGTACAAAAACAGATGCGTGCAACAGATCCTGCAAGGGAAAAACAGCACAAGCACAGCTGCAAACAGTCACAACATCAATGCCAAGGACATAAAGCAAACGACAGCAACCAGTCACTTATAAACACAAAGGCACCCAATCTGCTCATGAAGCACAAGGGCACCAGGCACTCGATGTTCTGCAAAACTCTGCTGTCCTCCAAGTTGCAAAGTACAAATGGGGATTATTTATGTAGGTGCATCATGCATTCCTGTTCCTCCTCATTCACATATTCGCACACGGTTGTGGTAATGGCAACAACACAAGATGAGTTCTCTGTAAAAGCATCACAAAAGCTTCTTTGAAATTTGCATATGATTTTTTAATTCTTATCCTATGTCTCAGCGCTAATTATTTACTTATCTCTTGTTATGTGCTAAATACGTGGGTGTTTTTGTATTTTTTTCCAACATGCTTTCCTGGACAAAACCAACCAAATTACATAAGTTTCCAGTTAATTTGTCTCACCCAAATACTTATACATTCATATGCATACCGAGAACATTGAGCGTTACAGTAGCCTCTCCAAGGTTGATGTGATCCTCGCTCGCAGTCACCTCACAGCGGTATTCCCCCGAGTCTTTCTGAGTAACAGAGTGTATTGTCAGCGTCGCCCCGTCTATCTTTGCCCGTCCTGCATAAGACCCTATAGTGGAAGATAATGGAAACATGATCGACAAAGTGCAAACTACGTGCTAAAAACAAAGAATAAATCACAGGTAATAGGCCTAATGAAGGGATGATGGAAAGGACGGCACAAAAAAAATCATCTTTTGAAGTTTGGAGAAGACAAAGGGATGCAGTAATGGTATGACTTACCAGTGAATTTGTGATTAAAGTACACAAATGTCACCGCCTCTCCTTTTTTCTTCCACTCAATTCGAGGATTCTGATCTTTCTCAGTTCCAAACTCACAGGCAAGAACAGCATCTGGAAGGACAGAGAACCCAGCAGTAAAATAAGTCAGCAATTCAAATTAGATACCCAATGTATTTGCAGGTAATCCTAAATTTACTGCTTTTAAGTCACAACTGTGAACTCATGAAATCTGAACATCATGACATCATAGGTGTGTTGAGGTGTTCAATGGCTGTTTTTGCAGCATTAATTCCACATTATTTAAGCATGAAACGATATCTGCTTTTAATATTAGTTGATTTTACAAGAAATATAATTTGTATCTGGTATTCTCATTAAAGAAGACAGTTGTCAATCTGTTTTAAATCTGCACAAATCTGTTTTGCAGTGGCTTGTTGGCTGATTTGTTTTGGAAGAAGAAATCACAGAAACGGATATGAGATTTCCCGTCTCATCTTTGTCCTTACATTGCTCCTAAATGTGCACATTAATATAATTTAAAGCAATAATCATGCAGTAACACTTGCAGTAAGGGAAAAATCTAAAAAATGAAATCATGCATGACTTCTTTCATAAAAAAAAGCACATGGCATGTTCAAGGTTTAATCTTCAAGTTAACTTTGTGGTAGAAGCAGCACTGCAAAGTCTCACCTGTGTGCTCATGGACCTCCACTTCAGGTTTACTGCTGCTTACTGTCACTGACAGACAGAAAGGACCTGCAGTGGTGAGAGGATCAATCAATTATTATGAATATGACTGTTTTAATGTTGAATATTTCTGCTGACCTCTTGTTGTATTTAACAAATCATAATATACCTATAATTTCAGAATGTGGACCAGTCACAAACAGAAAATAATAAAAAGCCCATGAGATGCCCTCATCCTCATTACATAGCAAACAAATACAATATTAGTTTTCCACAGCAGAACATGTGCATATCTGCTTTCTTTTAGTGTGGATGCAGAGAGAGAGAGAGAGAGAGAGAGAGAGAGAGAGAGAGACATATAGGGTGTGCAGCTGGATCCTGGTGGTGCCAGGAGCGGTGATGTTTTGGAATGTAGGTGATGGATGACTGTCTGACAAGCTGCATTATCCTGACCTGATAACCTCTTTTAGTGATCTATACATTCATTTGCAGAGCCTACATTGCTTTACAAAAAAAATGCAAAAAAGTATACAAACATTTTGCATGTGCAAAAGAAAAAAAAACATACTTGAAGTGAAAACTGCACAAAATATTTTTTGTATTTTGCAGTTTATTGTTAGCAACGGAACAATGGCTGTGCTGGTCAGCTTTAATTCATGTTATGATGGATTTTCAGAAAAGTCCAAGCTTTACCCAAACCTTCGATATGAAAGTTGACTATATGTCTACCAAAGACTTACAGGAGAAACATTAATGCATATGCTGTCTGTCTGTCTGTGTGTGTGTGTGTGTGTGTGTGTGTGCCATACACATATATGGAGAGCATGCTTTTCTTCTGCAGACAAAGCAGCTCTTCATGACAGTAACCTTAGCCTTCTCAGTTGTCATAACAAACACACACACACACACAGATATGTGTGTTATACACCCTGTTAACCCTCACCTTCTGCACCATATGCTTTACTTTTACCCTCCACCAAACCTAAACCAGAGTCATATTATAACAATGGACCTGAATCATTTGCTATGAACACTGCAGATTATGTATTTTAAATGACAAAAAATGATAAATATCTACTTCATGTCACATAGACACATGATATTGTCCACCATAATATTTTATTACAAATCATTTTAAATGTTTTTATAGTAGGCTTTATTTAAAGTATTATAAAGGGCTTAAAATCAATATCATATTCAATATCACCAATCATGCTCAGAAAAAAACAAAAACTTAACCAGCCCTGTCCTAAATGGGGATAAGAGTTTTAATCTCCGTGGGGACATTTGGTCCTCACGAGTAAATACAAGATCCAAACACAAACTCCAAAGCTGCAATTAAAGACATAAAGCAATTTGTTTAAAATTCCCACTGCAACTTCAAATGCATTTTTTTCCAGATAGCAAATGGCCGTTTTCATCTCGGTCCAATTAACAACAGGGTCAGTCCAGGGCTAACTTCAAACTGAAAGGGTGGGACCTCCTCCGCGGGGCTATGTTATGTGTCTCATCAGCCTGTGGATCTCGGCTTCAAGCGGCATCAGACCGGGTTCATTGTAAACATGAAACCAAGTCACAGCCACTCCCTGCGCAATCTCAGCCCCTGATGAAGTCCCTGAACACATCACACCTCCCCCGGCATGAAGGCTTAACATGAATGAACTCAATCACACAAACTAATGATCAAGAAAACATAACAAACCAATCTGCATCCTGCATTTCTGAGGAATGTACACGGAATAGTATGGAGAAAAGAGGTTTATAGACCCTTTTTCTTCATTTACTTACTTATTTTGCTAAGATAAGGAACTTGACATTTTTTAGAAAAGGTTTTTAAACTTAACGAAAGAAAACAAAATAAGTATAATATTATGGTTAATTTTTCAGATCATCACATATCATCTTATATAATTTATGCATTGTCTCTTAATATTGGTGATCTGAGTTGTATCCATGCTGTTATCTTCTTTTTTTTAGATATTGGGGGGGAGGGTATAGCAGTCTGTTTTTTTCAGTGAAACAAAAAGGTTCAACAATCCTCATGGCACCAATCACTCTAATCACAATTCCAAAATATCTCCTTTGATAGGGGAATTTTCTGTATGCACACCTTTACAAACATTTGCTTTTCATTGAAGACCTAAATTTCAAGTGAAATAAAATATCTGAGGCAATAGAATCCCTTGTGTAAAAGTATAATACTCCCCATATTAAAGAATTATCATGAAAAGCATTTGTGGGAACCAGAAGCTCCATCTTAGCGCATATATGAGTGTATATCATGAATTATCAAAAATAGCCTATTGCACCTCTTCCTCTGAAAACCTCTAGCAATGACCAGTCTGTTCGAGTGCCAAAGCCTATCACTGCCTCTTTGTTCTGTCAATAATACCTCTACAAAGTGTTTGATAAAGTTTTTAAAACCAGAAAAAAAAACTCACAGTGCAATAAGGTAAGAAGCAGAGCCAACAGCTTCAGGGTTTTCATGTTTAGTCACGGTGAGCTCGGATCCGTCTTGAGGTCTGTGGGTGTCCGCTGAATCTGGATGACATTAGTTTTACTCCAAACTCTGCAGCTTCTTCAGGTTTCATTTGCAGCGCGCGCTCACAGACACAAGACAACTGACGGGGAGCACGTGCAGAAGGGAAACCCTCAGGCTGGTGTCTGTCTGCACTCTCAGGAGGCAGGGCAAAGACAGGAGATATGAACTTGTTTAATTTTCACTTGGGTGTTTTCTCTGATCTGCCCTTGTTAGTATCTCATACAGTATCATAGAGTGGACTGACTTCATAGAGTGGATGCTGTTGAGCATCAACACCACTATCAAGCTTTTTTCTTTATTTTTCTTCATTTGTACATTTTAAGGCTCGTTTCTACTCCTCCATACTTTGTGCTACAGAAATCAAATATCTCTAGAGATAGAGGAGCTGGAGAAATACTCCAAAATTGCCCTTTATCCCACATGTCCATAATTTTTACATAAAAACATGGGATGGAATAGCATCTTTAATATGATGTTTGAACAGTAGCACTTAAAAGTTCTTGATTTTATTTTTACCTTAAATTGTCTTAAATTAAATTACCTTCCATTGATGCACTTTTACAATTGAGCATTCAGATTTTTCAGCAGTCAAGTGCAATGCATTTTAGCATATATTTTTGGACTATTTTTCAGCAAAGTAATTTCACTATCCTGCATTTTCAGCAACACTTTGAAACCGAGTTCTGCTTAGAGCAACCTCACTCCATTTTCAACAGGAAATGCAATTTTTTTCTAGTTTGTTTTAATTTAGGCATGTTTGACTTTTTAGAAAGAGAATATTACAACTTTCAGGAAGACACACCAAAGTACAAGACTCAGTGGTGACACTAGGCCCATTTTCCTGTGGCACATGAAACTGTGGTGCCTCAATGCAGCTTTACCCAAAATACAAGCTGTGAGGTGCACACCTTGTGGTCCAGGTCCGAACACCACAGTACGCATGACCATGCACTGCAGTGTGCATTTCATAGCACCCAGCAATCCGTGTATCTGTGCGAAACAAGACTCAGGAACACATAGTGGAACATTTAGCAGCAAAAGATCTAGATATTTCTGTCAGGAGCTGGTAGAGAGCATAAATAGTGTTAAAAGAGAATGAATATCGAGCTTCCATTCTCCGGATGAATGAGAATGTTGCTCAATAACTGCTGGATGTTTAAATAAACAATGGATTGCTATAACATGTTCGGCATATTAAGTTAAACCATGTGTCAATGTTGCATTTGGAGCTTGTTTCTACTGGCCACAAGTGGCCCAAAATCTGTTATTACTCAGTGCAATTTTGAGGTACATGTACTTTAATTGAGTATTTACACTTAATACATCTTTATACATCTACTACACAACATTTCACAGTAAATGTTTCTACACTTCTCTGACTGCTATAGTCAGACTAATTTACAGAATTTTATTTTACTCGCAAACCATACAATCAGATTGGAAAATATGACATATTGCTCTTTGTTAACATTCCTACAGAGAATACTCAATCAGCACCTTAAATGAAACAGCTTATTCTTAACTGAAATGATCTCTTATACTCCATTTGAATCCAAAAGATGAAAATCACTGCAGTTATAGGGTTGTAAGTTTTCCACATGTCAACAGTGGTGAGTGTAATAGGAGGTGCAGATGGGACAGCTGCTGGTTGAGCTACTGTGTCCTTGGCTATTAGGTTTCTCACCACCAGCGCTCTTACAACAGCACATTGTACCTCGCTCTGGTTAATGGGCACACATGCTTGCATTTGTGGCCATATGCAGACACAAAGATACACACGGAGGCCATACATGCAGACACGTGTGCATAAGCGCACACTGGGAGACAGAGAGAAATACAAACTCACAAAATCTCTGCTGCAGCACCTGTTCACAATCAGCACCCTCAGCTGCTCTGCTGATGTCATATGACACACAGTAACACATACATGCACAGGCACACACATCCATAACAACAACTGCTTTACACAAACACGTTTTACAAAGAAAATCTCTCCCACGTTGTGAATATTATACGAACTAAACATACATGAAGCAGTGATTTTTAATCCATTATTATCTTTGACCACCAGGCAAATTCAAGCATCATTTGTGCTATTACACCTATATTTAAAAGCTAGTATAAAGCTGAATCAGGGTTAGTACTGTCACTGCACGCCAAGAAAGGGCCTTTCTCTGTGGAGTTTGCATGGGCTCCCTCCAGGTATCTGGGTTTTCTCCCACAGTCCAAAAACATGTAGTATGGGTCAATTGGACACTATAAATAGCTCAATGATGTAAATATGAGTGTGAATGGTAGTTTGTCTCTCTGTGTCAGCCCTGTGGCGACCTGTTGAAGATGCTCGTGTTGTCTCCAATTCTTTGAGCCAGGCTGTAACTCTGTGTACTGGGTTATTTCGGTTGACATCTTAAAAGTATCAAGTACCAATACCAGGCCCTACACTAAACCCACTCATATTTATCCTCATGGTTTTAGTTTCATTTGGAAGACATTTTCAGGTGAATTTCCTCCTGGTCATAGTCTGCCCCTCTCCATGTTTTATTTACAGCCACATTTTATGACATCAAAGATAAATTGTATTGCTGACAATACCACTAAAATATGGTTAATTATTTTCTTTAACCTAACAGGCCAGAGTCCATATCTTGTTATCTGAATAAGTGGAAAGTCACATGTCAACTATTTTAGTGCTAAACTTCTACTTATTTCAGAGGTAGAACCTGAATTTTATGGCAAGTTTGTGAGCTAAACTTTCTAATGTGTATTTTTTTCCACTACAAACTTTGTTTTGACATTAAGTGCCACCTTTACTCTTTGTTCTCTGACCAACTTTCTTATTTACCAAATTTCAATTCAAGAATCAAACATCATCTGCTTTCAATATCTTGCATACGTGTCTAGCATCTAAAAGAATCTGCAATAGATGTATCAGGTATAATTGTTTGGTCTTTTCACAGTTGTTTAGAGCTTAGCCTTAAAATACTGAACTTTCTACCCTCTTATTAATGTCTGAACGTATGCCAAGAGGAAACAACAGACACAATATGGGCTTTGACAAGATAAGGCAACAGGAAGGCTCTATATTATTACTTACTGAAAGTTGAAAAATGGGTAGGACTTATCCTGAACATAAAGACCAAGAACAAACACAGATAAACAGTTCCAAAGGTGGGAGTTACTGGTACAGATCGTACAATTATTTGTCCTAAGATCAAGATGAAGACACTGGCATTGCTCTCACTGAGCCTAGCAGGTAAGATACTTCACAAAAAGATGACTACGTTCTTTTTCATTGTGGTTGGAAAGTTTTCTTAAACACTTCCCAGACATTACATCGTATCTCTGCCTGTGATTTGGTCAATAGGCTTTCTCACTTTCTTAAATTGATTCTAGTCAACTGTTAATATCATTTTATCTCTCATCGAATCATGCTTTCATTTGTAAATGTGCAAGATTTTAAACGAAAAGCTAAATCTCAAACTCTCAGGACTCAAATTTTAATTGCCTTTCAAAAAACATTTAACTATGAATTAAAGCAAATTTGAGGCAATTATATTTCAGGTCAATATTAATAAAATGATCTTAACTCAGCTTCATACTGCTTTATGAAATAATAGATGCAGGCATGGATGTATTAAGGTTTTATACGGGCCAGAGCCTCAATATTTGAAGTGACTCTTGATATTTCTTGTTGGAATGACTACAAAGAGACATAAAGTGACTACAAATAAATGCAAAATAACCTCAGAGAGACACAAAATGACCACAAAGACAACCAAAACAACACAGACAGGGAAGGGAATCTACTTCATTTCAACAGCAGTTTAATTTTCAATTTTCTTTTTGCAGTGGTTCTGGCAGTGCCACCATTTGCTCCAGGTGTGTTACAAAATCCCGTCTTGAATGAAGAATACCAAAGTCCTATGCAGGGTCACGTTGTGGTGGACGATCCTGTGCCACAAGTCAAGCTCGGCTCTGAGGAGCAGCAGAAAGAATTGGCTCCGGTGCCTGTGGACATGGAGCTGAGTCAGAATCTAGTGGAACTAGAGGTTAAAGTAAAGCCAGAAATTGGAGTGGAGCACGAGGGTGAAGTAAAGACAGAGGTTAAGAAGGAGAATGAAGCAGAGCCACAGCTTAAACCAGAGCCAGATGTTAAAGAAGAATCAGAGGTTAAAGATGAGCAAGAGGGTAAAGATAACCAAGAAGTTAAGGTGGAGCAGGAACTCATAGAAGAGGCAGAGGTCAGGCCAGAGCCAGATGCAAAGGTGAATGTGAACTCAGACAATGAGATGGGACATGAACTCAAAGACAACACAGAAGCTAAGGTGGAGACAGAAGTTAAGATGGGTGTGGTGACTCATGTGGAGCCAGAAGTAAAACTGACTCCAGAAGTTATGGCTGAGCTTGACATCAACGAGAAGCCAGAAGTTGAGATGGAACCAGAGCCCGAAGGCTACCCAGACTTTAAGGTGGAATCAGAGGTTAAAGTGGACAAGAACGTTCTAGAGCATGAAATGAAATTAATGTTTAAAAGGCAGAAAGAAGTTGAAGAGAAGTTTCAGGTGCAAATGAACCTCGAGGCTGAGACTGAAGCAGGTCAGGAGTTCAATGAGAAGCATATTGACAGGATGGAGCTGGAGCCACTGGATGATGACAACATGTTTGCAGATGAACTGACCAATATAGAGGTGGAAAACTCTCTCAGTAAAGCTCTAGAGGAGGAGGGACTCATGAGTGCTTCATACGGAGAACCAATCATGGAGCTGGAGCCACTGGATGACGACTATTTGTTTGCAGATGAACTGACCAATATAGAGGTGGAAAACTCTCTCAGTAAAGCTCCAGAGGAGGAGGGGCTCATGAGGGTTTCACAAGAAGAACCAATCATGGAACTGGAGCCTGAGATGAAGGAAGAAAATGATATGCCAGATGCTGTCATCATGGACGAAGGGCCAGCATTGGACATTATGGGTCAGCCTATAACATCTGTAGAGGAGTACTTCCCCAATGAAGAGGCAAGGATTAGGATGGAGCCTGTGGAGCAGTCAGATTTGATGGTGGAAGCAATGAGTCAGTTTGTCCAGGAGGAGGAGCTGTCTCCAATGGTTGGCATGCAACGCTTTGAGGTGCCAGCAAGGGAAGGTAATGCTGTGCTTGATGTTCAGACTGGTATAGAACCTAGAAGAGAAATGAGGCAGGGACTTGAATCCTCTGCAGAGAGATTAAGGCCAGAGAAGTGAGGTAAAGTGCAAATAAAATATTTTTTTACACACATACAGTAACTATTTTCATTTTCAAAGATACATTCACAGTTTTTCAATTATTTCATAAAACAACATTCACTTCCCCTTATGTGCGTTGTCACTGTAATTGTTCCTCCTCATCATTCTGGCCATAAATGGATCAAATGAATGGATCATTATGCCATGTCAATGCCATTGTTCAGGTTTGCTTGGATCCAGGCATTAAAGCAAACTATTTGGGTTTATAAAAAAATCTGTTTGGGTTAAAACAGGTACTTTGTTAAAGACTTTCCTCATAGGGAACATTAGTGGTCACAGCTTATTAAAAAATATATATATGTCATTTTGAGATGGAGTTCTATATTTTTTTTAAAACTTGTTTTTGTGAGTATTTTTATTAGATTTTGAGAGGACATACATGGAGACAGGAAGTACACTGAGACACAAAATAAGCTAGAAATAAACTGAATCTCTTAGAACTGGGTTAGACATACTTCGGTGCTAGTGCAATTCCCCCTACAAAAAACACGGATAATGGCTCTAAGAATGAGGAGATAAACAAAAGAGCGTGGAAAGAGGAAAACTAAAAATAAGGAAAATATTTTAAACAAATCCACAAGTGAACAAACAGAATGTTATTTGCTTCATACCCACCAGAGGAATAATTACAGTGAGTAAAAATTGTTTCAGTGCTCCTAGTTGTGTGTGACTTTT
The DNA here is from genome assembly GCA_037577475.1 of Chaunax sp. Z400. Classification (NCBI taxonomy): domain Eukaryota; kingdom Metazoa; phylum Chordata; class Actinopteri; order Lophiiformes; family Chaunacidae; genus Chaunax; species Chaunax sp. Z400. The sequence continues at coordinate 9,999,230 of CM075196.1, forward strand.
GTTTTAAAATAGATTTGAAAAAATGTGAACCTGTCCTTTAAAGAGAAACAAGATTGAACACGTTGTAATTTCACCTTTTAGCCACCGGCAGGTGCTGTTGTCCTGGAGTGTTGCTTGAGGGGAAGTGTTACCAGTTCTTCAAAAGGCCACTGAAGGCTGCAGATGCTGAGGTATTTGCATGTTTTCCAATTCCTCAAAGTTGCAAATATTAAATAAATATTATAAATATCATAATAACTTTAATATTATTTTATTAAAATTAGACTCCTTTTGCAATTCACAGGAATACACAATAATGTGCACAATCTCACCATTACTGTCTCTACTGCGTTGCAGTTCTTCTGTCAAGAACATTTCATGGGTGGCCACTTGGCCTCCATCACAAGTCAGCGCAACCACAGAGAGCTGATGAACATGATGCTGAATGAAAATGGGGCATATACACGCACCTGGATTGGAGGACTAAGATATTTGGAGGTATGATGTTTGGTCGAGGAGTAGATGGTTATAAATGTCCTGTTGAACATACAAATGAACACATCACACCATGAGAGAGGCTCATTTCATTGTTGTGTTTGTGTCTGGAGAAAGAATTGAATAAATGACTCCTACAACTGATCGCTTTAATATCCTGCTGTTGTCAGACTGGCCGCTTTATCTGGTTGGATGGATCTCACTGGAGCTATGCTGATTGGCTGTCAGGGGAGCCCAATAACACATCAGATCTGGAAGACTGTATTGAAGTGCTGGCACTTGGTAAGAGTCAGATTGTTGTTTAAAGCTGGGCACACTGACACTTTAAATCAATTTTTAATTAATAGATAAAATACATATTTTAAACTGTATGTTTTGCCAAATAAGAATATTGAAAATTGTGCTGCTGCGTTTCTTATCTGCTGTTTGTCTCCCTCAGGAAATGGAAAGTTCAATGACTTCACATGCTGGGAACCTCAGGCTTTCATCTGCTCCTATCCTTATCAGTGAATGTACAGTCAGATATTTTCCCATTTGCATTTTTGTCTGATATGATGCTGTATTTTGCTTTTTTTTTAGGTTGAAATAAATAAAATAAACATATCTTGGAAAGCAAATGGACTGGCAACACACTTAGAAAGACTATAACAGACTTTATTACATATGCTGGAAACAGGACTTCAAAGCATGTTGTAAATTATATTCAAATATAGTTTTGTTTTTGATAAAAAGCTGATATAATATCCTTTAAATAAACTAAATGCTTATGAATAAATTATATGACCTCATTTCAGTGTGCTTATTATACTTTCATGTGTACATAGATAGTCATCAATCATATAATCATCACCTACTCTTTAAAATTACTGGAGCTTAGTACCCATTAAGCAACATATTCACACACTCGTGCTGTACACAGGGCTACTGTGGCCTGCTAGGACGCACACGTTGCAGAATGTGACTGTGACTCATTTTCCACTGGCCTACACAACCTTTTTCTGACCTTTGGATGTGGAGGAGAGGATTACCAACTGTAAAGTAATGACTGGCAGATCTTTATCCTTCTATTTTAATTTTATAATGTTCCACATTTAGGTACGTCCATCACCACTGCACACTTACTCATTCACTAATATCAATATTTAAATTGTATGATCCTGTATAAGCTATTGTTTGGGGAAATGCGATCATGGACACATTTGAGCCACGCATATTCTCCATTGTTCCCCTACCAGGAAAAAGTGACTCTCTGGATTTAAGAGCTCACGTATGAGTGTGCATCTCCAATAGCTTTGGTTTGCATTGTTTGGCTACACTACATAGTCATATTTTTAGAAACACTACATGATCAAATCTGCTTTTAATATATTGACACACATTAATAAGAGGGAGTCATTTTGGCAAAACAACGAATCACATGCAATGTATCATTTATTAGCATTGATAAATGAAAAATAGAGGAGTGAATTCCTGGTGTCCAGGTCTTTAAAATCCCCTAATACCTTTACAGTTTATCAGTGTTGCTGTTTAGATGAGAGTGACTCAGTGTTGCTACTTGCCACCTGTCATTTTAAGTCATTTTCTAGCAGCACAATCAATTGTCAGCTGGCATGTGTGTTTGTGTGTGTGAATGTGTGTGGTCACACACCAATGCTGTGAATCCTCCCAACTGAGCCCCACCGCCTGGCTAGAAACCAGCTGCTGCAGTGAGCATCACCGTATCCATGCACAGTACAAACTAGAAAGAAGTCAGGGAGCAAATACCTCCGCCAAGTCATTGTCACTAAAACCTGTACAATTTTAAAATAGTTTCCAGGCAAAATAAAATTAAGTTAAAGAAAACGCTGTAATTTTGTATCCATCCATTTCCTATCATCCTTTGTCTGGTCACTGGGATGCTGGGATGCTGGGATGCTGGAGCCAATCTCTTGTATGTTTAGATATATCAAAGATGGTAGTCTACTTAAAGGATCATGCCAAGTGCATGAGCTAACCTCAAATCATATATGTTTAATATTTACCATTTTGGAATGCATCCCATAAACCAATGGTCCTGTGGTTTCCTTTCAATATTGGTTTAAAAATCAATTTACAGCGTGGGTTTACACAAAATGACCAAACTAATAGAAATTTATGAAAGATACTAACCTGTCATTTTAAAATTCTTTTGAAATAAACTATTTGGTCAGATAACCTGGACAGCTAACCCTTCCTACAAAAGCACACAAGACAAAACTCAAAACATCACTTCAGATTCATAAAATTAAATTATATTCAAAGTAAATAATAATGCAAACGGCTAAATAATCCACTTCAAAAGAGTCTCATTCATGGAAAATCAACAACAACAATAATCCAAATTCAAAATCAAATTCAAACAATAATAAATCAGAAATCCAAATAATTGTCACTCAGTGTGTGTGTGTGTGTCTGTGTGTGTGTGTGTGTGTATGTGTGTTTGGTAACTGAACAATTAGTTTGTCCTTTCAGTTCAGAAGATGTCCAGTTCAGTTCCTTTAATTCATGGAAATATACAGTATGTGTGTTGGTTGTGGGTGTTTGTTGAGTTCATTTGAGAGAGTATAAAAGTGTATGAGTGTGTGTTTGTATAGGGAGGCTTTAATGTCCAAGGAGGATAGAGGAAAATGTGTGTTTAGAGGCAGGAGAATAAAGGTGCTGTTCCAAGCAGGTTCAAAGAAACATTTGAGGATGAATGGATGAATTCTAACCCACTCCAGGGATCAGCAAACTCCCAGTGAAGCCTTTCTTACTGGTCCATAAAAGTTAGGTTGCAGTCGGTGCATATTTTTTGTGTCTCTGCTGCAAATTTACAGACTCATAAAACTTTAGTTGAGATTCATCACAAAGTTACATAACATGATAAGGCAATTAGATTGACTTGTAATACCTCATAACAATAATGTATCTTGATGCAGACTTGATGTTAACTGCAAGAGATTGTACAACTCTCCCTGCATGGGGCTTGAAAAGCAAGTTTCAAAAGGCTGCTTATGCTTTGCATATTGTATGGAAATATATGCAAACCAATGGCTGACAGAATTGGAAGTAAAGGTTCATTAAAACTTATATGTGTTTGTTAAAGGACCATTTATCTCACTTTCTACAACATATACTCTCATGATAATCCATTTTAGATATGCAAGTTACACTTCAGTTATTTGTGAATTCATCCACCAGTGTTTACAGCAGTATTGTCATCATGATTAGGGAACATGATGCAACATCTATGGCCTGCTGTTTAGTCATCTGGTCATGAATCACAGTCTAATTATAATTCATATTTTAACTGTCTGCATCCCTGCTTGTGATTCGATCTGTAACGATCGCTCCTCTTTACTGATGCTGTTGGTTGGCATGTAGTTTCTCTCTTGTCACATTTAGAGGCTGTATGCAAATTATTATTAGGAGGAGAAAAGGGGTCAGAAAAGTGGAGAGTATCTTATTTACTTTTGGATTACGGTACTGAAGGTAGGGAAAGCAGAAGAAGATGTTCTATATACAGTATTTTATCTGCATTTTTGAATGTACATATTGTGTCTCTGTATCTGGATCTTATTAATGTCATTAGAGGAGTGGAGGACATTGAAAGTTTGCAACACTGCTGGTTCCAATCTGCCCAGGGACTTTTGTTGTATCTTTCCCTATAAATATCAAATAAATGCTTTAAAAAAACGTAATGTTCTCAACAGTATTTTTTTAAATAAGGTCCAGCTCCCCTTACAAGGCCAAGAAGAAGACATTGTCATCAATAAGTCACATGATGCTTGTTTCTAATGTGCGGTTGGTAAGAAAACATATAAATAACACTATAAAAGAACATATAAAGAACACTATGCATCAAATATAAATTTTGAATAAATGGCCATAAGTGAAGTATTTTTTGCAGTAGTTTTTTAACTCAATTCTGTTCACTGTGAGGCAAGTGTACATTTTGAATGACAGGTTATAACTTGACTAAAATACATTTTAGGCTGTAATTTTCTAACTGCACACACTAACCCACACATTTAAGACTCGTTTCTGCTCAACAATAAAGGCCGAGCCTTCCGTCCATACTACAGACGAAACAGACAAAGCAGAGCAGTACCACCTGGAGTTGTTGGGGGCAGTATAGCCATATTCAAGCATGACAAGGCAAGCGGCGATGTCCACATGGCTCGGTGTATTTAATGGCCTCACAGACCACCAATGAGTTTCACTGCCTCTGCTTTTTTATTTACTTGGTACATTATAACAACCTCCTCTACGGTCGCCATTTTCATTGTTGTTGAAAGTGTTTACTCTTTACTGCTCTCCTGTGGATGAATCCATGTCAACATAAAGGACAGATGGAAGTAGTTGGGCATTGACGTTCGACAGAACCCATTCCTTTATCCCTCTATGCACTTAGTTGTGAGAATAATGAATACATAGTCCCTAAAACTGGTTTACAGTTCTAACATAGAAGATACCATGGCTTTGCAAAACGCAACAGCTTCTCATTGGATTTTTAACTTCCAAAACTCACCTCTGATAATTTATCTTTTTTTTTATTTCTAAACCATCAGAACATTTTTTCAAACTTAAGACCAGTGTGTTTTAATGCATCACACCCAGTTGGACAAAGAAAGTAGGAGGGAGGAAGAAAGGCATATGATAAGAAACGGCACATTTCAGATGCATGAAGAGGGAAAGAATGAATTCTTGATAAAGGCATTATAGGTGGAAGTCTTCCAGGTTCCAGGTCAGGCCTGGGTAAACACTTTCCTAACATTCCTGCAAATTGCATCAGAAATAAACACGATTCTCCTTGGAGTGTACCAGGTGTCATGCATCCTTCTCAAACATGCACACAAAAAACTACAGAAACTATGCAGATCTGCTCCAAGGATAAAGGTATATATGCATGTACATTGGCAGAGTGCACAGTGTAAGTATGTTGTTCTCAGATGCATGTCCCAGCAGCCTTACCTGGAATTCCTGCTAGCAGCCAGATGTCTAGTTCATTTAGAATGAGCGGAAGAACTAATAAAAAATCTTTCTGTAGATGTTGTGAAATATCCTCAGAGGACACAAAATGCTGGAGCTGATTTTAGTATACAGTAAAATATAGAGTGGATTTTAAAGTGCTGGGAGGGGTCAGAATTGTTTATCTCTCTCTCTCTCAGACATTATAAATCTGTTTCTCTGCTTCCATCTCCCAAATCTGGCTGTTGGAGACCACAAAGACCCCTGCTACACTTAGGGGTGTGTCACAGATGATGCTGCCTCTATAAACACAAGAACACAGCAGAGAGGCCTGCAAACACAAGACAAGAGGAATTTGATCCCAGCGCTTTATACAGGTATGTTTCACACACTCTGAGAAACAACATATTTAAAAACTTTAGCGTTTTTTTTATTTTTCGGTGAAAAGGAACAGTAAGGAAATGACTTTAACACACTTCAGACGATTGATTCTTTTTAAATCAAATCAAACTGTATTTTTAATATTTGCATGGAAATCCAGGTGCATGAGGTTAAGACAACCCCAATGTGCCCTCTATAACCCTGTTTGTAACTTGTCAACCGGGGGGGGGGTTTAACCAGCTGTGTTTCTGAGCTCCAGACTGGAGTCCAGTGACAGCGAAAGTATACTGGTGGACTAAATCTAGTCCATCCTGAATTCATTCTAACTTGAACTGATCTTAAAATAAGTCACAAACACATAAACTATTTAAAAAGCACTCTAAGAATAAAACACAATTCCTATCCAGAGAATCATCAAAAGTGCAATGCTTGTGATGATCCAGCTAATTGAAAAGTAGAGCTATGCAGCTAACATGGCTCATAATAATCACCAAGCAGAAATAACAGTGAATGCAATTTCAACAAACTGACTGCTTTAACACATATTCATACATGCAAAATATAAGAACGGAAACATTTTCATACAATAATATATTGAATTTTGATGTGTTTGCTCATTACCTTTTAAGATGTGAAAACATATTAATGTACATAAAATAGTTTGGTGCAAGGCCATGTAGTGCTGTCAAAACAAAGAAAAGACTTTCTTAACCTTTATTTAGTGGTCATGGAGAAATTGTCCATAGTCAGTCTATCTGTCCGACAGAACCATCTTGGAAAGAAAAAAGAGATCAATGAAAACAAACAGGATGGGAAACCATTGGTGAAGCAGCAGGCTGCAGATGAGGGTAACTTTATGTTGAATGCTTAAGAGCATGATGGTTGAAATTGCATCCATTTTAATCTGCACTGCCATCACAGCTGTAGTTTTTGTACTGGCAGGGAGAGGAGCAGATGGACATCATTCAGATTGTTTCTCAAAGCAGATTTGTTACACTGATGTAAGTCTGTAACCTGACTCTTCCATAACACTCTGCTCTTTAGCATCAACAGGCCCGAAAGTGATGACAGGAGAGGCTTTGGACAGGAGAAGCATCTGGAAACCGAGCGTTTACAACGCGCTGGAACAGGAATCTTTTTATTTTGCTGGTCATGACATCAGCATTCGCGAGTCCATGGATACTTATGGTGCTCTGGTCTGGCCCGGGGTACGCCTTGACTCGACTCTGTGTATTTGTGCATACTAACCTGGTTTCTGTAAATGTGCTAATGACAATCTTTTTTGCAGGCGATAGCTTTGTGCCAGTTCTTGGAGAATAACCAGCAACAAATGAGTCTGGTGGACAAAACAGTGCTGGAGATTGGAGCTGGGACTGGCCTGCTCTCAATAGTGGCAAGTCTGCTTGGTAAGTCTATGATGTGAACATATTTCACAAATCACATAGGTTCATATCAGCATAAAAATAAGTCAGTAAGTCTTGACAGTGAGAGCCGTAGAAGCCTTTTTGCCAACTTAAAGGCGATTACTTGGAAATGCTGAGAGGAAGGTTTGTGGTGCTAGCAGAAAAGTCAGGGTTGTTTATTTCCTTTTGTGCATAAATATGCATATTTTACACATATCTATTCATCTTTTGTGAAACATCTACATTTTAGCCTCAAGGAAACATCAGAAGGTCACTAAAATAGTGGGATTCATTGTCTGAGAACCATGAATATCCACCCACAGCAAAATTTTTGCATTGGAAATTGACCAATCATTGCAAAGATATGAACAAAGATATGTTGTTCGGAACTCTTTTCCAGGAGCTCAGGTGACGGCTACTGACCTGCCAGACATCTTGTCGAATCTGACCTTTAACCTTCTGCGGAACACCAAGGGCCGGTCCCGCTATCCCCCTCAGGTGGCTGCCCTCACCTGGGGTCAGGACTTGGACCGAGACTTTCCCTACCCGTCCCGACACTATGACTACGTACTGGCAGCTGATCTGGTATTTCACCATGACTGCCTTGAAGAACTGCTGGAAACTATGCGTCATTTTTGCAGACCAGGAAGTCGAACAACGCTGCTGTGGGCCAACAAGATCCGGTTCCAGACGGACTTGAGGTTTGCAGAGTGCTTTAAGAGCAGTTTCAAGAGCACTCTGCTCGTTGAGCTCCCACAGCAGGAGGTGCTGATATACAAGGCCATAGCGAAGGAGTGACAGAGGATATCAGGAGGTTGAGACTTCCTGAGATGTAAAATAAAAATGTTAGTGTTTAAATTTTGAGGAATTTGATTTAAATCATTGGACAATTCTGTAACTGTTACCAAGCTGAAAGCAGAAATTAAATTTCCTTATTAATAAGCCATTTTATTCATTAGTACTTTTTCATACATTTGATATTTTTGACTTCATTTTTGCCATTTTACAAATAAAATTATTTGCTGTTAACATTTATCTACAATCAAATTTGTCCTATAACGACTATACAGGTGTTCTGCTCTTAGCTGTTTCTGCAAAGAGTCAATTAAGTTCCATGAAATAAACGCATAAAAATGTTTTCCATGTCTTAGCTTTTGGTGTTTCAACAACAGCAGTTAATTTAGCTGTATATAGTAAAAACTGTCCCTAACTATATAAAGGGACAGTAAGCTCAAAAAGGAACAAGCACTTTTAAAAAAAAATGTCAAACACTATAGGAGCACATACTGTATGCATTAGAGGGGAGTCAATGTTTTACATTTTCAGCAGATGACGGTCACTAAGCACCAAACGTCCCACATAACTAAACACCTGCTTAAAAATATGACTTTTAACATGCATTTTAAACCTCAAAGCAAAAAACCTTATGTCACACGTGCGCACACAAAGTGAAGAGAGTGAACAGAGAGAGATGAACAAAGAAAGACAACATTAGATGATGAGTGTGAGGGTTGGACAGAGGATATAATGTAAATAATGGGTTGGGGTTTTTTTTACTCTTAAATCTATGCTTAAGTCCATTCCAGGTTCAAAATCAACCTCCATTCTGTTTTTGTTGTTTCTTACGCTCATCAATTAAGTTTAGGGTCTCTGCCATCAGAAGGCTAAGGAGAAATGTGCATCTGTCCTTAGTTTTCATGCCACATGTTCTAAAGAACTGCAAGTCTTTGCACTAGATGGTTGATGTATTTTGAGGTGACTCTACGATATGCAACAGGTAGATGACTTTGGCTGCTCTAGTATGGACTCCCTGCGAAGGTCATCCGGAATTTTGCCTTCAGGACCCCAAAGATTGAGCTCTCCATAAATGCCCATGTCGATCATCTCCTCCTGCCAGGGGATGGGGATGTTGCCTGAGGAAAACTCATCAAAAAAGGTCTTATCAGGATCCTCCAAGGTAACTCCCTTCACCGAGGAGAAAGCTCCAACATCATCCAGACTTTTGGCGTACACAACTTTAGGATCAGGGACAAAAGGAGGAGGCAGAATACCTGCAGAGATGAGAAATGGAAATAAAAAATCTCACCAAACCACAGAAGAATTGAAGCCATTTTTAGGGAATATAATTTTTTTTTACAATGTGCATATTCATGGCAATGTTAAATGACTCTAAACAAGATAGGGAAATACAGAAAATAGATGGTACCTTCATTGAGTTTCCTCCAGTTGATGTCCCTGAAGAATGAGTGTGCTCTGATCTCATCACAGCATTCATTCTTAAATCCCATCCTCTGATCCACCACTTTGGTTAGCAGCCCGTCACAGAGCGACTTTGCATGCTCGCTGAAATTGTCTGGATAGGTCACCACCCATGTCAGCATGCGCTCCTTCATTTCTTCACGTTCAACCTAGAAACGAGACAAACACAGATGATCTTCAGATGATAAGAATTTTGCTCTTTGGTAGCGCGCACAGCATAGTGCACCTACAGAGGCAGAGTGCAGTGTAGGTACATGTTATCACTCCAAAAGTCTATTTCTGCTAAATCAAATCACACCGTCAATGTAACAACATGATGCAATTTCCTGTTGCTAATGTTTTGAAGTCAACCGTTTATAAAGGTTTGCTTGTCTTGCAATGACATCATAGCTCCACTCAGCATCTGCCTCACACAGTTGACATAAAGACAAAACTTTTACATTGGTTTTAGCCAAGTTTGTAAACTGTGCATCGATCCAAAAAACCTGGTAGCCCCATCTGACTGCTGATGTTTTGTCATTTCTTTCCTTTTGAGATCATGGTATTTTTAAAAATGTTGTGGTATCAAGTTTGGAGAATTGTTATCTTATTGTTTCAAATAATTTGAACTCTCAGTGCCACTTTCAACACCAAGGGTAACTTCTGCCTAGTTGTGTGCAACCGCTCTACCCAAACAACAGCACAGCCAACCAAGGAGTGGTTTTGCTGCTGATCACGTGTGAGCAGCTTAACTCTCATCTTCATTTATTTCTTAAAGTCATTTTGTTGCAAAGCTCAAGATTTGATAAAAGGCTGTTTACCTTTTCCCCTCTGTTTCTAAATGGATTTTTAGCAGCCAAGAACTCAAACAGTGTCACTCCCAGTGTGAAGTAGTCAACTGAAGCGTCATACGTCCCTCCTTTCAGCATCTCTGGAGCCATGTACCCTGCATGAAGTCAAGCAATGGAAAATCTCATGAAGCATGTAAACTGAATTCACACCTCTAAATAGAATGCTGATACAGATGAGTCCCACCTGGTGTCCCAGCATATCCTTTGGTCATTGTTTTGCCTTCTTTAAGCTCCACAGCAAGACCCAGATCAGATATACGCACATTACCTGGTCAACGAAAAAGACTGAGTTGGCTATTAATTACACTAGGACATGGATACATGGACATGACTAAAAACTGTTTACCATCATTATCTAGCAGCACGTTTTCAGGTTTGAGATCCCTGTAGATGATTCTTTTCTGGTGGAGGTGCTCCAAGCCTTGGATGATCTGTGCGATGTAGAAAGAGGCTCTGGGCTCGTCAAACCCTGGGTTGTTCTCATCCACCAGGTAGATGTGGTACCTTCAGGGAAAAGGGAACAAGTGAGCTCCTTCATGTATAATAAATAGTCGTCTGCATACATTTGCAGTATTACATATACAAAGCTTATGTGAGGCTTTGTGTGTATGTTCATTTCCCATACTAAACTCCTTTTGTCATGGTGCTCTCATTTTAAAAGCCACTCTGCACACATTACAATCTGATTTGCAAGAAATAAAGGGATTACTCAAAAGAGAAAATGAAGTATCTTTGGATAATGTGACTTACAAGTGATGGATGCTTTTTGAGGAACCACTATAGGGTAATTTTTGTGATCAAAACAAAGTTCTAGTCTTAGAGAATTACAGAAGAACAGTGTATATTCAACATTTGACTGAACTTATCTCATGGATGTAACAGACTAACGTGCTGTCTCTACTACACATTATCTGCCCCTGTGTCTGTCTACAGAAATACATCAGCTCAGCTGTGAAAAGCAAACACATTGATGTCATTACATATAATCCATGCCACATTAGTTAGGAAGCATCATTCTGTGATTAATTGTGGCACATATGGATGATAGTGAAATGTATTCAAACTGATGATTATAAAATCTCTGATATCAGGGTCGACTGCACACCTGCTGGCCATGGGGACACATAGTTGGAAAGCTTGCTATCTGTGAATTTCATAGGGTGTAAATACAGCAGCTACATAGAAGCAAATGGATGAAGAGCATGAGCTCCTACTTTTTCCTCGATGAGCCTATGTGTTCATGTTTGTGACTTTGAACCATGAGCTTTTCAGAATGAGAACTTACTTGAGGTCTCCTCCATTCATGATGGTCATGACCAGACAAAGTTCCTCCTTTGTCTGGAAGGCATACGCCAATGACACAATGAAGCGACTGTGAACCTTCTCAAGAATCCTCTTCTCCACCATCGCCCCCTACAGAAGTACATTAGGAAAGACACTTTTGAAAAACAACTGCAGAGAGACACTTTGAGTGGAGAAAAATGAGTCTTTTTTTCCCCCCATATAGCTGAGGAGGAATATGCTGTCATACGTATTTGAAAAATATGTTAAAGTACATTTCAAATGGTGACCTCAGACAAGTCAAGGGCAACATATAACTGTGCCAAGAAGTTCCATTCAGAAGAGCTTTCCACTAAAGCTTACAGTAATCACTCTATCCCTCTCTCACTTGTTTAATGCTGCAGGCTAAAGACAAAGACGATTAGCGTTGTCGCAGGGCACTTTCTCTGGAACATGGAGCCAGCAAAACACCTTGAATAGTAAAACCACTGACTGCATCACATTAAAATAACCTTGAAATCTCATCTGAGGAAATACTGCATTCATGTTTCGGCACAGTGGGGTCAAAGTTTATATTCTGATCATGAAAAGTAATAAGAAAGAATACTTATTTTTCATAGATATATGCATACAACGTAAGTCACTGCAGGCTTATCAAGGAAAACCCATATGTCAGTGTTGCATTTCAAACTGTAAGGTGCTGAAATTTGCAGCAATTTCTTAATGTTGACCTTTAAATATCTATTCTAATCAATCAGCATAAAAGTGACAATGGCACTCACCTCATAGCCTTTCCTCTTCTTCAATCTCTTCTTGTTTAGTTTCTTACAGGCATACAGTTTTCCTGTGGCCTTCATCTGACAGGCAGACACCTCCCCAAACCCACCTTTCCCCAGCACACGGAAGTCCAGGAACCAGTCATCATCCATGGGCTGCATCTCAAGCCACTTCCACTGCAGGAACCTCTTCAGATACATGCTCTCCATGAAGAACACATAGGGGGCTTCCCGCAAATAGTCCAATGTGGTGGCCAGTACTGCAGTGAACAAGTCATCGCCTACAGCCTCCTGGCTTGCCTTCACCTTAGCTCTGATGTCCTCAGACAGGAAGGGGCAGTAAAGTTTGGCAGAGGGGTCCATGTAACGTTTGACAATCTTTGAGGCCTTCTGTTCCCTGTCAGAATCCTCCGCCAGGTCATAGGCCTCGACGTCTTTCCACAAGCGGCAAGGCCCACGATACTCTTCATTTACATTCAAGAATTCCCTAAAGAGGCGCTTACCTATGGGCTGTTCCATGCAGACTGAGTCAAAGGCCAAATCCAGGGTGTCCCTCAAATCCTCGCACACAGTTATGTGGGGCAGTTTGAGGCGAGAATGGTACTTCTTATCCCGAGCTGCAGCTACATTGGAGCCATCGATGCTGCCACGAGCATTGATGTAGGCAGAATTTGCTACCACAGTGGTCAGTCCTCCGATATCCATGATTAATGTGGGAGGCTGTTAGGCAGCGCAAAGATGAGACATTGCAAAGAGTGAAAAATAGGAAAAAATGCTGCTAACTAAAGTGCAGGGGTGAGGAAGTAAAATGTTGATGGGTGAGAAGAAGGGAGACAGATCTCTGAGTAGTGTCAGAGAAATGGGAACTAGAGATTGGTGTCTCAACGAGCACACTCAGAGTGTACCACCCTAACACACATACCTGAGTCAACACCTTTCGGTAATCCATTAACACCCTAATGCCCCAGACAAGCACATGATAGAAAAGAACCTCACAGGTACCATGTGAAGCTGGAGTGTCACCGGTCAGTCAACTGGGAAATCACAATTATCAGTGGGACATTCATTCATTTGGCCACCATTTGCAGTTACTGATATTAAATCAGGTTTGGAAAAGTGGTCAGGTTTGTGATTAAACTGGAGATAGTCACAACATATTGGAATATTTTCCAATTTGCTGGAATCTTTTAAAAATATTTCGAAAATAAACTATCAGGGTTTTCAATAGAATGCTTGCCACCACCAAGGCACAAGTCGCTTTTAAATAAATTAAACCCTAATTTGAATTCCAACAAGATATGCACCTTTAAAATGTCTGTCTGCTGGGTTCTGTGAAAGTAAGAGGGAGAGGAAATCCTGGATCCACCTCTTTTAGATCTACTCCAAAATTCAGCCGTTCCATTCCAAACACATGCCCCACACTTCCAAGTTTCATGAAAATCCATCAAGTAATTTAGCGTAAATAATAAAAATGTCTTTTTTAAACGGCCAAAATTTAATTTCTTCCATGGCACATGCCGCGTCCTTCCACCCAGTTTCACAGTAACCCACCAAGTAGTTAGTGTTGACATAAAATGGTCCAAAAAGCCTCATCTTGCACTGTTCAAAAAATAAATTCCTGGATCAGCCCCTTTATCTGGACCTAAGTAGTTTCTGTGTAATCCTGCGGACAGAGACGAACCAACCAACCCCAGCGAAAACATTACTCCTTAGTGGAGGTAATTAGATTAAATCCTCATTTAAATTCACAATAGCTTCCAACAATGAACTGTGTATTTTGTCCCATACAACTTAAACTGAAGTTGCTCAAGGAAGAGATTTTGAAAAGGACTTAATAGAGCAACCAGTAATCCTTCAAAATGCATATGATGTTAGTTTTACGATAAAATTAAAACATAAAAATATTATATATATAAATATAAAAACATACATGGACCATACCTTTAATATGTGACAAAGATTTGGAGGGTGAGAGCTTCAATGTCATGATCAGAAACTGAAAAAAAAACATCCTAGGTAACCAGTGCCTGCAGCATGTGCTCCCATTTGGCTCTTATCAGTTCTCCATGTCAAAAACATCTGGGCTCTTTATTAAATAGGGAGTGCGGGGAGGAGTCAGTATCAGCAACTGTCCTTGGAATTAAATACATTAAATTATGGTATTTTAATTTAAGAACCAATGACACTGTAAGTGGAAGCATAGGGTTGACTGTTCTCACCTCATAGCTGTCCTCTCGGTTGTCTAGTAAGTGGTTTTCCTCTTCTCAAGCAGACAGATGGCTCCCAAAACCCACCTCTCTCCAGTACATCCAAGACTAGGGCCTGTGGGCTCTTTAAAGAACCACCAGTCTCAAATCAGTGGAGGGTCTTAACAACTAAATTTCCACCAGGTCCTTCAGCAGATAAAATGTTTGAAGAACAGCCGTTGTGACAATTTCTAAAAACGGGTGCTTTTCATTGGAACACAATTTGATCTCCTGTGAGATTATTCATCGCTTCACACCTGAAAAATAATGTGAGACCTTGATTCTGCATAAAAGCAACATGCATCATAGATACAAAATTATTAAAACAATCTATATTTTTAATTTGCAAACTTATATTAGATTACAGAAAAGGTATTTGGAAGTCAGTACTTGTGTTGCTAAATTTTAAAAGGGAGATCTTTGAAGGGAGTACAGAAAGACCTAAGCAACCACACTTTTTTACATCAATAATTTTTAGAAGGTCTAACTTTATCACTGGCCTCTAAAGGATACTATAAGCTACAATCGTTGTAGGATTCATATACGTAATTCACCAAAAAAAAGCTTATTTATAATCTATTGGGAGCCTGGGTTATAAAAGTCTTTACCTTGCTGGTGCCATTATTTTAAAAACACTACCAAGGTGTTGACAGGGTGGTGATAGAGAATTCTTCAACTCCAGAATACAAAAAAACCAACAACAAACAAAAAAAAAAGCAAACAAGAGCAGGAAAAGCAGCTGCCTACAGAACAGAAGGAAGCCTGCCCAAAACAATGGAGGGTAAGAAACTATTTCAAATTATTGCCAAGAACACAAAACAAAAAGAATCAACACATCCGATGGAGCCCCATCCAGGGATGCCATGGCACCTGTATTAGGCCATTTAGATTCCAAGGTGTTGCACAAACACAACATGTTAAAGCAGACACTTTGGCTATCATGGAACATTTTGATCATCATGTCTGCCCATATGTATTTGCAAAAAATAGGAATAACTATTCAAACAAGTATATTATACATTCTCCAACAGCAGTAGGTTTTTACAGAAGGTCGTTTTGTGGGATGGCTTATTGAGATGTGGATTAGACATACAAAGACTTCAACGTGGTGGCCGGACCACAGACTACAGTTCCCTTGGACAACACCGCCCCCACAGCTGTGGTGCAGGTGCTTCAGGAGCAGAAAAAAGATGGGTGCAATATACACCTCTGTTTTTTTCAATATTCATCTACACCCCTGAGAAAGCCAGACAGAAATACAGGCATGGGAAACGGGGGGAAAAGTTGAAGACGCACACACAAAGAAGGGACTAAATTCCCACGGTGAAGGTGGCTTGAAGGACTGTTTGTTGGAGTGGCGAGCTGAGACTGGTTAGTCCTCATCATCATTCTCATCATACTCATCCTCGTCATCATCATCCCCCATATAAGAAACAGGAGTCTCCACACGAGACCCGCTGTAGTGAGAATCATTGGAGCTGGAAGCCATGGTGCCATCAGTGCAACCATCGCTAAAAGAAAAGGAGGAAGGCAATTTTATCATTTGTTCTAACTTAAAGGTGGAGCATAATACTTGCTATTCTGTCACATTTATAGGTTGAATTACAACTTAGATCTCTCACCTTGCAGGGTAACGGGCTCCATTGGCTGAGGACCCTCCAGTGATGTAGACGTTACTGATGGGACCCTTGGCCATTTCTGGAAAAAATTAAATACATTGACATAAAGAAATAGGTAAGTGTTAAATTTTGTCAGCTGTTTTTTGGGGGTTTTTTGTGTCTTAGTCTTGTGTCAAATGTCCTCGTTGGTATTTGTCATATTTAGTCAACATTATCCTGTTTTTTTGTCAAGTTTTAGTCAACCAAAAGTCTGGGCATTTTAACAACAACAAATATGGTGATGGTTGGAGGAGGTTGTAATAATGTACCTAGTGAATACAAAGCGGCAAAAGCAGAAATAACGCTGTACTCAGCGGTGGTCTGTGAGGCCATTCGGTACATCGAGACTTGAGGACGGAGAGTTTTTCACTTCTTTCTTTTTTTAGTCTTCGTTGTGTCCATACACTTTTGTCGTGCCTTGCTTGAATTGTAGCTACACTACCCTCAACCATTTCTGGTGGTATTGCTCCGTTTCATCCGTATCCATAAGCTCGCCAAAAAAGTACCCGACGACGTACGGAATGAACGCAGATGATGTAAGGAAGGCTCCGTCTCCACATCTGTCTTTAACATAGAACATAAGTGGGCCCTAGACTGCACTTCATGTAGCTGCTTTGCAGCTGTTACCCAATAAAGGCTTTGTTTTGCATTTACACTAGTTTATCAGCAAGTAGTAACTCAAAACAAGTATAGGATCTATGACACTGACCTATGACGTAAGGCTCCAGAGCTTTGGGCACAAGGCTACGTGCAACCTTCAGGTCCTCTGGAGAACACTTTCCCACCTCCAAACCACAGGCCATGCCCATTCGCTTCAGCACCTCGATATCGTCGTGGATCTCAAACATGCTGTCAAAATTGAACAAGTACTCAAACCTGTAGATGAGAAAGAGGAAGAACAGGAGACGTAAGAAAGGTTGAATTATAAATTGAAACTGAAACAATTTGAAAACATATCCGTGTTTAAGGGAGCATTACACTGATGATGGCAGCAATCATGTGACACAAAAGCCATGGTATTGGTTCTCAAGTATGAATGGCGAATCCTTGAAAGAATACAACCTTTCAAATTTAAGTGCTGAAAATAAAGGCACATACTTGTCATTGGAGATGCTGCAGTCGATGACAGTTTTCTTGCTGGTGTTGACAATAATGAAGGGAAGATGGATGATGGAGTTGGGAGGTGGTGGTCTGTTTGCCTGCTGCTCTGTCTGTCTGTTCCGCTGAACCAGGTTTTTAAAAGCTATTTGCTGTAAAACAAGATGAAATACAGATGAAGTAACTACAGAGAGCGTCAGGTTTGGATTGATAACATATGCAACATTTCAAAAACACATTTATGGTCGATACAACCATGTTTTCACTGGGTTTATACTCCTGCATTGTCAGAGCAGTCCAGTTACATAAATGTCATACCAACATCATAGCACAAACTTTATGTGACGTACACTAAAAACTGTGTTGTGCGTGTATTTCCAAAGCAATTATATACTGTATACATTGATATTGCATTAATTTTAGTACATATTCACCATTGAGGTTGCATTTTGAAGTGACATTATATTCAGGTACTTCTAATATTTAGCCGCCTCATAAGCTCCCTAAACAAGAACTGAAAATTTGAAACACCTCTCAATATAATGTAGTCCAGCAATACACCATCTATGACTATGACCTCAGTAATAAGCATGTAGTTAAATGAATAACTCTGACATTGTCAATCAAAATTGAACACGTTTGTAAAAATAAAATTCATGAATGAGTTAAGACTGAAATGCACTTTATAGATGCACCAAATAAAGTGATGATTGAGTGTATTTTTGCGCATATGAATGCCGAAAGGAGAAGGATTGTGCTTTGCCGAGAAGCAGTCAATTAAAGTAGCCCTTATTTGATGGTACTATCACAATGAACAATCACCTCCAGCAGAATCAACATTGTAGCTACCAAGGCTACTTGTGTGGACTACCCTGAACACAAGCATTCATTCCCACCTGTAGTATGAGCTCCTGAAGCTGCGATTGTTTCTGCTTAATCCTTTCCAGCCGCCTTTGCCTTTCCACCTACAGTTGAAATGAAGGAATAATTATAATAGTTTATAACAAAATGTGCAACAGAACAATCTTGACAGTGAATTTCTACCTCCAGGTTTTGGCACTCTTGCGCCGAGTTGGTGGGAAGCCCAATCCATTTGATCTCTTTCTTTTCTTTTGAGATGATGTTCATGGCCATGAGAACATTAAGTGCATCGTACACACGTCGCCGAATGTTCTTCTGGTCATACACATGCTAAAATAGAAAAACAGGATTCAGAATATTAACAAAAAACTTTAAACGAAAAAGTCTAGCCTTATGGTATATGAACTTTTTCCCCATATTTCTGATATTTCTGATACATGTGAAAAAGTTTGACATCATTCAGGAAAAATGTTGTGAAGCTGCAGCACTCACTGCATCATTGGGTGACATGTGGTTGTCTGCGGAGCTGAATTCTGCGACCAGTTCATCTGCCACTTCATTGTAGGTGGTTACTCCTTTCTTCTGCACCTTCTCACACACTTTCATGGAGAAATGCCTCAAGCCCTTCCCATTCTTTTCCCCTTTCTTACCACGTTTGCTGCAGACAGAACAGATCCAACACACTGTATAATTTTCACACCAAACAGAATAAGTAGTATTTCAAATACTAATGGCTGTAACTTTTTCATGCTAAATAATATCAGACTTGACACATGTTAAAAATTCCACGTTCCATGTTTATAAACTGAAGGAAGACTTACCCTGATGACCAAGGAGAGGCGTCAGATGGTTGACTCTGAGTGAGGAACTGAGAACTGGGTGTATGCGGACTGTTTACCAAAATGGTATTTGATACTGTAGGCCTCTGCGGTGTTCCAATCACCTACAAAGGACAAAGTAACAAGAAAGGAAAGGCAATATTAAAGAAGGGGTTCTAATGCCAGGTTTACACGTGAGCACTGAAACAGGCTTTACTTTTAATTTTTCCTCCTGCTCACTACATAAAATAATTTCTTCTCCAAAATTAAGCACATTCAAATTTTGTTCTCTGATGAGGGTGACTCAACAAATCTTTGATAAATCACATTATCTTTCAAACTCCCAACATATCTGGACTGTGCTACAAAACCAGCCAATGACAATTGTTTGAATACAATGTAATAATAAAAGAACAACACTTATTACAATTCCAGACATCTTAACTCACTAATCAATTGTTGGTTATGAATATGACGGATGAAAGAAATGACTGAAAATGTGTATCCATCATAGTGATATAAGGCATCTAGCAGATAGGTGATTTATCCCTTCACTAAGGTGATATCTAAGTACAGTATATCTACTCACTCTAATCTGATTTCCGTTATGTATACATTCCATGTATGTAAAGGGATGATGGGTGTAATCCTGCTGACTGTAGAGGTGATAAGCTTAGGATCAACTGCCTCCTCCTACCCTCTACCCGGTCACCTCACAATGATAATGGAGGGGCTTACACAACAGTAAGACACAGCAGAGAAACCTAGTGAATAAATCCCTTCACAACTACATCTGCAGGGTTCTGATCATTTAGAAAACTTTTCAGTGGTTGGAGCTTGCGCCCCATGTACCGAGGCTATAGTCCTCTAGCAGTCGGCACAGGTTCGATTCCGACTCATGGCCATATGCCGCATGTCTTCCCCCCACTCTCACACATTTCCTGTAACCTCTTCGGCTGTCCTATCCAATAAAAATGCAAAAAATGCCACATATATATATATATATATATGTATATATATATATATATATATATATATATATATATATATATATATATATATATATATATATATGAATAAATAAATAAATAAATATATATATAAATACATAAATATATATATATATAAATACATAAATATATATATATATAAATACATAAATATATATATATATATATATAAATATAAATATATATATAAATATAAGTGTGTGTGTGTGTGTGTGTGTGTGTGTATATATATATATATATATAAAAGCCTAAAATGATATAATCATACAATGCTATTGTTGTGTTGAGCATCACTCACCATGTGTGGCACATGTTGCATGTGTGCAGCAATGTTCACATTGGATGGCCCAAGAGTTTTAGGTAGTAGCTGTTTGGCCACAGGGGCAGCTGCAGACTGGACAGTAACCAAAGACAGGACACCTAATAGAAGACACGATAAGAACAGCAATGAATACAGTTCTTGATTGATACTCCATTGCCCCCTATCGTCGTCTACAAACAAATAGCCATCAACTACACCGGAAGAAACAGTAATTCCTTTGTGGGATAGGCAATCAGTAAAACTAGATTGTGTGCAGTGCAAATACTCTGCACAGTCTGAAATTGATGGATAAAAGGTAATTAATACTAACTAATACCTTTGCTAGGGCTCAGATTCTGATCGATGAAAACCTTCAGCTCTCCATTTGTTTCAATCAGACCAGCCTGCAAAAGGCAAGAAAGTAAAACAGTGCATAATCACAACCTAACAGACACAATGAATGAATCCTGAGAAGAAATTGAGGTTACAGGAGATGTCTCAGTAACTTATAGCAACCTAACTTAACCACATAAGATTACTATATAATGATTTTTTCTAATAAAATATGTAGTTACTTACATCTTTAGCCATGATCCCAAAGGACCGGACGAGTTGAGCCTCAGGTTAAAATGAAAATGTTCTTCTATTTGTCACTATTCAGACCCCTGGAGAGAGAAAGAGGGCAAACTATTGTGAGTGACAATGTTAAGTTTCAAATGTCACTAGCACAGTTTTCCATTCTAGACCCTAAGCTTTATCATTTTACTTGGTTTTGTGTTGAATTGCACTGCACTTCATATACTGTGGCCGATTTAAACTGTTTGCTGACAGCACACTGCACACAGCTACATCACTCACGTTAGCGCGAGTTTCGTTACCGGGTGTTCTTATCAGAGAAAATTGATGGAAAGTGGGTGGGATTTCGACCAATCTAAACTGTTTGAACCTCAGTGGACATTTATAGAAGCACAGTGTATGCAAAAACAATTCGAGCATCATTTGATGCTCGCAACTTTTACGACGCTAAAAGGCCTACTTCAGGTACCGAGCACGTCCGGAGGAAAGGCATCGTCTAACTTCTGCTACAGGTCACGCAAATATGACAACTTTATCACACTAGCGCAAAGCTGTTAATTTTAATAAAGTTACTGCACAATATTGTTACAGATATTAAGGCTATATGTGGAGGAAACAACATCTATAATCACACGACGATAGCAATGAATAATCTTTTGTTGAACGCAGCTAGCTAACTGTTACAGCTAACAGCGAGATTCAACTTGCTGGCGCTAGCTAGCTAGCTAGCTTGTGCACGTTTTGAAATGGTTAACATTAAAATTTAGCGATCATTGATACCGTGCTGCAGGTTCAAGACAAATTTTAATATGGGTTAACATTTAAGAAATGTGTGCGCGTTTCGCATAGTGAATGAAGATAATATAAGTGATTTCGTGCACTTACGAGTGCACTCTCCTGTTTCTTCGACGGCTGTTGTTATTGGCATTTGAGAATGGAGGAAGAGGAGGTCTAAATCCCTACCAAACAGGAAACAAACTGGGCAATGTCTAAAGACTTTTCAATAATTCTGTCGTTAATATCAAGGAAAACATTTTATTGATGTCATTGTATTTAATCCATGTTATTCTTTTCTTCAAGTATCTGTCTTTTGCCATTATACAGTTAGTAATACCAGGATTTGCCTCGTCGATTTGCCTTCAACAACATAAAAGTGCTCGTTTTTTGACCGAACCACTACAAAACTAACCTGATAAAGTTAACAATTGTGTAGAAACAATATGAGTTTTATTCAGACAGAATGTAATTTAAAACTCACACCGACATATTTTACAACTTTTGACATACCTGTTACTTACTAGTACTTAATTATGTTTAATTGTTGTTTATTGACAGCCATTGATCTCTTATTGTCAGAAAGTTATCAGTCAAACAAAAAGTAAGCTTGTCGCCCCTAAATTACATTAACAGAAACCCTTTGCTACATTTTTATTCTAATGTATTCAATTACAATCATATATACCTTGACTATTTTATTCTGGATAAGATATGGACCTTACGATGACTAATGATGATTTGATTATATTAACTGTACATGTGGGATGTGTTCAAACAATGAACACAAATATTGAAAGTTTATTTTTATATTGTGATGTTTCGGGACGTTCGTAAAAGCTCGGAAGAACACGTACTGTTTAAAATAAGATGGGCTGAGTATGTTAATCTTATCTGTTTTTATCATATTCAGTGTGGACCATTGGGATAAACTAACATAAACATAACATAACCAAATTTCCCCTAATGACATCATTAGCGTTTGCTGCATATGCTAACTTAGCAACTTATCAGATGATATATTAAAGGTAACGCATAAGTAGTAATTTACTAGTTAGCTATGTCTAGTGAATCGTTTAGCAACGAGCTAACTCGCGATTACGATTGAAAACAAGGAACATCGGCGCTTTGTTAGCCAACTAGCGATACGCTAGCTAGAAGCTTGCGGACGAGCTAATTCTCAGATGACTCCCACAACATTGACAGAATTAGCAACAAATGTAACATTGTTAGCTTCGTGTCTGTTTACAAGACATTTAAAAACAAAAACAATGTATAACTTATCTATATATAACATTGAGACATTTATTTAGTGCAACTGGGTAGCGAGTCACAAGCAGATGAATATGGCTTACCGGTACACTTCACAAGTTAGCAAATTTGTTAGCCTTTTCTAGCCCCTCTCTGCTAGCCTTGCTACAACAGCGCGTCTCACAATCTGATCTTGGCGGTGTCTCGCTTTAGCGGTGTCTGATTGGACAGTATCGAGGAGACGAAAGCGAAGCGGTCAAAGTAGTTGACGCCCACAGCATGCATCTCCTCTGATTGGTGGATACCAGCCAGCCTCAAAGATAACCCATATACAATGCCATCTACTGCTCGGGAGTGTGGTGATGTGGTTACTCCTGTATCTCACCTTCCCTCTTTCGTCGACAGTTCATCAGGAGAATTACCTGCTACAACGGGTTACCTGCTCTACTTACTTAGCAAGAAAAGAAAAGAAAACAATTTCACAACCTTCATTTTATGTTTTGCACTTGGTAACTTGGTAATTAGAACTCACAACCTCATTATTTCCTCAAATCTCTGGCGACAGCCTTAGTTAAATTGCAGGATGCAAAATGTGTTATTTTTTCCTTTGGCTGCAATCACTCTTTACTATAGACCACAAATATGTGAGATGGCAACCCAAATTCAGTGACGCATGATAAGGCAAGGTTTCTAAGATGCAATCTGATGTATGAACTGCCATCCATCCCAGATGGATCTGATACAGACAGAATCCAAGAAGGTCTGGAGGGTCAAAGGTAAAAAATAAAATAAGAGAAAACAGCCAAATATCCTATCACCTTCCACACAACACTTACCACACCATCAACCATATCTAACTCTTTTATAAAGAAAATGATCAACATTTACACTATCAATTTCATAATCTTTTTCAATAAGCAGACTTTTTTTTTAAAATCCCCCAGTTTCTATGCTTTACTGGTATTTTCACATATTAGAGTATTTATATTTTATTGGGCTATTATTAAGTATTTCCAGAATTTTTGCAAACATAACTATAAATTGAGTAGTGGAGAAATTAATAAGCAGATAAGTTCATCATGGAAATTAGTCACCATGTGACGTGTTCCAAATTGGGACATAAACACTGTGACCCCTAAGTATCTTTCCATTAGTAATAATTGGTTGCAGTCCTGTACAAAAAAATCAAACATTAGCTCAACCTCAACCACCTTTTACACAAGTAACCATAATCATATTATACAATACAGGGGACATTTTTTCTGTATTGAGCACTTTTACTTTGAGTAGATTGAGTACATTTTCCTGATTGTGCTTAAATACTTTCACTTATGTACCACGCTACTGCATGAGTTTTACTTGTACAAGAGTTTTCACAGTGTGGTAATACTACGTTTACATATGTAAAGGATCTGAGTAGGCGCTATACCACTGCAGGTAACAAGACGCTGTCAACCCTCTCTTTCTGCAGAAACCAATTGCTGTTCGACTACTTCCGCGCATGCGCACAAGGAGCGACTGTCGGGCTCCCTATCTGGTAAAACAGCGGGTGTGAAAATGGTAGGTAACCAAAATAAACAGAAACCCAGGCATTGGTTTTGGTGCCATGAAGGCTTACCTTAAATACTATCGTTGTATTATTGAAGTACATACTGTGTCGCGTTTTGGCAAGCCTACAATGGTCAGTTATTTGTGTTCGCTGCTATTACAGGGAAGGTCAGTAGATATTTTGAGACCAGCTAGCTAGCTACACGTCTCTTTTGGCAGTCTGGCAACTTCGGCTGTCAGCAGGTCAGCGGTTTGACCTGAAATGCAGACACACACACGATCGTGTGAGTGAAATCCTGGGAAACACATAACCATACTGTCTATTCCAGAGACACTATAATTCATTAATGTCAATAACACATTTTGGCTAAATTAGCTAACGTTAGCCACTATAAATTACAAGCTAGTTGCTAGTCTACGTTGCCCATCTGGTCGCTCAATAATCCTTACTGTTTCAACAGCAGTCAGTACAGACATCTAACTTTATGTGCTCGTCTTCAACTAAAGACTAAACCTAACAGTTGTTGAAGTCATTAGCAGCTTGGTGAACGCATGGGGTCTCCGGTTTCAGGAAATGTTGCTACTCAGTGAAGTAAAAGTGCTCAGATACAGCAGCTGGTAGAGCTGCGCGATATTTCAGGATAATATCAATTTTAGCTCGAGCATAAGATTGGATTCATTATCCATTAGTATACCATGTTACTCAGTTAACCATTTGGTCTGCTACATACCCGAAAATGGTGAAAAGTGCATCACAGTGTCTCAGAGCTCAGCTGATAAATCAATTAATCATAACATTGACACAGTTCAAGGCAAAATTGTTTATTGCTTGTTTTGAATGCACAGTTTAATGATGATTGATTAGTATTTGCTATGCTGACTTTTATCATTCCATGCTTACAATCATAACTGAGTTCTGAAAGGCGTACTATACAGGATTTCCTTAAAAACAATGTATAGACTGAAATTTAAAAAAAGACAACACTCAAGAGGATGCAAACATCTGCCAAGGCAACTTCCCACATCATGTCATTGTGTGTAAAGCAATAGTCCTATGACAGTTTGACCCTCAAAATACAATTCCTGGCTTGACCATGAAAACCTACCCCAAGAATTTTGAAGCATATTAGTATCTTTCTTAGTTTAATAGTTGTTCAAGAAAAATAACATTTCACTAATGGCGTTTTTCTTCATGATATGTCAAGTTTGGCATCTAACCGAATCAGCATAGTTTCAGCTACAGTATTTGTCTTAGTTGCAAGTACGTAGCATTACTATTTGTTATCTCACAGAAGCACATTTTCCGTGATCCCTACAAGTGTAAACATTTTGGATCACCAGAATATTACTTGGATCCATGTCATACTTTGACGTGTGCCAGATCTTATGTAGATGTCATTTTGAATTTTTTGTTCAAGCATTGTAGGCATTATTCCTGAAGTTAAAAGCACAAATCTTGTAATTCACCCTATCACTCAATGGTAAAGTATCATTAAAAACTTCTGGATCGAGATGATGATCCGGATCACTACCTAAATCTAATACACTGTTCCTTGGACCATACCCTACCTCTCTAAAAAAAAAAAAACATCAAAATCCGTTCATTACTTTTTGAAGCTAACAAACCAACGCCGGCAAAACATTACCTCCCTGTCAGAAGTTATTAATCCCTCTCAGTTATTACTTATGACCCACTAGAAGTGTGTGGTGTTATCTGCCTCTGCAAAGATCCTGCCCTCTGTGTATTTTCTCATTTTCTTAGCATTTTGCTGTGTTTGAAACATTTAATGGGCATCTGTGATTCCTGAGAAAGGTAGTTGATTGTTTAGTGTAAATTGTCAAGTCTTGAATTACAGATGCTTTGGGTTGGCAAGTTTGGAATAACTATCTTGCTTATTGCTTCTTTGTATAAAGTCTGTTTACACATGGCAACCATCAAATCCTGCATAGTATGCCTTTAGAAGCACATGTCTTATCTTCACACATATATAAAGTATTCTCACAGTACAGTATTGTTATTTTAAAATTGTTTTATAATTGCCAAGTATATCTGTCAGGGTGCTTGTGTTACACTCCAGACTTATTACACCTCAAGGTCCTGGTGATGGCATCCATTTCCCTCCTCATGTTACATATATGAATGTAGTTATCTGAGGGGCCCTCCTGGGTACAGCATGTGCCTTGAGAATCCACAACATCCCCCTTTAGAAAAGCCCATGCTGCTCTTGGACAGGACATGTTTACCACCACAGCGTCTTCGTTCGCCTTCTTTAACTTGTGTTTTTCAGTGTGACAGACTAACCTTTTGAAATATGTGTGAGAGTGTTTCTGAATGTCCGCCAGTCTTTTCTGTCCGCTCAACGGCTGCCTGAATTCCTGTAGATGTGTGTGTTGCTGTGTTTATTTGTCTGTGTTTCGATCTTTGTTTGTGTGTTGTTGTCTGTACTCCCTGGTCTGATCGCACCTGTGTCTGACAGCCCGTGTCCTGTACTTATACAGCATAAGCTGAAGTCTTCGCAGAGGGACAAGGTACGGCAGTTCATGTCCTTCACACAGGCTGGGGAGAAGACAGCCGTGTACTGCCTCACACAGAATGACTGGAAACTAGAAGTTGCTACAGACAACTACTTCCAGAATCCAGATCTCTACTGTAAGGAATCCATGAAAACGTCAGTAGACCGGAAAAAGCTGGAGCAGCTCTACAATCGCTATAAAGGTTGGTGGGATAATCGAGTGGGTCTTTTTCACACTGTAGCTTAAAATATTTACTAGGATAGTGTCATTCTATGAAGGATTGTATTAATTAGGAGTTATACACACTACTTGTTTGCATAAAATGTTGATGTAACTATTTTTTTTCCTTAATAGATCCTCAAGATGAGAATAAGATTGGTATTGATGGGATCCAGCAATTTTGTGATGACCTCTCATTGGATCCAGCTAGCATCACCGTGCTGGTTGTTGCATGGAAGTTCCGTGCTGCCACTCAGTGCGAGTTCACCAAGAAGGAGTTTCTGGATGGAATGACAGAGCTCGGGTGAGTGTTGACATCAACACTGTCTGACATGGTCCAAAGTGGGACTTAAACTCTGTGCCTCGATGTTTCTTTGCATGTTGATTCTCTTAGTGCAGCTCCAGGGAGGGAAGGCTGTCTATATATAGTCTCACTCAACCACAGCTTGAGTATTCTGTGACTTCATGGAAGGAGTCACCGGGAAAGCTGCAATGTTTTGACTTTTTAGATTCATCTGTCAAAGTAAACTTCAGCCTATTTGTCATCAGCAGCAAGACCATAACGTTACAGCTGGTTAGGGATTCTGCATGTATTCAGTTTAACTTTTTGTTGTTTTTGATTTAATTTAAATGGTCTTTTTTTTAGGTGTGACAGCCCAGAGAAATTGAAGGCCCTTTTGCCAAGATTAGAACAGGAGCTCAAAGATAGTGGGAAGTTCAAGGACTTCTACCAATTCACCTTTAACTTTGCCAAAAACCCTGGACAGAAGGGTCTAGGTAAATAAATGGCAATATCAATAACAAGATGCTGAATAGTGTCATTGAATTTACATACTGATGGAATTAATGATTTTGTGTTTTGTGTGCAGACTTGGACATGGCTGTAGCCTATTGGAACCTAGTTCTGTTAGGACGATTCAAGTTCCTGGATCTTTGGAATAGATTTCTTTTGGTGAGTCAGAGAAGTGAAATTAGGGAAGCACCGGTCAAATATGCTGGATTTGTATCAACACCGATCCTGACCTTATAAAGCAGATCAGACAGTAGCCACAATGTGACCAAATGAAATGCAATGTGTCTGTCAGCATTAATTGAAAAAGTTTGCAATTCTGTAGTCAAGTTACATTCATCAAGTCATGACAGGATGATTTCATGACACTTTAAAAACCACAGAGTTCGGCACAGTTAGGAACACAGTTTTTAAATTTTGGAAAAAAGAGTGTTGGTATCAGATAGGTATTGGTGTCACCATTAAACCATCAGTCAAGGTATTGGAATTCAGGGTTTCCCCTACCATTGTACAGGCCTGGCAGGACGCGACGGCCTGGCTGTTTCACATGAGTTAATTAACGAGCTTGTTAGCTAACATTAATTCATCGATCCAATGTCAGACTGGTAAACTTATACAAAAGTTGAAATACTTTTCTTTCAATTCAGTTTGTGTAAAGGGTTTTAAAACATGTGAAAACAAGGTACCCCTATTTATTTTTATTAACTCAGTGGAGGTGGTAACATTTACATATTAATATCAACTGACCATGTGTTTACTGTCTGCACTGATATAGACTGAAATGACAAGAAGCCTGCAGCAGTCATAGGTCAAGTTTGGAAAAACAAGTGACAGGACATGTTGAGACGGATAGAAAGAGAGAAGGTGGTGAAGATGATGAGAGAGGAAGAGCAGGTACTGCCCACTGTGACCAGGATAGGATCAGCATTAAGTCCCTGTGCTATTTAACACAAACTGACCTGATCACATTGAAAGAATGTAGGCCTAAATACCACAGAGATTTATGTTCTTTGGTAATTACAATGGAACCTATAGGCTCAAAATAACAACACAAACCTATAGCATAATTACAGAGTCTTAATATATTATTATTGTCAGAATATATTATTGTATAACACATCATATGTTTATGCCCGGAACTCCACTAGCAAGCTCAGTAACCTCTCCTAGTGATCACGTTGTTTTAAGTGTTTTACTTGGAAATGAAGAACCAAAAATATCAGCTTTTGCCACCAGGCCTAAAAAGATTTCTACGGGAGACACTGGAATTGGTATCAAGTGAGAAAAAGTTGAATTGGTGCATTCCACATTAAAATCCATTTGCTTTCATTACACCTCACTGATTAGCACAAACCAGTGAGTGTAACCAGTTGGTGTTTGATTTGAATGAAAACCTGCATACTCATGGACCACCAGAGCACATGCACATACAAAAATTGAAAACTAGAGGGTTTCTCAGAGAGCACATACCTCATGCTAAGGTATAGTCCCCTCTTCTGTGATATGCAAATGTAACCACTATACGTGTGGTACTGTTTCCAAAAGTATCAGATTGTGTAAAATTCTGGACGTCTGTGAGCAGCACCTCTCAGTCATTATTATGACCCAAATGTATCTGCAGAGACCCTACTGTGTATGTTTGTTCTTATTTCTATTTTGCGTTTTTTTTGGGACACTTCCAGCCACCAACCTTGTTCCCCCCAGCCAATAACAATGCATAGGGTGTGCAGTCGGTCTATAGACTAAAAACATGGTGACCAGGTTACATTGTGTGTCTCCATCCCTCTTTCCTCTGCCCTGTCTTTACCGTGGATGTAGAAAGAGCTGCAGATGTGTGTTTGATGTGCGCTTTATCTGAATTCACTCAAATTCCAGCAATGTGCCACCTTCGTGCAGAAATGTATGGAGTAGTAAGCATGTTTATTTGTGCTTCAGAGCATAACCACTGTGAATCTTTTAGAAAATAACTCTTTAATATCTTTGATTGGCTGCTTGCTACACCCTTCCACCAGGTTTCGATAAAATCACTATTTTTCCTATAATCCTGCTATAAAAAAACAAACCAACAAACCGGACCTAAAACATTACATCAGTGGCAGACAAGATACAGTATGTGAAACCATATGCATACCAATCTGTTAATCAGCACCTGTTAATTACAGGAACATCATAAACGATCCATCCCTAAGGACACATGGAACCTATTGTTGGACTTTGGTAACATGATTGCAGATGACATGTCAAACTACGATGAGGAGGGTGAGTTTGGAATGACAAAAGTCCTTCAGATGTAGTATTGATCCATCTGCCCTCCAGGCAATACTGTGAATATTCCTTACTGTGGATTTACGTATTTAAATCACCGTGACAGTAATGGTACCTTGGTTGTTTCTGTTGCAGGAGCATGGCCAGTCCTTATAGATGATTTTGTGGAATTTGCTCGACCAATTGTAACAGGATCCAAGCGTAAAACTCTCTGAATCCAATTCCAACTCTGGAAAGCCAGAACATTGTTTCTTTTACAGTGACTTCATAGTTTTTTTAAGACTTGTACAAAAAAAAGTGAAAATTGTAGACTTCAGCGAGAAAACGGAAGCACTTGAAACGGTCCGAGAACCACCTTTCAGGGAGCTGAGTAAAAACATTTGTGTCCTTGTGAAACTGAGGTGTCATATGGACATTGCCAGATTCACCTCCGTCTCTCCTGCTGGATCCTCAGTATCCTGGATGCCCCTCTACTCGGGCTCTAGGTGGAGCACTTCCTGTCAGGCCACAGCCCTGTAAGTGCGGGATGGACGTAGCACTGAGAGGAGGTTCCTCTGCTGTGTGCACTCTGAGGTGACTGAAGTGGAGAAAACTGTTTCAAGATTCTTCCTAGTCAGCTTTGTTTTGTTATGAAGTGCTGACTGAAAAGTGTGCAAAGCTCCCATGTCTTTCTCCAACTTTGGGACAAAGTACTCACTATACCAGCACCAACAGGACTGATGCAGTTTTTACTGTACATACTGTATCTATTGGGACAGTTTGCAAAGAGACCTATATGAAGAATAATATAATCATGTCAAATTTATAAATGCAAAAGATTCTTATATGTACAGTAAATGCTAAGACCTCTAACAGGATGCCTCAGTATCATTAATGATATGTGTTTGTTTAGTTATTAGGTGGATCTGTCAAGTCATGGAAATGTAAGCTTCTCATTAAAAGCATGTTAAACATAGTTTACGTCACAGTGGGCTGGTTTTACAAAAACATTTTGACTAAGTGAAAAGCAGTGCTTTAATTTGGATATTGTATTGGTTTGTGGTATTCATTTGTCAGGTTAATCTCAGCTGGGAGTGGGGTTAAATCCTAAATCTAATGTAGTGAGTCGTATCCACAAGTACCACCATTTAGGCTTTCAAAGGGTAATTTCTTTATCATTGGTGAGGAAAGACTTGTTTTTATCAAGTTATCCCTCTGAGACAGTAATGATACTAAAGTGGCTATCGATCAGTATTTAAGTGAAATTTAAAGTTAAGAGTTACAGATCCGTAGAATTGCATGGCACATATCTGTATGTTATGGCAGTGCAAAGTCCTTAGATCAGAAGCTAAAGGGCAACAACAGGAGGACAAAGAAAGCCTTAACAATAAATCTCTCTGTTCAATATTTATGTTTCTGTTCAAGCTCATCTGTCCAGTGTTACAGAAGGTAGAGAAAATTAGAATATATTGTTGATACATCATGTAAGTAGTTGAAGTATGTTGTTCATTTAAGAAAGATGAATAAAGCATGAGTTTTTCCAGAATCATTCATTTCATTCTTTTGTTGATGGTTTTTAGATGATGGACAGTCTGGTTTAAGCATAGCTGCTTAGACAAGGGTGTGTTTTGCAAAACAGAATTATTGTTGTCAGATTGTGACAAAGATTCATAACCATGCTTACATGAATGTGTTCAAGCTTTAATGTATTCCAGAATATCCCTCCAGGTTGATTGTTTAAAAAAAACTTAAGACTATAGCAGTGGTACTGGTGATTTGATTATGGTGCTTTGTTAAACTGATCATAAATTGGTTACAGTGTTCATTATGTTTTTTTTGTTTCCCTGTTTGCAACTTAGTGTAAGAGAGGTACAGTATGAGATGATGATAGTGATCAGGATGGATGTTCATAAAGTTTATCATTGCTGTTTGATAATGGGGGACTTTGCAATCATATAAATGCCATTATGTAACTGCATCCTGGACCACCCTTTGTAAAACACCACATCATTCGCATCAACATCTAAGTTTATTTAGGAGAAATGATGTTAGGAATTAACAGTGTGACAGGAATCAACGATCATGAAACACATTTTATACCATTTAATCTTATGTTGTATATGGTGAGAATGGCAGAAGAAGAGGGAGAACAGTGGATTACAAACTAAAGGGAATATCCTGGAGCAGGGCTGCAGCCTCCATTAAGACAAGTTCACATTTTGTTCCAAGTCTTACAGAAAAATGGTCAGCTGATAATGGACTGTGGATCTTTTCCCCACATTGGAAGCGCATTAATTAGGAAGGGGCCTCTTATGATTACAATTACAATCGTACAGTTTCAGTGTAAAAGGATATTTACAGGAAGTAACAATCTTAGGATTCGGAATTTAGATTCTTAGATTCTACAATGGTAGCATGGTGACGCAGTGGGTAGCGCTGCCTCACAGCAAGAAGGTCCTGGGTTCATTGACTTACGGGCGTGGAAACACAACATTCAACTTGTCATCGCCTTGTAAAGTTCAAATGGGCCACATGTAAGCAAACAGTTGTCTATTTACACACCCAGCAGACATGAAGAAACATTACGTCCAATATTCACTAGCTAGCTCCCTGTCTGCTGTTTAGTAATGAGTGGGTTTAATGAGAGCAGTGAGAGTCAGCCAAAACCAAATGGTATGCAATTTGACCAAAACAATAGGCTGAAATATTCTAAAACGGGCCAATTTTGATATAAAAATATTCTAGCCACCTTAAATAGATTAAGAGTGAATTAAAATAGTAAAAGACGTTAGTCTTTATGATGATAATATTCCTGACAGCATTTCAACACAATTTAGATCTAGTTCGGATACAGTTTGAATAAAATATATTTAAACAATTAAAAGACTATGTACTTTCTTTGGATATTAACCTTTCAATTGTGAAATTATAGCTGTCCAAACTACTATTATTGTTTTTACCACTGCTACTGCTACTGCTAGTATTACCACAATTTATTTTCATGGACACTAATAGTGCAAGGGGACGTACATGCAAACATTACATTTTCTCTTCCTCCAATTGTTTTGCATGCAAATAAAGCACATACCTGTGGACGTTACCTTGGCGACACTTAGACTAGCCCCTCCTCTCAGAGTACATGAGTCATTTGAAACTCAGGTCACTTTGTTATTTACCTTGACATCAGCCAGTTCTTCTCAAGGAATACAAATAAAATAACCTTGTCTGTGCAGTTTGCTTACTGCCTAGGGGGACCACTGAATCCGCATCGGCTAAGACACAATTGAAAGGAAAATGACAGAAGGTGTTTCTCAACCTCTTACATGTAATGCTGACAGTGAAAGGTAAGCTGATGATGCAGTGTTCATTCTGACTGGATGTTTCTTTCTTTCTTTCGTCTTTATGTTTGTTTCACTTAAACTCATAGTGCTTCAGTTCTGACTACCGTCAGCGTCTTTCTTCTACTACTCATCGTATCTGCAGTTGATGTTTTACTGAAAGAACTCGTAGAGCTGCTATATATACCGAGCTCTGTAAAATATTTCAGGTAAGAATTATTCTGAAGAAAATACATGACATTTTAACCTTTGTTATTGACATTTTTAGCTTCAATTGTGCTCCTTGCTCCTTATCCCACCTGAGAGTAATTTTAAACTGTCTAACCATCCAGTCGAGGCATTTGATCTCCCCGCTACAGAAACCCTATCCAGTGGAGGCTGTTGTAGTGTCTTTCATGAGGGAATAGGAGAGAGAAAGAAGGGTGGGGAGGAAAGTGACCCACCCGTCAGTCCATTCTTCACAGCTGTGCTTTGTGCGTTGTCATTCATTTGTCCATGATTCTGGACTTTGTGAATTTGCCCCAGCAGGATTGACCCCTATGGCTTTGAGATACACCACAATTTTGAATCCTATAAGGAGATGATGAATGAGTATGTAGCTGTCCTCAACAGAAGGTCGATGAGATGGACCAAGCTCCTTCAAGAGAAACCACATGTAGAGAAGAACTTGACAGGTACAAGTAAGAAACACGCCTCTGTTCTGATGCGTTCTGGTGCTCTGTGATTATTTGATGTAATTACAAAATCTGTTTTGGAAGTCAAAAGGTATGTGCGTAAAGGTGTGCCTAATGAGCACCGTGCCAGGATTTGGATGGCAGCTAGTGGTGCACAGGAACAACTGGAGCGCAACCCAGGGTATTACCAGTCCCTGCTGGCCTTAGAGCACGACACCAAGTTGAAGGAAACCATTCATTTAGGTATGTCAACAGACCCTTTTCACAGAGGAGAAAGAAGAGAAAAGCACAGGTGTAAATGGTCAAATTAATGATGGAAGAGGTCCATTTAACTGCTTCAGTTTTAGTGTCCTTGTGTTGTACATGCTGGCTCACTGTCAAACTGTCATGACTTACAGGGATTCTTTGTTAGCGAATGTTAATGTAAATTAGTAACACCTGTGCTTCCCTTCATTCTGCTAAAATCCCCATACCTCAGCTTAATGCAGTACAACTTGTACACACAGGTCAGTATCATGGTACTCTTGTCATGTTTTTTTTATGCAGACATGCATAGGACCTTTCCTGACAACGTCCTCTTCAAGACCAAAGCTGAGCCAAGCCTGCAGAGGACTCTGTACAATGTCCTGCTGGCCTACGGACATCATAATAAAGCAGTGGGGTACTGTCAGGTAAAGAAAGTATGAGAACAGATCAGAGTTAGCTTACCGTTGGAAGGAAAATTATTCAACCCCAACGTATATTAGGTTTATTAGCAAAATATACAATTTATCAGCTGTTTGCAATAACCAAATCACACAAGAACAGTTTAAAAAGCTCACTACAACACATATTACAAAGGGGTTTTCCCCAAATAAAACAAATAGATACTTTGAAATACTCCTGTATTTATGTGCTGTAACCACCTTCGCCCAATCCCACCAGAGATTTTCTATGGGATAACATGCAAAATGATTATTTCTGTAAACAATTAAAATAGATACATAACAGAGCACTTTATCAAGCTTGGAGAGAGAACATTATCATACAAAGTACTCCTCTGGTGTCAGGATCACTTTAAGGGTACTGGTGTTGGAATTGATTTAAGCAATGCCCAGCTATAAGCTGCATCAGTTCTGCCATGCATGAGGCTAAATGTGAGTTTTTCTCTGAATATCAGTGACCTATAGTTGGCCAGTGTCTCAGACAAAGTTAGATGACGTCTGTCTTTGTTAATTCCAGGGCATGAACTTCATTGCAGGCTACCTCATCATCGTCACCAAAGATGACGAGAAGTCATTCTGGCTCATGGATGCACTGTTGGGCAGAATTCTCCCAGGTAGACTTTTTTTTCAAGTCTTTGTTTATAAATTATGTGTCTAATCTCATTAGAGGTTTTGTGAAGAAAGACAAAATCTCATCTTTAAGAAAGAAACACAAAATGCTGTTTTGGCTGTTTTGCTTATTTGCAGCTGAAAGGTGAGGTCAATAAATACATTTGAATTTATTAGTCTGTGGTTCACGGTG
Organism: Chaunax sp. Z400; assembly: GCA_037577475.1. Taxonomy (NCBI): domain Eukaryota; kingdom Metazoa; phylum Chordata; class Actinopteri; order Lophiiformes; family Chaunacidae; genus Chaunax; species Chaunax sp. Z400. The sequence goes on from CM075196.1 coordinate 10,035,028, forward strand.
CTCCATCTTTAAACCTCTTTGAACCAATAACTGCCTGTGTTTTATCTTTAAACCTCTTTGAACCAATAACTGCCTGTGTTTTATCATGACCCAAATGGAGCAAATTTAAAGTCACTGATGTCAGAAATAGACTTTTAAGGTAATTAAGGCAGCTAAAATACTAGTAGTAATGACTGTAATGAATTGTGCATCATCAGCATAGAAATGCATATTCATTTTGATTACTTACAGAAGATAAAATAAGTGTAGTGATGATATATATGACTGTGTGTCATCTGCACAACAAATTAATAATACCTGCTCATGATGACCCTTAAGACTGAAGAGTAGTGGACCTGGGTTGGAGCCTTGTGGCACTCCACATAGAAAATTCATTCTTGTGAAAAGTATGAAACATTTAGATTCTTAGAGATAGAAACAAAACTACTTTATAAATGTGATTGAAAGGCCGACCAACAAGTACTACAACTGCAAACATACAAAGGCAAAAATATATTCTTTGGTGATACTATAGACTATTACAGCCCAGCCATGTTGGGCCTGAAGACTGACCAGGAGGTTCTTGGGCAGCTGGTGAAGGCTAAAGCTCCCGCAATCGGACAGCTCATGGCCCAGTATCCCGGCATATGGACACTGGTGGTGTCACGTTGGTTCATCTGCCTCTATATTGACATACTCCCAATTGAGGTGAGGAAAAGTTGGCGTTTAATGATAGAGACAAATGTGTAATTTGTGGTTTTGTTGAAGTACATCATTTTACAGATATTTTTCTTGTTTCAATTACTTGCAGACAGTTCTGCGAGTCTGGGATTGTCTTTTCTACGAGGGTTCCAAGGTTCTTTTCCGTGTTGCTCTGACTCTTATCGTCCATCACCAACCAGAGATCCTGAGGGCTCGCTCTTTGCACGATGTGTGCGAGTGCTTCAAACAAATCACCTGTGGAGCTTTCACTCTGGACTGTCATTCGTTTATGCAGGTGAGAAGACGACATCAGAAATGACAGAGAAACAAATAAGGGAACTGTTGTTACATTTGGATGTTCTTCCTTTATAATGTAAGCTGTCTAATGAACTATTTCCTGCTTGGAATCATTCTAACATTACTAACACTAACAAACCCTTGCGAAAGGTCAACATGCATGAAGCACTTAAGGGCTGCAACAAATTGTTTTTATTCATTTTCAAATATTATATTCAGTCCAGTTGTTTATAAAATGTAGAAAATATGTGAATGCACAAACCTAGATGTCAAAATGTTTTGTTAGCCTAAATAGCAGCTCTAAACCCAGATAGTATCGAATAAGACAAAGAAATGTATCCACATGTATCCTCTTGTTTTTTTTACAGAAAATATTTACAGAACCTGGGAGCCTGTCAATGACAACTATTGATAAACTGAGAGATAAATGTAGACAACAAATACTGGAGGAAGAATCTGGACAGTCCTGATGTTTGGGATCCACCATTCCTCCCACTGTCTGGATTTTTCAAATCAGCTTTCACTCAGTATAAAGATGTACCCCTGTAATATTAGGGTTAATTAACCGTTACCAAATGGACATACCAGTGGCTTTATGGCTGCATTTGTTATAAGTTGCTATATTAAACTCTAATCCAGTAGTAATCCAGTGGATATGGAAGGATGTGTTGAAGCTTTTCAACTGATATGAGATCATCACACTTCATGCTTCTATTTAAATGTCATATTCTTCATTATTTGCACTACAGCCTTATTACTTTGTAATAGTATGGGATGATACGTTTTGTTAAACCGTACATTTCTCTGTATGAAATAAAATTAGATGTCTATAAATTGGTGTGTCCTATTTTTCAGAAACTTGTTTCACTTTTCATTACCTTCACCAATGAGAGCTGGAGGAGGTGGTCACCCATGTTTGTTCGATTGTCTGCAAGATATCTTAAAAGCTGTCAACAAATTTTGATGAAATTTTGTGTAGGAGGGGATTTAGGGCCAAAGAAGAGCTGATCACATTTTAAGAAGGATCCAGGTCCAGGTGCAAGATCTGGATCACTGAGCAATGTGTCAAGACTCGTATATTAAGCCTAATTCTTTGCAATAATAAACTTCACATTTGTAAAGGTTATTCAGTGTAATGAATTAATGCCAAATAAATCATTTTAAATATTCTCATGTAAAATAACTCCAGTAGATACATGCTGTTTGTTACAGTAATCTTAACAGCCTACAGCCATGGACAGATGATGAGGCAGCAGAATCCATGTGGCTGCATTGTCTGGTCTGGAGTCCTTTGTTTCTAGTTGTTTTGTGTCTCTGTGTTCATTTGTCCTATTTTAGTCATGTTGTGTCTCTTTAGTTATTCTACGTCTCTTGCAAATCATTTCTTTAGTCCAACATAATACCAAGCCAACTTCCTCACATTCTGGTTCTGGTAGTGGGGCCAGAGGCCAGATGTAAATACTGTATACCTTTTTGTTAATGAACATGCTTCTTTTAGTAGCCCCCAGGTGTCTGAGGGCTGTTGGTCAAACACGTTATATCACCCGTCAATTAGCAATGAACTGTTTGGGGAAAAGTACAAACCAGGAACTTCACTTTGTTTGAGTGGTTTCTGCACCTAAATGCTATAAAACTATACTGCATTTAAACCACTGTCATTCTGAGTCCTGCTGGCTTTCATTTTAGCCATCTATTAGGACTGATTTACACCAATAGCAAATAAAACATGTATAAACTTTAAAAAAAAAAAAAATGCATTCACAAAGGGAACATTGATTCTGATTCTTTAAATGTTGTAACCCGCACAAGGAGTTCAAACAAACAGGTTTTCCTGCTGATGAACTGCATAAAAGAAAAAACAAAAAGGCAAATGGCTTTCATTCATTCATTCACTTTTATTGACCTCTCCTTTAGAAAATAGTTCAAACAAATCCATTAAAACCTTATTAAATCACTATCTGGATATTTAGGTGAGGGAGGACAAAAAAACAACAAAAAAAACACTTTTCCTTCTATATCACACAATCCCTATTTATCATAGTAACAGTGTATGAATGTTGTGAGACAAAAAGAAAATGTCCCAGCCATGAGCGCACACAGCGAGTGAGTACATATGTGGTATTGGCTTTAATTGAGTCCCATCTATGTTACAGCTGGGAAGGCACTGATGAACACCGACTAGACAACTTTGGCCACTTGAATCATTATGTAGGGCTGTTTCTCAGGACCTTAGTGCAACTTCTTTCCCTTCAGAAACCAAAATCTGAAGTGGACGCATATAAAGAAAAACCAAAAACTGTTGACTACAACAACTACGTTCTGATGTCCTGAGCTTTTATCATCCACCTAAGCCAACAGTTAAAGATTGTTAAAGTAACTCCTAGAAAGAGAGTGAGTGTAAGCATGTGTTCATATTGTAACAGCAGAATCCAAGAGTGGCTGCAATCACTTAAAGGAATAGTTTGACATTTTAACTTTCCAAGAGTTACATGAGAAGATCAATACCAATCTAAGTTTACTATGGTAAATACGAAAATACAGTCAGAAGATGGTTAGCTTAGCTTAGCATCAAGATTTTAGAAAGTGGGAAATGGTTAGCCTGGCTTGGTCCAAAGCTAACTAAACCTGCCCACCAGCACCTCTGAAGTTCACTAATAAACACATTATAGTTTATAGTATGTTTAATCCGTACAAAACCTTAAGTGTAAAAACGACATTTTCTTTGTGCTAACACTAATCGCTCGCTGGATGTAGCTTCATATCTAGCAGGTATTAAACTGGCATCGACCTTCTCGTCAACTCTCTGCAAGAAAGCAAATATGCCATTTTCCAAAAGTGTATTAGTTTAAATGAAGACAAAAAGGCCAAAATGCCCAAACACAATTAATTACAAAGCTAACAGCTGCATCCACAGTCTCCATAGAAAAAATGACCCTTATGAGGGAAAGGACATATGACAAATCTCAGTGAACAAAAACCCTTACATGCATCTTAACTATGCCTCACATATTATTTTCTGTTTGATTAGGTTAGTGTTTTTAGTATAATCCCTAAAATCTAGGCTAAATGCAGAGTTGCAATAAAAATGTCAGATCTTTACTGTCTGAAGTAGATTAAGTTAAACAGCCTGAAATATTCCCTTCATAATGTCAAACCTCATTTAGGGCAAGACCCCTAAAAATGGTCCCTCAAAAGCAGATAAACAATAAGAAAATCAATTCCCTCAAATCCCACAATCCCTCAAAATTCCTTTCACAGAACTCATAAATAGTACAATACAATGTGAGGACTCTCGTGGACCCACTGATTAACATCCATCCCCTGCTTTACATAGTACCAATAGTTTTTTTTCCTCGTATCAATGCACCTTTTAAACAAAATACCCCTTTTTAAATAAAAGAGCGGGTCAGTTCAGGAAGAACAGATCAAACTCCAGAAAGAGATAATGACTAGTGTTACTGATGCGGGCAAAGAACAGCACACACAGACAGGGAGATGAAGGATGAAGGGATAGAGGAGGACAGAGGGTGATAAGTCTGATAAAACAGTGGTTAATCTCAAGGGTGGGAGAGCACACTCTGGCCTCAGGGAACTTGAGCGTGACTAGAGACCTCAGATGGTCTGGTAGCCTGCATGGCTCCTCTTCCTGCCAATGAGGTAGGCCAACAGCACAATGAGGACAAGACTTGCTAAAGCTGCTCCAACTATGATGGGGATCAACATGTCATCTTCATCCAACTGGCATTCCTCAGCTAAGACAATAAAAACCAGAAAGGACAAATTAGAACAAAAAAAAAAGCAGCAGATTTGTTTTACCACTTTCTATTAACTAGAGTTATTTACCTGCTCCAAACTGCTCTCCGGTCACGCCAAAGGGCTGGACCTGTACCTGGAAGGTGTTGATGGACAAATCTTGGGTCACATTTAGAGTTTGTTCCTCACGGCACATGTATGAGTATCCCAGGTTCCCTCGCAGGTAGTCAAGGTCGCGGTTATGGGCAAAGAAGTGCTCTACAGCAGAGGGGAGAACGGGGAGTTATCCTCTAATGACATGATTTCAGCACAAAGCAGGTCAAAATGTTGGAAACACCATTCACTATGATGCAGTTGAATCAGAACCTCTCTGACACAACAAAAAGTAAATATTTCATAATTCTAGGATTTATTGCAGAGCTATATAGGTATTTCAGAGTAGACTTTCAGCACCAAATTGTAAAAGTATCCTGTGTGTAAATATTTTAACCAAACCACAGCCTTATATCGCCATTATAGGGCTATAAAAGCCAGCGTAGGTAGATGGAGGTTCACATTTCCGTTTCCTTTTCATCATTTTTAGCAAACAACAAAAACCCAGATTATACTGAAAAAACTGATGAGGATCACAGTATAGATTGGATACAGGCCTATTTTTCTGATACAAAGATGAATCCTGTGACGTTAAGTTCACTCACCTTTCATGTCTAGCCAGAATGCTGACAGAGACAGTTCACTCAGATGATACTTATTGGATGTAGCATTCTGGAGAAAAACAGCAAGACCAACAGAGGTCAATAAAACTGCAAGGAAAGCAAGTTAACCTCAAACTCTAGCTGCCATCTAGTGGTTGTTTCAGTGAGTACAAGGTGAAAATAAAAGCAATAAGATGAGTGGTACAGGGAGTTCATGCACATGGTTGAGATGTACAAAGAAGTGAGGTCAGGTCAAGTAACTTACCAGCATGAAGTAAAAGGTGAGGTTGGTCTTCCCTGCATCTGTTGTGAGCTGCAGGGAGGCATTGTCTGCATAACATGATCCAGAGCTCTGAGTCCCATTGGGCTGAAGGTTCACGACATCCTGCACAGTCTGTAAATCAGTGATGGAACATTTAGAATTTCAAAGCTACTTTAGCTCCATTAGCATTCATGCAACTACTGAGTGTTTGCATTTAGGCACCTTATTCTGGGAGACAGAGCTGAAGGTGATGTTGAGCTGGAGACCCATGGATGCCATTAAACAGGTAGTACCATTCTTGCTGGAGACGACGTAGTTTCCTGTTACAGGTTTACTGGGCTCTTTATGCGGTGCAGCAGTGGTTTGGGGTGTAACAGGCGGGGCAACAGTAGCAAAACCCTGGTGCAGGATAGCAGCTGAAAGAGGTTGTTCAGTTATGAGTGTAGTATTATAGAGATGGAGGTGTTCGATACTAAAAAATACAGAATTTATTCAGGGTTCACCAAGTTAAACATTTTTATGACTTTTTAAAAAATCATATAGAATGCAAAGTAATATCTTTACAAGATCATGCCACCAAAATTATGGAAGTGGGGACAATTATTCCAAGAATAAGGCCCTTTTTATAGGCTTTTTAGGAAGCCGTTTCAGTACTTCACAGCAATGTAAAACAATAATGCCTTGTGATGTAATTTTAAAAAGAATTCAAAGTAAAAAAAATTCAAACCGGCTGAACCCAGATCAGTGGTAGCTAAAATCAGCTACAATCAACACTTTTCCATTTTGAGATAATGAGCCTCATAGCTATGGTAGCTAGCAGTAGTGACAGTACTTCTTTTAACACAACCATTGCGCAATAAATTTGCAACAAAAATCCTTCTCTATTCAAATATTAACATTTTGATTTTTGGTAAATTGGAACCAGTGAATTTGGCATTTTTGCAAAAGAAGAAATACTAAAATTCATCATCAAAACTGTTGAAGATTGTTTTTGTCAATCATACAACAAAATGTTTCAATTTTAATTAAGTAGAACTGCCTCAGTAATGTAGCTCTGGAGGGCTGTTTTCACATTCACCTGCTGAAGGGGGAAAGTTTCCTTGTACTCAGACGTATGAGAGAACGAGATGTTTCAGCGAAATCACAACTAGCTTGAAAGTGTCACGAGTGTGGTGTGGAAACTTGAAACCTCCAGCACACATTCACTGAGGTTTGTGATTTCATTTTACTGTGAAGTTGAGACATTGTGTCCGACTAAGTTGCACAATATTGGAAAGAATTGACATTATGATGTTTTCCTTTCCTGCCATACAAATTGTGATATGACAAAATCTAAGATTTTTCACCAGATGTCTTGAACAGCTCTATTTGCAAAGATTGAATCATTCTAAAATGTAGCGAGGTGGACTCTTTTAAATGAGAGCTGCCAGTCAGGTCTGACAAATAATAAAATAGCTCTGTCAGACCGGAGTTATTTAAATCTAAGCAAATTATATTATATCAGACAGACCTCCCGTGAACATCAGTCACTGAAAATAAGAGTTTTCCTTTTGTATCAAGCAGCAAAAAACTTGTAGCATGATGTATTTGAGTTCATTTGCCTTGGCCTTACTTGACATTGGATGTCCTACAGACTATTGCTCATAAGCACATAGCAATGTCGATGCTGAAACAATTTACTGTACAGCCGTACGTCCAGTACCTAAGTTTCAATTATAAAATCAATATTTGTGTAATCACAGAGTTGGGATTTTTCAATGAGGGATACGGAGTTGACTTTTTTGCTAAATTACATGAGGGTTAGGGTTACTCATATCAACATCTCATTCCTCCGCTCACCTCTTCCGCATGCTATCTAGTAAACACTTCGACATGTACCCGACACCTTTGGCCCCTTGCAGGCCGCAGAGACATATATATCGGTATTATTCAAGCCAAACTATCCAAACAGTAATGATAAAGTAAAACACCAGTGCAGCCACAGACACCCGCATAAACTAACATGTCTAGGCCTGACAAACTAGTTGCTATAAGAACAAACATTTCCTTGTAGTAATTATAGCTAACACTCTTTAGAAAGCACATATAGATTACTAAATAGGTGACCGCCCTATAACCAGTTTACAACAATTTATCTTTTAACCTTCGGAGTTAGCAAACAAATATCACAGTAATACTCACTACTCACCCATAATCAGCGGAAACGTTACTCCCAGACACCATGTCTGGATACCACCAATCTGCGTCATGTTTGTCCGGGATCTCTCCGAGCTTCTTCTGGTAGAAATCACAGAAAAACACAGCAACACGCAGGGCAGGCTAGTTAGCTAACCTGGGTGATGTTGTGCTAGCTAGGCTAACGTTAGCGTCACAACAATAGCAGGAGAAAACAAAAGTCAAGTGCGCTAATTTGTTGAGATGGACAAAGTTCTAGGCACCAGAAAAAAAAACAACCAGCGTTTCTGATTTCAAGTTTAAACTTTTTATGTTTCTATATGCTAGCCGTGAGGGTAATTTTGCTCGCCTTTAATGCTTTCTCATCGCCACCGCTGCTAACACTGACTTCAGGATCATGTGACAGGGTTTAAGAAACACCCAGGAAGTCACGTGGTAAACAGCAGCGAACAACAACAACAGGCTGATAGGCCATTTAAGTTAAAGGATAAATCCGCGTTTTATTTAGTCTCTCTTAATAATATGAATACCGACATGTTCTGATGCAGTGTACTGTACTGCCCTACAAAGCCTACGCGCAGTATTTGCAAAAAATATCAAACTGAGAAAAACAGCTTTTTGTGTTTTTTATTCACCAACTGTAAGGATAAAAAAAAAAAACAATACCACTGGAAAATGCAGAAGTAGAACAATGACACTAAACGACTGAAGAGATGATTGGACACTTTTCCAATTGCAGATACAGCAGTTTGCCTTTGTAGGTCACTGAAGTTCAACATTTCCAGATACTTTGCAAGTGTATCAATTTTATCTCTATCTATCTATCTGTCTACTTTTTTTAAAAGTCCAAAGTCCAGTGGGTTTAAAAAATGTATAATACCCTCTTGATTTTACTAACAAACAGGATCCAGAAGCTTGGAGGCGGATGTCTAATTAAAGGTCTCTAAGGTCAGACCTCAGTCAGACCAACATTTTACACACCAGTGTCAAAATGAAGTCTCCTCGCTGTGCAACTTAACCTGGCGTCAATTATCTGACTGCTGCTTCAATATTGCCTTACATTTCACAGATTAGTGTGATTATGCAACTGTGGTCAGAACACTTTGGAAATTTGCAAAGGTCACATGTCTGTAACCTCTTCCTTTGCAGAGACACACACAAACAGTTAAGTAGCCTATCATAAGAGCAACCTATCGTTTGACCTTTTGAACACACAATTACTTAAACAAGCTGTAACCGGCTACAAATGCCAAATCAATCTTTGTGGAGATGGGGTGCTCACATTTCTCATTGACTGTTACCCAACAGCAACATTTTGTAGCTCATAATCTGCAGATTTTTACTCTCTGCTTGATAACCTGTGGTTTAGTCTGTTTGCCAGTGACATATGCTCCATTTTAAAGTTTGTTCATCCTCTCAAGCAACTAAGGAAAGGATGTTTAACTGATTTCTGCAATGCATATGGAAAGATCTATGACTCACCTAAAATCAGACTTTGACATAACATTGTAGTCTATTTAAGACAATACATAATGTCATACAATTACAATATTACATAGCATATATGTTATTTCAGGAAAATCCAGCACTATAGACCATTATTTAGATGCCACCTGCTTACATTTATGAGCTTAGAACTGCTTTACATTTCACAGTGTAAAAAAATAATGCTATCAGTCAAATTCATCTTATTCTTTGTTTATTCAAACCTTTATTTATCAAAATATGGGTGTAGAGAGGTGGAGAGAAAATCTGTAACCATGACTCTACAAAAGTGAATCAAAATGACAATTATATTTAATAGATTGTGATCTATTAACAAACGAAAAGGGTGCACAAGAGAGCACATATCTCTGCCGAGGCCGAACAGCCCAATTTAATTAAAATAACCCCAATCCAAATTCCAATTATTACCAAACCTAACAAAGCTATCCATATCAAACCTGGCTGAATATTTTATATTGGATGTGCAACTGACACAGCTGCAGCTGAAAACAAACAAATATCCACAAGGCGTAACAACTACACTGGATTATGTAGACAATATTGCCATATTTTCAATATTAACATGAAAACAATTTTAAATTTTATTGAATTATTAATTTACATCAATAACCCTCATATGTCTTTGAAAGCTTTTATTAATAATTAATAATTATATCTAATACAATTTTAAATAATTTATAGATATTTTAAAAACTCCTGAAGAAAATGTAAACGGCATCTTTTATGCCTTATAACTACATCATAGAGTCCTACAATGTTCTATAACAATCAAATATAGTTGATTCTATACTGAATGTTAAGTAGGGGGACTTAAGATCAGTTGTTTGAGGGATAACAATGGATATTCAGTTAGCTTTGATTACCGAGTTAAGATTACAATAGTTGACAAGCAGAAGTTTAAGCACTTTTTCTTTCACCACCCTATAACTGTGTCAGTCTATTTCAGAAAAAGTGGCCTGATTGGGGAAACAGGTGAACACAACAGTGAGAACTCTGGTGGGTGTTAACGTTGTAAGATGCTTTGAAGTTCACACAACCCGTCTCTCAGTCCATTGACAGATTGTCAGTTGAGCCTCTTCCTCAGATCAGTGTGAGGGGTAAAATAAGAACGAGGCGATCAGAAAACAAAAAGGAGAGGGAGAGAGAGAGAAAACCTTGTTTTTACAGGCAGACAGAGGGAGAGAAAGTCATGGAGGGGCTGAGGACAGGTGTGTTTGTGCTGTTTGTGCTTGTGGTGGCTGTTTCTGGCGCTGGTAAGTGACAAAAATACAATACAGTTGTTGTTTTTTTAGCCATAGAGAGCAGTCAGCATGGGATAACCTCTCTGATTTCTGTGTTTCAAAAGGGCAAGAGGGTCACACTCAAGCTTAGAGGAGGCATTTTGTCTACAAAGCATTATCTGATAAAAAAAAAAAAAAGTGGAGCTATTTGACATTTTGTTACAAGGCTAAATTAATTCATGAGAGAATAATCATATTTTTCATTTAACATTACACTCGAAACAAAAATACACAAGCTTGCTGTCAGTTGAAGGCACATAATTAAAATTTGATGCACAAAATAAATATTGTTTATTTATTTTATGATTTATTTTGAATTATTTATTACCTCTGCCAAGGAGGTAATGTTTTTGCCAGTATTTGTCTGTTAGGAGGATTAGTCAAAACATTAGGATCAGATTTGGATTAACAATTGTTATTGTATATGTGTGAAACAGGTTTCTCTTGAGAATGAGACCTCATGTCTCAATGGGATTACCTGTATAAATAAAGGTTAAATTTTAATTTAAAAAAATGTGTTGGAGAGTTAGGGTATGACCCAGTGAACAATCAGTTATATTTTGTTGGTGATCCAAATCATCATCTGGATCCAGAGATTTTTTTTAAGGATTCTTTACAATTGGTAATAATAATAATTAGTAATAACGATGAGGGCAATTATATGATTTATGCTTCTAACTTCATGGATAATGCCTTTGACAAAAAAATACGTGATGACATCCCCATAAGATCTACCACACATTGAAGTCTGATCTGGATCCAAGTCCTATTCCAGATCTGGTGATCCAGAATATTTGAATTTATAGGACTCACAAAAAATTCACTACTGTCTGAAAACAAATAATAATGATGATAAAGACTTGCAACGAAGATCAAATCGTAGATGAAACTTTTCTGATTCAGTTAGGGGTCAAATTTGGCACATAGTCAAAAGCTACTGATCTAGATCCCGTAGAAAACCATCATTGGTGAAATATTGTTTTTGTTGAATAACTATCAAACTAATAATGACATCAGGGTGATTTCAAATTCTAAGGGTAGATTATCATGGTTAAGGAGTCACATTATGAAGGTCTTACTATGATGGGACATTTTGCTGACACAGTGATGTCTACTTGCTTTTAAATTTTACGTGCTACAGAGGAAGTTTGTTTCTATTCTTCATAATTCCATAAGCTGTGTATTGATATAAATAAATCCATATGTTTCCAACTATAATTCAAAGCAGTATCAACAGAAACTCTACAATTACAGACTCCCTTTGTCCTGATAGGTTTTAATGAGCAGATGTTTCTGTGTATTTGTGTTTCCCAGTTAGGGGAGGCTGTAAAAAAAAAATTCAAAATGATCAAAAACCTCTTTCCTGTCATGTATTGAAGCAGGACTTGTCACAATGAAGGCATTATCTGAAGGTATGCATGAATAAATAGTCTCTCTCTGCGTTCGAAAACACTAAAGGTTTATTCCACTGTTTATTTTCTGCAGCGACTTGTGGTGCAAGATAAAATATCAGAACTCCCACAGCAGAGAAACACACTATATTGTGTGTTGCTTCATATTCAACAGGCAGACAAGAGATTATTTTTACACGAAGATGATCAACTCCTGTCTCTATCAGTTGAACCACTACCTGGGGCCTCTCTGTGTTGAGTTTCCATGTTCTCCCCATGTTTGTGTGGGTTCCCTCTGGGTCCTCCAGCTTCCTCCAATAGTCCAAATACATTATCTGTGAATTAATGACTTTAAATTGTCCGTAGTGTGAATGGTTGTTTGTTGATATGAACTGGCAACCTCCCCCAATGTCAGCTAGGATAGGCTCCAGCCTCCCAAGTACCTTGTAAAGAATAAGTGGTCATGGACAATGGATGGATGGATGGATGGATCAGGTCACAGTATGGTAATGAAGAGGGCTAGAGACATGGCACCAACAGCAATATGTAGCTGGGATAATGCAGATTGAGAGTCATTAAAATGGAAAAAGGTAGAAATAATTAAAAAGATGAAAAACAGATCCAGATCCACCATTATGAAAAAATCACATTTTTGTTCATAACCCATAAACTACTCATGATAAACACATGATTTCAAAATTTTAAAGCTATGTCCTGAGTGTGATGATACAACAATTAATGATCTCCTCACAGTGATACATTTTGTCTTTTGACAATTGTTACAGGATTTCTCTTTGACGTAGCCTGGAAACTATTTTCCGATTCCTCAGGTTTTTGTGATAATGACGTTGGTGGAAGTACGCGCCGTTTGAGTGCTTTGTAGTCTTACTCAGTGTAAGAAAGCAAATCAGTGTTTTCTCCAGATTGTCTAACTACCTTTGTGGGTATTTATTGATTTTATGAAATTGTTGTTCTTAACAAATCAAGACTTAAAATATAGAGAAAAAAAATAAAACAAGCTTTAAAGGTGTGCTCGAGGTTTGCTGTGACAAATCATCATCTTAACTTTCACGTTCTGGAACAGTTTTTAAGACATACACAATATTCTAATATAGTTACAGCTTCACTGAATCACCACCACTGGCTACGCTCTCACAGTATGGCTTCTGTTTCAACCGCATAGTCAGATAAACAAGCCCCACCATCATCTCAGAGCAGACAGGAAGACTATTTATATAGATTGAACTGCAGTCTCCTTTTCCTGTGTCAGGGGTCTTACTCAAATTTCTCATGTACCTCACTGTGATGCTTTTTTTTTCATGCAATGTGGCTGAATGGACATCCTGAGCCAAGTATGTTGTACTTTTAAAGTTTCTCCCTAAAGTCAAACGAGAAATTTTTGTTTTGCTTTTATCTAACTTGCATTAGTCCTAAATACTGTATCCACATTATCAGAATCAGACAGCCTTTATTGTAATTGTACGAAGACATACAACAAAATTAGGGGTGCTACGTCTGAACGATGTGTTAGAAAACAGACTGTTTTTTTTAAAAACAGGCACGTTGAAACAGTTAACATTTAAAACTAAAACAGACAATAAATACAATAAAAATAGAAGGTTTTTTTTCTAAAGGTTAATTGCAAGTGGTGAATATTGCACTTAAAATAGTGTTTGTTGGAATTAAGGGTTCTGAGGAACTGTTCTTGTTAACGTTAAAGGCACTGCTGGGAATTGAACCCAGGATCTCCTGTTTACTAGACAGGCGCTTTAACCAACTAAGCCACAGCACCAGACACCAACACACAACAGAATGTATCATGTGTAAAGTATAAACTACAGCTGTTTGTTGCATCACCAGACACTGTTTTTGCATAATTAATCATATTCATTTTTATAGGCTATCACCTTATCAAAAACCGAAGAGTAGAGAGGCAGTCAGTAGAGCTGCGAAGGTCGAACAGTCCTTTTTAATTAAATAAAACCCTGACCCAAATTTAAACTATTTTCCTAACCTAACACGTTTCATGAAAATGGAAGAAGATTATGTGTCATTGACAAAAATTGTGAAAAAGCCTTATATCACAAGGAAGTGATCAGAACCAGAATCATGTCATGCCACATCATGTCACATGCTCAATCTTCCCACAAAGTTTCATGAAAGTCCATCATATAGTTAATGTGATATCCTGCTTACACACAAACCAACCAACAAACATACACTGGTGAAAATATGACATCCTTGGCAAATCTGTAGAAAAAAGCAAGAAGGAACTCTGCATTAGAATTATGAAAATTATCATTAATATGTGTAAACTATTGGCAGATTGTGTCACTTTTTATAGCAAAATAACAAATGGCCTATTCAGGTATTATGGGTATCATACACTCTGGCTCATTGTCACACTGGGACACTCAAATAGAATATTGAATGTATGTATGTAAATGTATCATTTCTGTACAGACATATTCTTACAGATGTTTGCGCTGCTATTGGTATTCATAGAATGTTTATAGCTTGTGCTATGATGCCACATACATATACATTTTTTTAATTTGCATGGTAAAGTAACTAGATCAAAAAAATATCCCTTCGAATCAAATGTCGTGGAGAAAAAAATCTCACAAAATAGAAGCTATATATATAATAAAAGCACTAAGTGTACATAATAACCTCCAACATCTGTCTGCTGTTGAATATTTGTCTTCTCTCTTTGTCCTGCAGAGGCTTTTTCCACTGAGCCACTCGCCTGCTACATCCTGGATGGGCTACTGATCATTTACTGCATTGTTGCCACTGCACTCTATTTAAGAGAAAAGGTTAGTTATAGAGGAGGAAGTTCAGGGTTTCTAGACTAATGCTTGGTAAACATGATCAGTCAGTTCAACAAAAAGCAACTTGATGACTGATTATTCATTTAAGTCATTCAACAAGTAAAAGTACCAGATTACTGATCATGTGTTCTCAGGTGTAAACATACTTATTGTCATAGCTCTACGCCTTTTTACTGGTGAACAGAGAAAGTAAGTAATTTGAAGAAGAGACATTCAAATTGCTTGTTTTGTCCAACCAGCAGTCTAAGACCTAAATTTATCCAAATTACAATTGTATACAACAGAACAGCAACAAATATTCAGACTGAATAAGTTTGTTTGAGACTCTTTGACATTATTGATCAACAGTTAATCAGTTCTAATTTTAAAATGTGTGTTTATCTTGTAACTACACTCAAAGGAAGAAGACCTTCTCTCAGTATTAAATCGGTTGTACGTCTACATGAAGGGAAGGTTTTGTGATAATTCTCAATATACAAAGTTTGGTGCCCCTTGACTGATTTTGCGAGTTGTCTTGAGTCTGACTAACCCACCCCAATAAAGAGGGACAAAGATTGGGGAGAAAATGACATCTACAAGAATGCCAAGACTGGGGCAACATGACGGGATTGTGCCAGTGGGGTGCTGGAAGTGGGGCAGTCCCCCCGGACCAGTCACCATGGCGGCAGACCGCTCATACCCTGGTCGACCACGTGTAACGAGCCAGAATCAGGAGCGACATATCTGCCTGCTGTACCTCACAAACAAGGTTCAGACCAACCACCGCTACATCAGAGACCACTGGCACCCTTAATAGGCCTGTACAAGTCAAAACAATATGGAATCATACCAGTGCTGTGCTAATGGGACATCCAGTTTCTTGAGGAGAATGACGTCACGTGATCTAGAGATGAGGACAGAGATGAGCCCTGACCTGTAGGGCTGGTTGAGTGAGCATTACAGTGATCCACAGATTCAGGAGCCATTCCAGGCAGCTCTGACTCAAGAGTGGGTTGCCATCCCACAGGATGACATCATCTGGAGTTGTGCCAGTCCATGAGGAGGAGGATTACTGCTGTAATCAATGCTGATGGGGGACACACTAATTACAGATTGTGTAAAGTGTTGTGTACTCAAGTTGTGTCACCTGAGGAATCTATTATGCTTTTTGTGTTTCTTTGATTTTGTTACTGATTAAATGAAGATACATTGTGTCTGTAACTGCACATATATGTTATAATTCATGCATTTTAAGCTTATTTCACTTTTCTTGTATATGTATCACTGTCTAAACAGCAAGATAAAGGGGGAATTTACCAGGTAAGAAGAATTGATTAAATGATGTTTAACTCTGCTGCTCTGATGTCAGCTATGATTTCATATTTCCTCTCCAGCAGCTGGAGAGACCAGAGGATGCTGATCTTTACCAGGTGACTAAACCAACAAAAAGAAAAGTAAGTCTGCTGACTTTTAAAGGTCACATTTGCACCTGTTCTGGCGATTGAACTGTCAATCATGATGTCGTATTTTATCTCTAGAAAAAAGCCGTCAAGAAAAAGAAACCACAGGTAAGGCCATTTACAGTACTCACTAACGTAGCCTCTTCCATAAATGCTCTACATTTGTGTGATATGGACAAAATGAAAGGAAACATGTCTTAATGTTTGTTAACGAGAGTCGATCAACCAGAGGGATCACTGCTATGACCACGCCAATTATGGTTTGATTGACAAATGGGGAGATTTATTTGGATGTAAACATACAAATCTCAACAATCTCACAAAATCCACTGATTTAATCACAAAGACCCAAAAGTTGCAATTATTGATGCTGTGATTTACCCCTTTTTTCTTTGTTACTGGATTGGCACAATATGATCATAAATCTCTTTAGAAACATTACTATTACTGCTTCAGCTAAAAACACGACTACTTAATACAGCACTTCAACTGATCCAGAATGGTTTACTATTTTGGGACTTCAGACATGCTTCTTTTGGTTTGGATCATATACAGCATATGACATTAAGGGTCAAACAAAACAGGAGCTGGTTGTAGTGTCTGTCATCCATAAGCAAGGAGTAAAAACAAAACTAGACAACGCTCAGAGAACTTCTGTCAAAGCAGCTCATTTTCCTCATTATGTCACTGTTTCTAAATCTGTGGTCAGTAGGGATGAAAATATGCTGAATCTTCTTCCCAGCATCACAAGACAGAGTTCAAATCAGTGCAGAGTTTTAACTTTGTCTCCCTTCTCTACAGTCAACTCGCACAGAGGAGGAGGATAAAGACCCCTATGAATCTTTGGCCCCCAGTTCCTCAGATCCTCCTCAGTCTCCCCACTGTTCTTATGCATGGCCTCCTTTGTCAAAACAGTCCTGAGTAGATCTGAAACAATTAGCTGATTGATTAATCTCTATCTGCTTACTTAAACTATTTTGATGATTGATTCTTAAGGCAATTTATAAAGCACAAACATTCTCCACACCCAGCTTTACTTTGATCGCTCCTCAGTTCTTACATTTTTTAAACCAAATGATAAAGATAATGACTAGTTCACTGATAAGACTAAATACTCGTCATATCTTCCTAAATTCCTACAACCACACATACATTGAACTCATCATTCTTGCTTTACACGTTGCTTAAAAACATTCCAGCTACATGAATCTGAAAGGCAAGATTCTTGCTAATGTGCTTATGCTAATGACAAATGGGCAACATATTTACTGTTCACTGTTATCTAACATTAGCCCATTACTGCTGCTATAAATGATCATACAGGTATCCTTTTTGTGTAACTGAATACCAATAAAAGACAAGGCGCATGTCAAAACACTTGGAAAATGGTTTAATGATGTTTACAACAAAAGAGAACTGTACATTAACAGTAAAAGAGTATTTTTTATATGTGTATAAAAACAAAACCAACAAAAATACAGCAGACAAATGCATCAAAATCTACTATGTATCCTGATTCACATACTTAAACTCCTACACAATCTTTCAGTTCTACGCCGCCATGACTGGAGGCAGGTTTTTTTTTTGTTTTTTTTCTCATAGTAAGATATCGGAGCAGTGTCCCTCAGTGTTGTCCATGATGGAAACCAGAGCTCTTTACATTAGAGTCCTGGGAAGACAATTCAAAATCAGACTGCAGAACAGGAAAAAGTGAAATAAAATCTAGGACACATTCCTTTAGATGAGCCCAAGCTTCCAATGCGAGTAGTTATGTTTTACAGAATGCAGTTTTGAGATACAGACATAATATGCACATATGTTTGTTTTTTTTTCCTCTTGTTTCTCCCTCTTGTTAAAAGCTGTGGTCACTTGGGCTGTGAACTGAAAATCACACACGACACACCCAAAAACATACAAAAATACTATATCTTTAACCTACCAAGAGTAAGACAGTTCTGCAAGTAGTTCCATGCTGTTACAGAGAAAAGAGATTACAACAAACAAACGAGAAACAGATGCTTTTCACGCAAGTTTTTCTCAGAAATATACCAAAATATACATCTAAGCTTTGGAATTACTGAGGCTAGGACTAAAGCCAGTGCTGGGTTTGTCTCTTAATACACATGCTGCAGGGTGGAAGGGAAAGAAAACCAGCGAGAAAGACACAGGACAGAGAGATATCTTTGGTATCTGCATTTGTCAAAAGTTAAATATTTGGATTTTTGCTTTGGGATAGCGCTTGTGAGGTCCTACAACCTCACTTGGAGTAAAGCATTTAACAAAGTGTCACTGAAGCCCGTTGGCCAGAGGTCTGAGCCGGAGGGACACAGTCCATGCCAAGAGAAGGACCATGATGCATAGTGTCACGGCTGATCAGTCTGTAGTGAAGAGATGATGTCAAAGGAGAGAGAAGGGAAGAAGAGCAGGAGGGGGGTGGGGTGGGGTGGGGGGGACACAGCAGTGAGCTTAAGTGACTGCAGGTTGTGTATTCCTGGAGACAACAGGGTTAATGTCCTGGGACTATATAGTGGACAGATGATGAGGAAGAGACAAACACACTGCGAGAGGCAGGAAAAGCATTTTCACCACAGTCCTTGAGAGAAAGTGTGTGTGTGTGTGTGTGTGGGAGGGGGGTGGGTGGTCGCGCATCCTAGCAACAGTGCTTAAGACAGACAAACATTCAGAGTCCTGAGCATGTACAGTGTGCACAGGATTAACCCTCAGTGTGTATTAACAAACATCACCCAGCTACAACCAGATTGGTTCATGCCTGTCAGAGAAGCCCGCTCAGCCCCTGCTCAAGCCTCTCCGATCCCCGCCCACAGGCACTGAAACCCCAGCACCGACGTGGTGCCGGAGTGTTTCCGGGCAGATACATATTCACGCGCAACAGAAAGCAACGCCGTTACAGGTGGATCGAGGACTACGGTGAAAGCGTGCAGCCGGGATTTGATGCTGAGCAGTGAGGCGGGGATGGGGCAAGAGACAAAGTCGTTCGTATACAATCAAGTTAGAAATCTTTGGTTAACGTTGGTACCACAGGAGAGTGAGCGGGCTGCAGCAGCACACCATCATGTGGGAAGACACATACATACCTTTACCTAGTCAGGGTGAAAATTAAAAAAAATACAAAACAGGATTGTCAAACTTAAAGAAGCGTTCAAACACAAAGGGATGCTCAAAAGGAAAAAACAAACAAACACCCCATAAAGTACAAATACATTAAAATAAACTTAATCTTTCATATCGCTACAACAAATTTGCTCCATCCAATGCTGAGACGGATCAGTGTGCAGCATAAACACATCATGTAGTTAAACAGCAGACATTCATGAGTACTGGTATGTATTGTCTCCCCCTTGTGGTGGCATTTTCCACAACCCTTCACTGAGCATAGGTATGAACAGGCTTCTCCGCTGACACAAACTTGTGTATTTTAATTTTTTTGTGACTTTTATTTTAAATATTTTTATTTCTTAAGTAGATTAAAGCAGGTTTCACTCAGTCTTGAGTTAGAAATGAGGTATACAACAGCTCCTTTTGCCTTACTGGTGCTCTACACTTCCTTTGTCGACCAGCAAACCAGTGTAGTGGGCCCACATACTACAACTTCATGCATGGCTGATCCACAACAACTTGAAATCTTTCAATTACATCATGAAACTAAAGCATTCGAATCAAGCCAGAGCCAAAAAGATCATCAGATGATAGTAATTCAGATAATCTGTAGAGATGAAACAGTCACACTCTGACTACAAACTGTGGTTGTATCTTAATAAACCAAGCCCTGGCTTGCTTTAAGGCTTTAGTTAAGCAGTAGAGACCCCCTCTGGACAAAAACAAAAATAAGTACTCTCATGTCTCACCATTTGTTCAACAAAAAAAAAAAAAATCACTCTCAAACATCTGCTGGAAGATGGAAAAATGCACCATAATGGTTTGTAGACTGCCCTCCCTCTTCTCTTTTTTTTTATTCACTCTCACACACATACGTACACACACCAACCTCTGCTGGAATTATTAGTAAAGCTTTACTCACAGGTATCCTCCACCTGTCTGAGTCACACCTAAAAAACATAGGTAGCAACAGAATCACGATCCAAAATGCCCAAAGTACACTGTATTGTTTCAGTGAAAACAATGCATCCAGTGAGCTCAACGCTCAAGCTCCCTCTCTCTCACACACAAACAAACAAACACACACATACACACACACACACAATGCTACAATGCTCATGTCATCTACATAACAATAAGGCATAAATGATAATGTTAATCTTTGTCAAACTAAGAAAGCCAGTGATCTTGCCCTCTCACACTATACAAAACAATTAAAGGCATAAAGTAATGTAAAAAAAATTTTTTTTTAAATTCAAATGATTGTTAAAGACAGCACAACAAATAAAGTCCACACCGACACCCAAGACAGAAAACAAAAAATGTAAAGATTAAGATCAGACGCCTCAGACTCAGGAGTGCCTTAGAGCCCCTCCTGTTGAAAAGACCTTGCAGATACACAACAGACACAAATGTCAGCGACTCACGCGCCAAAGAGGCGTGATCTCAGATTTCATCTCTTATTTTTTGGTCTAGACAGTTTAAAAAAATCTATTTTGCAATAATAAAAAGAAAGATTTAGGGGGATTTTTTTATAAGTTTGATAAACACTACATTCAGTCTTGATAACATACTGGTTCAAATATAAAATATGAATATCTTACAAGTGTTTATATATATATTTATATGTATAGAATTAAGAAAAGATCGTTTCTCTAATTCTTAAGTCTTTCCTCAGATAAATATTTCAGTAACATACTACGGTGCCATTAGCAACTGGTTCACCTTGCTAGCACATGTTCAACTCTTTATTAACTACAAACAGCACTGGAAAAGGACTGTAGAGTCCTGTAGGCCTGTTGTGGCCAAGAGGGGGAAACCAGCAACATGAGCAGCCAGACATCCGCCTAGCTGCAAAGAGAAAGGCTTTTACTTTGGCAAGAAGGATCTCAAAATAACATTTAAACCTGGAAATACCCCATAAATAGTAGTACTAGAAAATAGCAGTAGTAGGTTGTCTTTTATGTATGGTTCCTATGTATGGTTCATCCGTATAAACTTTAAATGTAGAGCCAGACAGTAGTTATACATTCTACACTGTTCTATAAACAGAAATGTATAAAGGTGAACCTTATGTTTAAGTGCTGCTGAGGTATATTCAGTCAAAATAATTCAACAACAGAAAAGAAGTACACAAGAGGATAACATGGACAAATCTCACTGCTTACAGTCTCAGTGATTTCACTGTGGTATTTAGAAGCAGCAGTACAATGCTTCTTTCTGTGGGATTTAGCTGAATGTGCAGCACATAACAGTACTTTGCGCAACTCCGTGTTGAATAAGATAGTTGGGCAGATTTTAAATCTAGTTCACATACATTTTTAGGGAGCAGCACATCGTATCAAAACATGCTGGTTCATAATGGCGGCGCTGAGAGGTGTAGTATGTTATCCAATGATCAGATCTATGCATTTACATAAGTGAGCCCTCCAGACACGAGGGTCTAACCACAAAACCTGATTTTCACAGGATGTAGTCATAAAGCTATAGCAAAGCATGCAGGCCTCTCAACAGCTCAACTCTACCAGGAGTTTCAGCAGCAAGTTGTTAAAGCTAAAGTTTCTGCAATCCTTTATCCAGCAGCACCAAATCTGAAATACCAGGTACTGACCCAGCTGGGGGAAGAGGGAAATCATTTTACAGCAGTGTGGAGAGTGGAGATCGTTTGAATGGCAAACTTGTGTGCTCAGACAGGCACAGCAACTACTGAGGAAAAACCACTTTGGTTCAAGCTGTTGTTTTATGGCTGTATATTGGTACAAAACCAAAAAAATGAAACTTTCCTATATGCTTCAGAAAAGTCCAAAACTGCTACCAAAATGGCAAAAATAGATGAAAAGGAAAATAATGCATTAAATGGCTCAAAGAAAACCAGGATCAGGCATTGGGAGCAAGGCCCCAGTGATAAAAAAAAATTTAAAAAAATCATTCAGAGTAAACGGTAACTGCTCTCTCAAGCCCCAACCCGATAATCCCTCTATTTTTGTTTGGTTGTGCTGCCAATTAAAAAGTTGAGCTGAGACACTTTGTCAAATTAATTTAAAAAAAAAGGTCATCTTTGGAAAATGATCATCAAAATATTGCATTTCTATATTCTGTTGACAATGAAGAGAGATTCTGCACTCATAAATATATTGAATAGACTAATCTACACCGACTACACACAGCAATTATTTTAACAAATATTTTTGGTATATCTTAAAGTACGTAAGCCAGTCAAAAGACTGCAGACAAAAAAGACAGAATTTCATTCCTCCCAAAACAGGCAGACTGTAGCTCGTCAATCCAGTTTTTTGGTACAGATACTGTGCACAAGTAGATACGACGGTACTACTATTAAAAAAAGAAACAAAAGACACAATACAATAACCCCATGTAGCCAATGCCACCATACCTTTGGTAGGATGACCATGACCCCAAACCTGTCCTCCCCAAAACAGACCAGTCAGCCGCAGAGCCTTATGGGTCATGCAGTTAATGAACTCTTAGTACCTGCCTGAGCCGTAGACAACACATGCAGACTTCTAATTTCTACCTCGGAATACAAACATGATACACAGTTTTCCAATTGACCATCACCCAAAGCAAATCACCCTCAATCGGACACGGGACTGCACATCTGCAGCTATTCTTAAAGCTGTCAATGAAATGTTTTCAGTCATTTTCTATAATACGAACGTAGCCCACCATTTTACAAAAGCTCTGTGGCTACGTCGCCACTGCAGCAAAGTGTAAAAGTCAGTGTTTCCAGAAAGAGAGACTCAGAGAGACCCATCTGGTCCCTCCAACCCTTAAAGCAATGATAACCTTATATCGGCCACTTATTACTTGTTTTTAAAGCCTTATAACCATGATTAAAAAATTGATAGTTAAATCTTAACTTAATATTAGACTTACAAAGTTCTGGAAAAAATATAGACAGCAAAGATAAAAGAAAAACAGAAACTCTACAATATAACTTTGATATGATTTACATCAAGGCCTGTCCAAAAAAGAAAAAAAACAAGAGAGATCTTTAAAAAGGGGCAACTACACACATCCCCATTAGTGATGATGAAATGACTATTGTGACATTAGTAGTAAAAGTTTAGTTTGAATGTTAAAAAAGAAAAACCCTTAAGTTTTTAGAAGCATTTCAGAGAAAATTATGACCTGGAAATAGGAGGACATACATGTGTATATACAAAATGTGAACAGCTTGATGGTGCCGAGGATATTTCTCTTCCTGGACATGTGTCAAGGTTCATGAAGAGCGGAAGGCCAACAACAGTGGCGATCTGGCTACTGTTTATGGAAAAAAAAACATCCAAGAATCAGAGAAGAAAAGACAAGAAACAAAAAAACAAAAAAAAGTCAGCCTCAACCGCATTTGAGGCCGTTTTCTTTTTGGTGGCAGCAAAAGGATTAAATAATGATAGATACAAAGAAAAGAATGTGGGGTGGTAAGTGAAGCGCAGAGTCTATATCATATGACCTCACTACTCCCTACATGGTGTGGTAGGAGTAGTGCACAACGTAAGAAATAAGCCGTTAATTTGGGATGCAGCCCGACTGGTTTCACTGAGCCTTGGAGGCAGTGGTAATGGTCGAGGCTTGTACAGGCACAGCAGCCATATTGGCTTGATGATGAGCATCGGTAGTGACCTGCAGCCCCGCTCCCGTAGACACCAGGCTAACAGGGTTCAGGAAGAGCGGCGTGGTCAACAGGTTGGGCGTGCCACCAGCAGAGGTGTTGGCAAACAGCAGGTTACTGCCATCCAGAGAAGTGATGGGGATTGTGCTTGAAGCCAGAGCTGTGGGGGAGACAGGAAAGTTGGTGTATTTAGACAGGGAGCTCAGCTCAACAGTCGGGATGGCTTTCAATGTATGCAGGATAAAACATGCCTTACGAGTCAAAAGGAAAATAGATACAAATAATTCAATTGATTTTTTTTAAATGAACAAAGATTTTTAATATCACTGACTTTTTCCTAGTGATTTCTCATGTTACTTTTGTTGTTTTACATTTACTTTTTCTTTGGCCATTTAACAAAAGAATAAGCACACATGAAGGCTTTATTCATAATGCAAGAACTTGGGCCTTGTATACGCACTGTTCAGGGAGATCAGGTCAGATTTCCGGGTTTGGCACTACTACTGTTCACTTGCTGACACAAATACTGCTCATCTTTAATTCTCCTTGATGCGCATCAAGCTGCAATAAATACTTCTGCTTAAGACATCATCCGTCTCCTAAGACGTCCTTGCCTTGGCTCACTTGATTTCCTCCACGCTAATGAGACAAGGTTGGTGCTCCATGGATAAGGTTTAAAAACCCAGACCCAGCACCAGAATCAGGCCTAAGAATATTTGTTACAGAACCTGGCCTGAATGAAAAATTATATGATTTCTCAGAAAGACTCCCACTCTCTGACATGCCACCAACTTAAGTGCTTTCAGATTGTAGGAGGCCAGCATGTGATGAAACACGCTGTCTGTCATCACCGTCTCTCAGCATTAACAGGGCATAAAATCTAGGTGTTGCCGAGAGATCTACATCTAATTGTTGAATTAAAGAAACTATTATGACATGCTCTGCTGAACAGACAATGTTAGTTTTGGCTTCAATTCAGTTAGCCTGTAGGCTTGTCCGTTCTCTCTCTTGTGCAAGGTGTTTTCTGACTGTGTAAGACTATCCAAACCCCGGTCAGGCAATCTGTGAGAAAACTGCTTATAAAATATAAGCCTTCGTGCAAAAGAGAATGGGAAGCCCAGCTCCACACCATGCAACTACTGGGTATATATATTATTTATTAGAAACAATATATGCACAATAACTATCTAATATATTTGAATGACATTGGTACACACCTTGGATGGTAGCTAGAGTGCTATTGCTCATGAGGGCAGGACTCAGCGCACTGCCAAGGCCACCATGAGTAAAACTGAGCAGGGCACTCCTAGACACAAAGAAACAGAGATAAAACCATTGAAGGAACCCTTAAGAAGTAATAATCAGAGGCCTTGACAACAAGACAAATACAAACCCTGGAGGGAACTGGGAGGAGGCCATCAGTCCTGGGTTGAGCCCTGTAGCAGCAGCCATAGCAGCTAAGCTGGCACTGGTGGGCTGCAGCGCAGCAGACAACCCTGGAGACGCCACCATCACCTGACCCGCTCCTAAAGTGGTGGCTATGGATGTCGGCGCCTGGGTGACAATGGTGTGCGCATGAATGCCAGCCTTGCTCTCTGTGGTCGTGGACTGAATAGTCGTTGGCATTGAGCTTAAAGATGGAGAGCTGGTTGCTGTAGTAAAAATGGGTGCAGTAGAGATGACGGATGCTGTGTTTGTGGCTCCAACTGTCGTGCCTTTGAGGGAGAAAACCTAAGTTAATCTTAAATCTTATTTTTATGTGTGATTAAATCAATACTTTCATTATGGGAAAAGTGTATCAAGCACACACATACACACCTGTGAAAGACAAATTGGAGATGCTGGTGCTGGTGAGAGGCATCACTGTATTTACAGTCAGAGTGGTGGGTGTGTTAATAGTTGGACTGCTCACAAGGCTTGCTGTGCTGGCCACCTGGGCAACAGAGTAACAGAGAGGACTGGATGATTTAATGAATATTTTGGAATAGTAGTTAATTCTGG
Organism: Chaunax sp. Z400; assembly: GCA_037577475.1. Lineage (NCBI taxonomy): Eukaryota > Metazoa > Chordata > Actinopteri > Lophiiformes > Chaunacidae > Chaunax > Chaunax sp. Z400. The sequence goes on from CM075196.1 coordinate 10,061,092, forward strand.
AGAACAAAAGCAAAATCAGATCCTCAAATTGAGTCGGGTAAAGGACAGAGACTCAAAACATTTCCTCCACATCTAGTAGAAAATCCTTAGAAGTACGTGTCTATCCTTACCAATGGGCTACTGGGGGTAAAGATGGTTTTGATGGGGGTGTTGCAGCCTCCACTGCTGGGGGGATTAATCCTCTTCTCTTTCTGCCGGCGATTGCAGAACCAGACCCGAATCACCTCCTTCTCCATGTTGAGCTGGTCAGCGATCATTGCGATCTCTTCAGAGGTAGGTTTTTGGTTCTGCTTGAAGAGGGCAAAAAAGCCAGGGATTCCCCGTGAGCACTGAGATTTCTGGCTGGTGCTTTTTGCTGCTAGTTAACATTTATCATTATTAGGTAGTATGACCAAAAATTCATCAGATGGTAATTTTGGTAATGGTAATGGTAATTTTTTACTGAATTACTTTACTTAATATGTTAATGTTTTATATTCTCCGTTTCCTTTAACAGCCATGTATGAGTGAGAAAATGGATTTAATGTTAAAGACTGATGTTACAGTCTGTAAATCTTTCAATTATTTAATATATTTGCAAGTTTTTAGGAGAAAATGATTTCAATATTGAATAAAATATTGAAATATTAATGAGGCAAGTTTTTTATATTTCTTCTGGGTAAATTGTTCCCAAAAAAATTATCCGATTAATCAATTTTTTTTAAAAGCAATTGCTAGATACAGGTCTATTTTTAACTTCAGTAATAGGAGTTTCTCACCTCCAGAAAGCTCTTTTCTAAGGCCACTCGGATGTTGGTCTCAATACTGGTCCTCTTCTTCCGTCTGCGGTTGATCCCCTCTATGCCCATGCCTGGGGAGCCCAGGGCACTGGGGCTGGACAGGGCCTGGTCAGATGTCAGGTTCTCTGCACAAACAGCACCGACACAAAGGTAGAGAAGGAAGGTAAAGACATGGCACTGTAAAGATACACAGCCCACACTGCCCATTACATGAGACCAATACAGATGTGAGGAAAACAAAGAATACATATGCAGAGAGATCACAGCATTCCCTCCTCATGTGTCATCTTCTGCTTCTGCATCACTCATTAAGGTGGGGTCAGGGACTAACCTGCATCATTTAGCCACTTCTCCAGCAGTGGCTTGAGTTTGCACATGTTCTTAAAGCTCAAGTTCAAGGCCTCAAAGCGAGAGATGGTAGTTTGGCTGAAGTCGTTTCCATACAGCTTCCCCATAGCCAGGCCAACATCGCCCTGGTGAGGCGATGGGAAACAGTGTGACAGACAACTGTAAGCATAATTCATTCGCCAAAAGAAATCTAATTTTTCAGTCTTTACACACACACACCCCCACACATACATACACACACACACACACACACACACACACCTGTGTGAAGCCCAATTTTATACGCCTCTGTTTGAAGGTCTTGGCAAACTGTTCCAGTTCCTCCAGATCACTAGGCTCCTCCAGAGTGGGGGTATCCAACCGTTTGGGTGGTGTTTGATTGACGGGTAGGGACTGACCAGGTGTAGCTGCTGTTTGGCGGGTTGGAGTTGCAGGCTGCAGAAAAGATTAAGAGTCAGCAAAGAGGAAATGTAGAAGAATATAACGTAGTCATAGCTGGAGAGGTGCTACCGGTATAACTGAAACACATTTTGTCAGAGTTTATAAGACACGCTTGCGTTATTACAAACCTGGTTTGCAAGGTTGATGCTTGGTTGAGTCGGCAGGAGGTTAGCTTGGTTTGGAGGTAGTGGATTTAGAATATTCTGGGGTTGCAATATGCCTACAGAAAGAGAAAGATGGGAATTTTTAAAAAAGGAATGTATATATAAACAATCAAATACTTGTAATATGTCTCTTTTGTTAAAGTGTGCATGCAAATCAAACACTGCAAGTATTTTAGTTACTCGGTTGGGCTGTCGGTGAGATGATGAACTGATGCTGCAGTGATGTAGCGATCGGGTGACCAGGCTGCAACAGAACAAACTGAGGCAGACTTAAGTTCTGCTGCTGTAGCTGCTGGAAGGAAAAACAGTAGGTTACAAAGGTTACAATACAGTCATGTACAGAAATTAAAAACAATCCTCAGGTACTCTGCTGTCATCAAATATCTTCTAATTAAACTCATTGCCGCTGAGAGCTGGCACTGCTATTTTTGTAATACACGGTCTAGTCTGAAACCAAAATGAGTCATTTATTACATTATAACCATATTATCTACCTTTAAGTGTCATTTGCCTCCAGAAAGACAATCAGAAACTAACCTAACCCTGGTGTCTAGTTTAAAATACAAATTGAAATTCCTAATTTGACATTTATAAAGCCAGATTGTAAGTGCTGTTAGTACACAGTGTTGTCAGATTTTGTCCTCTGATAGGGTTTTCTTAATCAACTTGAAATTACATATACTCTTAAGTCCTCACTGCTTTGTAAACTGTGGAAATTTTTCCACGAAAACAAAATGCAAGTGTTAAAATTAAATAGTCAATTTGAGCTGCAGCTGCAAAAATACTGGTGAATGCATGATTGTGTCTTACAGGAGCGATCTGGATGGGCTGTGACAGGGGCAGCTGGGTAATGGGAGTGGCTGCAGAGGCCGAGATGCTGGCCCCAGTGGTGCTGTTCTGCTGGCTGGCTGAATGGTGCACGGCTGCAGCCAGGATCTGAGCTTGGGCCTGCTGGATCAACAGTTGCTGCGCTGGGCTCAGGGTCAACTGAAGTGTCAAGAGACAGAGATGGATAGAGAGACAGAAGAATGTAGTAGTCAAAGGAGTTCAGAGAGATAGAGCAAAAAACAAAAAGGCTCAGAACATAAGAAGCGTTTTGACAAATTATTGAGACTGGATGAGGTCTCAAAAATAGTTGGTCACAATACTATGGCAGGACATTACAAAAACAAGTTCAAAGACTTGTGACACATTCTCTTGACTTGTTGGTTAGGAATCACTCATCAATAATTGCTCTAGTTTAATTGACAACAGGTAGGCTGCACTGTTTGATGGTGTTGCCAACAATTTTTGAAATGGTTGCTCCAGCTTACTGTCATGAACTATATCACAACTCCACCTATTCCAATGTCTCTTACTTTATTCTTCCAATGACTGTAAACACACCCTAACAGACGGTACTGAGTTGGATTCACCTTCATATTGAATACATGAAGTCAAAGTACTGATGGTTTATTTAAATTTTAGTATTGTATCTGAACCCTTCACAAAGGTATCAAAGTGGTATTGAAATGGTCCTCATCATGGCAACACTAATATAACCTCTGAAAGGCAAATGGAGAGAAGACTCATGCGGTCATGCACAAGTGCAGGTGAGCATGCTGATGTCATGTTCAAACTAAAAACAACATGCACGCTAAACATTCACTCCAACATAGCACAATAAAAGCCTCACTCATCATGGCAGAGTATCTCAACTACAGTATGGCCTCAGGAGAACGTGGACGGATATGAGATTTATTATTATGAGCGTACAGACAGATCAAGGCTATGTCCAAACACATACCACTGCATTTGAAGAATTTGGACACCGCCTAAGAAACACTGGGATGAACAGGCAACCAGGCCAAAGAGACACCAGCCTTAGCCACAAAATCAGAGCAGGTGATTGTTTCATCACCCAGTCTTTCAGCCAGGGTTGATCATGTTGAGATGTCCCCCCAGATTCATGGCTATTAACTCAAAGCAATGAGGGATCAGGCCACTTACTCCAGCAATCTGTCCCCCGGCCAACATTAGCTGTGTTTGCGGCAATACGCCCTGCTGGACGGAGGTTGGGAGAGCACTCGAGTCTTCTGACTTAGACTAGTGGAGGTGAAGCAAAGAGGGGCGCTTAGAGTGAATCTTCCTACAGGCATATCTCAACATGTTGAACTTGACAGCATAAGTTAGATCAGGTCAAATATGTCTCTTAATTTAGTGGCATTGTTGTTATAAAAATAACAACAAGATCCTCTGTTTTAAAAGGAAACTGAAAAATGCCTAAATTAGACAAAACTGTCGAAAGAAGATAAAGCATAACACTGAAAATTCTAATAAAATGAATTATCAAAACACGGTGCAACCTGAGCAGCTTTCTGGGAGCCTTTAGTCTTTGAGCAGAGAGAGGAATTTGAATTAAAAAGGAAGTGAGAAAGTGGGTTTTAAAAAAAAAAAGTGCTGCACCCTTCAGAGACAAGGAAAGTGAATGGGAAGGGAGGGGAGAGTTGAGATGCTAATTAAAATAACTGTTATGCAGTGCATGTAAATTCTGCATAGATTTGCATATTCTCGGCCATCTGTTTCCGAGCAACCGCAGAGCAGCTAATTAGCATACAGGGTTGATTAATCTGCCTTGTTGCCAGGCGACTCAAGGAGAGCCTGGCTCATTTAAATGAACTCTTTCTGCTTCTGCATGTGTGAGTGCAGACGACCATAGCTCTGCTCAAACGTCACACTTCATTTCTTTGGAAAACCATATTTAATTGTGTCACTACACCAGCACATTAGGTGTAAGACACATGCTCCGTCCACAAAAACAGGACAACAAGAAGTTTCTGAAGGTAAAGCATGTGATAGTGTGCATAATGTGTTACCTGTTGGAGGAGGGCTTGAGCATGTGCATTAGTGATTGCATTTGAGGTTTGCATCGTCTGCCTCTGAAAGTCCAAGCCATTGGTTTGGATTCCTGGGGACACAAATACAATTCATGAAACATGCTGCCAAAGGAGTTCAAAGATGTTTTTCTATTGTGATGCAACTGGAAACATAATCTATGATGTTGTTAACCAATAACAGCATAGATACTCTCATTGGTTCAACACAAAAATGAGGAGCATAATGCTAGAAGCACACAGTGAAACTAGACAAGCATACTTAAGGAGTACACACTAATTCCAGGTGCAAGAAAAACTTAAAAACACAATTTTTCGATTGACAGTATAAGTACCGAATGATAATCTGAAGTCATCACACTACTGCATAAAGCTGTTCATACTGCGGGCTGGTCAATCTTCACCGAACTACATATTAACACTATGGGCTTAAGCAAATTTTTGAAGCATACCAAAGTATTTACCTATTAATAATTACACAATAGGACTAGAAATTTGAGGAACACATCTACAATGTTCACTCTGAGGTTGATCATTTGTATCACTGAAGCGCTGAAGAACTGAGACCGAGCAAATTACTCTTCATTTCAGAAAAGCTCACTCATTTTACAAAGATGCAATGTTTTACATTACATGAGTCTTTTTGAGATTGCGCTGAAAAAATGTTTTGATTACCAATATGAAACCTGTTGAATGAGGAGATAAAACTTAACACATTCCAATTTCAGCTCTTTAATAGAAATAAAAGCTGGAAGTCACTCACCGGTATTTTCGTCACCACTTTCCATTGCACATTTAGTAGTTTCTGACTGATTATTCACTTTAGCATCTGGAAGAGCCAGACAGAGACATAGTGAGACAAACTCACACCCACTACCGGTACAAACATAACAACACTGTCTCAATGTGAAGAGAAATGCTCTCAGTTTTATCACCTTAGTGTATCCCATAACTAAATGATACTCTGCAATAACCATTTAGTCATATTCACCGATCAAAGTGGCAAGCAATACTGCATAGCAAAATCAATCACCAACACAATCCAACTGCATTTACAGGCATAGGTTGTAAGACAAATGACATGGCAACTGATGTCACATGAATACAATGAACTCTTGCAGGTAATGCTTGTCTGCAAAATGTGCCAGATCAATCTTTCCTATTTCACACAGGGACACCAAGCAATGACAAAACCCAGCTGAGCTCCATCACAATCTAATCGATAACTCACCTACTTTTGCTCCACCTGTATTTTCTAGCATGGTTGCAGAAACTATCGTGGAAAATTGTCTCTGCTGGGCAAAACAACCAACAGGGTGTGCAGCACTCTGTTCCTCCTCCCACTCCTCCCTGTCTTCACTCTCCAATGGTGAGCAACAAGCAGAGTTTAATACAACCAGAGCTATACACAGACACAGTGGCACTGTCCACGGCACGGTTCACTGAACAACACTGAGATACGCACACTGGGAAAGCCAACAGGATTTGGGCAAACAGCTCTACTTCCCTCTCTCTCTGCACTCTCTTTTCTTATAGCTCTGCCCGCCTCTTTTACAGTGCCTACTTTTCCCTCACTCTCCCCTTCTCTCTCTCTCGTGTGCCAAGACTCTGTACTTCTGAAAAAGTTCAACCTCTCCCTCTCTTGCTGGCATGAAACAAACGACAAGTGCAGCTGGCGGCCTCCTTCAGCTCTGCTCCCCTCCCTCCAACTCTATAATGAAGCGTAATCAGTATTCAGCTGATTAAAGCCGTATGCAAATCTGCCCCTGCCTCGTTAGCAATGCAAGGCTTTGAAGTCCTGCGAGCGACGCATTTCACATCGGGCTCTGAAAGCTTTCTGCATAATTTAAAGCTCCATAAATATTTATCAGCTCATTAGCATATTAATTGGATGGCTTTTGGAGGACGATAAAAAACAGGGGAATAAGGACGATACACAGAAGGGAAAAAAGTGCTCAAACTAACACTTGGAGACGGACGGGAGGCAGCAGCACAAGACCAATTATTGTGCCACTGCATGGCTAAAAATTAATTAGCTAAGAGCAGGTAAAGGGCTGAAGATATCCCAGAATGCAGTGTGACGCCTGTCGGCGGTGGTCTGGGCATGTTAGCAGGGCGGACTGCATTAATAGAAGGTCTAAGACTGCTCATTCAGAGTATCTCCAGCAGTCGTGGAGAGCAGGCCCAACTACCAAAAGGGGTACGAGTGGGAGGGGGACTCAATCGGAAATAAATAACTCCACATTAATCCACCACAAGCCTGTCATTACTGCTAGACCCCCTGTGGCTAAAACATTCCACAGTGAGAAACTACAGAGGGTGGGTGGCAGGCTGTGGCTGTCTGTGTTTATGAAGTGTTTGTGGATTAGCATATTTAGATTAGCTTTACATTCCATTAGTATTTCATTTTGGAGCTCTCTTAAATTCATTTTCAGCATGCTCCGAGAGTTAATACAGCAGGGAAACAACCCTACTATGTGCTGGACAGGTGTCCAGTGAATCAGAATGACAGGACTGAAATGCATGACTGAATTGTGGTCTACAGGGGAAGGGGTTTACCAGCTAAATCCACAACAACTGCTCCTGGCTGCAGCTCTAATCAACTTCTTCACTTATCCCTCTGCCTGACGAAAGGCCTCTCCATACAAGCTGACCAAATCAAACAATGTCAAGAGTGTATGGTGGCACATTACATGCTCAAAACCAAACACCTTAATCAGCAGTCTGCGGACATGGGGGGCAAATTTTCTATCACCATGCAATGTTGGCAGCTGTTTGTAAACAGCAGTGTGCTTTTAGGATGAACAACCACAGACCCTAAATCAGAGACCCTAAACACAAGTGATAGTGTTCTAAACATATTCATTTAAACAATACTGTGACTGTAATTTATAGGACCCAAACACTTTGATTACTATGGCAATTGTTGAAAAGTCCAAAGCAGCATTTGACTGCTTCATTTCTAAAGAGGGAGGGGATGTTATATTGGCCGTACCAAGGCAAGAGACTGATAAAAGAGTGAGAAATGGAGCATTTCTGCGCCGCATGCTCAAATGCAGTCTCACAAGCACAGGGCTGAGGTGGGGACAATGGCTAAAATCTGCCCTCCTGTCCTCAAATCTCAGACTCAAAATGACAAAAACAGCTAAATATAAGCAAACAATACAGTAACTACAAGTTTGAGGAAACTATGATAGCTTGTAGAGATGCATGGATCAGCTCTAAGCTCATCCAAATCCACATGTACCAACCAACCACATAACCAAATGGATTATTTTCTCCAATTTAGAGACCCATACTCGCATTGACATTTTCTTCGCACCTCTACCAGTCCTAATAAACAGACTGGCAGCAAGTTGAAGTTTAGCGGGTAGCTGATGTGCGCAAGAAAAAAAAAGAAAAAAATTAAGAAGGAATGTGCAAGTTTGACTCTGATGTACCCACTATGTCCGTCTGTAGTCGCCACTCTGTAGTCTTGCTCAGTGTCACGCCCACAGCAATTACACCACTGAAAATACAGGAATCACAGCCTGCAGGATTTCACTGAACGGAGGAGAAAATGACAGCCTTTAAATCAGTCGCTTTTCCCTGACCCAATAATTGCTCTTCAGAGTAAATTATTTTTTGACTGAAATTCTGCATCAAGATTTATGGAACTATTGCTTTAAAAAGTAACAGCAGCTGTAGAACTTTTTTCATAATATGATGGTTACGTTTTTATAAATTCATGGCTCACGTGAGTGGTGAACAACATGTGTGGTCTGTAAACATACGTACGCATGTCTGTGTCAAACTCTGCCACAGACCGATTCAATGTGCTGAAAATGACGGTAGAGGCTCTCAGCATAGTTTTTAAATTGAATGACTATTTTGTTACTATATATTATATAATAATAATATATATATATAATAATATAATATTTATATACTATAAATATTTAGCTACCAGTGTGATGATAGTCTTCAGGGATTCAGTCAACAAATGGAAATTCTACCTGCATATGGCAATTGGTGGATGTTAATTCTGAACCTCGCCGATAGGCCATATTGCCTTTTACATTACTGTACCTTTGAATAGTCATGGGTAATTCTTACTGATGCTTTGAAGGCCGTATTTGGGACAGCCTTAGCTTAGACCAACAACTAAATCTATTTTAATGATCGAGTAGTCAGTCGACTACTTATTTCTCAATTAATAAGTTAATTGTTTGGTTTACCCAAGGTCTGCAACAGTGACAAATGTTTGTCACAATTAGTTAAACTGAGGGTGGCATTTTTAAAAAATGCTTGTTTTCTAAGACAAACAGAAACTAAAAGTGATAATCCTATTGGATTTACAAGGATATCACAGAAAATTAGAAAATCATCTCAACTGAGAGCTGGAATTAATGAATATTTGATATTTCTTCTCTATTTGGTTGGGGTTTTTTTCAAGAAAAATAGTCGCTGAAGGAAATCAGCCATAACATAACTAAAAAATGTTAATGTTAAATGTGGCATTCAACAGCTCTGGTAACTTTATAAGTATTCCTGCTTGGATATCACTGACCTAAAAAATAAACAAATACTGCATTACACTCACTATCACTCTCTCCACTGTAGATATCTTCAAACAGTAAAGCCTTTACCAGTAGTTAACTTCCAGAGTACTGTTTACCAAAAAGGCCACCATAAGATCTAGACAGATGCCACGCAAGTGTAAAAAATCTGGAGGGGGGTCTGTCTTTCCAACTTCTTCAACATTTGCATGCAACCAAATGTGAAAACAAAGGAAAAGTGAATGCAAAGGCACTTATCAACAGTGCCCATCCACACATGTGCAGTTACTTTGTTGAATGGTTTGCCAAACCCTGCTGTTGAACGACGCATTATACAAATATCCTCCGAAGAGAATTTTAAATAGGGATCTCATTAGTACTGTAATATGGGAAGGCTGACTGAATAAGGCAGAGCTGTTAATGTGAGCTGAGAGATTCAACATGAGACATAACAAAACTTAATTAGCACATCCACATTCTGCCCTACTATCTATATTCTTCGTCTCAAACACAGAATACATGAATACCACTATTCCACATCTGGACCAGTCTGAGCACTAGGCTTGGGTTTAAGACAGTCTGTAAGATAAAAACCTTTCATGAAATTCAAGCAGAGGTTTACAAGTGTTGTAAATAGAGGCAGACACTCATGTTATCAGAAACAAAATGGCAATTGTCTCTTGGTAAATGCAACTTGTAAGTCATCCACCAATCATAAGATCCCGTGTCTATTTTTCCTGAAGAAACGTCATTTTACACATTATTTCCTATACCTACATGGTATGTAATCCCGGATCCTCACTTACCAAAAAGGGTTTTTCATGTGTGTACCTCTTCCAAATGCTTGGAATATAAAGCTTGAAATAATCTGTCAGGTTAGAATGTTATTTGTCTTAAAAAATACTGTTTTTACAGATAAATCCTAATCATTAGCCAAATATGTGCTTTATTTTGCTATAGTCATTCAAAGGCATTCTTGCTTTGTACTGTTCAATCATGAATTGCTCACTTTATTAGAAATAACTAGAAAATAGCAGCCATCTGTTTCGACCACAGCACACATCTCTGATTAGTTATGATTTTATTCTTCCACTGTGAAAAAGCTTCTCTGACTGGAGCTTTCATGGAGGCCTTCTCAGTGCTTTGAGATGGCATGTCCTGAATTTATTACTGCAAATGATGCATTATTCATAACAACTGTGTTTACATCAATGAATATTCATGATGGAACTACAAGGCTAGAATGAGGGTGGAACTGTAAAACTAATTAAATGAGAAAAGTAGCCTAAGTGTGAGGATGACGAAATTACTTCTTATGTGTTCTTTAAGTAGCCTATTTTAATAAATTAATTACATATTTTTTAGGGAAGTGAGCCAATTTACAGACTGAGGATAAAAAAAATTTAAAAATCCAAACAACAAACTTATTTTGTATATATTTTCACATATCACAAAATAGGCTGCAATGAGAAACTATCGTTACTGTGAGCAGAATATCCTTGTGATGCCCTATGTAACAATGCAGTCAGGGTATGGACTAAGTGTATCTGCATCACAAAGAATAAAGTCTAATGGTGTGTTCCCACACAAAGTTCTGAGTTCAGGCAGAGGCTAAACTGACTTCAAAAAGACATGCACTACCTCATCTGTGGTTAATCCATAGCTTATGGCTAATGTACAGTTAAGTATTCTGGCTGGTTGCGGGTAATGGACACTCACAAGAAACGTGAATAAACATAAATGGTCTCATACTCAAAGTCAAGAGAGTAACACGAGGCAAAAAATTTGCCTCACTTTTTGTGCAAACACACTGTTAGGGCCTGAGACATGAAGCTACAGTATATTTCATTATTCAAACAAACTATACACAGACACACGAGACTAGTTTCATACAGTATCCTGTCTTGACTTGCAAAAACAGGTATGTTTTCCTTAGCATTCATCCCTCAAACGCCACAAGTTTATAAACTCAACTGCAAAGAATTCAACCTAAAAATGTAAGGGTACTCAGAGAGTCTGTACCTCTGCCAAAGGCCAGTAGCCCACACTTATATGGAAAGCACAGCCAATATATATTTAGATATATACTTCAAAGGTATCAGAATTATGTCAAAACATGGTTGTATATCTACAAAGACTCTGTGGGTGTCTGTATTTTCTTCTTCATTATTATAATTTTGCTGTGTTGATGACGGTTCTGCTCGTCAGTCTTTGGATAGTGTGCTTGGAGCCCCCATCTAATTACATTGCACAGTGTGTAAGGTAGGACAATAGGCAAATATGTAGTGACCAGGTTACAGTGTCTCAATTTTTGAGGAGATGTGGATAAACCATACCCATGTTACGTACAGAAGTACGAACAAGGGTAACCCCATATGCCCCTCTTTGGCGGAGGCATAAAAAAATGCAGCTTGCATTGAACATGGAAAGTTTACTCTCCAAACAAATAGGCAAAATAGCAGTTAAATTAATCATATTTTTAAGTTTTTGGGTCATAATGAGTCACTTACAGAAAGCAGGTTATAGCCTATAAGTAAGTAACAACAATAACAAAGAGTAATAATAAGAAGGGAACATAGATACTAAATAACTATAAATGGGCTCACTTCTAAATCTGTAACAACAATAACAAAGTGCAACAAATGTAATTGCATATTATGGGGTAGTCAGTACAGTAATGCCTGGTTTATTTTTCATGTTTCTTCCCAGGAAAACCAACATGTTCACTTTGTCTGGTTTAAGGGAGGATCTCAGGAGAGTAACAACATTGCCAGCCCCACTGAATGTGCACTCCGCGGGAATGCTTGTAGCACATATGGTCATATATTTTCTGGCAACCTTTGACAGTAGAGGGAATCAATCCTGGGCGTTAATCGACTAACATTAACTGTATGGGGATTATCACGTGTTCAGTATAAGCATACAATTAAAATCTCCTAACAACTGTATTCCTCTGTCCTTTCTGTCTGTATATTGTGTGTATATATAATCAACTGAAAGTTATCTGTAGATATCTCAAGCATTAAAGTTTAGAAACAATTAACAATAATTACACACACAAGAGAAATCCCCCATAGGCCTATGTTTAATAGACTGTTCCTCCACATCACAGTGAAGCGCAAGTGAGCAGCAAATGAAAAGTTTGTTTCTCTCCAGTAGCCCTTGAACATAGGATGGAAGACAGATGACAATGACTAAAATATGATTATAGTGTTTATATTTCATATAACACATCATATGAACTGTAGCTTTCACCAGGAAAAAACAAACAAACATTGACACAAAAAAATGTGGTGATGATGACTGCGGTATTGCGGTTATGTGATTATTGTCACAGCCCTTCACCATCAGATAACAAAATGTTGCGATAGTCAAGTGTGTCAATACTTTCGTGAACATTCCAGAATCAGAGATACTAAAACCCCATCCTCGGTATTGTTATTGCAACAGAGTTTGGATTGCTCCTTTTAAACTAACTAAATGGCAAACCTATCTACATGGAGTAAAAAAAGAGCCATCAAGCTGTGTCTTGCCCAGCCTTGAAAGCAGTAGACTGAATAGTAAGAATGTCCTGCCTGTTATTATTGTGGCCTTCCGGAAGTGGGCCCCACTACCCCTCCCTGTGCCTGGGGGGGATACAGGTACAAATTTTCTATTGCGCACAGACAGGCTAAGTCAAAACTCATGAAACAAAGAACGCCACCATAGATACACAATAAATTTCAAAGGAAAGAAAGAAAGAAAATCAATTGAAAGTTGTAGAGATAAACCGACTATGCTAATGAGGTAGATTAAGAGTTAGCCGGCCACACCAGCACCACTATCCCTGACTACTCCCACTTCAAGTACAGTACAGTGCTCAGCCCAACTTCAGTCAAACTGTTGTTTTAAGAAATACCTTCAAAACAACTCTACTGGCATCTTCAACAGCTGACCGCTAAAAAGTTAGCCTCTAAACGACTGTACCAAGTTAAGAGGACAGTCAGTTCACGTTAGCCACTCAGAAGACAACAGTTTCATATTTGAAGAGGCGAAAAAATTGTGTTTTAGTAACGCTCTTAAATCACTATAGTCATAAAAGTGTTAACAATGAGTTATTGTGCCGCGCAGGATGAGTTCAAGCTTCTCGTCGGCTGATGGAATATGCTGAACTCCGCACTCTGGTTGAGGCAGGCCCGCATGAATAACACAACAGGCTGCTGTGGCTCCACTGCGCCGAGCACAAAAGGCTGAGGGGAAAATGCTTTGCTATATAATCACGTCGAGCTGAAGCACACCGAGCTGACTGTGTATTTAACAAAATCCATGTTTGCTACATTTTGATTTCTTCTCATCAAACAGCACTTGAAAAAAAACAAAGCGCAGCCACTACCCGGCTGGCCAAAAATGAATATGCAAACCTCTCTCAAAAGCTGCACGCCAGTGTGCATCAACAAAAGCCAAGCGCTAGCACGCGAGCTAATGCTAGCTTGCTAGCATCCTCATTTCAATCAAACTGCGTTAATGAAACATATAAATGTCATTATATGAACCAGGGTCACATCGGTGATTACTAATAAAATATGCTAAATTGTATTTGTCGACAGAGGTATGAATATGTAGCGGCGCACAGACGTCTAATCACACAAAGGGGGGAGGCATGTTTCCATGTAATTTGCCGTCGCACTGCAATAGCTCGTTTCCTCCTCTGTCAAATTACAATTGGCTAGCTGTGCGTAAACTAAAACATCGCTGAATATCAACCTCATCTATTAGTCAATCTGCGTTTCATCGGTGTTCCGTTTATCATACATTGTGAGTTACACAGTTTGAATATGAGTATGAATATGTAAAATGCTGTAATCATTACCTGGTCCTGAACTCTCATCTTGACTCGCTGCTCCTCCGTCCGCCATTTTGAATATTTAACCCTAAATCCCAGCCCTGACTATACACACACGCGGGCACGGAAGCAGACACGCGCATTCTCACGAGGGCAGAATAGAGAGGAGTGAATGGGGGGTGTTGTAATCAGTGCCTTATTTACATACTTAAATAATCATCTAACTTTTATTACCTCCGCCAGCAAGAGTTGTAGGAGGTTGCACGATAACTCACGTTTGTTTGTATGTTTGTCAGTTTGTTTGTTTGCTTGTCCGCCATTTATCTCGACATGTCAAGGGAATTTGATAACATTTTATGTGGTCGATCTTGGGCTAAGGAAGAGTTCTTTTTTTTTAGGCGGATCCGATCATGGATGTAAATTTCTTTCACTTTTTCACTTTCTTCAACATTGTTAGATATGGCCTTTATTATTTATTATCTCTAATAATTTCAATACTTGTCGATGTGGAATCAATAAGTTGTTTTTGTTATAATTCTTTTTAATTGTCCATCTAAGAAAAAGTTACATTTTCAAAATAAAAATAGATGCTTATAGTTCCAAAAATATCAAAGGTAGGGAGATGTGTGCATAAGTTTTTGTGAAAAAATATTGAACTGTTCCCCTTTCCCCCAGTTCCCAACAACAATTTTGAACAATAACAACGACGACAACATTCCCATTTGAACAATAACATCAACGACAACATTCCTATTTGAACAAGAACGACGACGACAACATTCCCTTTTTGAACAAGAAAAACGACGACAACATTCCCATTTGAATAATAGTTATAAGATGAAGTTGCCATGTGGAGTGAGCACTGGGCCTGATGGAATTTTGGAGACAACAGGGTAGCAACATACACAATGCATAGAAGGCAGTGACAGGGGGTTTAACAGGGGCTAGTTTTCCCCTGGGCGCCTCAACAGGTTAATCTGACCATGCACAGTCTGAGAAAGTCTTCCAATTAAATTTGATTGGGAAGCAAGCAGCATCTATCTATCCATCTATCCATCTATCTATCTATCCATCTATCCATCTATCTATCTATCTATCTATCTATCTATCTATCTATCTATCCATCTATCTATCCATCTATCTATCTATCTATCTATCTATCTATCTATCTATCTGTCTGTCTGTCTGTCTCTTTCTCTCTCTATATATGTGTGGGTAATATATTATAATTTACAAATTATATTATTATAATACATTTATATAATTTATGTATTTATTTACATATGTATAGTATTTTTTTAATGTATATAGTATATTTTGTGAATAATACATTTTTAGTATTGAAACTTTAAATGAAGATACTTTTTTTTCTCTCACTTTGTTGTCTTGTAGGCCTATGTCCCTTTTCTCCATGTAGCTTGTGGTTGTCTCTCACACAATGATGTGTTAAACTGAAGTATTCAGTCTGACATAGGAATTAAGCCACCAAAGCCAATGAATGAATACATTGTCTTGTTACAAAGGACACATCTTTCCCACTACACTTGCAAGTCATATTTTTATACCAAACCACCAGTTAGAGATCAGGTTCCAGTTCATACCTTCTGCCTTTCACCTCTTTGTAATTTTAGTTATTTATCTGTTCAAACACATATATATACATTCACTTTTAGAGATAATGTTTTTGCATTGAATGAATGCAGTGTCATTGTCAGTGCAATACTGCAGCCTGCAGGTCAAACTGAGCCCAACTCTATCTATCTATCTATCTATCTATCTATCTATCAATCTATCCATCTCTCTCTCTCTCTCTTTCTATCTATCTATCTATCTATCTATCTATCTATCTATCTATCTATCCATCTCTCTCTCTCTATCTAGCTATCTATCTATCTATCCATCCATCCATCCCTCTCTCTCTCCCTCTCTCTCTATCTATCTATCTATCTATCTATCTATCCCCTTCCATCTTCATCCTGCATCCATCATGCATCCATCACATGCATCCTGAATGGACAGCAGGTGTAATCAAAAAGAAAACAGATCAATGATTGGTCCTCTAGTGACATGTGACTTATAGCCGTTAACTTATTACCTGGAAGAGTCAATATCTCCATACCTTGGAGTTCGTGGTGAAGGTTAGGCAGGCTGTCGCTGCTGAAATGAATACATCTGTTTCCAAATTTTTAAAGACTGGACGTTTTTATCCTCTTTCAGCAGTGATGGGAAAGAAGCAACTCGAATGGCAAAAACTGCTTCTGATACTTACAGGTAGGTTTAATTCTTGTTTTCTTTCTCTTTTCTGTAAACCACTACCACACCTTTACGCCATTATCACCAGTGTTAATCATTAACCCAACTTCTTGCTACTCAAGCGGAAGTGTGATTCCATTTTACTCAAAAGAAACCTGTAGGTGAAACCGTGTATAAGAAACCTGTAGGTGAAACCATGTATTGCCTTGAAAGAAGCATACTGTGTTACATTTAGTTGTACAAAAAAAAATAGATGTTGGTCACAATACACCACACCAGTATTTCTCTGTGCCTGAATAACCACATTGTACAAATAGGATCGGCTTCAATAATTTTGTAAGAACACCTAATAATTAGAGATTGATATCTGTTATTATTTCTTTCTTTTTATTACAGTACTGCCCTGCTGCAGGAGTTTGGAGGTTACTATTCCAGAGACAGAATATGAGGTTGCAAGCGGAGGTGATATTGCCATGACCTGTTCCTTCGTACCAGCCAGACCAATCTCAAACATTTTCATCCTCACATGGGAAGCTTACCCTGACAGCACAGTTGAAACAATGGTGAGAGGTTAAAATAGCTGTATGCATAGTGTGTGGTTATAACATCTTTATGCAACATATAGTTGCATAAAGATGGGGAGTGCTACCCAGCCTGTGAACAAAGTTATTTAATGTCTCCTGCGGCCTTATTTTGACTTGTTCTTTGAGACTACAAATCTATAACAGAAAACAAAAATTGGGGAGTGGGGTGTGAAAGATGTTGGAGGGTCTACAATAGAATATGGGAAGTGTAGGATGTGGCATTTTTGGAGCTCTCTGATGCTTTATTTTTTTATCTCTTAAAAGTTCCCACACTCTAAGGTGTAGTGTACTAATTTGCTGTAGTGCCCCTTTAATAAATATCATCTTATCAGTAATGTACCCATTTTATATTCATATCAGTGAAATAGAAAACCACTGAATGATTTTCAGCCAGTAACACTAACTCTAGTTTATGCTGGGTAAAGTATTACTGTGCCGGAGCTATATTGACCCACACTGCTCATTTTTAATCTGTTGATTTTAATGTGTGATATAGACTCTATTCATATCAAGACTGTGGCATTGTCACATCACAGTGATTCACTGCAGTGAATAAGTTTCTGTAAGGAGTTGTTCTTTGCTTTAATTAGTGGTTATGACCTTTGTTCAGTCAATGATGAATCAGAGACTTAGTCAAGATTGCTTCACATAAACCACTGCTGCACATTAGATACAGACACTGCTATACATTTAATGCAGGAGGACTACACGAAAGACTTTTAATAGTTATGATAAATTGTACACAGAATAATGAATCCCGAAACAAGTAGTTTATGTGTAATAGAAAAAATTGCGAAAAAGGCCCTATCTTGTGATATTAAAGAAAGTGAAAAACAAATACTGGATTTGCCCCTTTATCCAGATCCACTTCAAAATTGAAGGTTTCATGAAAATCCATAGAGTAGTTGCTTTTTTGTGTGCTTTTTCTTCTGCTAAGAGACAAACAAACCGACATACACCGGAGAAAACATACCCTCCTTGGTAATAATGAGTTTTCCTCAATTAATTAAATTAAAATCAATTCCTCAATAGTGAAAGAATCCTTGGTTCATTTATATATTTTACACAATTTACTCATAAGATTATTTATCACGTCATCATTATCTCATCGCTCTCGTTTTTTTGTAATCATTTAACATTGACATTTTAGGATCAAACTGCATACAGTACCCTCTCTCCACTATTTATTTCTCTAGAAATCCGTGGGCACCTACTATCTAAACAATCCGACTGACATAGCACCTGCTTATGAAGGAAGAGCTACCCTGAAGGTTGACATTGACAGACAAGTGAGCACACTCACCTTAACAAAGGTGACCGCTCAGGACACCCGCCGTTTCCAATGCAGTGTCATGATCCCCAATGATGATGAAGGAACAACAGCTGCAACTACTTCTCTTTTGGTCCTGGGTGAGTATAATTTACATAATATTCTATCTATCTATTGTTAATAATTGTATTTATATGTTGTCTACACAAAGATGTAAACTCGATACTAAATTTGTTGCAGTTCTCTGGTAATCGCTGTAACTTTTATGTTAAATTCCTTGTTTTCGTCCAGTGCCTCCCTCTCCGCCGGTCTGCAGGATTCAGGGAAAAGCAGAATACTGGCAAAATATCACCCTCACCTGCATGTCTGAGGAGGGATCCCCAAAACCTGTGTCTGAATGGAAGAGCTACAGTGTTGAAAACATTCCCCGACCACTTCCAACCAAGTTTCGCCAAAGTATGCATTTTAACAATCCATGAATTAATCTGAAGCACACATCTTTGGTAGGAAAGCTTAATATATCAGAAGTAATGTAAAGAACGACCCACCATCTCTGCGTTATTTAGCCTATTTTTGTCATTACTTTGCAGATGATGGAGCTCTATATCTCTTCAATATTTCAAGAGAAATATCTGGGTTCTATATTTGCACATCAACAAATCGAATTGGCTCTGCCAGCTGCAACCTAACCTTAACTGTGATGCCTGGTAAGTGTTTTTACATGATTTACCTGCTCAGCTGTTTGCGATGAAGCCTCCAAGAACATCCACTCAATTCCTTTCAGACCTCTGACCACAAAAGCTCTCATGAACTCAGGGTAAACTACATTCTCAGGACAACATGGCATACAATTATCAACAGGAGTCCATAGCAGAGCTAAAAGGAATATTGAACTTACATTTACAGCTGGCCAGACACACACAGATACATTGCTCTGTGTCTGCTGAATGTGTTAATTGGTAATTAATCATTTGCTAAACCTTTCTTCTGAAGAGCCATTGTCCTAACTAATTGACTGTAACTAGGCAAAGCTAAACCATCAAAATTTGGATTTCTCCATATGTCAAAGCCTCAAAGCACTTTGCATGCAGCCGTGATACGAGTAATTTGGGTTTCCTCAAGTATTCTTTTTTGCTTTTCCAAACCAAAACCACAACAGTGAAAGCATACAGGGGGGGATTAAAAAGCATTTTTTACAGGTCTGGTGTAAACTGCAAGCATTAGCATGTCTAGTTTACCCACGTAACACTTCTAAAGCCAAGCAGCATATCATTAGTTGCATCATTTTGTGGAGTTAGGTTAGATAATATATACAAAAATGCCAATTTTCTTATTCATGTTGAGTGTAGGTAGGCAGTCTGTTAAGGTTGCGGTGGTGTGGACGGCAGGGAGCAGCAGAAAAGAAGCAATGGACCTGTGAGAAAAAGTTTATATAGAATCAACTTTCGTGGTGGCCAATCACATGAAACCAGCTGCACTACAGTTTTGTCTACCTGTTTATGCAAAATTTATACTGTAAATGACATAAATATAAGCTTACTACTGTAATTCCTAGAATGGAAACTTGTCATGTTTTATTATAATCAGTGGTTGACATGACAAGTTCAGTGTCAAGATGAATTAGATACCATCATATGGGCCAGTAAATGCACATACACAAACAATCAGAAGTCTTTTTTTCTATTATATTGCTTGTTGCCATAAACAACATAGTGCTGCTGTGAGACTGTACCAGCAGGGGAGGAGAAACACCATAAAAACGTTTTGTACAGGATAAGAAAACCTGTCTACCTGTAGTCTGTAGAGGACAAAGCAGACCAAAAAACCAAAAGTGTGGTAAGCATGGTGTGAAAACCCCTGATGTTTCCTTCTTTCTCCCCAGTCAGCATGAACATTGGCTCCACTGTAGCTATAATTGGAGGAGTCCTTGCAGGCCTGGTGATTCTGGGGATTCTCGTTTTCTGTTACTGTCGGAAAAAAAGCAAGAAAGACAAGAACCCTGAAGGGTATGTTTGGTGTATGTGCTGAATGTTCATGCCACTGTAAACCACCACCAACAGTCATGTCAGTGTATTGTTAGTATCTAACTGTTGTTTACAGAGACTTTAAATAATAACTCATAATTCATCCAACCCCCAAATCTCACCATTCTTACCGTCTTTCATATACTGTAATTTGTCTGTTAGGTCGCCTGGAGAAGCGTATTATGACAGAGATGCTCCTGAAGCCGGAGAGCAGTACAGGGATGACAAGTCAAACACGAAGACAAAGCAGTCCAACCAGGATGAAGACAAAGATACTGTTCCTCAAAATTCTTACAGTGTAGGAACAGCTGGACACAAAGTTGAGGATGATCAACATAGTTACAATAGTGGTAAAGAAAGGAATGATGGTAAGGGCAGTGATATTGACTCTGAACGTCACCAGCATGACCAGCGCGATCTCCATCGTGGAAGTCGTGATCGTCTTGACGATCAACGTGATAATTACCGTGGCAGTCGTGATCGCCTTGACGATCAACGTGATAATTACCGTGGCAGTCGTGATCGCCTTGACGATCAACGTGATAATTACCGTGGCAGTCGTGATCGCCTTGACGATCAACGTGATCGTCATGGTGGCAGTCGGGATCGTCACGGTGGCAGTCGGGATCGTCTTGACGATCAACGTGATCGTCATGGCGGCAGTCAGGATCACCTTGACGATCACCGTGATCGTATTGATGACCGGCGTGATCGATATGGTGGAAGCCGAGATCGCCTTAATGACCAAAGCGATCATTACCGTAGCAGTCGTGATCGCCTCGATTACACTGACGATCGATACAAACACTGATATAAATAACCTTGTGTTACTGAATGTGCCATATTTTTGATGCACTTAAAAATATAAATTTGAATTTTGACATAAAGAGACATTTTGACATAAAGAGACACAGCAAAATAAATTTGCATTTTGCAGAAATACTGTAAATTCTTATGTGAAAGCTAGTATTCGCATAGTTGCCTGGGGAACTGAGGATATTAGAAATACAGGCTTGTCTCTAATAAGAGCCTGTCCCAAATAAAGGCCCCACTCGCTCTTCTTCCATATAAGATTTTACAGCAGGGAGCTTGTGACTACTGTCTTGTGGGTCTGGTTTCCAAGGCACTGCAGCTTAGCTAATTGGACTTATTATGGTGGTATGCTATTGTATTGTATTGTATGCAATATTTCATGCACATCCGCCCCTATATTATGCCTTTGACTGGCTCTGACCTGACATTTTTCCTATCCCCAACCACCTAGCCATAACCAAGCAACAAACACTAACCAACCATTGGGACACTTAACTTTTCAACTTTTTTGCTCGACCAAATATCCATACCAAATGAATAAACTACTAACCCTGCTACACCTTTCACAGTGTGCTTACAATTTATATGTTTAGCTCAAGCTGAGTGACACATCGCAAAATATTTTGTTGAGGCAATGTTTTGAGGAGGATAATATATGATGTGTTGAAGAATTCTACGACAAAACCTAGAGGGTCATTTCCTTTGAGTCAGTGATTTTTCATATAGAAATGCCTAAGAGTGCATTATTGCTTCGTCCTAAACCAAAGGAAAGCAGGAGTCTGTCACCCTTTTTACACAGAGATTGTGCAATATTCCTGCAGTGCAGACCTCTCATTACAATAACATGTTGTATGCCATTTGATCTTTCCTCTGTTCGGCGGATAAGGAGCTCCCGGACCTCGTTACCTTTTTCATTCCTGGCTTAAAAGGGCTGAGTAAAAGGGGCTTGTGTTTTAATTATCAACTAATTTGTTTGTAGTTAGATTTACCCCATGCTTAGGTTAATTTTGCTGGTAAGATTGAACTGGTTACACAGTGTGAAGTGTTAAGTTGTTTCTATGGTTACCTGAAGTTCCCAAGTGTTTGTTGTTTGTGATTACTTGATAAACAGTTTTAATGACACCTGTCAGCCAATCAGGAACGATTATTTTACTTGGATATAGTATAACACAGAGTGAATTGATTTTTCTCATTATTAATATTTGATCATTTACATAAAATGGAGTGAAGCCTGCAAGCTAGTTGAGGCAGACAACTCGAGCTGCACTGCTGCAAACACACATATGCACATGACATGCCTCAGTCTCCTCAAACGTAATCAACACACCCTCCAGATTTGGTGGTCTCTTTAAGGTGCAACAATTTCCCAAATCTTCCTCTGTCTGCTATGTTCTGCTGCTGTAATAATTAACATTCTAGGTTGTTTTGTGATTCACTTACTCATCATCAGAGACATTAATAACTGAAAATTCAATTTTGTATATCTGTAATGTATTAGATATACAATACAATTTAGGCATTGCCATTGTTTTTTATTCAGAGAAAAAAATGCTTCCTTTGTCACTCCAGCATATAAAATTTGCACATTATCTTTGGTTTTCAGTCTTATTTTAACCTGTAGTTTGTGATTAAATGTAATAAAGTGCCTGAGCTGTAACTGAGATGTAGGCAACTTTATTTTAAAAGTTATTTTTAAGGTGTGTGGGGAAAACATCTTTCTATGATTATTGCATTTTTTTCTGCTTTTAAATGTTCTTGATTTGAGGCCAAAGTCCTGTCTAGTATGTAATTAATTTTTACTGAAAAGAGATCATTTGTAACATCTTTTGTTCATGCTTTTGAGTGATAAATGATGAATGTAATCATTTTATATAGAGCAAAATAAAATTGAGTCCAATTTTTATTTTTTAATGGGTCAAATGTTGCCGTTTGTGTGCACAGTAAATTCCTCAAAACTCCCAGCCTGACCTGATTTTATTGTGGCGCTGCCCACCACCACTAACACCACCACCACCTCCACATCCACATCTTTCGATTACCGATAGCCTAACACTCGCTGCAGAAAATTTAAAACAGACAGCAGATAAACTAAAGAAACAGCTCGACAGAAGTTGTGTTGTTTAGAGGAGCAGTTGTCGGTGTTTCAGAGCCGTATCTGTGTTTGGACTCACCTCTGTGTGAAGTGGTACAGTCCCGTTAGTCGCAGTCGGTGCGTCCTGGCTGCAGCAGCGGTGAATGTTAGCGGACAACGAGAATCACCAACATGCGGATAAACTGTATTCTACAATAAAACGGACTCGATAATGAACTTCTACCGGCTGGCTATTATACTGGGAGCATCAGGTGAGTCTTATCTCCTTTACTAGAATATGCATTCTTTACTATCTTTACGGCAGCAGCGCAACAGGTTGATCCTATAAACTTAACGCTTCTCCCAGGCATACTGGTTTCAGACATATCTGTATACGTAGGGCATACTGGTTTCAGACGTATCTGTATACACAGGGCATACTGGTTTCAGACATATCTGTATACACAGGGCATACTGGTTTTAGACATATCTGTATACACAGGGCATACTGGTTTTAGACATATCTGTATACACAGGGCATACTGGTTTTAGACATATCTGTATACACAGGGCATACTGGTTTTGGACATATCTGTATACACAGGGCATACTGGTTTTAGACATATCTGTATACACAGGGCATACTGGTTTTAGACATATCTGTATACATAGGGCATACTGGTTTCAGACATATCTTTATACGTAGGGCATACTGGTTTCAGACATATCTGTATACATAGGGCATACTGGTTTCAGACATATCTTTATACGTAGGGCATACTGGTTTCAGACATATCTGTATACATAGGGCATACTGGTTTTAGACATATCTGTATACATAGGGCATACTGGTTTCAGACATATCTGTATACATAGGGCATACTGGTTTCAGACATATCATTATACATAGGGCATACTGGTTTTAGACATATCTGTATACATAGGGCATACTGGTTTCAGACATATCTGTATACATAGGGCATACTGGTTTCAGACATATCTTTATACGTAGGGCATACTGGTTTCAGACATATCTTTATACGTAGGGCATACTGGTTTCAGACATATCTGTATACATAGGGCATACTGGTTTTAGACATATCTGTATACATAGGGCATACTGGTTTTAGACATATCTGTACTGGAGCTACTTTTTGATCATTTGGCTGAATTAAACGCCATTATAGTGATGATTTTAAACGCTTGAATTACATGTTATGGGGTGTTTGGGACAACCTTAAAAATCCCCCTGGAATTTATCTGGTATTCATTGAATTTACAGCAGCACTTCTCAAATAATGATAATAAAATTCTCTTAGGGCTTATATTTGCTCTTACAGGCCTATTTTATATATCATTACAGTTTGCTAAAAACATTAATGGTGCAATTTGAAGTACAATGTTTAATGTTAAAGTTGTTACATTGAAGGTACAATAGGCCTATACCAATGAAGAGATCCAACATTAATCAATGAATCGATTGGTTATCATAGAATTAATCTACAATTTAGATCTATTCATTGTTTTGGTGGTTTTTCAAGCAAAGCTGTCAGACAATCCCTGTTCTTGGGTTCTCTGTTGTGAACATTCTTTAATTTATAATAGTAAACTGACTATGTTTTTAGTTTTAGACGTCTGAACAACAAAAATAGGTTATTTAGATGCATTTTTGGGCTGTATGAAATCACAACCAGCATCTTTTTACTGTTTCCCAAATTAAACAATAGTTACAGCTCAAATTAAACAATTGCTAAAACCCTACACTGTAATTTATACCTTTAAAAATACATTTAGGTCCCACAAAGTGTTCATCAGGCTCCAAAGTACCTGTTATAGAAAATGTGTAACCAAAAAACCCCTTACAAAAATGTTCATTTATCAGTCACAAACTTTGAGTGTTAAGAAGGTTGTACTAAAATCCTTTATCAGACATGGAGACTATACTCAGCCTTATCAGTGTTTTTTTTCCCTTTTCGTTCCGACAATGATTCAATGTGAAGGAATGCACCACGCATTCAAAGCAGGAAATGTTAGAGCTTTGGAGAGGAAAAGTCTGGCCGTTTTCAGGAAACATGCAACGTCCAGTATCAGATCTCTGACCTGGAAAATGTTTGTGAGAGCACACAGTTTTAACAGGTAGTTTAATCCTAAAATGAGGCCTTTAGCCTCTGTGCAGGTGAAGGAGGAGGCTGTAACCTGTTCATTAACCTACAGTGAGTCACACCTGATGTAAACTCCATATAAACAATGGTTAACAGTCACTTTGAGAGTGGTACATCATGCATGTCACAGTCTCTGTGTTTGTTTATTGAACCTCTTCTCACCTCAAACTGATGGCATTCATGGAATAACGGTTTGGTTTAAATCTCTTGAAGTTAATTGGTCTGTTCACAGCCAGCTGGAGGAGGCCAGATACTCCCATTGGCTTAGAGTCTGTTACCTCCTCCCCCTCTCTGCTCCTCAAGTGGGACAGGGGAGGGGGCCCTAACAATGGACTGATCCATGAAAAAAAGAACAAAGGAAGGAGCAGAGCTCTGTGGGAGGAATTTAGGAGCTCTGTTACCCCTCCTCTTTTTTCTCTTATCCCGGTATAATGACCACCATCACTTTATAAATGTGCAGATAAAGTGTAGCTTCTCATCAGGGAAGAAGAAACCTGATTACCTTAAAGTTAATCATTAACACACTAGTTTGAAACTTGATGAAATGACTATTCAGCAGACAGAAATAACTGGCAAAGTTAGTTGTTAGTTGGACAAAACACAGGATCTGAAGACAACCTTGAACTCTGACTAACTCTGAGGAGCAGATATTTTCCCTCATTTCATTTAATTTCATTCTAAACAATACATGGAAATGTATTAAAAATATAATAAAATAGTTCCAATCCTGATGGAGGCATGGAAAAAGGCACATATCACATAGAGCTGCATGACTAGAAACATATCACCATCAAATCATGTATTCCTATGGCATGAGCTGGCTTGTGTGTGCCCCTCTCTTGTGCCTCATGTTGCATTTTCCTAACAATTTTTTGACTCACAGATTTTTGGCAAATGTTTTGTAATCAGGCAGTTAAATATCATAAATGGAAAAAAGGCATTATGACTCGTGTAAGGTTGTCAAAATGAGTGAAGTATTGAGACTTTTTCGATATTGTATTTTAAAAATAATACAGTATCCACATTTGATAGTTTTGAAAGCACTGAAGCAACACAAAAAACTGGCTTCCTATCAAATTTTGAACCCAGGGCTGCAGAGATAACAATATTATTACAAATGTGTTAGTATGCATTTAGCAACTTCTTTTTTCTGAGGTATCAAGTTTTTTTTTTATTCTCATACTGTATTGAACTTTAAAATTATATTGTAACAACCTTACTTTTGCATCTTGCACTGAAAAGTTGGCAATATCTTAACTTGTATGCATGTCTAAAAACGTGATATGTGGTGCAACAGGAGAGTGCATTCCAGTCGTGCAATACCATAAGAAAACAATGGTTTTACTGTCAACATACAGTATTTCTAATGACATGTTTCTGAGTGATCAGCCACAATGGTGTTTTGGAAGCAGCACCTGTAAAGATAAGTCTTGGTGAGATTGAGGCCTAAAGCGTCCTTTGTAGATAAATGCTATAAACAGTCCTAAGAGGAGGCCGGCTGGTTGAAATGATTTTGTTTTGATTTCCTGTCTTCTGGGAAATGTGTGGAGTGAGTTCCTGCCCCTCCTAAACCTAAAATGACTCACAAAAAACACCCACGAACGTCTGAGCTGAGCTTTGCCCTCCCTCTGTGATGACAACCCCCTGCCTCTCCACAAGCCTCCCCCACCTCCACCAGCATGCCCCATACACACACACACACACACACACACACACACACACACACATTGGAATTTAACCTTGCTGACCCCAATACTTTGCAACAGAGGAATCCCTTCTACACAACTAATCTCTGCCCCTGTCTTTGCTCTTCTGATATGATTCTAAATTTCTCCCAGGTGTCGTCCTGCAAACACATGAATCATCCAAAATAAGAAGAAGAAATGCAGCTGCCAGATATCATCTGCATTCTTTTACTGTTTTTCTGAAAACAATTTTTGCCAACAATAACTAAACTGTTCAAACTTAAGTAGATTAATATAACAGTCTTGCCACAGTTTACCCACTTTTTTTTTTTTATCGATGAGGGTCATCGAAATATGACTAGACCCTGGAGCTGAAACAAGGAGCTGATTAATATATTAGTCGATTGAATATAATATGCAGCTACTTTGATTTTCAAGCAAACATAGTAAAAACAACCCCCCTGAATTGCCACATTTGCTGCTCATCTCACTCTTAAGCTACACTGACAATACAAAACCTCATTGTTTAATACCAATTTTTTTGCTCAGGTCAAATTCGGTTATCTTGACAGTTCATATTTGCAATTACAAGTGACCTGTTCATTCAGTCAGAATTGAAATAATGAATCTTTAGCTTAAAGCATGTGTAGATTTGCCATAATGAATATCTTTGGGTTTTGGACTTTTAATAGAACAGAATGTTCAGTTTGAAGATGTCAACCTTTGCTAAAGGAAATTGTAATATTCATGTTATATCTATTGTCACTTTAGTCTGTAAAGTGAACTGATTAATCAAATAAATATTCAAAACATGAACAAAATTGATCAGTTGCAGCACAGATCTCCACGTTTTTGCCCTCCACTGGTTATAGTGGTGCAGATGCTGTCTGGATTTGATTACTGTGGTTTAAGTAGGTGAAGCTGGTATTTCTCAGTGCTGCCACTATGCTGTGTTTGAAGTTTGTTGGACACATTTTTATATTAGAGTAATGTTTGCATGACACTCCCTTTTTCTTTCTCTATTTGTTTGTCAATGTCAGTGTGTGTGTGCGATGGCGTGCATGTCACAGTGCGGGAGAAGCAGCGGTTTGCAATGCTCTTCCAGTCCGTGGTCCTCCCATGTCAGTACCAAACGGCCTCCACTCAGAACCCGGTGGTGCAGTGGTGGTACAAGTCCTACTGCCGAGACCGCACACGAGATTCCTTCACCGTGCACGAGAGTCTGGCCATCCAGGCCTCAGAGCTGGGTGCCACGTCCCACCTGGAATGCTCTGACAGCAGCCGCACAGTACGGGTTGTGGCCTCTGCACAGGGAGCTTCCATGACGTTGGCTGAGCACTACAAAGGCAGAGATATCGCTATCATAAACAGTAATGTCATCATTTTTTATCCTCTGTGATAGAGTTTAATTCAGGAGAAAGAGTTGCTGCAGCTGTTTGACCGGTGCACTCAGGAATCAGAGCTGACCATGCTCTGTGTTTCCTGTTCTCTAAATAAACCTCTTTGTCTTTGTCTCACAATAGAGTGGAGCACTACACACACATGATCACAACCCCCCTGTGCTCACTCCTATTCATGTAGGACCCCTTGTTAAACCTCAAGCCTTATCAAGACAAAACACCCGTCTTCTATCCAAATGTGTTTGTGAAATGAAGCATCTCTAACAATGTAGCTTAGTCGTTATTTAATTAAATTGTCACTGACATGAAACACACAACTCTGGTAGTAATTCTGGCAACACAACCTATGCTAATGATACAACACCAACAGTTAAAAGCTTAAATACTTGTCATTTGCAAAGTTACAAGTGTATTTATCTGGGGTTCATATCAGACCGAAATACTCTCATGGCACAGAGCATTGAAATCAAATGTCTAGACATTGGCTTTATCAATCATTTATGTTTCGAATCAAAGTTCTTGTACAGGTGGTTGTGTTTCATCAGCTTTTAATATTTGAAACATTTGCCCTCTTTTGCTAACAAGTCATTATAGTGAGATTGTTGTCAATGATTTGATTCACAAATTTGACCATGCTTTGTGAACACGATCAGCCACCATCTCACCTCTAACAGCACGTTTCCTGTTTCTACAGAGGCAGACCTGCGTATTGGGGAGCTGCAGTGGGGCGACAGTGGAGTGTACTACTGTAAAGTTGTCATTGCTGATGATCTGGAAGGGAAGAATGAAGCCCAGCTGGAGTTACTGGTGCTCGGTATGCATTCATTTGAATCAAAGTAATGATGTAAAGACTCAGAACAAATGTTGTGCGCAGGTATGATCGGCTGCCCGTTTTTTTGTTTGGTTTTAGCTCAGTGAAGCTTCTTTCTATATGTTAGTGAAGCTTTTAGAAATGGTCTCTCTCTTGCTCTGCATTCCACAGTATCTGTATAACAGCTTCCATGGAGGCGGCCAAACAGTGGGTGCCTCTTTACACTCTTAGGCCAACCACTCAATTTACAGGGCTGACATAGTCTTGGCTGGACTTTACATTTTAAGTCAATCAGGCACAATGTCAGAGTCGCACAGCTTCAAAACCATCCTCTGTCGTCGGTGAAACTTAAAGTAGCATGTCCTTGCAAAGAATGTGTTGAGGCTGTTGTTATTAAGGACACTGCAAAGCTGTGCACCATAGCAACATGTTTTTTTTTTTCCAGAGGAGACTGGAGCAAGTTAAGGGTCACTGCTGGTGAAGACATGAAGAGCGAGATAAAGAAAGGGGCTAAACTCTCAGAGCTATGTGATCTGAAAGTTGCCCAAAATGGCTTTCTTCCTTTAAGTTTTACAGACCCGATGTGCATGTAGCATTAATGTCTGCTCATTCATACAGCCCTCCTCCACTGAGCTCTAATCGGATTATAATCAGCTCACAGGAGGAGGCGGGTGTTAAACGAGTGAGAATAACAAGACTACTCTAGGTTTTCCTCAGCTTTGCCATGTTGCTGTGAAGAAGGTGGAAATGAAACTGAAAATGTGTCAGACCAGGTTGAATATCCTGATGTTTTAAAAACCTCTATGATGGCAATTTTATGCACCAAAATTAAAAGTAATAATTTGACTTTTTGGTAAATTCTTGCCAAGCATTATATGATAAGTTTGATACTACTGTCATATCATGTTGGTATCAATATACTGATAGCTGCCGGTGTGTAAATAGTTACCCATGACTCCAAACATATGAGCACCTGCACCTCTAAAGCTCCCTCATTAATGTTAAACAGAGTTTGTTTAAACTGTAAACTGTCTTTATGCCAAGCTAAGCTAACTGGCTGCTGGCTCAACTCTCACATTAATCTGAGAGACATGACAAGTGTGTCCCATCACCTAATCCAATAAGCTATTTCCCATGCTGAGGTCAAGACATGTCAGGTAGATTTTATTTCTATAGTACCAAATCACAGCAAAAGTAATCTTCTAGAGCTGGTCTATAGAAGTATTGCTTTAAGCAACAAGTTGGTCTGTTTCTTCTCTCACCATCTCTCTAATCTCTGGAATCATTTTTCTTTTGGACAAACTTTTCTCTGACTTTCACTCCTTTTGCTCTCCCCTTTGTCTTGCAAAATCTTCTCATTTCCTCCTCAGTTGCTGATTCCTGCATCTTTCACTGCCTCCCTCCCTGTCAGGGCTGCATAGCTCCTCAGCTCTCTCAGGTTTCTCAGTGTTACTTAGCCTCTTGGTATGTAGATGACTGTCAGGCCAGGGAAGCAACATTACTTTTTATCAGGAGGGAAGGGTTCGCTGTTTTTTGGGTGTTTTTTTCATCTGTGCATAGTAACAGTCTACTCAGCACACTCTCGAGCCTGAATGCCTGTGGGTGTCTATCGCTGCGGTCAGACAGATCAGACAGAGACAGCTCTTTACTGTAATTTTAGTACTTTGACACCTCATAATAAGCACACACTAAAAACATAAACACCTGTTGTTGTTCCTCAGACTCAGCACACCTGTTGCAGTTTTCTATATTCCACAGTCTCCTATCTTGTTGTATTTTTTATTGTTTATCTTATATATGAAGCACAAAAGAGACACTGTTTCACAACCATACATCTTGTGTGACCTCTTTCTGATGAGCTCCAATGGTAAACTGTCCCAGAATCATTATGTGCCCCAGTTTCCAAACGCCCTCTTTGTCCTCACATTCCGCCTCTCTTGGCACATCTCAATATGTGTGTGTTTGTGTCTCGTATGTAGCATGTCTGTACAACTGCATGTGCCTTCATTATTAGTGTGCACCAGAGAGACTTGCGTACTGTGCGCCTCATTACAGAAATATAGTACTGCTGGCCTCCTGCTAAAATTAGATTAAACTTAAGTGTATTTTGAACTCTGAACTCTGACTTATGTCCATGTTCATAAGTTAGCATGTTTGACAACACTTCCAAGAAACTCTATGGCATCATATTTTAGTTGTATGAACTCTGGATATAAAAACCTGAGTATGTATGCACACAGGGGAAAACAACATCAGTGCTAGTGACTATGTGCAGCTGTACATAGCCACAGTTGAATTTTGAGCCGAATGCTAACAAAATACTGATGCTTAATATGTAGCTTGGTCCCAGCCCATTAAGAGCTTTGTATATATAAGAAGTACCTTGTCAATCAATCATAATCAATCGTTGATGTAAGAGAAAGCCAGTGCAGGGCAGCTAAAACTGGACTAATACGCTCTCTCCTCTTGATCATGGTTAAGATAAGATTTGTTATACGTTATTGTCTCCGTTGGGAAATTCTTTTTCTCCATTTTACCCATCCCTTAGGAGCAATGGGCTGCATTTACGGTTGCAGGGGAGCAAATTGAGGTTCAGTATCTTATTATATATAAAATATATATATACTTTATTATATATATATATTATATACTTATTATACCAGTGAACGCTGCCTTACAGTCATCAAGTCGTCTTGAAAAAAAGGCGCGAATCAGTTTTTCAGTATCTTTTTGATTTGTAAATGGTCGTACTCTATATATGTTGAGGTTTTTGAATGTTTTTTTCCAAATTTCATGGTATACCATTTAATAATTATAGAGACATTATTTAACCTAAACCCAAAATTGGCAATCCCATGGTTGAGTTACCAGAAATACCAACGGTTCTCCGACGTCATTAGGGTTCATCCTCTGGGGACCACGAATGGCTGTACAAACTTTAATGGAGACCAATAATTGCTGTTAATAGTATCCAACATTGCCAGGTAAATTTTTTCCACATTAATTAGGACATTAATGCTGTGTATAGGGCATGACCATTAATCTCCCACTCTGCAACCAAATTTTCTAAGTTGCCTGGCCTTTTGACTCTCGCTTCCTGCTTCCCCTGCCAGCCTTCACCTGTGCTCTCCCTCTCTCTGCAGGCAGGACAGGTCAGCAGGACGATCTCCTACCTGAGTTTGATGTGGAGATTATGCCAGGTACGGCCTCTCACCTGCACTTTGGTCTCACTGCCTGGCATCTTCTGGCTTCCCTAATGCTTCCTAACGTTGAATTCGACTGACCAATCAGAACCCTCTTTGACTAACAAATGTATATTCATGAGTCTGTGCTGACACTGAATGTTTACCTGGCATTTGTTACAGTCAAAATGAGGACAGAGAGAGGATCTAACCCAACCTATAGACATTATATATATATAGTTTTTATTATGGTCAGTTAATGAAGCTACATAAAGAAAGCAAATCAGACTCACTGCTCTTAGTCTTTATCTCTGCTCATAATTTGAGTTCCTCAGGGGATATGTGTTGACTTAACAAGCGGTTTTGAGTGGATTTTGCTTCTTGGCACACCCTGAGGAAGTGTGTTATTAGGGTCTGGATGCTTTAGAGATGTGTTGATGGATAAGAGTCACTCAGAGTTCCCTAGAGTTTGCCCGAAGTTTCTCTTTTTAGTCTTGTGCAACATGATGACATTGGCACGGTCATCTATTGTCTATTTATAAGTCAGGTGCAATATGCATGTTTATATGGTGTGCATGTGCTTATGTGTGTGCACATGTTTACATTGTGTTCAGTGTGCTGAATTGGATGCAACGTGTCTTAATATTTTATCTTTGATTCTTATGCACCAACAGGAGTGCCACTCTTGATTCCATTGTATTTCACATATACAATGAAAATAGAGGCTTTCTATTCTATTCTATTCTATTCTATTCTATTCTATTCTATTCAGATCAACTGTAATTTATAATAGCTTCTTATCTGCTACATGCTCAATCCTCCCACCACGTTTCATGAAAATCAAGTAGTGTTTGTGTAATCCTGCTAAAAGGCAAACAAATCAACTATCAGACACCGGTGAAAACATGGTCCTAATAATGTCATTAGTGGACATAATCAATGATGTGTTGTGATATCTATTGAACGATTCTCTCAATGTCTTCCCAGTTGAATTGTGACATTCCTAACACAGATGGATAAGAAATAATGTGCGTGTGTGTGTTCATATTCCAGAGTGGGCATTTGTGGGATCTGTAGTCCTGGGCAGTATCTTGTTCCTGTTATTGATGGGGATCTGCTGGTGCCAGTGTTGTCCTCATTCCTGCTGCTGCTACGTCCGCTGCTGCTGTTGTCCTGACACTTGCTGCTGTCCACGACACTGTCAGTAAATACAAACATTATAGAAACAAGTTCCTTACAAAATCTTCTATTTACAACAAGTCCAATGTGCACAGTATAAACTGAACAGTCAGTTTGCATGTAAGCTTTATTATTCTCTTGTTTTTCTCTCAGTATATGAGGCAGGGAAGATGGCAAAGAGTGGAACCCCTGCTCAGGTCCCTGTGTACCCCTACTACATTCCTGGTGTACCTACTGTGGTTCCTCTTGCTCCTTCATCCCATGTGGACCCAAAGATCGCCTCTATCCCCTCAGTGGAGAATAACTTGGCAGGAGGTGAGTGTCAATAAATAAAACGGTTTATAAAGTGAAGAAATATCCGTAATTTTTGTAACAGCCCATCTAACCTGACTAACCCTCATCTCATCAATTGTCCCTCATCATCAAGTCTGTCGCTAATCAACAGAGAAACAGAGAAATTTCTGCCGGAAACATGCATGTTTAAATTGAAACATTTTTGAGTCATGTTTTTTTTTTTTTTTGCTTTGTAAGAGCATGCATTGGACACTAATGTTTATATGTGTGCGTCCTTGCATGGTTATGTCCCTGTGTGTATGTACTATATGTTTGTGTGTCCATGTCCACAGTGCACAGTGGTTATCGATTGAAAGCCAGTCCAGACCAGGACTCAATGAAAGTTCTGTACTACATAGAGAAGGAGCTGGCTCAGTTCCCCTCCACCAAGTGGGCTGCACTGAAACGTAAGCCTGCAGATTGGGCCAGTTTCTGTAACCTGAGTGGCTCTGTGACAGTAGCCCTTCTTACACAGAGATCGCTCAATAGCACCTCAAAAGGAAACGCTGAACTGGACAATGATGGGATAACGCTGCTCCAGTGTGTGATGTAAGATAACATTGCAACATTCCCAAAAAAACAATCATTTACCTTCGTTGTTACATCATGATGGTTGATCTCATCCTGTTCAGAGGGTAAGGAACTTGAAAACTTTCATTTGATTTTCGTCTTTGAGTTAGCTGCTAATTGCTGCTACCTGCTTTTTAAATCTCCTGGTTGTGAATCATTTGCATAATTCTTCGTCAAAACGTTGCACAACGTTCTACCACCTCGCTAGCTCACTCTTTTTGTACAGACATCAATTTCTCTCTGTTACTACCTTCGCTGCTCAGTAAGGCACAATAAAGGTGCAACAGCCCAGCATTGAACAAGCTGTGTAAAAGGGGCTAGTGTTTACATGTTTGTGTTTATGTGTTTCTTGTTTATGTGCATGGTTTGTGTAAATTAACTAGCACTAGTTTCCATCTAATCCTTAAAATTCATTTCATAACAAGATTCTGTTTCATAACATGAATAATGATTTCATGGCTGTTCTTAATGAGATGAGAGAAAGATGTAACTCTTTGAAATTTGAAGCTTGTTTTTCAAGGTCCCTCTAAGAGATGTGTAGATACAATTCCAATGTTTATTACAATGAAGAAACATGTCAGCTATTGCAACAGTGTAACTCTGTGAGGTGTTTGACCAAAGATAAGGTAACCTATATTGTTTTTAGTAATATTTGAGCATCAGTAGAGATCTACAGCACAGAGGATTAAGGTGTATCAAGCTTTGAAAATGTTTGATATACTTATAGTGTTTTTTAAAAATGAATATATTGTTGATTTTCATCTTCCAGTTGGATTGGTGGACAAACCGGGAAAAATGAATATGTCCAAACTTCTCTTATAAATCGGTTGTGATCATAGTGGCGACACCTCTGTTAGTAATTTTCAGTCAGCTATAATCAATCCTTAGGATTATACAGTCATGAGTAACGTTAAACCAGAAAGTTGGCAACTGTTTGTACCATCATCCCAAACGTAGATAAATAGATAGATAGATAGATAGATAGATAGATAGATAGATAGATAGATAGATAGTATTTCCATCAGTCTACGTCTGATATGTCTGTCCCAACAGCCAGTAGCCTATCAGAGCTGAGCTCTCTTCATGATGGGGGGAATGCAGACTTCAGACACACCTATCAGACGGTCCAGATGAAGGCCCTTCCACCCATTGCAGACCTCGATGACCAATCAACGCTGAGAGCAGCTCCACCTACAAAGTGTCGCAGGCCCAGACGGGACAGAGACCACCTCTCAGATGATGAGCTAGACAGAAGGTATCATTACACTGTTACTCAGTGCATACAGAATATAATGTCTAATTTGACTTACTGAATAAGAGAGGAGAGGATTGTTAGAATGGTTCTAATGAATTTATCAGTTTAAATCATTTTGATAAACCCAATTATGCAACACAACAACATCACTAAAGTTGAACTGGTTTCTTAAATATGAATTCCTTCAGTATTTTCTATCCAGAACTCTTCTGCTTATATCCTCACTCGTTCCCGTGACCACATCACTCGTGTCCTTTAACCCCTCCACTGGCTCCCTGTCCATCTTTCTTCGTTCACAAAGCCCTCCATAACTAGGTCCCCTCCTACCTCCTCTACCTCCTCCCTCTGCCAAACTCTTCCCCTTTGCTTCTTCCACACAAACCTCCTGTTCCTCCATCCAGGACCGAGCACAAGACTAGGGGTGATAGAGCCTTCTTAAATCTACAAGACGTTACCAAAAATCCATCTTTTTAATGTTTGATTTCAAATCTTGTCATGTAATTGTGTGCTCTTCCTTGCTGTAGGTGGAACTCCCGTTCAGAGCACCTGCAGAGAAAGACGTTGAGCAGAAGAGGCCGCACAGGCTCCCTGGATGAGTTGGAGGATTTTGCGAGGTCTTTTAGCTCCCGAAGTCGTCGGCCTGAGCCTCCAGGCCGGGTCTGTGAGCGGGATTACAGCCCTCCAAGGCGTTTCTACAGAGAAGAGGATGATGGATGGGGCCGCCGCAGCCCCTCACCTGTACCACAGAAGAGAAGGGACACATGGGACAGCGATCGCCCCTCTCGGCCGCCCCAAAGAGAAGGATATGACAACACCTTCCTCAGCAGTGTGCTGGAGAGCAAGGCGAGGGGGCGGGGAGGGGACAGAGGTGCTGGCAGAGTGGACGAGGACAGTGACACTCCTTCTAAAGGCAGCTCCAGAGGAAAGGGTAGCAATAGTTACTACAGCCGGTCGCCTAGCAACCGTCCAGAAGAGGAGGACCCTTTGCCTCCGTACTCTGAGTGGGAGGCGGAGCGGTACCACAGGGCTGACCTGACCACAGACAGGCACCGCACTGTAGATCCGCTCAGGTCAGAGCGATACAGGACCACAGACCCAGCCATGAGGCCTTTCTCTTACACACGCCCCCACCAGGGGGTGTCCCACACACTACAGGGGGGCAGAGAGGACAGAGAGAGGAGCCGAAACCTGGTGAGTTACTTGTAGCAGGAATATGGACTTCCTTCCTCTTCAGCGAAGAGCCCCGGAATCCTGTAAATAGTTATAGGATCAGTCTGGTTATAGTCTGTATTTTTCTTATTACCAACAAATCCTATGAAAAGTCAAAACCGGTGATGAATTATGTATTGTGTATGTAGCCAAAGCCTGATGATGTAGCTCAATCCTTTCTTCACCAACAGAGCTCTGTTATTATCCATAGAATGGTCAGACAGAATGGGTGAAAAGCTAATTAGCTAAAAATTAAACTGAATTTAATTTGATCTGAATTCCATTCACAGATTTAATGTGCAGGTCAATCCTGAAATGTGATGATGTCATACTTGTTTCACACTGATGACCTGCTTTAGCTAAAAGTCAGTAAATTGTTGTTTGTGACACAACAGGAAATACACAAAAATTAAAAATGTGCCAAGTTCAAGGTTTTTACCACAAAATAGCTTATAACTATAAAATGATGTACTTTTTTTCAGATTCTTTTGTTAAATAATCTTTTTGTTTGTATGTTTAATGATTTACGTCTTCTGTCTTCAAAAATATGCTTAGAGGAGTCACAAGTACAGAAAGACGGTGTTGGTTTTGGTCTTTTCATGGGATTTCTTGACTGTAAGAATAAACCTCAGGGGATCTAAAAACACAATACTGTTCTTATTCACAAATTTGCTGAGGTGGTTTGTGTCGCGTGAAAAAAACAACCCATATTTTGTTCCTTATTAACTTTTAATGATTATCTTAATTTAGTCAGTAACAAAAACAAAGAGACATAAAAAAAACAACACAAAAATGTAAGTACCACAAATGTCTCAGGTGACACAACTGGAGTATACATCATTTTAAACAATCAGTAATTAGTGTGTCCCCCATCAGCATTGATTATAGCAGTAATCCTCCTCCTTATGGACTGGAACAACCTCAGGATGTTGTCATCCTGTGGGATGGCAGCCCACTCTTTAGTCAGAGCTTCTGCTGTCTGTAGAGGATTTTGTTTCATAACCAACTCACTCCACCAACCTCACAGGTTTTCAATGGGGTTTTGGTTGGGGCTAATCACCGGACAGTCCAGAACTGTAACATGATTCTCATGATCCCAGTCAAGTTTTTCCATCTTGCAGATTATTTTCTTCCTAATCTTTGTGCCTTTTATAGGGGTGGGTTAGTTTTACAATGGGTTGGTCATTTGGGATTATTTGGATAAAGGCATTGTGGGTATTTCTCTAAAAGATGGTGTTTTCAGACTCAAGACTATTCACAAATATCAGTCAAGTGTGACCAAACCTTGTCACAAAACCTGCCCAACATTTAGATGCACAACAAATTTTAAAGTAGAGGTAAAAGGTTTTCTCAAATTGAGCCAAAAAAGTGTGGTGCGTTTTTAAATCCCTTGATTATTACTTATTCAAAACAATATCAGCTCTGTTAGACATTGGACAACGTTTTACAGTATTATGTATATAATCTCTTCTACAATGCATAAATGCAACATTTATGGTCTTTGCACTGAATCATTATAATCTAGTCCTGATATGATTTTTTTCCAGGTTATGTTTTCACATAAATTCATTGAGAGTAAAAGTAACTGTACATTTCAATATAATTTAACTCAGACATGCACTGTATATCCTGCTCATGCTTTCAGCCATCACAGTGTTATAAATATTCACTAAATGTGGTTTTCTCACTGGAATCAGTATCACAGTCATTACCACTAACACAGCTTGAGCTATGTGATTTCTGTTAGTTGTAGACTGGACTAACCCAGCATGAGTATGACTGTAAAGTCTAACATGTGGCTCTTGGTGTATTTCTTTAACAGAGCACTGCACTGAGTAGGGACTCTCTTATAGTGTGACAAGGTTTTCCAGCCTCGTCCCGCACACCACTGCCAGTCTGTTCATTTAAACCATCCTGTTGCTACGCAGGAGAGGCTAACTGCTCTGCCATCAGCTACATGAAGTCTGGCTCATCTCACTGAAATAACTGCAACGGCAAAAACAGCAGCAATGAATGGAAAATGCTTAGAGGCTAAGGTGCACAACACAGCCTGTGCAGTCGTTTCTCTTTCCTCATATGCTTGAATTATACCTGTGTATTCCATGCATGTGTAGATGTCATGTATGAGCTATGTGCATCAGTTTTTATTTGTTCAGTTTGTTGAGTTGAGTGACTGGATTTACTTAAACCAGTGCCAAGATGTTTTTATTATTATTATTATTATTATCTACCAATTTCAGAAATGTTTTTGTAATACTAAGCAGGATGCCAATGGCCTTACATTTCCTTACATACAGTGCTCACTCAGTACACTGCAACTCAGGTTTACTGTTGTGTATTTGTATTTGTCTGTTATTGATATTGTGCTGTATGTAAGTACTGTACTTTTGTTTAATTGCACTGCTTTAACATTTTTTAAATAAAGACAGAAGCCTTCACTGTCCTACATGATGCAATTTTATTAATTTGGAGGGGACACACATAGTTAGGATTTTTTTTACCTCTGTCCATGAGGTTAAGTAATCAGTAAAATTTGTCTGTTAGCAGGATTGCGCAACCTAACAGATTTAAATGAAACTTGGTGGGAGGGTTGGGCATGTTGAAGGGAAGAACTCAGTAAATTTTGGAGTGGATCAGATAAGGTAGCATATCCAGGAATTTTTTTCCACTTTTTTTATATATTGATAGGACTTTTTTTCAATATCTCCCTCTATTATGCCGAAACTACTTGATGATTATCATGAAACAGGGTGGAAGAGAGGACACTGAATTTTGCAGCAGATCCAATGGGTTTTATTTTCACTTTCTTTAACATTGTGAGAACCCTGACAGCGGCCACTAAGCTCAAAAAGTTCTATACAGATTTGCATGAACCTTATATCAGAGATAGACATCAAGGATGGGAACAGGAGATGCTGACTTCTCTGCAACAGCTGTTCTCCCTTTGCCAAGATGGATGGATCCAAGTTCTAGGTGAAAGAATCTAAATTCTGTACAGGTGTTGCATACATTTAGGAATGTAACTATGGAGAGAAGTAACCCTTAAGAGGGACTGTTCAGACTCGGTGGAGGTTTGCAGTCTCTGAACGCTTGTTAATTTTATCATTTGGTCTATAAAATGTTATAGAACAGTGAGAAATGTCCAAGGTGATGTTCTTAAATAGCCAACCAACACTCTAAAACCAAAGATGGATTGGATTCATGATGATGAAAAAAAAGTTCACTCTCTTCAACATTGTAAGATTGGGCCTCATTGAACATTTTGCCAATATCATGAAAAATAATTATTAGCCAATCAAAAATACCCAGGTATGGACAACTCAGGATGTTCCACCACTATGTTCAAGATAGGAAGATTAAATTGGAGGGGGCAATGTGTATTGGATCACAGTATGGTACCAGACATGGCACTGCCACCTATGTGAGAAAGTGTAAATAAATTGATGTGTACATGTAATGGTGTAATTATTGGTTGGAGGTTAAATCTATAAACATTCTTTCTAAGTAAGTCTTTTGAAGTTGCATTTATTTGCATTTCAATTGTTTTGAAAATATTGATTTGGATATAAAATACATGTTGTCTGTCACTGAATCTGATGTTTGGCTTGTTATTGTGTTTGTATGTGTGATAAAGGGTGCGTTATCAAACCTTTGATAAAGCCTGTGTTTTTTTTATCGTTGCTTATCAAAGTTACACCGCTGATTAAACACTTGAGATTTGCCTCATCTGTATAACTACACAAAATCAGCACACATTATCATGCAAAGCATGTGTGCAGCTTTAAAATGTTTACATTGAGTATTTCAGACTAAATGGCACATCAGAACTGCAATACATTTAGAGATAAACTACATGTTACAACACATTTAGTGAATATTTATGGTTGTTTTGTCATTTTGATTCTCTTTGTAGTCGTTTTTCATCTATTTGTAGTTCTCTTTTGTGTTTTTGTGTTTGTTTGTTTTTATTTTGCAACACTTGGTAGTCTCTTTAAGATTCTTTGTAGTTGTTTTGTGTCGCTTTGTAGTCGTTTGGTCTCTGTAGTCTTTTGACTGGCTCTCCTTCATACAGAGGCCTTGGCCACCCCTCTTGCCCCACCCCTGCTGATTACCTCTGTTTATTTAGAGCAAAATTAGACTAAATGTTGAAAGAAACAAAGCAGGAAAACATTTGGCAGCATTTTAAAACAGATCCCACAAATTGCAGAGTAAATACTTTGTATACAGTGGATGCAAAGACAGAAAATGAAAGGTACGTTATGTCCTGTCCAGATAAAAACAAGGAAGGAATTTAAAACTGGCAAGCCCTGAGGTTCAGAGTGGAGCCAGGTACAGATGTGATGGCACAGCTTTTCATCCATGTAGCATTTTTCACAGGACTTCAAGTACACTTCACTGGGCTGAGAGCGGCACTTGAGATCAGTTCAGGCAGGATTGCTTTGTGTCAACAGTGAAGTTTGCTGGGGTCCATGTCTTGGAAAAGAGATGCATACATCACTGCACAAAGAGCTCCAACACCCATCCAATATGACTCACCCTGAGAGTGAACTTTACACTCAGGCTGTTTGCCACAGATGAATAAATGAAGGCCATTGTGCCAAATGAGCTGAGCTGCTTCAATTTATTCAGATCCACTGTTTCTTTTCACACTATTTGGGACAGGGAGCCATTAAGATCAATGGCCTGGATGTTAACATTTATATAAAGAATGCATTCATCTGCCATATAAACAGCCTTTGAATAGATCCATCAGAGCTGTCATTTGCTGGGCCATTAAAACTACGAGGAGCCTGACTAACAGGATGGAAGTTCTTTCTGTGTAAAAAGAAAATTATAGATTATTAAATGCCCTGAAATGACTAATTAGTGTTAAACGTATTTAAGTGTGACCCTTAGATGACCTGACAGATTAGCATTTAGCCTTAAACACAAACTTTGCATGTGTTTGTATCATTACATTGTGGTAGAACTTCCAAATGAAAAAATATTAAACTATTTCATTAGGAAAATAAAAGGTCATTCTCGAACAAAATAATTTTAACCCATGGTTGACTTGGATGTTTTGATCTGAAAGTGCCCTAATTTACCAGACTTATAAATGTTAGACAAGTTGCCAGAGTTACAGTTTTTGGTCTGTAAAAATGTATGTTAGCCCACTAGTCTACTTAGTGATATCAACATAATTGGCTATTGATATGACCAATCATCAAAGCATCCATTTACCGTCGTCCTGAACACAGCAGTGAT
Organism: Chaunax sp. Z400; assembly: GCA_037577475.1. NCBI lineage: Eukaryota > Metazoa > Chordata > Actinopteri > Lophiiformes > Chaunacidae > Chaunax > Chaunax sp. Z400. The sequence goes on from CM075196.1 coordinate 10,103,105, forward strand.
TTGATGTGTGGTAGATCTTATGGGGATGTCATTGTGTAATTTTTGTCCAATTATTGTAGGCATTACCCATGAAGTTGGAAGACAAAATCTTGTAATTACCCCTATCCCATAATGAGAAAGAATCCTTTAACAATTTGTGATCACCAAAATCAAATGGATTGTTCTATGGGCCATAATCTACCTCCAAAGAAATTAATCAAAATCTGTTCATAACTTTTTGAGTAACCCTGCAGACAGAAAGACAGACAAACAAGCGACTAGATTCATTTGTTACCTGAGGACTGGAGGGAACGTCACTTTGCAGAAGTGCACACACCCAGTGCTCCTTCTTCTTCCACCATGATGCACCTGTCGGAGGGGGCGGGAACAATGACGTCACCTGAAGCTGAATGGGGGATGGGGACGATCCGCCTCCAACAGGCTATCTCAGTGAAAGTCGTTCCTCAGTACAGCCCGTCTTTTTCAACCCAGAAGATAAACACATCCTGACTAACATGTCATCGTAAGTGAATACTGGAATTACTATGCAGAGCAACGGCTACGGTACGTTTTTCTCCGAATATCCAGGATTTGTGGTGGATTTTAAATCGCCTACAGGATAGAGAGTGAAGCTTCCTCGAAAAGATAAAGAGCGGCGAGATGGGAAATATGATACTGATGGCGCTTCTGCTGGTTTACCTGCCGACAGGTGAGGCTTTAAACACTTTATATTGAAATAACATTTTGCCTTAAGTTTACCATATCCAAGTATTATCTGTTTATCAGTCTATTGGTAGGAATTAGACCAAAACCACTAAAGCTAGTCGAAACTAACAGTAATGTGTACAGGTTAATTATCAACAGGTGTAAACAGGACAAGGCCGACTATAGTCACGTGACTGCACACTAACAGTGCCTTAGTTTGTTCCCCAAAATGCAGAAACGGACTAAGTAGGCCATTACAACTTTTTCAGATGAAATTCTAAGTCTTTATTCATTGGTCAAACCTAGTTAATAACAATGTTGAGGACATGAGAAGAAGGCTGTAAATAATTACATTATTGGTTAAATCGACTAATTGTTGCAACCCTATAAAATGTTTTTGGGTTTTGGACTTTTGGTCGAAGAAATGATACAATTTGGGGACAGCACTAAAAGTTCAGATTCTTAAGTAACACTACTACCATGCTACTACACGGTAAGATACTTTTACAATACCTGCATTGAAATTATTAGGAAGTGAAAAAATGCAAAAAAAAAAGTCCTCTTTGCCGGTCACACTAATTTATATTATATAACACCATTATTATTACTCATGCCATGTGTAAGCAGCTAATTTTCAACTATTATATTCAAGGCTGCAAGTTGTGATTATTATCATTATGGATTAATTTTCTTGTTTCATCAAATAATTGTTTGGTTTGTACAAATTGAAAAAAGTGAGATATACCATAATTAGCCGCCTTCAAATTGTTTATTTATTGTTTATTTATTCCAACCAATAGTCAAAACTCAAGATTATTCAGGTTTCTGTCATTCAAGTCAAGAAATAGGCCCTTAAAATCATCCCACACATCACAAACCTGGTGGTTTTATTTCTTAATTAACCTGCTACAAGTGAAAAAATATGCACTATATAAAATAATGTAATATATAAAATAGAAAAATTCACTTTTGGGCGATATATATATGTGTATATATATATATATATGTATATATATATCCATCTCCATCTGATATCTTATTGTCACTTGGAGAAGAAAGTAGTTGATTTCTCAATTAGTTGTTCAACAGACACTTAATGTGTGACTATCAATAATTGATTGCTTATCTTGAAAGCAAAACTCCCCAAAAGCTCCTGCTTCTGTCACTATAAACATAGTAAACTGAATATCTTATGTCACAGTAAACATAGTAAACTGAATACCTTCTGTTAAAGTGAGCTGTTATGTTTGAACAAAACAAAAAAAATAGTAATATGCCAACTTGAGCTATGGCAGATAGTAATGGTCATTTCCCCCTCTTTTTTTCCTGACATTTAATGAATCAAACAGGCAATTTCTCATAGAAAACAAGTGGTAGATTAATCATTATGAAAAAAGATAGTTGATCTCTTCATATTTTGAGAGAGGGACAGACAGTTGCTGACAAACATTCATCTGTCTCCTGGTTTGTACGGCATTGTCAAAGAAAAGGTGTTAAACTTTGATCTTAAACCTTCACTGTTATGTTTCTCACTTAGCAGAGGTTGCCTGTCATCAGCTTGTTTTCTCTACTTCTGCATCGCTGACTATGATAGACATCTGTTATTACTTCTAATGACATAGCACAGTGTCTGCATACTGAAAGACAATCTGGAGTAAATCATTAACCAGTCTGTTCAGATTCTTATCAATCCAGTTTTCAAAAGCACACAAGCTGAAGAGGTTTTTTTGCACTCCTTTGAATAATATGTGATGTATGCTGCTATCTCAATATCTGCTGCTATTTCATCTGAATATTCGTTCTGCTTGTATCAGAGCTGCTGTCCATCCAAGTGATTGTTCCAGAGACAGAGAGGAGAACGACTCTGTTTGCCGCTGTGATCCTGCGCTGTGACTACACAACTTCAGCCAACCCTCAGAATATCCTGGTCACCTGGAGGTACAAGTCCTTCTGTAAAGACCCCGTCCTGGAGTACTACTCCACTGGTGAGGCCACAGGCGGGAGGAGAGCGGGATTCTTCATGTGCAATGATAAAACTGAACCAAACCATGCAATGAAGAAATTGTGGTGTTCGTGAAAACTCGCTTTTATTCTTTAGAATTCTGAATCATTCTTTGTTTGATGTTTTTGTATCATCATAGTCAGATGAATTACAAAAACAGCAAATACTCTGTTTTATTTGCTTTTTGAGTGGAAGCTTGGTATTTTACATCTAATTGTCCTCCCAGTAATATACCACTAATTTGCAACAATAACATTTTCGGAGAAGTGTAATAAAATAATGGGAAAACTTTAATGAAACAATCGCACAATTGCTACTAACAATTTCAGTCAAACTGTTTATCTTTATCATCTGTTTATAGGCACTTGCTCTTAACATACATTTTACAAATACCCTCCTAACGTATTATTTTCAGGACCATGTTTGAATGGCATTTGGCATATTACTGATGGGTAACTTTATTTATTCAATATTTATCTACTACACAGTTTTTGAAAAGTTACAAACTTAAAAATAAAAATAAAACATGCAAGAAAAAAGATGGGACTAATGACAGTTTTCTATATATATGTTTTAGTTTGACAAATGTAAGAAATTAAAGTAAGTTTATCATAAATGCTGAGAAAATACGTGTACTGCAGTAGAACAACTGCTGGTCATGTTGAAGAGCAATGCATAACGACTATGAAATTATTCAGTTTAATTTCCTAATGGCAGCATGTTGACAAATACAAAGATTTAGAAATAATTGGTCAGTGCCACTTAGAATTAAAATAATATGTAATAAACTATCATCTGTTTCTGAAGCCTATCAGGCCGCCCTGCAGCTGGGTCAGGACCCCGCCAATGACTGCCCGGATCGCCAGCGCACAGTCCGCACAGTGATCCAGAAGAGTGGCATCAGTGAGCCCATCCTGGGTGCAGACTACAGAGAACGCAAAATTACCATTCAGAACAGTACGTTTTGAGTCCATTATACTGACAGTGCTGATATTTTAGTCTGAACTGGCAGCACATTCATACTTACGCCACTGGTTTGTGATGCTGTATATATTTCCACATAAATTAGGAAGAATTCATATACTTATGTTTGTTTAAGATGAAGTTCTTGTCTTGTTTTGTGAATATACAGCATGTTAACTAAGAAGTAATTAGTGCATTACTTTATAACTGGAGAAGTTATATTGGCTGTAAGTAAGACTTGTTTGAATAATGTTTTTATCTTCATCATACTGCAGTCCACTATTTAGACAATATTCTCATCTTATTTTCATCTGTCAACAGAGGCTGACCTGGTCATCACTGAGGTGATGTGGTGGGATAACGGTGTGTATTTCTGCTCCATTGATGCTACCGGTGACACCACAGGGGACTCAGATCGTGAAATTAAGCTCATCGTGTACCGTAAGTTTCCTCTGTTGAGAAAGGCACAACAAGGTCACACGAAGACTGAAATCACTTTGAGTAAATTACACTAAGTTTAATAAAAGAAAAGAATTAATAACAGTGAAGATGTGTTTTCCTACCTGTTCTAGACTGGCTGACAGTCCTGTTGATCATCCTTGGCGCTCTGCTGCTCATCCTTCTCCTCTGCATATGTTGCTGTCAGTGCTGCCCGCAGAAGTGCTGCTGCTACGTCCGCTGCCCTTGTTGTCCACAGACATGCTGCTGTCCTGAAAAAGGTAGAAGATTTGCTTTTAGCTTCATACCCACAGCTGACACTTCAATATGCTTTATGAAGCAGCTGTAAAATAAGTTTTAGAATTTTTTCACTTAATATAAGTTATTAAGTGAAAAATATTAGATATTTTGATGTCACTGATGGAAAATCTCAGTTGCAAATAATCAAATGAATGATGACTGAATTGCATTTTGCTGCTTCAGTTCCAGGGTCCTGGTATTGTGCCTGTAGATTCCTACTGGTGTTTACTGATCCAGTTTTCCAACTCCCAGTCTGCTTGTGGATATATCATCACCTCCCTGATAATGTTCAAACATGTTTGATATTACAGATTTTAAATCTGGATGAATACAGCAGTACTTTCCAAGCAGGACCACATTAGCCATTAGACATCCTGCAGCAGCTGATGGCGTTTTGTGTGCATGTTTAAGATTTGAGAGAAGATCATATATGCAGATTGTTTGATGAATCCTGATTTGAACATCAGTTAGGATGTTAAAACTCCTGTAATGTAAGCCCAGCATAACCAGTCACATGATGGTTGAGTGCTGATAAATACTTATGAGTCAAACAGGTTTTCCAAAAGTAGCCAAAGTAGCCATAGTTCAAATAAAGGTGGCAGTGTTTGACAGCATATGAGCATTCTCAAATATAGACAAGTCTATTGAGAGAAGAGCAACATATTTTAGAGCAAGTAATAAAATGAGATGAATATGATATGAAGAAGTTTAACATATTTTCCAGGCTAAATCCAACACAGTTACTGCTGCCAAATGCAGAAAGGACAGCTGATAAAAAGAATTGCTGACTGTGAATGTTTTAATTTACAAGCTTTTAATATTAGTGCCCCATCATTGGGGCATGAGTAGATCTGACCAGTGTTAACCGTGAAGTTACAGAAATCCTGCTTCGTAGTACAGGCCGTAGAGAAGACTGCAGGATCTTTTCTTACATTACATAAGCATATATTACATCATAGATGAAATGGTTTTGTGTTAAGAGTCTGTATTTGTTCAGCCTGTTCATTGTAATCCAACTTAAATCAATACCAATATCGCCGAACCGAGTCCCACAAACCTTTGACTCCACCTGGCTCTGATTTTAGCTGTGATGCAGCATAGGATGATTCGAGAGGCTCAGAAAGCTATGGTTCCTTGGATGAATGGTCCACCCATCTACGCTCCTATTGGCTCCAATGCCTCCTCCCAGGGTGTTCCCATACTCCATTCAGGTGAGTGATACAAAAGTACAATAAGACTTACCTTTAATGCTTTGTTGTATCATTCTCGCCCAGAACCAAGGGCGGATGTTTGGTTTGGTTTCACCAGAGAACACAATGAAAAAAAACTTATGAAACATGATGAGACTGTTTTTGTGCTAACTTATGTAAATGGTAAATGGTTAGTCTGCGTACAGCCTCAACAATCTCCATTGAGATGAGTTGAGTGTTTGTGCAGCCTGTATGTAGCCTGAGAGGCAAAACCCATCACTGCATTAACTTGAGGTGAGACTTTGTAACTAAGAGATTCCCTCATCTGGATTTTGGCAGCTGGACATAAGAGGATAGTGTTATTAATGATACTTAAGTCGGTAAATCAAAATGAAAAATGTAAAAGTTAAGATACAAATATAATTTTGAAAAGCAAACACAACTTATAATCATGATAATGTTGCTCCATATCTGCTTGATGTGTAGATATGAAAATTTCTGCAAACTTTGATGCATCAACTTAAAATTAAGATGCATCAGTATTGTGCTTACAGCATGTGTCTGCTGCCCACAACCAGTCAAAAATCTGTTGTTGCAGGTTATTCTTGGCGCTCCAAATTCTGTTGTAAACGGAGCTGTCACTTTTGTTCCAGGTTCGTTTTCAGACTACCCTGTCAAACAAAACTTCGCCATGGCTCCCATGCAGCTGTCACCCATGGCCCTGCAGCAGCAGCCTCCTCCTCCTGCATTCCATGTGAATGGAAATGTACAAGGCAGCATTCATGGAACTGGCCAGGTGTTGGACTACTTAGAGAACCAGGTGAGGGGGCTGGATGTGTGGGCACCTCAAATGGCTCGTTACAATGTCCAAAATATGCCCCCATTACAGCCCCAACTCCAGCCCCAGCCTGCTCCTCCAGCAGTTCCCTACACACCCGGGCCCCCGAGTATGTTGTCAGCCCTGGATGAGTTGGGGGTCAGAGGGGTTGAGAGAAGGGTGATCACCCTGCCTCCTATTATCCAGCGTGTACCAAGTTTTTCCTCACGCAGAGGGACTGGAGGTGGAGATGGAGCCAGAGGTGGGCCCAGATTATCAAGCCAGTCCAGTGGGAGTACAAGCCGCTCTGGAGGAGGTCTCCCCCGCAACAGTCGTGGCTATAGGGACGTCTCTCCTCCCAGACGGGGGATTTTGCGGGAGTACAGCGATGACTCAGAATGGGAGAATAGGCGAGGAAGAGCACCACACAGGGGTTCGAGGAATGAGAGGGGAGCCTCGGCTAGGAGGAGAGGAAGTGGATCGAGACCTCGTAATCATAGTCGTGGTGAGCTGATGGAGGAGCTACACAGCAGAACAGCTAGGAGGGAGAGGAGCTATTCACCTCCTCAGCGCCGTACAGGATCCTGGAGTTCAGATGAAGAAGACAGCAAAAAAAGAAAAGGAGGCAAATGGAAAGATTGGCCAGAGAAGCCCCCCAGCTACTTCTCCATAGAGAACCAGCAAGGACAGAGTAACGGCCGGAGGAACTACAACCACCTCTCTGTAAGACCCACACTCTAACACTGCCATACACTCTTAACCAATGATCTTATGAGTCATCCTCTTTGTTTCATTGTTCTTTACTTTTTTTTCTGTCTTGAATTCTTTCTTCTTCCTCACTTTTAAGTCATGCTAAATGCGTGCATCTAGCTATGACAGTGTGGTCAGTTCAATTGGATCCAGACTGAAATGGATCAATTGATGAATTGTAATGATTTCTGTGATCCCGACCAGGGCTTTTGTGATTGTGAATCTTTAGCTGACGATTAATTATCATACAAGTAATTTATTATTTGTCGTCTTCTATTCATATTGTCCCACCATTATAAAATAAATGATCCATGATGTTAACGCTCATGGAAAAGTTAAGCACCTCTTCTGATAAACAGTCCATGATTGTGAAGAACAATTTTATTTTCTACTCATAGTAGAATAAGCGCAACCATATTTTTCATTCTAGTGCCACCAATAGGTCAAGAGTTTCAATTTCAACAATACTTTTTGGTTGGTTTAGGACCAAATACCTGTGAAGCGAGAAAACACATACCTCAGTCAACGTCATAGTCACTTTAACCTGAACAATCAGAAAATAGTTCTCTTTAAGAGCCATTTCAACAATTTCTTTGAGCATTCAGTGTCATGGCACCCAGGACATATCACACACTATCATGACATCACCAGGTTGGTGTTGCTATACTTCGATCTGCCTCATACCGAATTAAGTAATGCCACCTAATCCCTGACCCTACTGCTAACATCTGGAATCCCTTTGTTTGTTTGTTTCCCTTTGTCTTTTTGTCTTTTCTTCTGCCTGTGTGGATGGAATCATCATATCTCCCTCTTTAACTTAACCTCACCTCCATCACTTCTCTCTCTTAGGATAGAAGCTCCCGTAGCAGCAACAGCGTAGTCATCTGAAGCATTTCTGTCTTTTTTTGACCCTTTCCTGAATGTTTCCAGAATGGTGAAAATGAAGACAAACAGCGTGTCCTTAATCTGTTCAACCAGCGTGCAAAGATATACTTGTGATGAAGATTCAATTTGTATGTATAAAGCTGTAGAGCTGAGGCTATAAATTACAGCTAATACTAGTTTGCAGTTCTCTCAAGTCTGGTCTCCTGTTATTGAGATGAATAGTGTTTGATTTTTGTTCTTGCTGTATTCAATCCTGTAACTGTAATGTGTGTGATTTCCTTCTGGTGATAGCTAAAATTCTTTTCTTTTTTTTGTATAAAATAAATATTTAACAGTTCCTTGAAGCAGACTGTTGGCTACCATCTCATTTTGTAGTTTTTTTAGGATATTTTTTATATGTAACATTGTAAATGTGTTGCTATTCCTGAGACAGATATTGTGTTTATTTGTTTTATTAAAATAATTTCTTGTACTATTTTAAAGTGTCTTTTTTTAATATATTCTACTACCATTAAGACAGTAACAGCAACAGAAAGTACACTACGTTAGACATGTGTAGGAAGATTTGGAATCTCTTACTTTATCTATTGCATGAACAACACCAAAATATCATTTTGATTTTCATTCATGTTTGCTTTTGTCACAAACATGAACAGCGATGTGCAATGTTTAAATATGTATGTTTTAAGTAAACCTTTTTACATATAGCTCATGTGAAGTGGGTCATTTATGTACTTTGATGCAGTATATCTATGATCTGAAGGTCCCAACCAGACAGAATTAAAAAATACAAAACAGGATTACCAAGTAGACAAAATGGAAAACTGACTTTCTGAGATCGCTTATGGGCAATAGGAGCTTTATGGTTTACCATAAACCAGTTGTCCCACAGAAAAACCCAAGAAAGAATCAACCCAATTGAAACCATATAGGGAGAAATATTAGATGTGAGACCCTTTATAAATGTTGATGTTTTAAGATGTAATATAATGTTAACATAATTGACGAACAATATTCAGTATTCTGTTCGGTTTTTGTTGGAATAGATTTAGGGCAGCATAGTGGTTGAGAGGTTAGCACTGTTGCCTCATAGCAGTAAGGCCCTGGGGCCTTTCTGTGTGGAGTGTGCATGTTCTCCCTCTGGGTAATCTGCCTTCCTCCCACAGTCCAAAAACATGTAATATTAGTGACTCAGTTGTCCATAGGTGTGAATGATTGCTTGTCTTTCCATGTGTCTGCCCTGTGATGAACTGTTGACTTGTCCTGGGTGAATGCCGCCTTTTGCCTAATGTCAGGCTCCAGTCCCCCGGCAAAGGAAGCAGTTCTAGAAAATGAGTGGTTGTGTTGATTAAACTCATATTGTCACTGTTGAGGCTTTAGTGTGTGGTCGTGATAATTGTATTTTTATTATGCCAGCATATAGCAGTATTTCTGTAACTCTGAGCAAAAAAAAAAATCTTTAAAATACTGTGAAGCTGCCCCTTTATAGCATGCTGTTTTGCTCTGCACTTGTAAGAAGAACAGGTGGGCCAAAGGCAACTTTTTTGTCCCAGGGGCGACAAAACGGGCTGAACTTGACATTGCTGCACCACAACAAGCATTAGTTTCTCTGACACTGGTATGTCCAGCAGGGGGAACCAGAGGTCAATAATATGATCTGCGTAGAATGTCAATCACGGTCAGTCAAAACAGTTTTGCTTCCAATGCAGTAATCAGTTTATTATAATGTAGAGTTCTGAGGCCGATCAGTTCAAAGATAATTATTAAGCATTTTTGGTTGTTGAAGTTGAAGATGGAGGCTGTGTTCAGCCTGCTGAATCATAGGTGGGGGTTGTACGCTAAATATAGAATTATACTACGGTGAAGGCATGACCCACCCTAGTCCTTCTTTGATTGGCTAGTACTTGTTGCCTTGGCTGGCTGGGTGGTTGGACTGGGTTGGTTAGGTTTTGCCATGGGGGGTGATGATTGGTTAAAGTTATGGTAACAATACAAAGTGAAGCCAATCAAGGAGAGTAGGGCGGGCCATAGCGTTGCCATAGTAGGATTCGGAAACTCGTGGGTTTACACTCATCTGATGTTGCTGCTGTCTGATTGGTGGCTCCAGTGCTCGAAGAGGACTGAGGAAGTTAAACTGTCAATAGCGCGTCCTGGATCAGCTGTTCGCTATCGAGCCCACCCAACAGCCACAGATAATCGATAATAGGAGCGCAGGGTAAACAAGTGCCTCCTATGAATTTTGCAGCCGCATCTTCACATCGTTTTCAGGTAAGGCTAACAGAATGTTTGCTACCTGCTAGCTAGCATGAGTGGATGCGCAGATTTTTCCATAAGGAAACAACCAGTCATCTGGAAGCTGGAAGCTAAGTGTAGCAAACTGAGCTGGTGCTGGATTTGAACAGATTCACTGGGGGCTCGTCTCCACCAATGAACAATGATCACTGTCACTGAAATTATGTTTTTTTTTTTTTCACTGAAATGAATGTCCATTGTGATCACGGTTCAGATTCACACTTGAATAGTTTGTTTACTGGAGGACAGACTCGCCGAACTAGCTTACTGTACTATTCTAGGCATGTCTGCCGTTTCTAGGTCGTTTTGTCTTTGACCTGCAAGGTGACCCACCCTCAGGATCTGACTCAGGGTGTGTGTGTTGTGTTTTGCCCCCTGGTTGTGTGTAGGCAGCATGAACTCTCTCCCAGGAAGAATCGCACTGTTTCTGTGCAGACGCACGGCAACGGGCGGGATGCGGCTTCACCTTACTGGTGGAATGACGCCCTCCCTCCAGTGTGTGCGGGTGTGCCACTCCGGGACAAACCCCAAGCCCAGCGTCAGCACCAAGAAGCGGGGATACGACATCACCAGAAACCCATACCTCAATAAGGTTAGCTTATTGACCGTAATGATAGCCTTTTTCTTGCCTTGCTTCACTTTACAAAAAAGCGGACCTAAGGGGTCTGGATGCCTCATAACGTACAAGTAACTCAGATATGTATAAAGGTCCAAGACCATTTAGTGATTTATAGACCAGTTAGTACAGTATGATGGAAACTTTTTTGAACCTTGCCCCTCTGCACTGTTGCACTACTTTTAAAATGTTGTTTACTTGACTTTATATATTTTATTAATGCTATTCTTATCCTAATTCTAAAGATCATTCTGTATTTTTTCATCCTTATTTTAGCTTTTTTTATTTTTATTATTATCCCGGTTTTTATGCATCTCTACTTTGACTATTATTATGTCATTTCTTTGATGTAAAGTACTTTGAGCTCCAATTCTTGTATGAAAGGTGCTATATAAATATAGATTATTATTATTATTAAAATCTATCATTTGACATACAATTTTCCTGTATTTGCATGACTTTCTATAGATAACATAATGTCCCACATACCATGTTGCATGGTGTTGGTGGTGGAACTTATATAAACAGACAGACATTACCATCTAAGTAGCACATGGAAACACAGCAGTGTCACATGAATGCCACAGCTCCTATCTTAGTGAGATAGCTGAGAGGTTAAAGAGCCACCACTGGAGATGTGAACGATCTCCCTGTAGATTCCTCTGTCTGTCCTACTCTGCCCATCTGCTTTCTCCATGTCTTAAAGCTTTTAAAAATAACAATAATGTAAATTCACTCCTTAGTTTGCTTTTTAAGATGATCCTTTTTTCATATTTATATCCTCCTAAACATCATTTCATTGTTTGACAATAGTTCTGAATAATGCCAATGCTTTTGCATTAATATTGTAGGATTACTTGTATTTTTCCAAAAGATGCTGCAGTTAAATCGACTGAGCAAGAACCCATCCAACACAAACATCCACCAAGTATCTCACCGTTGGTTTTACTGCATTTTTTTTCCAAACTCCACGCAAACAGGGACACTTTTTTTCTGCCATGCAAGCGCTGTGAGGACAGCAGGACAGATACTAAAAATTTAGCTGAGTCTAGGAGGTTAGTGACTGGGTACTAGCAGAGTTCTTTCCTCTGCTAGTACCCAGTCAGCAGTCACATGCTACCTCATAGGCCAATATAAAAATAAAGAATGATAAAAAAAAAAAATTGCAAGCTAAGCCCTAAAAAGCCCTTTAATAAAAAGTGAAAGTTCATTTTAGTGACTTGTTTGAACTTGTTATTCAACCAGACATAAAGTCAATGTTAAAGAACTCGTTGAACTTAATTATTACACCACCTTTAGACTTTATTATGCTATTCAAATCTGAGTAACTACTTGCTATATAAATGGATCATCTTTTCCTTGATGATTAAAATGATCTCTGATAAAGTTTGAATTGAAGTGGTCACAAAGATGAATTTTATAGAAGTTTCTCACCCACATTTACTGTCACTCTCTTTGTGTTTTTGTGTGTTGACAGATAGCTAAGTAGGCTAGCTTAATTACACTTAATTACAATGAGTTTACTTTAGTGCCTCTCTACCCTCTTGCTCACATTTAAATCTGTTAGTCTGTGACTTTCTCTCCAGCCATGTTTGCACTTATGCAGAGGCCTTTGTTATCAGTATGTCTGTAAAAGTTTTCCATCTACACTTGTGGTGGTAGATTAGTCTCTGAAAACTTGCACTGCACACTGACATCATCTCTCCTTGACTAGTGTTAATCCATTGTGGTATTTAAACCATCAGACTATCAGAGAATCTTCTTTTAATGACCTCTGGAAGGCAGGCGTCTCTTTTGTTGTGCAGGCCATTGCTTGCAGTTTTGCAGAATGCAACTAATAGCTATACAGTGCAGTGTTGTTCAGCTGTTATGCATCAAAATACTCTTCAATCAGAAAGCATGCACTTTGTGGAACAACTGTTGACCTAGTGATTGCAAGCTGAGGATACTGTTCGCAACCAAATATCGCATTTCAAACTCTACTCCTACATGAATAATTTAGCGGGACATGGGTGGGTTAGGGGAGTGAGTTCAGGCTCCCCCACTATTGGCCACAATAAATAAACCTCACTCTCTCCTCCAGTCACTGCCAATGCAGAGACGGAGGAGAAGCAGTAGCCATAACTTCTAGACAGAGCGATACAAGGCTGCTCACCAGAATAAAAGCTTGGCCTCATGTTGTTCACTCCTCTAAGTTACCAAAACGGTCGTTGCACTTTTCAGTTTGGTTTTTTCTTAACCAGTGTTTAAAAAAGAGTAACTGATTCCTAAAGAAATGATCAAAAAGACCAGTGTAGTTGGGCGTATTGAGTCAGAGGCAGCCTCATACTGTGATGACTAACACATGAGTCACCGTGGTCTGGATTTTTTAGTTTGTGAACTCCACCCTATGCGCTCTCTTTCATATATTGTAATGTTGTATAACCGCTCCTCTTCCACCCTGTAGGGAATGGCATTCACCTTGGAGGAACGCTTACAGCTGGGGATCCACGGCCTACTGCCCCCTTGCTTCCTCTCCCAGGATGTACAGGTGCTGCGGGTCATTAAGAGCTATGAAACACGCCCCAACCCTCTGGACAAGTGAGAGAACAGACTCAGACTTTTACATTAAAGCATGCTGAAGTGTTGTTCAACATTGTCACAACAGCAGCAGTGAATATTCTCTTCATCCGAGCTGTCCCACAAATCGTCTTTCACATCTGTCACTGTTCCACCATCGGCTTTGTCATTCACAGTATGATTAAGAGTTTATCTGCTGCCACATCAAATGCTTTTTAAGAGGCATCCAGTGCCTTAGTGGCTGAAACACACAACATATACTGTAGCTGCAAAATCCCTGGTTTGATTTCTGCTGACAACCTTTGTGGTTCTCTTTTTCTCTTCACATTTCCTGTATATATTTACACTGCAAGATGTCTAATGAGAGTAAAATGCCCAAAAATAATCACCAAAAGTAGGTCCTTGTATGTGCATTTCAACATGTCACGCTGTGAGCCAAGACTTTGCAGCCATCCTAAGGCTGTACTCGGGCACAGCAGTGCTTTGCTTTACATGATAATATCAGCATGCTAAGATGTTAACAATGACAATGCTAACATCCTGATGTTTGTTGAAAGTCAGCACAAAATTTCCTGGTAATACATTCAGATAATTCACTCTAAAGTTGAGGACTGACCAACCAGCGCCAGCAATCCGATACAATATCAATTTTTTAACGACATACATCTTGTATTCTTTGTTTTCTCATGCATTCGGCTCAATAGACAGTTACAGTTAACTTTAAAATGAGAAGATCTCGCAGCTCTCTAAAACAGAAATCTCTATGTTGTCAGGTTTTGATGACTCTGTCTCTCTCAGGTACATCCTGCTGATGACACTGCAGGACAGGAATGAGAAGCTGTTCTACCGTTTGCTGACCTCTGACATAGAGAAGTTCATGCCCATCGTGTACACTCCCACAGTCGGACTGGCCTGTCAGCAGTATGGACTGGCCTTCAGGAGACCACGGTGAGCTCACACTTAAACTCACATTATGGAATTTCTGCCACTGAGGTCCTCTCAATCAAATCAAAAGACGGAGGTAGTGTGGGATCATGGGAGGTGTTGCCTTCATTGTTAAAACAGCAACCACTACAGATGAAAGTGTGACGCAGGCAGAAGTGTTAACATTTTTAAGATTTACTCATATAACCTTTTGTCACGTTCACGAACATCCTCCCTCATTCTCTGGTTCTCTCTGTTACCTAGAATAAAACTTTATATTTTTCTGAGTTTGAACATTGTTGCCAATATTTGGTATAATATGAGCACACAGCTCAGTAGGTTTGAACGAAGGTCTAGTGTGTTTGTTGTTACTCATTTTAATGTAGAAAGGCTACGTATTGTGTCTTTAAAACTGGATGAAGTTAGTTAATCCATCATAAGCACACTGAGTACTGTTTTGGTTTTATCTGAATTACAATGTGAACATCATACAAAGGCAGAGAACAGATTGAGTCACCTGTGTAAATTAGACATTTTATTATACCGTATGTCTCAAATAGTGGCTGTGTCTCAGCTGCACACTATAGACTAGTTCTAAAATGAGGACAATGAAAACAATCAGTCAATTAAAGAATTCTCTCACTTCTTATTCATACAGATGACAAATTACAGTTTGGCAAAAATGGTACAAAATCACAGTTAGATTGATGTTCGTCTGCATAGTCTGAGTGCAAAATGTAAACATACATAAAACTCTTATATTGTACTTTTAAAATGAGTTTCAATATATTTCTTTATGTGTTTTAATGTCATATTCTTATTTATGAAGGGAACCATCTTTCTAAGGCAAGTTTCAAGTCTTTGATTTTTCTGATGGAGATGACTGTAAGCCACTGGTATGCAGGAGTCTAATCCAAAAAGACTCATCAGATCAATCAAACCTGTAAACCTTGGCTGCATGTCAATACAGCTGCTATGCAACTGAAACCTACCTGCTTGCAGAGGACTCTTCATCACCATCCATGACAGAGGCCACATCGCAACTGTGCTCAACTCCTGGCCTGAAGAAAACATAAAGGTGCTCCTCTCCCCCACATACACACATGCACACCTACTTATACACATTGCTAATATGTGTTCTGTGTGCAGGCCATAGTGGTAACGGATGGGGAGCGTATTCTCGGCCTGGGTGACCTGGGAGGCTACGGTATGGGCATTCCTGTGGGGAAGCTGGCGCTCTACACAGCCTGTGGTGGCGTTCGACCACAGCAGTGTCTCCCTGTGCTGCTGGATGTCGGCACCAACAACCAGGTGTGTATGATCACAGAGCTGCTGGAGGGCTGTAAGGTTTTAGGAGCTGGTGCAGCACTTCTTATCTGCCTTTCATCAGTCACTACTACAAGGTATGAGAATTACTAGTGTGATTTGATTATTATTTAATGATTAGCACAGATAATCAGCTCTATACCCTAAACAGAAAGATAATAGCAAGATGTCTCTTATTGATTGACTGATTTTTGGTTCAGACACTGCTTGATGATCCACTGTACATCGGGCTGAAGCACCGGAGAGTCCGAGGAAAGGAGTACGACGAGTTGATCGACGAGTTCATGCAGGCGGTGACAGACAAGTGAGTGGAAACAGAAATGACTCCAGAACATGCTAACGATCCTTACATCTGACTGGTGAACTCTGTCGTCCTGCAGGTACGGGATGAACTGTCTGATACAGTTTGAGGATTTCGCTAACAGCAACGCCTTTCGCATCCTCAACAAGTACAGGAATCAGTACTGTACCTTCAACGACGACATCCAAGGTACAGTCCTAGGACTCCTTTGTGCATTAAAACCTTCATATTAATTCACTTTCCTTCTCGTCACCCTCAGTATTCCCAGTCCAGAAATACCATATATTCATAAGAAAAAGAGAGAAGAGCCATTAGGAGATGGCGTAGCCGTCCAGTGTATTTATATGAATACAAGCTCTTTCAATTTAGCAGTCAGTTAGAAATAAATATCAAAATTGTGAAACTACATGTATATGTAAAATTAGTAAAGGAAGAATGCATAGTTTACAAGACATGCTGTGGAAATGACCCTTATTCTCTTTTGAGGCCAAGTCCAACATCAAATTGTTGCCATGGAAGTACAAAAAATAAAAACAAGAGCGCTCGGAGAGCCCAAACCTCCATCAAGGCCCAACAACCACCCTGTCAAGGATATATTCAAATAAAATAGGGAAATATGTTGAACTGATTACAAATAGCACACATATGCAGTCACTGAAAAGTGGATGAGCTCAGTGGCCAAACAATTAAAAAACACTCATTGAAAGTGAATAATTATAGTTTTCACAGGTGTTTGTTTTTTTTTTTTCTTTCAGGCACGGCCTCTGTAGCTGTTGCCGGGATCTTAGCTGCACTGAGGATCACCAAGAACAAACTCTTAGACCACACTTTTGTTTTCCAGGGGGCAGGCGAGGTGAGAAGATCTGCTCACTAATAAAAGAAGGAGAAGAAACAGAGAATCATCCTCTTTTTTTCCACAGGCTGCTCTGGGTATTGCTCACCTGCTTATAATGGCCATGGCCAAAGAGGGACTACCTAAAGAAGAAGCTGCCAAGAGAATCTGGATGGTGGACTCTAAAGGTCTCATTGTAAAGGTAACGTTTGTTACTCTTCTCAGGTACCTCCATGTATATAACACATTGCCATTTGGAAGTTTGGGGAAAAAAATACATTTTTGTACAAATGTAGGGAAGAAGCCATCTTAACCACGAGAAGGAGGAGTTTGCTCATGACCACCCACACCTGAAGACCCTGGAGGAGGTGGTTTCCACCATAAAGCCCACTGCAATCATAGGTGAACGTCATCTGTGTTTTTAGATTAAAGAAGAAATGGTTTGAACATAATCAAACAAATAGAGCAAGATCCATAACCACTTGGTTAAAAACAGTTTAGAGATTGTAATTTTTAATTGGCTTGTGTGGTCTGAACCCTATATCACTGTTCCCTTTGGAAAACTGATGGATCTACTCTGTTTCCTGAATATGAAGGAGTGGCTGCAATTGCAGGAGCATTTACTGAGAAGATTATCAAAGACATGGCGTCCTTCAATGAGAGACCAATCATCTTTGCCCTGAGTAATCCTACCAGCAAAGCAGAGTGCACAGCGGAGCAGTGCTACAAGCTCACAGAGGTACTGTAAGCCTCACTTCACTGTGGTACATGCAGGCTATAGATGCTGTATCTAGGGTTATGTTTACATTCTCACAGAAATACACTAGTGTATGAAAAAAAATGCTCATTTAGAATTTTTAAAGTATATTCTATTCTAATATAGTCTATATTTTAAAATATTTTCAGAATGCTTTGCAAATCTGCATTTTGGTCGTCTTCTATGCCTTTATTGACACATTACTGCATACATGTATATGAATTCATCCTCAAATGCTGCTGTTATATTTAACACTCCAGTTTATACACATTAGGACACATCTGACAAAACCTTTTAGAGAATTTCCTAGAAACATAAAATGCAGAAACTGAACTGCTTTTTTTTTTACATAACGGTAAAACGACGACTTCACGTAAAAACTAAACTCTTCATGGATGTGTGGTTAGCTGTTTTCTTGATCCACTCCCAGTGCACTTTTGCATTACTGCCTTCTCAGCTCACCAGTCAAGTCAAATCAGTTTTATTTATATAGCGCCAAATCACAACAATAGTTATCTCGGAAGAGCAGGTCTAAACCGTACTCTTTACTGAAATGTTGCTCCCAGTTTATCTTAAATAAACTAAAAGAAGTCCTTCCTGTTCTCTTAACAGAAATGTGTTTTAACTTTTTGGATCACTTATCCTCCTCGTCACCTCTGTTATCAGGGCCGGGGAATCTTCGCCAGTGGAAGTCCGTTTGATAAGGTGGTTCTGGCTGACGGTCGCACCTTCTACCCCGGCCAGGGAAACAACGCCTACGTCTTCCCTGGAGTTGCTCTGGGTATTATTGCCTGTGGAGTGCGTCACATATCTGATGATGTCTTCCTCACCACAGCAGAGGTATTTATTGTCCTCAGTTACCTCATATTAATGATACAGTAGCATATATTTATGAGAATGTGGCATATGAAACAAAATGTTTGTTAAAATGACACCTACGTAGTTTATATTATTTTTCGATGCTGCTTTCCCTCTTTCTCTCTGTCTGTAGTGAGCTTTCCTTTTGTTTCATTGTTACTCTCTCCGTCTTTTTGTCTCAGGCGATAGCTGACATGGTAACAGAGGAGCACCTGGCTGAGGGAAGACTCTTTCCTCCCCTCAGCACCATCCGAGAGGTGTCCTTCAAGATCGCAGTGAAGGTGGGTGATCTTTCCATGTGGTCCCCCTCATTCCTTATTCCATGAAATATGTAACCTCAGTCACAATGAGAACATATTATGCAATGAGAATTTGTATATATATAACTAAAAAACGATCAACTGAATCTTGCTCTGCTGCCTATAAATGTCAGCATGCTGACTTTTAAAAAAAAAAAAGGTTTCCAGCTAGACTTAGTTTTTGCTGAATGTGTTTTTATGGTTGTTTTGGGGGTGTTTTCTATGATTGGACAGTCCAACCAAGTTTATTCTTGTACATTAAAAATTTAATTAATTCATTTTGATCCCTTTTTTAAACCTGGTGGAGATAAAAGTCTGCTTTAAGGTTTGAAGATGATATTTTTAAGAGAGACTTTGCACTGACTGACTTTAATCAAAGCTTTAATTCATAAATGCAAATAGACAAATTGCATTTATAGTCATTGTAGTTGACTGACTATTCAAAGTGCTTTGTAATGCTCATTTGCATAGGCATATTTCACTGCTGCAAGGCGCTGACCTGCTTTCTACGTTCAGCCATTCACACAGTCACTCACCAGTGGAACAGCCGTCATGAATTTGACTGTGTGTAGCGATGTATTCTTTACAACTGTTCCTTATGTTTCCCTCTCTTCCAGCTTGTCAACCATGCATACAAACACAACATGGCTTCTGTTTACCCTGAGCCTAAAGACAAGGAGGCGTTTGTGTTGTCTCACATCTACAGTCCTGATTACGACTCCTTCACTCTGGACACATACACCTGGCCACAGGAGGCCCTGACGGTCCAGGACGTGTGATCCTGTCTGTCTAAACTTTTATGCTGCGGTGGCGTCACGTTGCCAGTTATTATAGCCCATTAGCTTCTTCCTTTCTGTCTTTCCTTTTATAAATGTAAACCTCTGCTCCCTTTCAGATGGACAGCGGTCTCCATAATTTAGATTTAGATGCCAAACAATGCATTCTCTATTTTTCTCAGTGACCTCTTGAGTGTTGAAATGTCAAGGTCTTTTCCTTTTTTAGTGCTGTACTACCTATTATTGTTATCGGTGTATATTTGATCAAATCATTGTACCTGATTGAAGCTCTAAGTGAAATATTTTATAGCCGCTCACAAGCATCATGTCAGATATCAGAAGCACGTCCTCTATAACTTTACGGTTTAAACTACACTCCTTTCACTAGATTCTCTCAGCGTGTGCAGCACTAGCAATGATCTCATGTCTGTTTCTGCGAGATGAATCAGCTGCTGCATTAAAAACAAAGCAGTGGTTCACAGTAATCCTAACAAAGCTCTCTCTTGTCTTGACGCACAAGAACAGAGGACTCATTTTGAAGCTTTAAAAGGAAAAATAAAATGACAGAAACTCTTAGTGCCTCTTTTTGCGTGGCCTCAGGACATCATTGCCCCATATTATGAGTTAAACTGTGTGGCTGGCAAAGCAGTAATAGAAGCCACATCTGGCTCATCCCTGTAGTTGCCCTTTGATTTTTATTACACTCCTGTCAGTCTGCACGCAGGGCTGAAAAGACTCCAGAATCATTGTTGGGGATTTAATGTCACCATCAGGATCATTTTTATACACAATGTGTTAGTTGTCCGTTCGTTTTGTACAAAGCTCTGCTTGTTGTGGTATTTTTGCCAAACTTACTAATGAACTGTATCTTTTATTCCTGAAGAACATGAGGCTCTGCAAGATATAGTCCTGGAGAACATGAGGCTTTGCAATATTTAGTACCAAGATAAAGTTTTCAAAGGGAACATGAAGCTTTTTAAATAAAATTGTTGATAAAAATGAGTGATTTGAATTTCCTTTACATCATTTTCTATCTGCACATTTAATAATTTCAAAGGCAGAACTCGGCGGTGCTTTATAACTGAACCTTGCCTGTATCATCATGTATTACTTGGTTAGACATACTGTTCCCCATGAGTGACCCTTTCTGTTTAAATGTGTTTGGTTCAGTCTCCTGTGGGGCCCTTTCATGATTTAACATAAAACCTCTGTGCACAAAGCCAGGTGCATCAAGATTGATTTTTTCTTCTGCAGAGGTGTATTAATGTTGTACTTTGGATAAAAAAGGTCAATTTGTATATATTTTTGTGCTAGCATCATTGAGCTTTTTCAGGTCAGTCCAGTCTGACACATCAGATCAAGTTGGTTCTTTTTTAACATTTGCATTAATTACCTCGGCCAAGGAGGTCATGTTTTTGCTGGTGTTTGTTTGAAAACTTATGAAGGGATTTTGATAACTTTTTTTTAGAGAGGTAGGATACGGCCTAAAGAGCATTCCATTAGATTTTGTTGGCGATCCGGATCATCATCTGGATCCAGAATTTTTTTTGAAAGATTCTTCATGATTTCAGGATAGGGGCAGTTCCAGGATTTTTGATTCTAACTTCATGGTTAATACTTACAATGCTTGGACAAAAATTGCATGATAGCATCCCCATAAGATCTACCACACATTCAAATCCGATCAGGATCAAAGTAATAGTAATAGTAAAAGTTCCAGATCTGCTGATCCAGAATGTGTAAATTTCTAAGGATCATGAAAAATTCACTACTGTGAGATTAAAAATAATAATGCTGCAGACAGGAAACTAGGATCAAATTAAGCTGAAACTGTTCTGATTCAGTTTGGGGTCAAATTTGATATATTTTCAAAAGTCACGAGCTAGATCCTGAAGAAAACCACCATCAATGAAATATTATCTTGACTACCTATAAAACTAATAATAGTACCAAATTCTAGGGGTTGGTTTTATTATGAGGATCAGACTACCATGGACTATTGGTTTTAAGTGCTGTAACATTACAGGGAAACTGAGCTGCTTTGGTGGAGGTTTGTGCTCTCTAGTGTTCATTATGTTTTAGCCTGTTTGAATTTGTCTCTTCAACATGATACCGTGGGAAGATGACACAAGCTGGAAATACGTCACTTGATGACAAGTGAGTGTACATTTTCTCTGAAGCATCTAGGGAATAATTTGTCTCTTTTTTTTTCTAGTGTGACTGTAGCTTGTTGAGGACTGAGGATATTGTTGTTTTAAGAGTGTTTAAAAGCTGCCCTTTTGGCCAGGTCTCCTTCGGAAAAAGACATTTTAATCTTAACCAAGACTGTAAACACAGAAAGAATGAAAATGAATTGAACAAACAAGATTGATCAGTGATTCTTGATGCTGCTATTATTACAGTTTATTGAACTGTAAGGCTTGAAGACAGAAAAGGCATGATTAAAAATGCACCAACTTCTGATCCTGATTAAAACCTGACGAGTATCATAGTGATATAAATATCATATATATTATTATTTACATGTAAAGCCCTGCTCCATCTCAAGTCTCCTTTTCCTGCTTGAGTAGTTTGCATTTTGAGTAAACAAATGGCAATGGCTTCCAAATACACTTATGCTCCTTATTACAATTAAAAAGCACACATTTACGACTGTAAGTAGGTAACTGGTAAACACTCCAGCAACTCTGCTCTTATAGGTCATGACTCCTATTAGTTCAGCCTCTGGTCATTTTTAGCCACCAACAGGAAACGCAGGAAACAGGAAACACATTTTTTCTTTGTATCACAGACTCTCTTTTTCCAGCTTCCTATGGTGGACATATGAACAATCAAAAAAAAAGTATTTAATCATGATAAGCTAACTTAAAAAGCACAAAAAACAACTTTAATTAAGACATACAACATACAAAATGATTACAGTGATGTCACAGTCGTGGACTGGCCAGCGATAAACCTCATTGTGTTGGTTCAATGAGTGAGACAGCATGAGTATCCTCCACAGACTCAGCAGCAACTCTGTGCAGCTCTGACTGAAGAGTGGGCTATCAGGAGGCTGTAACAGTCCATGAGGAGGATTACTGGGGACACAGTAATTACTAATTGTGTAAAATGTTGTATACTTCAGTTGTGTCACGTGAGAAATGAATGGAGCTTATGTTTTAGGTGTTATTTTTATTTTGTCTCTTTGTTTGGTTACTGATTAAATTTAGATAATCATTCAAAGTCACTAAGAAACAAAATACAGGTTGCTATTTTCATACGACACAAATTAGCCAAGCATAATTGCAAATTAAGTGGTGTGTTTTTGATTCCCTTGATTGTTAATCATGATCTGACACATGTACAAATTGAACAACAATGCAGTCTAGTTGCGTGGTATTTTGAGAAAGCTGTATGTCATTTGGGTGGCACAGTGGCGTAGTGGTTTGCAGCAAGAAGGTCCTGGGTTCAAATCCCACTTTTCTTTGTGGAGTTTGCATGTTCTCCCCGTGTCTGCATGGGTTCCCTCCGGGTTCTCCGGCTTCCTCCCACCACCAAAAACATGAAATATAGGTGAATTGGTGACTCTAAATTGACTGTAGGCATGAATGTGAGTGTGAATGTTTTTTTGTCTTTCTATGTGGCTCTGTGATGAACTGGCGAGTTGTCCAGGATGTACCCAGCCTCATGCCCAAAGTCAACTGGGAAAGGCTCCAGCCCCCTCGCAACCCTACACAGGATAAGCGGTTACAGAAAATGAATGAGTGAATGAATGTATTTCATTTGTCAAGCTGTGGGTCAAAGTATTTCAACTAAGTTATGAACACATTTTGAAAACTGAATAGCTTTGGAAAGACTAAGAAACCAAAATACTGGTCAACATGAAGTTCACCTTGAAAGAACTTGTGAAAATACTGCATAATATACACACAAAAACACTTTGGTAACAAAAACAGATTGGCAGTAAAAACCATTATGCCAAAGTCTTTGGCTTTATCATAATAAAATTTGCTTTAGGGGACTCAAAATTCAACATAACAAGCAAATAAACATGGTCAATACTTGAAGTCTGGGAAATCTCGCACTAAAGACTGTAATTAAAGGGTGGTGGTATGTAACTTTGGAGAGCACTTCAATTCTTAATTTCAAAAAAAGAGTCAATCTGAAGAACTGATTTATGGATTCACCGAGTTTCCTTCAACAATAGCATCATCACCATTCTTGTATTTCTGTTAGCTCCTCTTCTTCTCCGGGCAAACATAAGACAAAAACAGATCTATCATGTTCTTGACGATGACTGGAGGTGGGTGGAGGGCGTGAGGTAAGTGGTGTGCTAAACTCATTTGCCAGGCATCCACCAGCAGAACATTCAGGCCCTTGAACATGGCCCTTAGCACCTCATCGAGCTGCAGAGAGTACCAGTCGCTGTTGTACAGGCTCACCTCTTGGTCCAGGGCTTGGAGGTTGGCTGAGCGGATCACAATGATCGTCCCGGGTGCTTGGTCCAGGAGTCGCACCACCGCCCGCCTAATGTGACGGAGCCGCCGTATATACACCTCCACAGGAAAGGTGCTGAAATGGGCCCAAATGCTGAGGACCACGACGGTGTTGGGACCCCCAGAGAGCCCGTTCAGCTCATTTGAAATATACCGCATCTCATTGGACATGACAGTGGAGAAACGGATGGGTGGGCCATGGCAGCGGTATTTCAAGAGAATATTATGGGTGCTGTCCACCGCCATGAAAGGTCCAACGTTTTTAGGACTATGCAGGTTGAACTCCTTTAATTCTAAGGAAGGTGGAATAAATGGAAGTTAAAGCAGGAAAGATGCACGAGGCAAAAAGCAGAGTGTAAAAATAAAACATGAGACTCACCTGGTACAAAAGCAACAAGGTGCTCAAACCACTGCCTGACTGTGGAGTCTCCATACATGTTGATCACCTTGTTCTTCAAACACTGAGTAATGGCTGAAGATTCATTGAACTGCCGCATCTTAACATTGTTTAATGGTCTCCATGAGTCCTTGTAGTAATATCCAGATGTCTCCAGCTTAAAAGGTTCTGGTTTTATGCTGCTGCTTTCGACATCTACGTCATCTGGTACAAGAGAAAAAAGGGATTAAATGGATTAAATTCTGTAACCTGATGCAAAAACTATAAAGCTTGCTCTGCAGGTATACTGTACCTTTCCTGGGAGCGAGCACATTGATTTTGTCGGGTCCTGAAGGGTGTATACGAACTTTTATGTTTACATCACTAAGATAAAAGAAACAGATTTGATCAGGTTAAAAAAAATAAAACTACTTTCCAACTTCCCCAGCAAATCTGTAGCATTCAGCTCAGTTCCTACAGAAGACATACATCTTTAAATCAAGTCACAAATTATAGCTTGATTTTAAAAATGGTAAATAAATCCACGGTGCTCACGTTCATGCTAATGAAGGATGTGCAACGTGCTACCTCGTGTTTGCATTGTTTTCTGTTATTTTACTCTGAGCAGGAAAGCTGCATCAGCAACTATGAAATTAAACGACTTCATCATCATTCTAAGTGCTGATACACACATTCTACACAGCTGGAAACTGATGTGATTCTGGCGACTCTGTTTTAAATCTTAAGAGCTGTTTATGAATCAGTGCCTGTTGTGTCATGGATATGAATGAATGAATCTAGCTGTAGTCTACAACATCTGAAAAGTTTTGTCCAGTAGGGTCTATCTGAAGACTCACAGTGGCTACAAGACACGCCTACTACATGATCCACCCTCAAAATGGTGAGACACCATTACCACTGGTTTAGACTTTGTCAAGGTAAAATGAGTTATTGTGATTGGTTCAGACTTCACACATGATAGTAGCTTAATGAATGTTGTCTTTTAGTATTTTAATAATTAAAAATAACAGTTAAGAAAGTATATGTCCTTCCAGTCATTGAAGTTGGGCCACTTGTGCAACTGGGTGGATCCAAGCTCGTTAGGCCCACCCATAATGCCACGCCTAGTTTATAGTTTAGTTTTTGGACAGCACTGGAGGTCTATGGCAGGGGTTCCCAAACTTTTCACCCCCTGACCCCCAAAATAACGATACCAGAGACTCACGACCCCGACTATCCCCGGAGGTGGTTGAAACATACAAACGTTAAATGCACACGCACTAAAATGCTTATCCAGACACACAACACATATTTTTATTTGCATGATTTTATTTTAAATGTAACTATTTATCTTTTGTAAGAATTATTATAAAATAGACTATTTATAATCATGTTTTAATTTTATTTGATTTCTGGAAATAATCTCCCGACCCCACCATTAGTCTCCCCCGACCCCCTGGGGGGTCCGGACCCCCACTTTGGGAACCTTTGGTCGATGATACAGGAATGACATGTATCAGAATTTGGCTAAACAGGAGATGTTTGTTTTTCATGATGTAGCTTTTAATAAAGCACAAATTTATATTCACATCCTATATATGTCCTATATAGTACAAACCTCTGGAAGAGCAATGCTTCTTTGTTGGTGATCAGGTGTTTCAGATAGCCTCCTTTGGCATGGTTGACTCTGGTGTCACAGCTGAGCACCTTAGGCTTGTAGCAGTACCAGGGCTCTCCTGTGTAAAGGTCAGTATAGTTGCACAAAGGCTGCTGATCAGGGGGCAGGCACATGTTGCACACAGTGGTTTCAGACAGGAAGCCCAGGCGAAACAGGCTCTTGAAAAACACTCGATCAGGCCGTTCCTCCCTCAGCTGTCGCAGCACAGCCACGGCCTCACTTGAGTGCACCATCGTAACCTCAACCTGTGCAGATCCCTCCCAGGGAAGCGGGAACAGAGCAGAATAAAATCCATTCCTGTGGTCCAGCACCTTACCTGCTACACCTGCTCCGAGCTCGGGCGAGTGCAGCCTGGCCAAAAGGAAATCCCCACCATATCGTTTGGGACGACCCTGGAAGTCATGCATTTGGACAAGGGCCTCCAGCTGGTCGCCCACATGCCACTCCCTTCCTCCTCCCTTAGTGGGAAGGATGGTGAACAAGCTGTGCACAGGGTTACTTGTCTGGCGCAGGGCGATCGGTGTGGAGTGAGGCGGAGACCCAGGCCAGGTGATAGAGTCCAACAGGCATCGCTCTTCCAGTTCATCCTCAGGGGAGGGTTTCTGACCCAGATGGGCACAAAAGGTGCGGTTGTGATAAAAAGTGGGCAGATTCACTGGGACGAAAGATGACTGGATCCTGCTCTGCAGATGGTAGAGCGCAGAAATTGTGCGGAAGTTCCAGTTCTGAAGAAGAAGTGAGGAAAGGTAAGAGGTGCTGCATGAGATGGGACCAACAACCCATGACTGGCAGGTAAAAATACAAACACTATTGTGAGTTTAACACAATTTTCTCAAACTTAGATCTATAGTAGAGGCTGTGTCATCATACAGAAAACATTATCAAAAAGATGGTCTCACTTTGCGTCTCACCTCCACAGCGTGGATGTTGCGCAGCAAGAAGATGAGGCCAGACAGGGCTAGGAAGAGGAAGATGAGGATGTACTTGGAGAGATTTCGGCACATTGTGACCTCCTTCTGTCGCCCATGATCAGGCCCTGTTTCACTCTGTGCTGTTGTAGCAGCTTTGATACTGTCACTTAAGGACCACAGGAAATCAGGATACTCTGGGACCAGCAGTTTACAGCACGAATACTGCATAGCATTTCCTCTTAGAAGAATACAATATAACTTATATAAAATATATGAAACAGAAAATAATATCTATTTATGCTTAAATAGATAAAACAGAAAACTTTAACTTAAAATAAATTACGCATTTTAATACAGCAATTAAAATAAGTCCCAGGATGAATTCAAGTTCATATAAAATAGAAAAGGTGCATAATAAACACAGACACGCACCTATAACAGAGCAACAGGGGCAGTCGGATACACAGTACAGCAGACAGGTTGCACTCCTCTCCCTACAGCAGGTGGTAGCAAAGCAAAAACTCATTAAGCTCAACACCAATAAAGTCCATTTTTTGCAACCAAAATCACTTTAAAAACATTACATAGCACTCTACCTGTCATTCTTATACACCTAGAACCGACATATATAACTTTAAACACCACTAGCTTAAATGAGGGAGAGAGCGCACACATGGCTCACCAGCACGAGAACTGCGTAGCATTAGACTAGAGGGACGGCAGCAATGCAGCGCGTGCGTTCCTAGTGTGTCTCGTTAATTAGTGCCCCTGTGCAACAACGACCATCAGGAACTATAAACCATACAGGAGACACTTTTACTCTGGAATTAAAACGTTTAACTACTAAAAGAAATACTAACATGAAAATAAAATAATTATGTTACGACAAGGTTTTGAGAATGTTCACATAAACATAGGATATTTATGCTAGACAAAATAAACTCAGCTACATACTTCCCCCTGAACTTCTCAAAACAGTTCCAGTGTAAGGTGACAACTGACTCTTGAATAACATGTCATTGTCATTTCTACATTAACATATTACATATATACATGTGCAACATAACTGTTTCCCAACCAAAAGGGAAAGTGACACCAGGAAGTTGGCCAAACCCCATAATGTTCACTTGCTTAAGAGAGTGCCTTAAACACAATCTTATACGGATAAATGGATGACTGTTACTCTGACTGTTGTCTTACAAAATTCACTGTGTACTTAGTATTTAACTTAAAACAATAAAATCCACAATAACTGAGGATAACAATGGCATATAATGCATGTCCTACAGAAATAAAGCTTTGGCAAACTCACTAACTGCATTGCCTGCTTGTGTATGTTTCTGTGTCATGTTTTGGATCAATCTGTTCACTGGCTTTACTATCCTACCAACTCTTGTTCTGATGTTGCCTACAGTGTCACTTGGGGGTCTGACATGTCTCAGGGCAAGTGCTGTTGTGCCTGTTGCCCTTGCCTGGCTTTCTGGATGACTGTGACCTGGTTCTGATCCTCCTTCATGTTTGTTGTCTGGTTCATCACTCTTGCCTTTATCCATCTCCACTTGGACACTTCTCTCCACAGCAGCACCCAGATCTTCATGAGGATTTACTAAATCCAGCTCAATGTCAGCCTCTCCA
Source organism: Chaunax sp. Z400 (assembly GCA_037577475.1). Taxonomy (NCBI): domain Eukaryota; kingdom Metazoa; phylum Chordata; class Actinopteri; order Lophiiformes; family Chaunacidae; genus Chaunax; species Chaunax sp. Z400. The sequence goes on from CM075196.1 coordinate 10,131,752, forward strand.
GTAGCTGATTCCGAGAACACCTGAGGGGATTCAGGACATTTAGGGTCCCCATCCAGAGAGCCTTCTGTGGGGATTGTCTCTGCCACCCAGCTGGCCGTGCGCTCTGAACCATCAAACTCAGAATCTGTGACTGGAAGGTCTTCATCAACATCATGACTCATTTCACTGGGTTCAGAGTCTGAATCAGAAGAAGATGCAGATTTTTGTTCCACCTCCAGTGGCAAGAAGTTCGCTAAGAGAAGCACGTTTCTGTGGACAACTCTCTCCTGCCCATCAACAGTGCTTTTGATTCGGTAAGTATGGCACCTTGGATCTTTAGATACCACAATGTAGAGAGTAGAGTTCCATCTGTCAGCTAGTTTCCTGCGACCACGTTCACCCTTTTTTACCAAGAGGACCTGGTCTCCCTCCTCAATGTCTGTTCCCTTTGTCTTCAGATTATACAGGTTAGCCTGACGCTGCTGGCTGGATTCAGCATTAGCCTGGGCTACCGCAAGGGCTTCCTTGAGGTCATCCCTCACCTTTTTGACATAACTGTCATAGTCCGTGACGTCATTGTCCCTCTCCACATTGTGGAACATCACATCCACTGGCAGTCTCGGGATACGGCGATACATGAGGTAGAAGGGGGCGTAGCCAGTTGTTTCATGGGCTGTACAGTTATAGGCAAAGGTTAATGTCTGCAACAATTGTGGCCACTTATTTTTGTCTCTGGGAGGCAGAGCTCTGATCATGTTCCCCAGGGTCCTGTTAAACCTTTCTGTGTGGCCATTACCCATTGGATGGTAAGGGGTCGTTCTTGACTTTTTGACACCAGTAACTTGCAGCAGCTCCTGAATCAGCTGGCTTTCGAAATTTGCACCCTGGTCTGAATGGATCCTTTGTGGACAACCATAAACACAGAAATATCTGTCCCACAATTGACGTGCCACTTGTTTTGCTGACTGGTTGGGGCACTAAAAGGCATGGGCCATTTTAGTGAAGTGGTCAGTTACCACTAACACATCCACACTCCGTCCTTTTGAATCCTCTGCGGACCAGAAATCCAGACAAACCAGCTCTAAGGGGCTTGTGGTCTTGATAGGCTACTTTCAAGAGGGGCTCTCCCCTCAGGCTCCAGAGTTTTGCTAACACAGCGCTTACAGCGTTTGACATATTCTCGGACACTGTGGTCCATGTTGAGCCAGAAGAATCTTTGCCTCACTAGGTGCAAGGTCCGGGTCTGTCCCTGATGGCCAGCATCATTGTGCACGCCCCAGAGGACGTGGCTGACCAAGGAGGTAGGTGTCACATACTGGTGTCGTTTTTTTACCCGTCAGCGAGTCTTTGTATACCCTGTACAGGATACCATCGAGCATTTTCAGTTTATCCCACTGTTTAAGGAGTTTTACCACTTTGAAAGGCAGCACAGCTCTCTCCCTTCTTGATGGTCGTCTACTACGGATGACAAATGAGATGACCTGAGACAGTGTGTTATCTCTCTGTTGTTCCTCTTGGAGCTCCTGGAGAGAATACAGGCAAAGAGGTTTGACCAGGTGGAACTAGCTCCTCCAAATCTTGAGCCAGCCAAGAAACCACCCTTTGTTGGTAACCTTGGTCCCACTCTACATGGCCTGTCAAGACTGCAGACACTTCACTTTCAGTCAATGAGCAGTGCTCCAGGCTCTCTGGTGACGGTGCATGCTTGACGCTCTGCTGATTGGCACTGACCCTAAAGACCTCCTGCACTGTGCCTTCTCTCATCTGCTGTGACTCTTCCAACAGTGCATTGTAAGGCTCTCTCATAAGCCTTTGGCAGACATGGTCTCTGATGAAAGGCCGCCTACTCAAGGCATCAGCAACGACATTCTTGCTGCCAGGTATGTACTTGATGCTGAAATTGTATGGAGACAGTTTGGCCACCCATCTCTGCTCACACGCATCAAGCTTGGGCTTAGTCAAGATGTAGGTTAGCGGATTGTTATCGGTCCAGACAGTAAAGGTGTGTCCCTTTAGCCAATGACTAAATTTGTCACAAACCGACCACTTCAGCGCCAAAAACTCTAAGCGGTGTGCAGGATAGTTGCTCTGAGCATGGGTGAGTGATTTACTGGCAAAGGCGACTGGGCGGGCTTTAGTCTCACCTTCCTGGAGCTGAGATAACACAGCACCTATCCCATCCTGAGAAGAGTCCGTAGACAGGATAAACGGTCGGCTGAAATCTGGGTGTGCAAGGACGACAGAGTCTAAGAGTGCAGCTTTCAACTGTTCAAAAGAGTTGTGATGTTCTGGTTTCCAGTCACTTGCATGTAACTTTTTAAATGCGGCAGTATGGCGTGCATTTCCTTTCTTTCCTTTTGGGGCAGCGGTGAGTGTAAATAGGGGCTTGGCTATGCTGGAACAGTCTTGGATGAACTGCTGATAATACATGACCATGCCCAGGAATGATATGATCTTTTTCTGAGATGGTGTGATGCCATCTTCCATCATGAGATCAGTCTCTGTCATGGCAGTGATCGCCTTGACCTTATCGGGATCGGTGGACACACCACTTTCATCCACAATATGCCCCAGGAATTTCACACTTCGTCTGAGTAGTTGACATTTTTTGGGGGCCAGCTTTAATCCATGAGCCCGTAATCTGGTGAAAACCATCTCAAGCCTGTTGAGAGCTTCAGCCACATTGGGTGCATATACAAGCACATCGCCCAGGTAACAGAGCAGGGTCAAGTAGTTTTGGTCACCAAATATGTTCATCATAAGACGCATGAAGCTTGCTGGACTATTGCAGAGTCCCTGTGGAAGTCTGTTGAACTCGTACAGGCCCATCGGTGTGGTAAATGCTGTCAGCTTCTTATCCTCCTCTGCCATGGCAATGTTGTAAAAGCCAGAGGTGAGATCCATAGCACTGAATATAGCACTACCTCCCAGTGCTGCAAGACAGTCTGATTGATGGGGCAGGGGATGGGCATCCTTTACTGTGCATGCGTTCAACCAGCGATAATCCATACATATCCTGAGGTCCCCATTCTTCTTCCATACGAGCACCAGTGGCGAAGCCCACTCACTGCTTGACTTGCGAATAAGCTCACATTCTTCCATCTCTGTGAGTACTTGTCGCAGTTTGTGGTACTGCCCTGGTGGAACACGGCGAAAAGGGAGTCTAAATGGTCGGACATCAGTCAGATGGATGCGGTGGACAAAGTCCTTTGCCAATCCACAATCAAGTTTATTCTTGGAGAAGACATCCTCATACTTTTGCACAAGCTGTGTCAGCTGGCATTTCCAGTAGTGTGACACCTCACATGAGTCAATGTCCAAATCACCTAATCCTAGCTTGTGCAGGCTTTCATGAAAATTTGGGCAGGGAGAATTACTGGGGCTGCTGGTTGTCCCTTCATACACTTTCTGGTTCTGCATCCCTAGTTCTGCATCTGCCGTTTGGTCAGGGGTCTCATCCAAATCTTCAACAGCGATGCAGGCAGACACGTCTGCAACTTTGGTGTTACGCTTTAGAGTAACAAGTTTGTCGGATGTGTTCAAAATCCTGACTGGGACCCACCTGTCACCGTTCATGGAGGCCACAGACCTGCAGACAATAATGTCTTTCTTGTGGATTTGTGCTTTGGATGGTTCCACCAGGATGGCGCTACCTTCTGAGAGGGGTGAAGAAGCTAGTAACTTGCCCCACACCAAATGTTCTTGTCTTGGTAGAAGGGTAACTGCCTGCATCAACTTGACCGTTCCAATGATGTCTGGGATCTCACACCCCCTCCACCTGTTAATGCCAGACAGCATGTTAAGAAACTGCATTATCCAGGGGCTTTTGTGGACTCTTGCCAAAACTGGGGAAACTGTTTAAACTGTCTTAGAAGATGTTTGATGACATTTGTGGCCAGGATCATCTGATCTTTTTGCCCAGGGACCACTAAAGTAGGCACACTGAATGTACACCCATACACCTCCATCTTCAAGTTATGTACACATTTGGGTCTAACCTTCCCTCCACCACAGCCAATGAGTATGATGTCATGGGGAGCGTCATTGGGTTCAGATGCTAATCCAACACTGTTTAACACTTGCTCAGCTTCTTCGCTAATGGTGCAAGCCATGGAACCAGTGTCTAGCAAGGCTTGTAGTGAGGTCTTATTATCGACCTGGGCATTGGTGTAAAAAAGACTATCAGCTCTATCAAGTCTAACCATATTCTGGAACAGTAAAATGGTACCAGGTGGGGCAGATTTCAAGCTCTCTTGGTATACAGACTGTGCATCACTGTTGGGGTTGAGGGTTTCATCACTGTCACTCACACTGTCCCCTCCAAAATGTGAGTGACTTAGTTTCCCTGGTCTGGTGAGGCACCATTCTGTGACATGGTAGGTGCTTTCGGGCAGACTCTCCGCTGATGTCCAATTTCTAGACAGCCCAGAAATCTTCTTTCTTTCATACAGTGTGTTCGTGTTGAGTGGGAACTGTTACCACAGACCAGGCATGGGGTGAAGCGGCTTAATGGTGGGGTGTGTGGTCTAGCTACAGAAGGAACAGGCTGGCTAGTACGCGCCAACACTCTTTCCAACATGCTAAGCACACGTTCTAAAGCACTTGATTCTGTAGCAGCTGCTTCACTTGGTTTCACTGGATTAGCTGGGGTGCACCTAGCCGTGTTTACATGAGTGTACTCAGCTTCAGGCTCTGGGGGGCTGCTAGCTGTTACAGCAGTAGCTAGCTAGAGAACATGTACTTTGGCTACATTTGTGTTTGATTTTTTCACTTGGTTTTCTCTTTGGTGTTCATCGATGGCCTCCTGCACCTCAGTGAATGACCACTTACTTATGGGCTTGCACTTGAACACATAGGCAAGATTAGGGTCTGGACAGTTTCTGATGAACATCATAGCTATTTCTGCATCCATTTTATCCATCTTTCCACCTTGATGCTTTAAATGTCCATCAGCTACCTCGGCTGCTGTGTTCAACCTGATCCAGTAATCTACTGGTGTTTCTTTTGCTGTTGGCTGGGTGGCATAAAAGTCGGCTAGTGGGAGGCATGACCCAGGGGTTTCACTAAAATAGCGCCTCAGTATGCCATAGATTGTCTCAGGAGTTACAACTGTGTCAGATGATGAACTGCTTCTCAGTCCTACTTTAACAATACTTTTTGCTCTGCCAAGAAGATGATTCAGAACTTCTTCTCCCCGTTCACCACTTGGTAAGCCTCTTTTGTGTAGATACACCTCCAACAGGTCAATCCACTCTTGGATGGAGTATTTGTCTGTACCATCACCTCGGTACATGGGAGGGTCTTTAATGTCTGGCCTGACTATTAGGCTAACTTTGGAGAGGTCAATAGTTGCATCAGATGCTTCAACTCTAGTTGGCTCAGCTGGGGGTGGCTGCTTTGTGAGTGGGGTCTGACTGGCTAATAGGCGGCTGGCTATTGATTCACCTATTTGACTCCCTAGCTCACCAATAAGCTTTCGTAGCTGATGTGTTGTGCTGTCAATGTTGTTATCAGGTGTGGAAAACTGAGGCTCAACTACAGGAATGTCAGTAATATCATTTAACTCAAATAGCTCTTTGGGTGTTTGTAGTATAGGTTTGTTGCCAACTGTTCTGTCAATCCTAAACAAACCTCTGCCCCTACCCATAAATGGTGTCACTATGTCATAAGCATCTTGATTTCTGCCTGCCATGTCTTACACAACAAGACTCACACGTAACAATAATACTAGCGATCGATTAAGCAGCCAACAGGATCCACAGGTCCACCAACTTGGCAACCCGGAGGTCACGAGCACACAGCTGAACCTCAGTGATCGGCGGCGGCTGACCAATGGATCCGGGTCACGGCACCAGTTTTATGTAGCAGCTTTGATACTGTCGCTTAAGGACCACAGGAAATCAGGATACTCTGGGACTAGCAGTTTACAGCACGAATACTGCATAGCATTTCCTCTTAGAAGAATACAATATAACTTATATAAAATATATGAAACAGAAAATAATATCTATTTATGCTTAAATAGATAAAACAGAAAACTTTAACTTAAAATAAATTGCGCATTTTAATACAGCAATTAAAATAAGTCCCAGGATGAATTCAAGTTCATATAAAATAGAAAAAGTGCATAATAAACACAGACACGCACCTATAACAGAGCAACAGGGGCAGTCGGATACACAGTACAGCAGACAGGTTGCACTCCTCTCCCTACAGCAGGTGGTAGCAAAGCAAAAACTCATTAAGCTCAACACCAATAAAGTCATTTTTTGCAACTAAAATCACTTTAAAAACATTACATAGCACTCTACCTGTCATTCTTATACACCTAGAACCGACATATATAATTTTAAACACCGCTAGCTTAAATGAGGGAGAGAGCGCACGCACACACGACTTACCAGCACGAGAACTGCGTAGCATTAGACTAGAGGGACGGCAGCAACGCAGCGCGTGCGTTCCTAGTGTGTCTCGTTAATTAGTGCCCCTGTGCAACAACGACCATCAGGAACTATAAACCATACAGGAGACACTTTTACTCTGGAATTAAAACGTTTAACTACTAAAAGAAATACTAACATGAAAATAAAATAATTATGTTACGACAAGGTTTTGAGAATGTTCACATAAACATAGGATATTTATGCTAGACAAAATAAACTCAGCTACACTGTCACCACAGTGATGATGGCATAATTTCATCCGCAGCGCCTGACGCATACAAATGAACACAACCAACATGAAGGATGAACAAACAGAAAACTTCTCGTCATGTTTGGAAAGAAAGATAAAAATCACAGCCTTCACAGGAAAATGTAGATATTTGCCTGTGTAATTAATTAATTTGTCTCTTCTGTGTGAGGAAGAGAAGTATTTATAGGAGAATATTTTCTATGCATATTCATTTTAATGACACTGCTCCTTAAAAACAACATAAGGTAGTTTGTATATGGTACAAACTAAATTACAAACCTATTGTCTCATAATGTCTCATAAATACCTTCTGTACATGACCATGAGCTTTAAAAATGGATGCAGTTCCTGGTCTCTCTGTAGAGAAAAAGCTTAGCTTTTATGTGAATAGTTTTATTGCTTTATATATATATATTATAAAAGTTATTATATTATATGATAGTTTTGTTTATGGAGGAGGCCTTTTGTGGCTGATTCTTTTTATCTGTAGATCTTTGGCTCTGATGTAATTTTGTAGTTTAAAGTTATTTTATTTTATGACAAATGCTTCACCAATGTTAAGTTGTTTTTTTGTGTGTGTGTAATTAGATCTGATTGTTACCTCTGCTAACAAGAGTCGGAAGAGGTTATGTGATTGGCCATGTTTGTTTGTTTGTTTGTTCACAAGACAAAAATCTGTAAACAGATTTTGATGAAATTTTGTGTTGGGGTGAGTCTTGGGTGAAGGAAGAGTGTAGTTAATTTTAAATCATCTCCAGGTGCAAACATGTATTTAGATCACTTTTTCACTTTCATCAACATTACAAGACAAGGCCTTTTTTTAAACATTTTGCCAGTATCATGAAAAATAATAATAAGCCAATCAAAATAAAACACCCAGGCATGGACAGCTCATAATACTCCACCACTATGTGCAATTGGATTCAGGTCCATAGAGATCTGTAAGATTAAAATACTCATTTGGAGGGGGGCAATATGTATTGGGTCACAGCACAGTAACAGACAGGAGTAGAGACATGGAGCTGCCACTAATATGGCATAATAAGCCACTAATATGTAGCTTAGATAATACAGATTCATTCAATTATTCAAATGGATTTCATGTATCTGTCAAAGGTAAGAAGTTATACCGAGATGATAATTAGATAAAGATGTGCCATTGTGGAAAATCATATTTTTGATGCTAACTCATAAAATATGATTTATTTTATTATGATAAACACACAATTCCAAATTCTAGGTTTCCAGGGTCAAGGAATTAGGTGGTATTAATTAATTTGGCATGAAGCAGATCAGAGTAAAGTGACTTCATCAACGTTTAAATGTAGATGTGTTTGGAATCTTAACATTTAGAAGACTGATCTGTCAAAACTTCTGCACAGATACATGCAAATATTAACCATGTAAATAACTCTATTTTCATATGAAAACATCTTTTTAACAGTATTATTTTTGTTTGTTTTTTAATCATTGGTGATAAACCTCTGATGGACCATTTTTACAGTATTTTTTGACCCAGCCTGGGAACTATTTTCTGATTGAGACGTTTTAGTGGCAGAGATATGTGCTCTCTTAGTACTTTTTTGTTTAAGATTGTAAATCATGTTTTAGTCAAATCTTAAGTCACATTAATTGACAATTATTTGGTCATTAAGAAAGATGTCCAAGGTGATTCAAAGAGTCCAAAAGCCATAAGTGATTTCAAATAAATAGGCTGTACCTGCTGTTTAGCCTGCACATATCCACATATCCTAGATATTAATATTATTTGACATAAGCACATTTCATAGCAGATAGTAATCTATTACTCCATCGACGTTTGTAATCAGCCGATTCTCTCCGAACGGCTGCAATGATGTAAGCGCCAACAAAGAGACGGAGGATAGTGACTACAAGGATAGAGATTCCTACACAAGTAGCCTGATAAATAACAATAACACTAGTGATGCACGCATTTTAGCGATATATGATTTATATAATCTCATACTTACATGTGTCATACGACACATAAGCATGACGTCGGACCGCCGGAGGAGGTGATGCGACTGTCGGCTGGTCGAGGAGACAGCAGCGGTATCTGACGCGCAGCAGATGGTGTAGTAGACAGATAAGGCACCTTCCCCCTGATCATGATGGGAGGAAAACAAGAGCAGGGCGGGGGGCTCTGATTATTGCTGCGTCCTCTGCTGGTCAACGTTGCCAGATCTCGCGAGAGAAATAAGAAACCAAGCCCATTAAAATAAGGCCTAAAAAACAAGAACCAAAAAACCTGACTCTGACTTTAAAAACAAAACCACAGTGTGTGTGAGAGGCCACTCGATGAATTTATAGATGTGAATTTATTTTGCATTTCATAAACCATTTTTAAAACACTGTAACCTGTCAATTTACATGTTTTACCATTAACTATGACGTTGAACAAAACTGAATGGCCAACAAAAAATGGAGAATGAATAAATAAATGCATGACAGAAAATCAAAATAAAATAAATGCGTATAATAAACTGGCCACATAATTATAGCAAAGATATTCTAATTCCAATACAGTCCGGGATCTCCTCTGTGCTCCAGAGGTGGAGAATGTGATGGAAAGAAAGTGCTGGTGAAATGTTAAGCAGACTTTAAGATTTGAGTTGCATTTTATCCTTTTCTTTTTTTATTCAAAATTGCTTATCGAGGATGATGCAGAACCTCTGCATAATGACGTGTCTGAGTGATGTAAAATAGGCTGTTGCAGCAGGTCTACTGGAGAGACAGGAGATAGGGAGCAACAAAAACAACATTTCCCAGGTGACACGACTGGAGTATACATTTTACCAATAAGCATTGATTCCAGCACGACTTGTCTGGTGGACTGCACTATCTACAGCATGCCAATGGAAACATTGCTCCAACCGTGGCATTCTTACAGCCGTAGTTTTCACCCCAACCTTCATTAGTTTAATAAAATTAATCATTTTAGCAATACATTTTCTTAACATCAGAGTGACTTGTCATAGGACGAAAAGCACAGGTGCATCTAATATCCTAAATGACATTGCTCACTGTCATCGTTGCTGCTATAGAATGAGAACATGTGTCCACTGGTCACCTAATTAAAATATCACTTGTTCTAATGAAACCTTATCTTTAACATCTTTTAGAATGAATAAAAATGAAAACGGAGAAATAATGCGGCTACTGGATAACGAATTTTTTTTGTCGCCATCGTTCTTGCAACATTTCAACAAAATAAAAAACCAAATAACAATAACTGGAAAATAAGCATTTGAAATTTATTTACACTTGTTAAAATAAAGATGCAACATTTCAGCTGATGAAAACAGTTCAGCTGTTATGACTACATTTGACAATAGATAGTATGCTTGTTGTTTCTTTTCTAGTTCATTCTATGTATTTAATGTATTAGTGGATATTGATAGAGAGGATGTGCTGTACCATCTCTGGTCTTCAGTGGGAGTAGCAAGCTATTAACTGTATTTCATCATAAAATAACTGCTGTCAAGTTACTAATATCTTTTGAAAGCTACATCACAATCGTTGTCTTCATATAGGGGGCAAAGTGTTGATTATAAAACAGAACAGATCCATATAGTGAATTATAAAAAACAAGTTACATTCACAGGAAGGTATTGTTTTTAAGCCTTTATCGGGTTCAGTCTTGATAAACAAAGGAAAGAAAGTGCACTGCCATTTGAAATCTGGGTCAACAATCAAGATGAGTGCAACTGTCAGAGATGCTTTAAGTCTCTAGAGGCTGGAATGCATCCCAATCACATAGTCAGTGCCACTGTATATACACTCAGTAATTCTGTACACTTTATTAGGTGTCAACTCTCACACAGCACCAGAGGTGTCCACCTCTGTTCTTTGCACTTCTGATTGGTTGTCTCCTGCCTTCAATGGGGGGGAGTTGGACTGTGTTGTTTTGCCGACTGAGAGTGGTGAGGAAGGCTGTGGTGTTTCTGTTCTATCACTGATCTCCTCCTCAGTCTCCTCCTCCCTCTGCTGTACAGAGGAGAGGTACTGCTCCAGCAGGCTGCAGTCTGCGCTGTCCACACCATCGCTACCAGCAGCAAGGCAGCTACCAACAGGGCTCAGTGCTCGCACCGTCTTCAGAGAGTCTGCTGTCCCGCTGCTCAGGAAGCTGTCCTCCTGTGCTGCCAGCTGATCGTCTGTTGACTGGAATCCGGAGTCTGGGAAGGAGACATCTGTGCTGGGCGGGTTTGTCGTGCTGGATGCAGCAGGCAGGGCAGCCTCACATAATCCTGGAGCTGAGATCTGTGCCGGGGTGACAGGCTGAGTAACACAGGCCAGCTGCTGCTCCACAGACTGCTTCCACTGCTGCAATGACTGGAGCTATGAGAAGAAAAGAGTCAAACTAATGATGCAGCCATGTGAAAAAGCCAATAACATAACATTTGAGTGATTCTGAGCCATGCTAGCAATTTAAGGGATTGTGATGTTGTGTGATGTCTGGGGGTCGATTAGTCTGTTAGCCCAACACATGGACCAAATATGTCATGAAAAATTAGAGAATTTATATATACCCATGGTCCCAAAATCTGAATCCTAATGACTTTAGTTATCCTTTGATTTTTCCTCTACAACCACCATGGGATTTCCCCATCTCAGCAATGAGATGAATTGTCATGAAACTTGGTACAGACATTTGTGTCCCCCTCTGAATAAATCATAATTCCTCTGATGCGTTTGATTTGTCTCAAACTTTGGTTTGTGACCAAACATGTTTACAGCTACCATTTCTATGTTGCTGTAGATTGTTTGGAAAAGTAGTCACGTATCAGGAGTCCAATATTAAACCACATAAATAATGACTGCGCAGTGCGGTGCACGTGTTGTAATGATAAAAGACAAATTCACTGACCTCTTTCCATAGAAACTTTACAGCCTCTTCCTGAACCAGCCTTTGCAACCTCTCCTCTTCATACTGCTGCTGCATCCTGCAAACAAATGCCATTTTTATGTATTAGCACTGGAATATATATTATACAAAGATCCACAACCATATACCATATCTGTTTAAGTACAAGCACTCTCATACCAAAGACTGCTGCTCAGTCAGTCAGTTACCTGTCAAACCTTTCAGACAGGAAGAGAATATGGTCTTGCATCCTGCGCAGACGGATTTCACTGCGCACCTCTCTGGCTATGGGATGGCAACACCGGGTGTGCTGACCCCTCCACCAAGATTGTATTCTAATTGCTGCTTTGTCTGCTTCTGTCAAACTTGGCTTACTGGCATACATACAAACTTCTTCCTGCTTTGGGACTTCTTTCATTTCTGCTTTACCAAAGTCAGATTCACAGTTCTTCAAATCCTCTTGTGGTGTGCTAATTCTGACCTCCAGTGATCCAGCTGTTGTGGCGGCACCAGAAATAACTTCCTCTTCAAGACCCTTCTCTTGCTTATCCATGTGTTGAGAATGACAAGTCTTGTTTGTGTTGTGCTTTTTGGGCTGCATTGGCCGCTTTAGAGCCAGGGAATCGGGTTCAAATGTCTCTGTCTCATCCTCACTGTCAGAATGGGTCGTGCATGGATCCAAATCAGATACGATGGGGAGAAAGGTAGACTCTGATGAAAGCATGCTGCTGTTGAGTTTGTCCTCATCTGTCTGTGCATCCTCTAAGTAGACTTGCTCCTCTCCCAGCCTTGGGTTGCGAACCATTGGCAATGAAGGGTGGGAAGAATCACAGCTCACCCAGTTGTTAAACTGCATGACTGGCTCTGTATAAATATACACATACCCAACAATTAAAAATATTTTTAAAACACCTACTGCATCACAGATACTTTTATGTTCACCGGCACGGCCCCATAGTGACAAGGCAGCCCTCGTACCTGTTTCAAGGACTGATGGAGCAGCGGCGAGTGCAGGTCCACTGATTTCCTTCACGTCTCTGGCTGCCCCCTGTTGGACTGCATGTGAAGTATTGTGGCTCGCCACATCTAGTTGAGTTGGGCGAGGAGGGCAAGGACATCCTCCTCGGGTCTCCTCTAACAGCTGCCTTTGGTGAAACCTGAGTGACAAAGCTCAAACATGAGGTCATTCAAGCAAGAATTTTCCATAAAAAGGATTTATGGCTGGTTTGTCATGGTCTTGGAGTCAGTATTGAATGATCTGGATGGTCTTTTTAAAGAAAATCAGATTTATACCTCTGCTTTCTGAGGATCTTCTCCAGTTTGGCATCTTCTGCTGTCTCGAGGGCTGGTGATGACGTCAGAGGGCAAACAGTGGCCAAGTATTGAACCAGATGAACATGCTGGCCTGGTCGATATGAACGTCCTTTGCCCTGACTGTAGAGCCACTCTGCTTTAAGACTGTAATCATGATAATTAAACTCTATAAATTCAATATACCAAACAGTTGGATAAAATTGCTACATTCATTTTTACTAAAAACTTGTGACAGAATTATAAAGTACACACCCTTCTTTCTGTGACACCACATAGCCATCCAGTACCTTTAGGCTCAGACACCAACTCATGATATATGGCCGATAATCAAAACCTGGCAATGAGGGTGTAGCCATAACACAAGGGTTGCTCATTATGGACAGCTGCTCCATGTTGTGGAGAGATGCCAGGTAGGACACCTATGGAATAAGAAGAGAGTCGGTTAATAATCCTAAGCATGCTTAACACTCAAATTACGAGCAGTGATGCTGTATCAAGTAAGGGAAAAGAAAATTACTTCATTAAGATCCCTTATCTCATTTTCTGCCAAAGAGAGGATGGATAAATGAGCGGGTAGGTGAGCAGGAACAGTACGAAGTGTTGTTATGCTGTTTCCATGAAGTAATAGTGTCTGCAAAGTAGATTAAAAGTTAATCAAATATACATAAAAGTGGAGATATAAATACATATTATAAAACAGCCAGTTTTGACTCACTTTTGGCCTCAGAGGTGCCAGCACTCACCTTTAATACCACCAGTTTAGTCAGATCACCAATGGCAGATATGTTATTGTCTGACAGATCCAGGTGTTTAAGGGAAACACAGTTGTTGAGTTGCTCAATGACCTGTGTAAAAGAGTGTGCAGTAAGTTTAACATGAAACATATTTACACATGGGCTGAAACTAATAGCTTCATCTATGGAAAGACATTTTTGTATATAAATAACACGTTTCCTAAATATGTGAAGATCAGTCTTCTCCTTACCTTAATATTGTTCCCAGACAGATTAAGCCATTCCAGGTGTGACAGATCTCTTAGCCCCTCAATGTATCCAATACTGTTATTGGGAAGATTGAGGACTCTCAACTCTGTTAGTCGAGACACGCCCATCATTCTCACCAGACGGTTACTGGCAACAGAGAGCTAAAGAGTAAAAGACAAAGCATTAAATTATATTGCAAAAAAAAAAGAAAAGCAAAGCCACTGATGACTGAGCTATGAGCCTGTAAATAAAGGGTGACGATTGATCACAGGCTCCTACTTGCTGAAGGCCTGGGCTTCTTTCCAGGTGGTCAAGTTTCATTATGTGGTTACCATCCAGGATAAGAGTATGAGTGTCCTTGGAACAGATGAAATTAGGGTCCAGCTTTTGCATACCCCGTGATGAAAGATCCACCACGGGCCCTGGTAGAAATAAAGACAGTGGAGATTTAACAGACTAGAAAACCCCAACACTGTAATTTGCTCATCACCATAGCTACATACTCTAACACACAAGATTTTAAACCAGCCAAACATACCAATAGTGCCACCTTCTGTAAAGCTGGTGCAGACACTTTCTTTTCTATTCATTTCTATAAAGATCAGTTTGCTGTGATTGTGGATATCTAGAGTTTTGCTGCTTATGAATTCAAAAAATTGACAGAAATATTGGATAATGGAGTTTCTGAAGTGAGGGTATTTACTATATAGATCAATGATGCTACTGAGTTGCATTAAGGAAATGGCCAGCCTAGTGCAAGTGCAATTCTAAATCCCATGAGTAGCCCTTAGCCCCCTGGATAATCAGACCTTAATATCTGCCATTGTTGCTGAGTAATATATATCACTGCATCATGATATCTGAGGGCATGAACGCCTTCTATCAGAATAAAGGAATCAATATGTATGTGCCCACATCATGTATACTTCGCTACGACTTACCTCGTTTAACATACCATGACAACTTTCAGAACAATAACACAACCAAAATGAACTGCTGTTGTTTAAGATTAGTCCAACCTTGCAACAAGACAATTTGTTTGGCTGACGCCAGAGCACTGCCACACAATGTTTCGCATCCTCTGACACATTTGATGTAACGTTAGCGGCAGTATTCTGACGTGATGAACGCTAGCTAACATTAGCTAGTAACTAGCTTAATAAACATTGAACTTACAAAGACCACCGTTTAACAAAGATGAACCACAATTGCCTGTCTGACTAAAACAGCCATCGAGCAACTTACCAGAATTCGTATCAAACTGTAAATCTGATACACCCATCCTGTAGCATCCCACAACACCTACTATTAACCTACAACTCTCTTAGCTGCAGACTGTGAAAGATGAGCGGCGTCTGTGCAACTGCCGCTTGTCAAACGGCAAAGAAAGGAGGCTCTGGGAAATGTAGTTCAAACAGACCATCTCATTCGTTGCTGAGGGGCGTCTCAGTTGCTTGAAAAGACTACAATTCTCGTTGTAGCTTATCGCTAGCTAAATTGTGGAAAGAAAAACAAAATATTTATTAATGTCAACGACTAGACTGCCTCTAAGTGACGTTGGTTCTTTATTTTTCTAATTTGCTTGATTTACCTCTTTATTATCATACTGTCAGGAAGGAAAATATTGTTTGCTGTTACGTCCTCAGGGCAACTGTCAGATGTGTGACGCCAAACCTGTGACGGCATGTATTACTTTTATTATGTTTTTTCAAAAGCAGAAAAAATCTGCATATTTATTTTAACCGTATTTTTTATTAAAATAACTACAAATAGACCAATAATATAAAGTTTTTATTAGTTCATAAATATAGTTTTGTAGGCTACCAATTCAGTTTCCGCATCCGTCATCTTTCTTTCCGGTTTTGTGCCCTCTCGTAGCCATCATGAAGTGAGTGTATGGAATACTATCAAATGCCATCTTAACACCTATATAAGTATTATAATGCTGGTGTTTACATAAAGACTAGATATGTACCCTTTTCTTTTAGTGATTCTTTGTATTTGTCGTTTTCAGGGTCGAGTTGTGCAGTTTCAGCGGGTATAAAATATACCCCGGCCATGGCCGCCGATACGCCAGGATAGACGGAAAGGTAGCGTTTTCCGTTCCATCTATTACCGGCTTTCCAGCTGTTCTGTCTGTAGACATGGTGTGAGATGTAATTTACCGGATTAAACTATTGTAACTTTGTTACTTACCGCCTAACAAGTGTTTGAATAATAAATAACAGTCTCTGGAAAGGTCAGGCCCAATCAGCTCTTGAATCCATTGAGGCTAGATGTTAGCCGCTAACATAAACTGCTAGCATCACAATATCGTGATTAAACAAGATGACACTTCTATTAATGCCACTGTGATACTTTAGTGTTATAACTACAGTTGTAGAGCTTGGCAATATAAAATGTATTATTTATGTTAATATACATTGTATCATTGTCTCAATTAACTAGTTTGACATGTTATCAGAATACACTATGCTTAAATAGCATCTAAATATAATTAAACCATTGTGTATTACATCCAGGAGAAAACATTGTTTGCATTTCTCATTTCTGTGTGCAAAATCACTCCTTGTGTATTATTAAGGTAACTACCTTGCACTATGTTCAAGTGTATGAAGTGCACAATTGTTCTAAAAATTTTTTTTTTAAAACAGCAAAAATCAATCCTATAATACAGTCTGTTGTATTTAGTTGATTAAAAATAAGTCATACAACACAACACCTGTAGGTGAGGTGAAGGCAAAATGTGGATGATCCAAATGGGTCTGAAACCTTAAAATTCTGCACATGGGAGCGTTTGAGTCTTTTCTGTAGGGATTAGTTACCTAAGTGGACATGGTCTAAAATATCATAACTAGCAAGCCATTTATGAGTTTCCTGATTTCATTAGGTGTTCCAGTTTTTGAATGCCAAGTGTGAGTCTTCCTTCCTGGCCAAGAGGAACCCAAGAAAGATCAACTGGACTGTGCTGTACAGGCGCAAGCACAAGAAGGGCCAGTCTGTAAGTAATGGGCTGTATTTGTATTTCTGTGTTTATAGAAACAAGGTGTTTGTCTGTGAATTGAAATATAATCTCAGATGGGGCTTGAAATGTGTATTACCACACTATGTTAAACACTCACTTACACATTAATTTGGCTGTGGGTGGATGGTGTGCATAGTATAAATCTGTGTTACGTGTTGTTGCTGGACTGTGTTTTGCAGACTGGGCAGCAGCACTCACTCCAAACCTGCAGCCATAGACCAAATGGAGATCATAGTACTGGCCTTTGACGTCTTTATTGACATCTCACCATCGGCCGGCCTCCAAATTCTCCTACATGCTAAAATACTTATTACCTGTATCTCAAGTGCTGTCCGATTCCGTTACTTCTAGCACTTGTAAAATATTGGCAAATATTCTTATATGTATGGGTTTAATGTTCATGTAAATGGTGAGGTAGCAGAAAACTCATAACTGACTTCATGGTGGGTGGGGATCCTATCGACACATGTCTGAGTAGTATTGATCAGGTTGCACGCATCTATGAATGGATTTACCTATTTTAAGTTATGTTGCAAAATAATAGTTGTTAATTCCGGAACAATGTAGTTCAAAGTTTCACACAAACTGTTTAAAAGTTTGTTTACAACAGTATCTGTGGGACTGTATTTGAATTCAGGGGAAGCTCAAAGTTTTGTGGCTTTAGTTGGGTATCCATCTGTTCTTACTTTCACCGTCTAATACATAGTCTTTATCATGTGACTGAAAACACTGCAAGTTACTGAATGTTTCTTTATCCTTTATTGGCCGTCAGTGAACAGAGGTTAGGCTGAGTTGGATTGTGAGAAGGTGTGGTATTTTTCTACATATAAACTAGGATATTTTACATGCGTTAACAGGAAGAGGTGGCAAAGAAGCGTTCCCGCCGCGCAGTGAAATTCCAGAGGGCCATCACTGGGGCCTCCCTGGCTGAGATCATGGCCAAGAGGAACCAGAAGCCCGAGGTCCGCAAGGCCCAGAGGGAGCAGGCCATCAGGTAAACCATTTATCGATTGATTTTTGTTCCAAAATCAGGCTCTGTTGTTGCCCTTAAATCAGCCTGACTAAGATAATTTCCAGGGGCTGTAATTTAAGCAGGAGGGACATTATGCATTTCAAATGGTGGAAATTAAGTCAATTGTAGTTGGCCCTCTCAGTAGTTGCAGGCCATAGCCAGCCTTGGAAATATATCTTGCAATTTGTTTCTATATCTACATACAACAAATCTGAAGGGATACCCACCGTTCATTAATTTTTAGCTAATGTCTATAGCATGACATATACGATACGATCATCATACATATACACATTACTAGATGGTTATTCCACCCATAGATTCTCAGATTTTTTTGCTTCAGATAGTTTAGTCACAGATGACCACACAATGATTGCAGGATTTTTCCATATCTTTCACTTGTTTGTTTAGTTGAGCCGATTGTTTCTCATTTTTTCTCTCAGAGCTGCCAAGGAGGCCAAGAAGGCAAAGCAGGCAGCCAAGAAGCCTGCTGCTCCAAGTGCAAAGGTAAGATCTCAGATGGTGCAGAGGTCATGGTGTTAAATCTGGCATTGTTTTGTACAAGTTAAAAATACTAGAGTTAGGAGTACTGTTTGTCATATGCAAGGAAAACAACACATTTTACCCAAATGACAAAACTACTACTACTCTGCTACAGGCTTACTTAAAAAATATAAACTACCTGCTCCTGAGTGTTCACTGGATTCTAAAGGAACTTAATTTTCACTACTTAAAATTGTACAATACTGTGTGGTGATTATGTGAATGGTCCTGTACTTAGTGTGTGTCCTCTTCTACAGGCCTCTACCAAAACTGCACAGAAACCCAAGATCGCAAAGCCCATGAAGATCAGCGCACCTCGCGTAGGTGGAAAACGCTAAACCTGACTCTGATTGTGGTTGTGAATAAATGTTTTTGGTTAACCATCATTTTTGTGATGTTTGTTATTTAAAAACAAGGCAATGTTGCGGGAACATCATACTGAAAATCCTATTTTAGTCATGCCATTATATCTAAATATTTCAACCATGTGTTAACCTGCTTTAAGTAGATTTTTTACTACAAAAAAGAGCCTTTTTTATTCCACTGTTTGGGGAACACAGTCTCTTAAAGACTCAAGTTTTTAGAAAGGTTTAGGGAGAGTAACATGGTTGAGAGATTTCTGAAGAGATGACAGCTTGTCAGTCCAATCATCATGTTAGTGTAATTCTATCTTTTAAATTGGAAGGCCAAAGTATTGTTATGCTCAGATGACCTGAAATTTCTATCTGACCAAGTTTAAAATCCATAAAATATCCAATGGAGATCAAGGTAATTATGGGTTGTTTTTTTTAACCAAAAATAAAAATATTTACATGACCAAGTTTATCAAAGTTGTCAATTGATTAAAAAATCACATCACAATGCACCCATATGCATAATCAGGTAACACAAATTAATTGCCTACCACTAAGTTTTAATTTTTCATGACAGTAAAAGCCTATTTTCTTTTTAAGCGTGTTTAATTGTTAATCTTCCACAGCTTACAATTTAACTCCAACTGTGGTGGGTGTTTCTTAAGAGGATGATTGACTTTTAAAGTACCCAAAATGATAATGATTTGTATTTGTACATGAATAACAATGCATGTGCCCAAAATCTCAAATTTCCTGTATTTTTAAATATTGCACTATATTCTCTATAGCAGGAAAAATGTTTTGCAGTGTCAGTTTTTTCCAGTATTGTGCAGCCCTTCTCTGAAGATTGTAGGACTTGAGACATTTAAAAATGGAGGCACCAGAGGCCAACATAGTCATTTTTAGTCCTTAATCTGGGTAAAGCTATAAAAATACTGGATCCTAGTTTCTACACAAGATGCTTTGACAATTTTATTACACAAAGCCAACCATAAAGAATAAATTGATGTTCATGTGTGAAATAGCCCCATGAATCAACATCTTTTACACTTGAATATGTGTAACATCAGCCACCTTGTTTGTAATGTCAGATTTCCATACTGTAGATCAGCTGTGGGTGTTAGACAGGCTTTATTAACATTACATAGCCACAGAGCCATAATAATCAACATCCAAGGTGCCATTTGTTCTGTCAGCAGATTAAGAAATATTTAAAAGTACACACATTATTGCTGAAATAGAGGTTTCTAATGTACAACTATAGTGGGAACACATCAAAGAAGGTGCTATTCTTACACAGAAAAAATAAAAGATCCCTTGAGAAGAGACTTTGATAATAAGGTAACTGTCAGTTCCATTTTTGGTAGTTGACTAACAAGAAAGAGTTGCACAGGTTAAATAAGTGGTATTTTTGTCAGTACTGACAAAAGAATCAGAAAAAAAGGCATCTTTCTATACAGTTGTGACAGCTGAGAATGTTTTAATCAAATGATTCATAAATTATTTTATTTCACACATTAAAACACTTAAAGCCATGAAGATGGAAGGAATCATTACATAATAATGATGTAATAATCACCAAGGTCAAGATTTGGCGACTGACTAACCAAATTATAAATAAGTAAAGGAAAAGATAAAAGTGATGACATCCTTAATTTCATTTGGAAACATTTCTTGAACGCTGTTCAACACATATCCAAGAGTTACATTTTTTTTTGTAGAAATTATTACATGAGGTACCGATTGCTACACCTGAAAAATTATGGTGTAAAGAGCTAAAATGTACAACTAGTGCATGAGATGTAAAGCATGAACTAAAAATGTACAATCATACGACTTTGTGAAGTAGTTGTGAGTTGATGACGACGAGTCTTGAGTATGTGTTGACTACAGTTAAATGTTCTGTTTGTTTACAACCTGAGGAAATTTGAAACTTCAGGAAAAGTTGACATTTCCAACAGGAGAACAGGCTTAATGTGGTAGAATTAATGGTGATGACATGGGTGTTATGCCGAAAGCATGGAATGACGTGGATGATGATGATGATAGGCTTGTGCCTGCAGTCTTCCCTTTCAGACCGCTGTACTGGAGCGTCTGCAACAGAAAAGCACTCAGGATTCTGCAGCCACTTTGCCCTTTGCCTTCATATCCTGGTCGTACCTATTACGGAAGAAAAAATAAGACAAAAGAAAAAAAAAATCAAAATTAAGCTTAAAATTTCAACCAAATGTACACTGAAAGAACACTCTTTTTATGTTATAAATTAACCTATTCTTACTGTATCACTTGTCATTAGTCAAACATAAACATGCTGCCATTATTTCTAATCAACAATGAATAAATAATATATACTTTACAGTAAGCTACTGTGCTCTTTTCTTGTATTGTTATAGCTGATCATAAAAATGGTTCTAACAGATATAACGCCGTTGAGTAATTCATTGATAGATGCTGGTGATTTGTTAGTTTTGCTGTAAATGAACTACAAACCTCCAGATCCTATAGAGCTGGGAGGCTCCTGCGCTGCCAAGGAAGAAGTTGACACAAAACAGGTTCCAGTTTTTCGGGATTATAACCAAGGAGTATCTAGACCAGATCAAGCCTAGAGGACAAAGACAACAGTAGGAACGAAGGTTATGCACACTATTGGTAAATCATCTGTTCCTTGTGAGAACAGAGTCTATATTTAGGCAAAAGAGAAACAGATAAGACTTGTTTGAGGAAACGGGTTGCAAAAGCAGATAAATCAGCAGACACGTCAGGCAATTCATCACTCCAACGTATGTCAAAATTGAAAGCAGACATTTAAAAAAAATCTAATGACACATACAGTACATGTCCACATTCTTTGAAAACATTAAACTAAGATGTCTTAAGCATCTTATAATATAATATAGAAAATGTACAGGATCATTAAAATACTTTATCCTCATTAATCTTAATTTTTAACAAGGCATCAGTTAGATATCCCTGAATCATCATCTCTATACTAAAATAAATGAACGTCACAATCTGAGACATTTTGCCACCAGAGGCTTAATGGTTAAGTCTTCATTTGGAATTCGTATTGAATTGAATCTCTTACCTGTGGCTGTCAGCACTGCAGACTGGGAGGTACTGAGTTTCTCTGCTGGTCGAGTCATATCAGCCAAACCAGCTCCTACCAGACCCTGCAGAGTAAAGCGATCACATTTTCTGTGCTCCATTAAACCTGATATTTTTGCCGGTTTTATTTGATGTATGTTAAGAGACCTAACTGAATTGCTGAGACTTTGCACAATGACAGGTTAAACCCTGCATCTCTATGGCCATGAGATTCAACAAGAAGTAGAAAAACACATTCCTGTTAAGCAAAAGTTTTGTCGATTATTTTTGACTTTTTTTGGTAATCTTAACAACAAATTAAACAAACAAATTAAACACGTGAAAATGCACTTACCCATTTGAACATTGGAGCCCAGAAGAAAACTGTTTTTGGACCTAATATTAAAACAGAAGAAAATAGAAACATGAAATTTGGTTGCAATGTTCTAACAATGGACATGAATGTACCTGGTATAATATCAGTTTTCACTGTGTGGTAACTGATCTACCTGCTGGGATTTTCTAAAGGGTGTAAAGATTAAACCTAGTTCCACATGGTCAAACCTGAGAATCCATGTCATAGATGCTGCAATAGATACACCTCAGTGTGTCTAAACACCAGCAGCACACCAAATATTCTGTCGATTCATTGATTATGAACAACAAGCATCAGTTGCAGCTCTGCAGTTTAATAAAAGATTCTGATTTTTTAAAATTTATTTTTAATCGTGATACCTTGATCTCCTCTAAAACTCAAATGTGACACCACAATAAACAATATGGCAATACTGGCTTTAGGGCAACAACAGCATACCACTGAACATCAACAAACATGTACCAATTCTTGAAAAATATGAAACTTTGTAGTAAACAAATGTAATAGCTGTTGATGTTACACAATGTGTTTTTATGTGTTTTGATTTCAATGTTATTCTGTGTTTTCAAAAATGTCCTCTTGTGAAAGTTCATCTTCTAACTGGGCTTTTCCACCTGAGCAACTGGTACTTTTGGTCTGGAATCAGCTTTCCTCCGGCTTGACTTCTGTCTCTGCAAATTTTTGTTTAAGGACTTTGCTTTTGTCGCCACCCCTTCATACCTCGTCAAAAAAATGTCCTTGACAGCCAGCGTTCCAGAACTCTTACATAGACAAAGCAAAGACCTGCATGTCCCCTATGACGCCAATGACTCGCTTCATCTGATAATATCAGCTGAATGTGTCCAACAGCTGTACTTACTACACAGGAGAAACACAATCACTATATACAGTATCCCTAGATAAAGAATCATACAGTGTAATGTAAGAAATCCTATCATTATGGAGGTTGTCATTTGTGGTGCTGTTGAATTGTATTAGACAAAGAAGTGTTTCTACTATAATTTATCTGCCTTCATTTCCAGAGTGGGTTGACAAAACATTCCTTCATGGAGGTAGCATTCATTGCACGGCTATTGTATAACAAAGAATTAGCCTGGCCTAGGTGAAGTTCATAAAATGTCAACTGAGTGTGGAAAATACTTCAATGTCAAACATTGTTTCATAAGATTTAGAAAGGTTAAGAATCAAATCTAAATTTCCTTCGGGATCACTTAAGTATCTATTTATGTATCTATCAATCTATCATCTATCAAATGCTAAACCATAACTACAGTACAATAGGTTGACAATAAGTCAGTTACTACACAAGGTTATTCAACAGCTCCTTCTGTTAATTGATTGCTCCTTTTTAGTCATTAGATCAGGCAAAGATATATATTTTATAAATAATACATTTTTGCTTTGACAGCTTCTAAAATGTGATTGTGTGCTGGAAAAAGCAAGACATTTGAAGGTATCACCATAGACTCTTAGTTTTTAGTTTTTCCTTTCTTAGTTACGATGGTCAACATTTTCCAACATTTCATATAATAAACTTTAAATGTAAAAGACTGCTTATTAATATACAGATAAATAAGTGGTAACTGCAGCCTAATTAGAATTAATAGCACCATTAAAGCGGTGTGAACATAAATTCTGAATCATATTTAAATGTTAATAATAGGAGTTAACACTGATTTTTCACTTCATACTGTATGTGCACAAGTTAATAGAATGACAATAGCGTAACAAGATTGTTGGTTAAGGATTGACTAAAAATAAAGCTAGATTTGATTTTTATGACAATACCTTTGAACTTCTCTAGAATCCAGAACTTATTGACACAATAAACGTCTTGGCTATAGTACAGAGTTACAAGCTGTCCTTGCCATAAACCTTCACAGACTGCTCTGCAGCGGATTAGGGTCTCCAAGAGCAACGATTACACATTTCAACAATGACTTCCATGCAGCTCAGACTACAAGAATAGACAGGAACTGCTGTTTTATCCTCTACTGGACAGTGCATCACTTCCACGTCATATAACAACTGGAGACGAGCCCACAACAGTCACCTATTAAGACCCAGCCACTGATAAAGAAACTGGATGATAAACTCTGAATTACCTGCCGGGTGATTATAAAGAGGTCTCAGTTTGGCGGGCAGCATATGCTCAATCCTGTCCAAAATCCTGTGAAAGGACGCTCTTAAAGCAGCCATGATTGTAGATGTTCTGGTGGAATGATGACACTGCTAGCTAGCTAGCTCGGTAATAGTTAGCCAGCCAAAGAGATTTCTTAAAAGCAACAGAGTTTAAGTGCCTTCGCTTGTTTGAAAAATGTTGTTCAATAAACAAATAGGTAAATAAAACGACAGGAGATGATGCTGCTGTCCGGCTGTCGACCTTCCCCGTCAAAACCACAAATATGCCACCAATGCTAGTTGGTCATTAGTTACTATTTGACCGTCAC
The DNA here is from genome assembly GCA_037577475.1 of Chaunax sp. Z400. Classification (NCBI taxonomy): domain Eukaryota; kingdom Metazoa; phylum Chordata; class Actinopteri; order Lophiiformes; family Chaunacidae; genus Chaunax; species Chaunax sp. Z400. The sequence goes on from CM075196.1 coordinate 10,156,449, forward strand.
GACGAGGTGACTTTCTGCACGATGCAACCTACCGCATGAAGGGCGGTGTTAAATGTCTCTTTAATTTTCATTGGCCCATCTGCTTTCAACCCTTATGGTTGGCTTAGGTAGGTTTGTTTCATATTTTCATCGGAGTTTCACAACTGTGTGGAGACAAATTTGAGTTTACGTGAGATTTTTCACCACAATAAACACCATTTGTCTGTTAAAGATAAGACTGTTAAATTGAGACTGATTAGTACAGCAACTTGCCCCCTTCATCTATTTAATGTTGACATATCCATATGGATCTCATACCTTAATATGACCGAATCTAGGACTTGTTTCTTTTGTATTTTATTTTCCAATAATGAACACGAGAAAACTTTTGACCATAACAGAGTCTATATCTGTCGTAAGAATGGCTATTGTGCATTATTAAAAATATCTTTTAAAAAACTGAGACTGGTTATTAATATAAAGATAAAGAACAACATATTTTCCTGCATCATAGCGGATTTGAACATGACTGAATCTCCCAAGGCCAAAACCTTCCAAAGTAAAAATAATAACAATTTGAGGTCTGGCATTACTGATGTTGTGGCCTTATCAAAATCTAGGTTTCCTAATAGGGGACTAACAGCCAATTTTTGCCAGAAGCCAGTTCCCCAACCACTGTAGGGGAATCGCCTAAGTGTAACATGTGCAGTTTTTAACATTTTCTCTTTCTACACAAATGTTTTCATGTCATCATGTGGTCCCTGCAATACTAAACATCCCAGAGAAATGTGAACAGGAGTCCCCCCTGCAGGGGATAATCGTTGTAAAAACCAGTTAAACACACATTATGTAAAAAAAATAATATTCATGAATATTTTTCAAATACAAGGTTGCTTTTGAAGCTTGTGGATCTAAAATGATATAATTGTCTTCATTTATCTGCTGCATGGTTTTCTCATTCCATGAAGAGCTCTGAAGCGGCTCATTTGTAACACGTTCACAAACACGGCGGATAAATCATCTTTATCTTTACGCTTTGTTTACCATAAAGTCCACCCTGACAGCTGCCTGGCTTCTTAAAACGAGCGTTCAGCCCTACTCTGTTAAACCACGTAGTTTATCGCGTTATTTGGACACAGCTGTCTGCTAGAAGAAACAACCCAGGCTAGGCTAGCAGGGCAGATAGCAACACAGAGAGCAGGGAATTAGTCGTAAACTCAGTTGGACAGCGGAGACAGGACAGCAGCGAATCTTTCAACTCCAGCAATGCAAACGTTGAGTGTCGCAGCAAGTTAACAGCAAAGCTGTCCCGACTCACGGGGACTGATGTCGATGGCATACCTGAAGCGACGATAAATAAAAGGCGACATATACAAGAGAGGGCTAGCTTAGTTTCAATGTTATTGTCAACTAAAAACCACATATGGTCACAATGTCCTGCTCTGGCAACCTGGTTTGGGATGTAAATAAACGCTTAATTGGATACAACGATCCTAACACCATCAGGACCAACTATTTAGGTAAGAACGAAATAATTCTCTTCAGTGCTAACGATAACGGTGAGATCTCAAGAAAACATGTAACGCTATTATCTTAAAACTGGATTTGGCAGGTAGGGCAGACTGTCTGCGGTGCTGAATCAGATGAACTGACATCTAACCTAGACCAAACACCACGCCATAGGGTATCCATGTAATAACAGAGACTTTTCTTTGCAAAGTCACAACCATCCAGTGTATATATACAGTCTTTAAATTCGACTCCAGAGCTGAAGCACTTGATAATTGTGGTTAAATGCTATGTACACTCTAGGAATGCACGCCTGTGTTTACCGGCAAATTTGCTCGGGTAGTTTGTGTTGTGTGAAAATAACCTTATTAACTTTTAATGATTTTTTAAAATTTATTTAATCAATAAAAACAACACCCAAAACATAGGTACCGTACATTTCTCAGGTGACACAACTGGAGCATACAACATTTCACACAATCGGTAATTAGTGTGTCCCCCATCAGCATTGATTACAGCAGTAATGCTCCTCCTCATTGACTGGCACAACTTCCAGATGTCGTCCTGCGGGATGGCGGCCCACTCTTCAGTCAGAGCTGCCCGGAGCTGCTGCGGAGTCTGTGGAGGATGTTCATGCTGTCTCCCTCACTTAACCAACCCCACAGCTTTTCAGTGGGGTTCAGATCGGGGCTCATCGCTGGCCATTCAAGAACCGTCATGTCATTCTCCTCCAGAAACTGTATGCTGTCCTGTGAGCACAGCACCAGTGTAACGTTGTCAGGCTTGAAGTCCATCATGCCTGTGATGATTTCATATTGTTTTGTCATGCACAGGCCCATTATGGGTGCCAATGGTATCTGCTGTAGTAATGGCCGCTCAGAACGTTTTTCTGAAGTGCAGCAGGCAGATATGTTCATTCTGATCCAGGGAATTTGTTCCTCTGGCTACGTAATACATACATAGATGAGTTATTGTGTAATGGAGAGCATTCACTGTCCTGGCGACCCGTCTGGTGGACTGCCCTACCTTCACCATGCCAAAATCATGATGTTGGTCATGTTGCCTCAGCTGTGGCATTCTTGCAGATGTCATTTCCTCCCCAGTTTTCAGGACTTTTTATAAGGATGGGTTAATTTAACAAGGGCGTGGTCATTTGGGATTAGTTGGATAAATGCAGTGAGGCTATTTTTCTAAAAGAAATGCGTTTTCAGACAACCTCAAACCCACACAGGTCTGGTCTACCAGCTATGTAAAGTAGGGATATTTTTTCTGCCTCTTAGAAATTATTCTTTATCTTTTTCATCAGTTACAATGACTTTTAATTTTCTTTTAAATGAAACTTGTCAGGACACTGCAGTGTGTTGAATACCAGCCTACGGCACAGTATGTATCCATGTAGGTGTCATGTATCCAAAAATGAAAAAAAAAGGAAAAGAAAATATCGACATTTCAAAGGCATAATAATCAAACTGAGACAAGAAGAGTAGAATCCAGTTGGACATATGGAGTAAATAGTCTAATATTATATAGAATATCAGGAAATAAGTGCATTTGTCATTAAACAAGGATTCACAGTATACATTCGACTAATTTAAAATTCATACAGATTTGTTTTTCTTTCATGTTTCTTATCCCCTTTGTGTTTTGATAAGCTTAACCAAAACTATATGACTCATTACTCGGGGTTTTACTCGGGGTTTTCCTGAAGTGGTTGTCGTCATTAGTGAGATGTTGGGATAGAAGTCATTTTTGTCTGTGTCTGTGTTGGTTGTGAGGGAACAGCATGGTAAAACCACTGTGGTATAAACAGAGGACAGCACTGCAGGACAGAACGGTTTATAAAAGGCTGCGATGTATCCTGTCAAACAGTCAGCACATGACGGTGGTTGAATAAAGATTTAGAGGCCTGTGGAGCGATGGGGCAGGTGCCACAGAGGTTTAGTCAGGGCTGTATTTAGCTCCACTGAGATATGGTCAGAGCTTTTATTGTGTATGGGTGGCGGTTGCATGCGGTGACGTGTGGGTCAAGATATATTTAGCTCCAAAAAGGGGGTTGGGGGCAATAAGTAGCTGTCTAAACTCAAACAAAAACACTTCCTGGGAAGTTAGAGAAAATGTGTTTGAATCTCAGGGTTTTTCTGAATGAAGAATTAAGTGTTAGCTAGGATTGCATTCTGCAGAGCGCATACCTCCTCCAAGGCCAAACAAACATGACTGTATAGCTTGCCTGGCCCATAACGCATCCCTCCGCAAAGTGTCGTGGAAATCGTTTTAGTGGTTTTTGCGTAATTGGGGAAAATGTCGATAAACACCCCATCTAGCAATTTTAAAGAAAGGTTCATGGAAATCTATCCTGCAATTTTTGCATAATCCTGCTAACAAATTAACCAACCAACCACACTGGTGAAATGATCATGGCATAGGAGCTTGTCTCACATGTTGGTGAGTAACTCAAGGAAGTAAAATTAAGACCGATGAGTTGAAAAAAAAGTGTATAGTAGGCGCACTCAGAGAGCGCATACCTCCGCCAACGCCATTCTCACTAAAACCGGTTGATCAAACCTCTCATTTGCATGTACAGCACTTGGGTTTCATAACGTCTCTCTCAGACATTTTATTACTGCTTTTCAAAGCTGACACACACTGAGTGACAGATGGTAGCTTCTTCATCCTGACACCTGGAGAGTAGCATACCTTTCTCATATGTTGAACAAATAACATTATTTGTTATTCATTATTATATATCCATTATGTATTCATTATACACATTATTTTCATTCATTCATTTATTTTCATCGTGTGTAGTTAACCAGGGCCCTGGTATGGACCTTTTTCTTGGAGTTGACCCAGTTCCAATTTTATCAACTATACTAATCATAATAGTATGGCTGTGCATTGACAAGAATCTGGTATCATGATATGTATCACAATACAGTGGCTGCAGTTCAATATATTGTGACATATATCTTAGTTTTAAAAATACATAAATTTTGGACAATGTCATATAAAGACCACAGCACCGCATGCATAAAATCTGAATAAAAAAAAAAGAAGATTACTTTTTTGATACAATCAGAGCTGCAGGATCTGCATTTGTACTTCCCCGTTTATCCAACATCATAGCACTACAAAGGAATAAACATATATTTACATATATCTGTAAAAAAAAAAATGTAAATAAAGGTGCTTGCAAGGTTCTTTAGATAAACAAATTAAGAAGATAAAAATTGTAACAGGAATTGCCACAAATCTTTTCTTCTAAACAAATAAAAATCACTTTTATTGAAAATTAACAGTGTCAAAAAAAGTAGAAATGTGATTCTCAAATATATCGATATTTTCTTATACTACGACATAATAGCGTATTGTTTTTCACATTTAGAAAGCACTCAAGCAGTAAATTGAATGCCTCTGCTAATTAAATTGAACAAAGCAGCAAAATGTCGTTGTTTTTTTCCCTCCATCTCTCATTGTGCTTCGCATTGTGGGAGAATAGTGTCAACAGCACATTCAAAGATGAAGATTCATTTTTATTTCATTTTGTCCTTTTTGTTTTTCTTCCCACTCTTGGTCTAAATGGAAAGTTACAGCTGGTTTTCAGGCTCACCTTGAGGTGGTTCATCAGTGTCAGTGTTTCTCTCAGATCCTTCGATTTCAACAGGTCACATCTCAGGTGTGATGGAATGTCTCCCACATAGAACAGTGTTGGTTACTCACAAATCCCCATGTGGATCTGATTTTATTTTGTTGTGATTTAAATCTCTCAAGAGCTCCAGAGAAAATATTTGTCAGTCATCTCATGATGCAGCAGAAAGATGAACGTAAATCCTATCAGTGACATTATGGACCAGTTTGTTACTGCTATTCTGTTACATAAAGTACTTAAGTACAGGCTTATCTGATCACTTATAATATACTCTCATCTTACAGCATGAACATTTTCTGTTCTGTTTTTCATCTGTTGGCTCAAGCAAGTGCAAAGGAAACTTCCTCTGCATTAATAATACAGTACATGCTATGGAAATACTGAATGTAAAAGTTCAATGTGACATTTTATACCAGAACTCCTGATGCACTTAACTAGAGTGAAGCGAAGCGCACAGATAGATGTTAGATGGATAGATTGATGGATACTTTGCATTCTTTTACAATTGTTTTTTTTCTTCTTTTCACAGGGAGAAGAGAGTTCGTCCAGAGGCTTAAACTTGAAGGGACTCTCAATGTACATGATGGCTGTGTAAGTGGCCTCAATTTGTTCTTTATATCAACTCATGTCTAAAAGAAATTTGGCATCCTGCAGAAAACACATCATGCCACGTTTTCTCGTTCAGGTAGTGTCAGACAGAGAGCAGCTCTCTGACCTCAGATCAGGTGATTAATACCTCTGAGAAACCTGAGGCTGACATAGCAGTCACACGTCCTGTCATAGTATCAGCCTGGTCGTCAGTCTGTCCAAAACATCAAATGAACTACAGCTCACAAATCCCAGGAGAGCTTCAGTTTAACACCTGACTTGTCTTGACAGGAAAGTAAAAGGTTTTGAGGAGCATCAAACAACAAATTATTAATAATAATAATAAAATACAGACACATGCAAGGTATCTGCAGATGGAAATATATCCACACAAATAATACCTGCAGTTTTCCATATCATGGAAGCAACTTTGTTGAGCTATTCGATCTCCTTTTGCACGTCTAGTTATTTAGTTGATCACGAAAATTGTTTTCAAGAGGTTTTTCTGCTTTTCTGTGTTGTGTATCTTTATAAATTTTATACTGATTTTTATTTTTAAAGTAATTTGAAGAATTTGGGTGTCATTATTGTTGACCAAGTTTATATCAGGAGATATCAAAGATCTAATCAACAGGCTAATGAGCATTTTAAGGTAAATTCAAGCCTCGAGTGTAATGGAGTGGATGAGTCTGATGAGTCTGATGAGTCTACACCTCTGTGAGTCTCACTGATGTGTGTTTGCTTATGAATTAGTGAGGATCTGTTTCTTAGTAATGTGGATGTATTATGTGTGTTAATGTTGTGGTTTTCTCAGGTTACTGGTCTTGATCTTACGTCCTTTAAAACGTTTACTACTAATTTTCCAACTAGTAAAAACAAGGAAGGAAGTAGCTGCATGTTGCAATTGATCTGAATCTGTTGAAAAACACCATTTGCTGTTGTTGGTCAAAGAACGAGAGATTTACAGAAAATTACCAGCAAACAAAGATATAAACATAAGTGTTAGGAAAAGAAATCTGCTTGTAGAAGGTGAAGGGGAGCCTCTATTACTATGTTTAAAAAAAAAGACTTATTGATACGCTACATATAGATCACTTGACATGGATTCACCAGCAGCACACAACAAAATCAAGTTCTAACCTTCTTTAGATGATGTGCCGTTTGTCAGAAATGAATTTAAACCTGTAATTATATCAAGTTTGCAGGCTGCTCTAAATGGACAAAATGAACTCACCCATTCAGTGTCAGTGACAATAAGAGAGAGAGAGAGAGAGTCTGTAGAAATGAAGAGCAACACTGAATGAATGAGGCTGCAACAAACACATGCTAATAAAATATTGATCCAGACTGAACTTATTGTTCTGCACTGTTCCTGTGGTCTGCTTTAGATATGTGGATGATTATAATTAAGTTGTTACCATAATGAATTTGACAGTAATTAAACTTAGATTAATGTTAATTCGCATTTACATGGATTTTCTTGGCGATTAAAACACTACTATATCTATCAAAATGCACAGCACATCCTGACCTTTGAAAAAGACGTAGGTAGATATTTCTGGCTTTTAAAAGGGCTCCATTTTTCAGGACTTTAGATCAGTTTTGTTCCGTTGTGTGTAAACTAGGCTCATAATTTAAGATTAGTTTCATTATCATGTAATCTCCAGATTGTTTATTTTAGTTTCCAGACCTTTTTTTTTAACCCCTTAAAACCAGCCAATGTCTACCTATGAGCCTTTGTCACAAGGTGCATGTTTATGTGTTGTGAGTTGGTCTGAGACTTTTGTATTGATTTGATGATTAAAATAAATAGGAGGCCTGAAATGGTGGCACTGTGAAATATTTCACAAATGAAAGCACAGATTAGAGAATTATCCGAACTTGTGTAATTCCGTGTAGGAACACTTGTGACCCCTCGTAAGGGTCCAGAACTCTACTTATGATTTGTTCTCCTGCCTTCTGAACAGCTGTTTTTTTTTTGTTCTTTACATTGAGATAAAATGAAGAGAATCAACAAATCCTCACATCTTAGAAACTGGAATCAATGAACATTAAGCATTTTGCTCATTAGAGGAATTAATTGTTGATCATTTTCTGTCTTCTTAACAATAGATCAACTAATACTTTCAGCAATCAGCACGAATGTAAACTTCAAAATTAAAATCTGTGTCTTCACATAAGTTCTTTTCTCTCCTCAGGTCAACACCATATCCTGGAACGACACAGGTGAATATATCCTGTCGGGGTCAGACGATACATTTTTGGTCATCAGCAATCCGTACAACAAAAAGGTAGGTCTTATCAATAACGTGACAACAGCTGCATTCACTTCCTCCTAAAATATCTGACTTAATTAATGGAGTAACAACAATGGGAGCTAAATGGATAAATGCAGATAAAACCAAAATCTTTGCAGCCACTTTTATCATTTAATCACTCGTGATTTAGTTGTAGTATTTTGTACTTAAAAAAATATAATATGAAAATATTTAAAAAGTTTGTTTAGATTAATAAAAAAAGAAAAAGAACTGTCAAAACTAAAACCTGTCAACAACAAGCTGGGAACTGGTCCCTAATGCATAAACTACGTGATTGATTACCATGAAAATGGGTTGCTGAGCTCTGTCTGCTTTCTTGCAGCGTCTACCATTCAAGCATCGCGCCGTGTTTTGGTTTTCTCTTTCAGGTCAAGAAGTCCATACGTTCAGGTCATCGGGCGAACATCTTCAGTGCAAAGTTCATGCCCCACACTAACGGCCAGGAGATCGTCTCCTGCTCCGGGGACGGCATCATCTTCTACACCCACACTGAGAAGAGTCCCGAGCTCAACAGACAGTGTCAGTTCACCTGCCACTATGGGACAGCTTATGAGGTACTGAGCCAGAGGAATGTCTCCCAGAGCACACAGATCTTCCTCTCACAGTTCCTTCATCCTAACCTCAACCTTCCTTTTTTGTTTTTTTCAGATTATGACAGTACCCAACGACCCCTACACGTTTCTGTCCTGTGGGGAGGACGGCACGGTGCGATGGTTTGACCTTCGCATGAAGACGAGCTGCACTAAAGAAGACTGTAAAGATGTACGTCGCCAGCTGTCATATTTCCTCCTTTCAGTGAATGATTTATACAGTTCTCTGTATCACTGATGTGTGTTTGCTTATGAATTAGTGAGGATCTGTTTCTTAGTAATGTGGATGTACTATGTGTGTTAATGTTGTGGTTTTCTCAGGTTACTGGTCTTGATCTTACGTCCTTTAAAACGTTTACTACATAATAATGCATAATGTATGCATATCTAAATCAAAGCGTGGGTTTCATTTCAAGTATTTGGTGTTGTAAATTATTATTTCAATCCTGCAGTCTTTCTGCGGTCAATCTTTTTCGTTGGAATTTGTATTCATTCGATATATGATATTCATCTTCCAAATCTGTTTTGCTCTCTTGACACAGCTTTCTGTCTGTGGAGCAGTTTAGAGAACACATTCGTTGGCTGCGTTAGTGGGAGCTGTTGGCGTGTGTGTTTCTGTGTAGATTGTGTTGCATCTTCTAATATTTCATGCATGAGATCAGTGCCTGTGACCTTAAAGCTGTCAGAGTAGTTTTACCTGACTCTGTTACCTCTCCCTCTTAATTAAAATAACCTCCTAGTGTTACGAGTGAACAGCTGTATAATCAAACATCCTTAAAGCGCCGCCTCTGGTGGTGCTGCCTTTAGAGTAGATCTCATGAAGTTTAGAAATGGCTTCATAATGTAACCTCACCTTACCTGAATTATGTTTGCTCTGATTTCAGGACATCCTGATAAACTGTCGAAGGGCTGCGACCTCTATATCCATTTCTCCCCTGATGCCGTACTACCTGGCTGTGGGCTGCTCTGACAGCTCTGTACGCATCTACGACAGGCGCATGCTGGGCACCAGAGCCACAGGTAAACCTTCCTGCACGCTCACATCATTCATGTGTTGGTATAGTTCATTAATTTTGACTTTTACACTTCAGTATCAAGAATTACACGGGAATAAGGTTAAAGTCACAACAGATGTTTTTGAGAGGGAGACAAAGAGCATCAAAAAGCAGTAATTACCTTCAAAGGTATTCTTAATTAGTCTAAATGGCAGATGGAGGTAATGAAGGGGGCTCCAGGGGTTTCTCTCTCTGTGCGCTCCACTGTGAGAGCTGCATTTTGTTAGATGATTGCATGATTATTATTTTAAGCTCTTCTTCTGAAATGTTCCTGACAAGTAGAAAACAAATGTCTCTTTTTATTCAAAGAGTATTCCTCAAACACAAAATACTTATTTACTCAAAGAGTGGAAATAAAACAAAGAACATGTAAGGCATTTTAAAGTGTTCGATATATGGCATAAAAGCCCTCTCTTTTCTCTTAGTTTAAAACATTCAAATATTTTTTTTTATATATTCATCCAATCACATGCAGTTTGAAGCTGCACCTGGATTTGGATTGACTGAAACTTAAAAAAATAAACTTAATTTGAATGAAACAAGTAAAAACAGAGAATAAAAAATGTCCTGGTAATATGTAGCAGCATTTTGAAATCAATTATTTGACACACAGGAAGTCCATCCAAAGATCATAGAACTGTATTTGTGGAATCCACTTTCTTGGCTCAGGAGTTTGAAGTTTAAAATGAAACAATTCCACAATTTGCATCCTAAACGTTTTAGCATTTGGTAAATTGAACAATAGAAAGTTTGCTAATCTAAATCATATCACATTGGCTACATGTTAGAATTCAACAGCACTGTAACTATCACTTGTTCCCGTCGCTCTTTCTCACCCTCAGGTAACTACATGGGCCGGGGGACGACAGGCATGTGCGTGAGGTTCGTTCCCACTCACCTGTCCAACAAGTCGTGTCGCGTCACTTCTCTCTGCTACAGCGAAGACGGTCAGGAGGTGCTGGTCAGCTACTCCTCCGATTACATCTACCTGTTCGATCCCAAAGATGACCAGGCCCGAGAGCTGAAGGGCGCTTCTGAGGAGAGGAGGGAGGAGGTGAGCGAACAGGATGACTCAAGTCAAGCCGCTCTCATAACATAACACATCACATGAACCCTGATATTTGATTGATATTTGTAAGTTTGAGTGAATTATCTCAAAAACTATGGAATGACTTCCCTATGAAAGCCACCAGGTTGAAATGCAGAGTTTTCCAAAGCTTTGTTTTAAGACCAAATACCTCCAAAGCTAACTACATACCCATCAGCCTCGGTTGTACCCTGTGTTTAGTGCAGATAACTAAATTCTAATGGGCTAAACTAAGATGGTGAACATACTTGATTGTTTCCTCACTTGAATTTGTTATTCGTTTTGTGGTCGTTCACATTTTTAACATCATAACAATCAAATATTGTTATTGTTTCATCTCCTTAATCATTCAGTTATACAATTTAGACCATTCCTAGCTATGGTTTTGTCACCTAAATCACCAAAATAAGGGAATTAATTAACAATTATTTTCATTATAGATTTAGTTTGTTTTGTTGTTGTTGTTGTTTGATTGATTTAGGAATCATTTTGTAAAACACCCATGCTAACGGCTGTCAGGCTATACTTTGGATTATCTGTTTGTTGGGCATTAAGTTTGAAAAACAGATAAATGAGCAGCCTGAAAAATTGGCTGTGAGATAAACAGACATGTTTACTGCTAGCACTGGTCTTAACATGTGTCTGAATGTGCTTGATCATGGTGCCCAAGTTTCAAAGCCCCATGATGAGTTCAGCTGTGTGGAAATGCAACCACAACACACATTCCTTTCCAAATAAAGCGACAGACGCAGGCAGTTTCCCCCCCGTCGTCCAAAATAGTTCAGACTGAGGTGGAGGCTCATTACCCTCACCTTTTCCTCCTCCCGCAACCTCATTTGTTCATTCATTATTTATTTTCTCTCTGATATGCTATCTATGTCAACCTCTGGTAATTGTCATCACCCCCCCAGCTCATATCCAGACCCGATGAAAAGTATTTCCTGAGTAAAACAGTTGATAAGACCCCCTTTATAAATTTGTTGCTGTCAGCCTGCTGCCCTCCAGGGGGCTGGAAAGTGATGGCAGCCTCAGTCGTGCAGCCAGAAGGGAGGGGATGCTTTAAAGAGGACACTGACGGAGGCAAACAGTGTTTTGCTTTGGCAGCGGAGCTATTTTTGGCCATCCTCTGACTGACAAACTGCTAATGTTTCTCTACGTGTGTGTGTGTGTGTGTGTGTGTTTCCACAGCTGAGACAGCCTCCAGTGAAGCGCCTCCGTTTACGAGGCGACTGGTCTGACACTGGACCTCGAGCTCGTCCTGAGAGCGAGAGGGAGAGAGATGGTAAGATTCAATCAGTTGATGCTGCAGCTGACGTGTGTGTGTGTGTTCCTGCTCATGTAGTTTAAAGCAGAAGTTACATTTGAGTAACCCCTCACCACCTGACACTTAAAGATATCTGTAAAATGTTCAGCAGTTTATTCCCCTTTCTTCTTCTTAGTCACCACTGGGTGAATTATTGCTAAACATCAAGTCATCAAATCAATATCTGGTCAACGTTACTGTTTAGTTTAATTTCTAAGTCGGCCTCTTCTGTTAACACCTTGATAACAGGAGGTTGTGTGGTGTCATGAGTCCTGACAGATGTAACCACATTATCCTTCCATGTTGTCTTTGTCCTGTTTGTTGTCTGTCTGCTAATAAGCAGCTACTGTAGAACCCAGTGAACATTTTGCTCCTGTGCTCTTGTAGGAGAGCAGAGCCCAAACGTGTCTCTGATGCAGAGAATGTCGGACATGTTGTCCCGCTGGTTCGAGGAGGCCAGCGAAGCTCAGAGCAGCAGAGGAACTCGTCCTCAGACACGATCCAGAGGTGAGGCGTTAACTGGTGCAGGAAAAACTGTCCCAACACAGCAAATCAGACACGTGTTTCCGTTTTTATGCTTAAATGTTTGAGTAATACTTGACTTGTCTTAAGAGCATTATCCAAATGCTAGGCTTTAAATTCCTCATATTATTACCTCCATTATGGAGGTTATGCTTTCACCCATGTCCATTATTTTTTGTTTGTAGTGGTGAGAATGGACCTTTGTTTGTGTGCCATTTTGTGTGTATTTTGTTGTTGATTTTTTATTTTATTTTAAAAGCCTATATAGAGAGAAGCATTGTAAGCATTTACGTATACAAACAAAAGTTTAGGTATAAATAAATAAGAAGTAAATCCACAAAAATGTGAAAATGTTTGCATTAATCATCCGATTTTGGCAAAAATCCCATAAACCTCTGTTAAAAAAAATAGAGGGGCGTATTTAATGTCGCACTTTAATTGTTTATTACAGTGTTTGGCTGTTAACACATTTTTTTGTATTACCTATATGTATTTTAATGCTGTAATGCTAGCGCTAGTTGTTAGTCAACAAGAAAGAGAAGCGCCAGATGTTTCAAGAGGAGATAAAGGCTGGTGGTCAACTATGGATCCACAGACCTGAGATTATGTTCTTCTCCCCATATACATGTGTGTGTCAGTAGTGAAGCTGTACAGACGTTACTCATATTTTTACCTTTTAGGTTAATTTTAGGGTTGCATTTTTTGAGATTTTTGAAATTTCATTTCAATTTTTATATGTGTTAAAGGAAAAACTTGTTGCAGCCCTGAAGATCATAATGATCTCTTTATTTTCTTGTTCCAGGAACAGCTGTCCGTCCAGAGGGGGCGTTGAGTACTCCACCTGCCCCTGCAGGAGGCCCCAGCCAGGAGTCCAGCATCCCTGAGAGGCCTGCAGGGACCGATGACCCAGAGGTATCTGCCGCTCCTGTAGCTGTCGCTGAAGCCATGCCTAAATCCAATTCCTCCTCCTCCGCCTCGTCATCAACAGTCACGGCACCTCCTCCTTCCAGCTCCTCATCCATGGAGAGTTCAGCACCTTCCTCCTCTCCACTCACCTCTTCGCCAGACTCGGAGCAGAGGAGTCAAGCCGGCACCGCCGGGACCTCTACGTCGACGGCCACGCCCACCTCCGAACCTGCTCTCTCAGGTAAGAGTCAAACTCACACACCACCAGAAATTCACATTTTACTCTTCAGTACAGCAAATAGGTATCTTTAGATGAGCTCAGTGTGTGTGTGTGTGTGTGTGTGTGTGTGTGTGTGTGTGTGTGTGTGTGTGTGTGTGTGTGTGTGTGTGTGTGTGTGTGGGTGTGTGTGTGTGTGTGTGGGTGTGGGTGTGTGTGTGTGTGTGTGTGTGTGTGTGTGTGTGTGGGTGTGTGTGTGTGGGTGTGGGTGTGTGGGTGTGTGTGTGTGTGTGTGTGTGTGTGTGTGTGTGGGTGTGTGTGTGTGTGTGTGTGTGTGTTTGAGTGTGTGTTTGTTGGAGCCACTCCACTCAAGCAGCAGCCTCACTTCACTCTCTTCTCCCTCAGCATGCTGTTGTCCTTCTTTTTCTTTATTTGCCTGACTCTCTGCTCCTGACCCTCCTGTCCTGTCGTCCTCCCCTCATTCTCCTAATTGTGCATTCACTCTCCCTCTCTTCCTCTGCCTCTTTGTTAGAGTACGGTCCTCATCGGCTGCCCATAAGTTTAGTGTGTAGGCGTTTGCAGAGGTTACTTCGGCTGGCCGACCCACCGGGACGGGGTCCGCGAGCGTCCCCTTCTCCCTCTGCAGCTCCTGAGAGGCAGTCACAAAGAGCTGCGACTGCTGTGGCGGCTGCAGAGACGCAAGCCTTTACAGGTTACCCTCCCCATCCCTGCAGCACCTCCTCCATACAGGCTGTCGCCTGAGCCTCCTCCCTTGCCATCTCACCCTTCCCCTCTATGTAGGAATGGCAGACATGGCTGTTTGTAGCGGCAGTGAGGTTCCAGAGAGACCTGTTCTTGCTAGAACTGACCACTAATCCCACAGTGATCCTCTTTCCATTCCCCTTTAATGTACCTTGTACTTATTAACCCCTAAAGCTGGCACTGTGTCCCCTCTTCACTGTCACTGATCAGCCCCTTCCTCACTAATGCTCTCACTCCATCGCTCCACTTGTTGCTTGAGTTTTCACATTCAGACTCTCCTGTTGGAGTGGCACCAGCAAGTATGAAGCTCTGCTTTGACATCCTCATGGCTCATGTTTGATGACACATACTGACTCATTTAAACCTGAGAATCATAATATCAGACATGGGATACCCAACATTTCTGTATCTGTTAAAGTGATGGTGTCGGTGTCTGTTAAGAAAACATCACCTATTGTATGGCATCTCTATAAGAGACACTGTAAGTAACAATATGAAGCAGGAGGGTGTTCTCCTTCTTCATCAGTGATGGATTATTCTTCTTTTGGAGTAGGAGCGTTGACCATTGTGAGCTTTAGAGATGATCTCCGCCCCTCAAAGTGAATCGACTTGAACATTTCCTTACTTTCATTATTTAGAGAGCGGATTCAGCTGCCTGTTTTCTAATGTCTGACTGTACACAAGAAGACAATGACAAAATGTAAATTTGGGACACATTTAATTTGTGTTAGCTCACACTGTGTGAAAAGAGCCTTTGCTTGAATTGCAGTAAACATTGAAGATAAGGGGAGAAAATGATCCAGTGAGTGTTTTGGTTGTGGCAGTGTGTTTTTAAATCTTTTGTTTGGGCTGCATTGCAAGTGAAAAAACTCTCTTTTTATAGACTGATCTGACATCAGAAGGATCTCCTTAACGGTGCTCATTCTCAGTGATTTGTGGTTTGTTAAACTGCTTTTATGTTTTTGACTATTGAAAATGATTTTGATGATTGTTAATGCGAACAAGACTTGAATGACTTCCATCTCTCTGAAGATATTTAGCCTTGTGCTTCTGCAGCTTTTATGCAAGTGTGACAATTTTGATTCAGAAGTTCCGAAATGTAAAAGGTTTATGTTTGTCCAGTTAGATTGTAGTTGTGACTTTAACTAAGTCATGTAAGGAGGATCGTGTCTGAATGAACATGAATTTATTGGACGGTTTTTAAACTCAGTTACTGATGCATCAAAGAACAAAAATTAACTAACTGAATAAAGGACCATTGCTTGTATTGTTTAATGTGTAAAACTAGGCTGCAGCGATGAGTGAAGGAGAATCTGAGCTTTTGTTTGGCTCTCACATTTGTCACCACTAATTTGATTACTTTATAGAAAATTCAGTGTGTTGTAAGCCGACATTTGGGTTGATCAGAGGTGTCTTACAGGAAGCTTTTTAGAAATGAACCATTTACAGGTGCAGCGCCAGCTCAGAACAAGCCTGTTTATTTCCTGACCTCTGGTATCACTGCCTGCAGCAGCTTTCTCTAAATCATCAACCTGCAGAGCCGTCGAGCCTCCGGACGTCTAGACCAGCTCCAGACCTACGGCGTTAGACATGGCCACTATTTTTCTCTCATTTATTAACAATAAAGTAATATTACAATAAGTCACGGATTTTATTGAGGCGTTCACAAAACATGAGGAACACCTAGATTATTAATATTATTCAGTTTTACTATTTCTTTGTTAAATTACATTTTATTGACTGAATGTAGGTCAAATACACACCACACAAATTAAAAAAAGCAAAATGTGAAATCAATTTAAGTGTTAAAAATGTCAAAAAACACCATTACAAACTTGATTTTTAGACTAATGTCAACTGATATGTAACCCTAAGAAGTTTGTCATCCAGTCGTAACTGTGAATAAGTGAAGTATTCCATGTTTCAACGCGTACAGGACTATGTCTAAAGCTGCAGGTCTGGAGCTGCTGTACCTACTCTGGCTCTATAGGGTCATATTTCATACAAGCTACGTCACACCCAACAAACTCTGCACATCCTCAGCAATACATCCATCAAGGGTGAAGGGAATGGATGAACAGTTGTTGTTGTTGTGAAAATCAAAGGACAGACTTACAGATACAAAGAGATTCCCTCAGTTTCAGTTGGAGAAGTAGGACGTGTCATGAGCACATGTGAGCTTGTCATGTCTTTTACTAAACTCTGATACTCATCATTTTGCTGTGTTGTTTTTTTAACGACAACTTTTTAACCCTCGTGTGCCTTGACTGTGTGAGCCCTCAGGTTTGACCTCTGTGTCCGATGTCTAGTCGGTCTCATTTGTGTTCCAGATTCCCCCTCATCTGTGGTAAACAAACAGCTGGGATCCATGACTCTCGATGAACAGCAGGGTGCGTCCTCTCCCCCCACCCTGCCACTGAGTGTGTCTTCCTCACCCTCCCTCATAAACGCATAGTCATACCTCCACACAGCCTGTCGTTCCTCCATCGTTCTCATGCTTTGCATTTCCATCAGATAGACGGAGCATTTCTGTCTGACTCATGGATAATAATAATAACAATAATAATAATAATAGTAATGGTTTAAAGAAGAATCTAAAGGTGTTTTTGGTGTTATGGACATTGATCAAGAGATACTTGTGACAGATTTATCATCTGAAAATCAACTCATTTTCACTTTTGGTATGAATGGTCCAGGTGAGGGTCCTTAAGTTAACAAACTGTTTTTACTTGTACTTAAAGGGTTAGATCACCCAAATTACACCAACAAGACAATAAAAAAAACATAAACAAGCAAACAAAAAACACACATAATCCCACCTTTACCTTGTTTTGTTTATTCTTTCCCAGGTTCTGATTCAACTGTCGAGTATTCTGTCCATTATTTCTTTATTTCTCCAACCGTCCTGAATCATAACCCAAGGATTTTTCATTTAATATCAAACAAAACCAAGAAAACCAGCAAATATTCACACCAGCCTGACCACTACATGATAAAAAAATATATCAGCTGATTGAATTTTCCTAAATAAACACATGACATACATGTGCATTTTTGTATTAGGTACCTTAAATTACCTGTGGCTAATATACTGCATGCGCTAAGCAGCATTATATAGGTGATATATAAACTTATACAAACACACATTGACACCAAAATATCTACTGTCAGCTAATATCCCTGCAGATTTATCTGCCTACTTCTGAGAGGCTGCAACAATGATATTTTCTGCATTTTAAACCGACCAAAAATTTTAAAAGATTAATATATTTTCTAAATAGTTGTTGTTTTTCTTAACGATGGGCTAATTGATAAGTTGATTAATGACTGATTTGTTGTGGTCAGTTTTCATTGGGAAGCATTTTTTTTAGAAGGTAAAACAAACACTGTAAGAACTGGCTGGGGTGTGTTATGATCCTTCAGGACCTTTGACTTGTATTTCTAGTGTCCTGCTGTGTTTTTCTGTTTTGTTGCTGTGGCTGATGGTAGTTGATACATGTATGTCTACCGTATGTCCACTCTGTAATGTCCTCTGCATGTTCACATTTCAGTTGTTAGTCAACATCAGGAAAAATACTCTCAGATAAATCCGTTATCGGACTTAATGGATCAAACGGAGAACATTTCTGTCATCACCAATATTCTTGATTGCTTTGCTTACGTTCCTTCCTCTCCTCTCTCAGGAGCAGCAGAAGCTACAGCTTCACCTCCTGATCAACCTGTTCCTGTACCAGTCAGCAGCAGTGCTCCCACCACCTCCACCTCCACCTCCACCACCACCTCCACTGGCACCAGTCGACCCAGTACAGCAGAGCCAGTCCTCAGCTTACACTACAGCTCTGAGGGAACCACCAACAGCACCATTAAGCTGGACTTCACTGATGAGTGGTGAGTGATCACCCGAGCATGTTGGGGAAAAAAGGCCAGTTTGAGCAGCAAATGAAGTCTCTCAGTTAACTTTATTTATTCCAGGTACAATATGATTATGAACACTCTAGAGGCTGCATGATACCAAGATAACCAATGGACATCAGAAAAATGATTCAGTATCCCACACAAATTAAAAAGTTGGCAATAAATAGCAGGCATCATAGTCCCCTGAGGAAACACCAATATGAGATGCTTAGTGAGGACAGGACAACCCCCAGAAAAATACTTCTAAGAAGGGAAGTGCTTGCAATAGAAAGAAGGAGTTAATGTTCACCATCTGAATTTCTGTTATGAATGTTATGGATACAGACTTATCATCATCCTCCTCATTGAGGATCAGTTAAATAGAAGTGTACACATGTAGCCAAACCCTGAGAATGTCTGCCTCATCTTCCTCAACAGGAGCAGTAACACATCCAGCTCTATGGGCAGCGGAGGTCCCAAAACATCTGAGGCTGCACAGAGCAGAGAGAGTCTGTCGATGCAGACTTCAGCGTCAGAGCAAGGTGAGTCCTGCAGCCTCATGAAAGCCTCAAATCAAATTTAAATAGTATCTTAACACAAGTGATAATTCTCTCTCTAAATTTACTATTCAAAAAAATAGGAAATTTATTGGTCAGACATGCAAAGAAATAGAAAAATACATAAAACCATTCCTTGTATGGAAGGAACACTATTTAAAAAAAAGCATTGTACTCGTGGTAAATATAACACATCAATCACAAAACGCATGTACTACGCTTAACCAGTAATAAAAACTACAAGCATACAAACTGACAGCTTACTTGCTTGCCTACAACCAACCACATAATAGTGCTTTTGAAAATAGTCCTACTTGTATTAATAAGTGTTTCCTTTCAGCTCCCCCTGAGTCTTCAGGGCAGCAGAGTGTCTCCGAAGCCTCCACAGAGCAGCTATGTGGCGCCTCCTGCTCAGGTGGCAGCTCTTCAGCTCAAGCCCCGACCGTGGGCTCATCTGAGGGGGGCACCGTGGCCTCTGCACCAGTGGAGAGGACTCAGCTGGAGGGCACGCAGGGCACATCAGGAGGCTGCAGGAGAGTGGGGCCTTCAGTGGAGGAAGGAGAGGAGGGGCAGAGTCAGCCTGCACGGGGCAACCAGGAGTCTGACGACAGCGATGACGACCCCATTCTCATCCCACCGACGAGGTTCAGAGGACAGGGTCAGAGGTACGTTAGACAACGTGTTTGAATGCAGGTTATTAAGATCTAGCTCTTGTTTAACATGACTTTTTAAAGGGGTTTTGTTATGCCTTGCTATTGACTGTTATATTGTAAATATAGATTTAATTCCAGAGGATCTGCAGTAGGAGATAGGATGATCAGGTAATGTCTTTGCACTGGCAAGTGAAAGCATCTAACCTGTCATGTGTAACATGCAGCAGAACAACAGCACATCATGTTGTGTGTAGAATGAAGTTAATGGCTTTTGTCTTGTTTTGATCATCTCACTTACAAATAAACTAATTCACACAAAGCTAACTGTAGAGTTATGAGTGATGCATGCGAGTACTGACTCCACAGGTGGTGTGGGTCGCAGCCCAACTGCAGCATTTTGATGGTTTTGTACACAAAAGAGATGAAGAATGAACAAAGAATGTGTGCATGACATCCTGGGACATTCAATTCTTACATGTCTATCCAATCTTGGCTCCACCTGTATTACCGATCTCCCAAATCCTTATTTTCCATTAAAAAAAATTCTTAGCACATGTCAAAATGTAACCCCACCTTTTACAAGGGTGATTTTTGTGACAATAAGACATTGGTATATTCCAAATAGCTGCTGTTTATTCAGGATTGACACATTAGACACACCAACAAAAGGGCCAATGATAATGCAACAGATCAATTTTATCACAACAGGTGAATCTTATCACAACAGCTGGTCATTTTTCTCATGTGACAGCAAACACAAATGTTTTCGAATGTCATTGACGGGCAGTTCACAACTAGAAAACGTGATTTTTCTGTGTTTATGTTTTCAGATTTAAAGACTTTAGTGATTTTCTGACGAAAAATGATATATTTTAAACGTAGATTGAATTCATTCATATAAAATAATGAATACAGCTGTATTCCTTTCTGACATCCAATAATCCATGTCAATCAATCAATATCAAGTACACCGTATCACTTGACATGTGTCATATTTGAAGAACATGATATTTTTCTTCATCTAGGATACTACATGAACCAGTGTGCTGTATTTAGTGACTGCTATAGTTAACAGTAGTAAGGGTTTAATTCAGCAGGCATGTGTTTTACCTTTTACCTTGAATATGGCTGCTTTCAAAGGCTTGTTATCAGTTGAATTGATTATACCAGGATATAAATTTCATTCAAAATTCTAAGCATGGGATTCATGAGCATCAGTGACAGCATGGGTTTGTTTTTTTCCTGTTTTTTTTTTTTTTACGTTTCATAATTGTTTGTATTGGTTGTCTTGTGTTTCAGACGCTCAGCAGCTGCTCGTATCCAGGAGCTATTTCGCAGGAGGAAGGAGAGAAGGGAGATGGAGGAGAGCGAGACCCAGAATATCAGGAGACCCTCGGTCAAAATGGTCTACAAAGGCCACCGCAATTCCAGAACAATGGTACATCTCATGCCATTTAAATTATATTAGTGGGGCGCTTAAAGACCTCAGGGGTTTTATCATCACTGTAAGGTTTTCAGGCTTGGTGCCAATTTTACTTATACAAAGATGCATGCTAAACCTTGTGCTAACTGTTTAGCTTGTGCTGTAGTAAAAGACGGTGCACACACGTTCTTGGTGTGGATGGATGCATCAGTTAACTCCCTATGAAACTACTAATTGTCGATTTAACTTAAGAAGAGCCAAGCCTTTTCCCTCTAAGCTAATCATCTCCTGTCTAGAGCCCCTGTGTCGAGCTTCTCATGCAGTTCTCTGAGGGAATGCAAACAAGCTTGTGTCCCAAAACTTTGAACTATTCCTTTAATGGTCAGCAGTGCAATCATGAAGGTGGATGTTATTCATTTTACCTCTAGATAAAGGAGTCCTGTTTTTGGGGGAACAACTTTGTGATGAGCGGCTCAGACTGCGGCCACATCTTCGTCTGGGACAGACACACCGCGGAGCACCTCATGCTGCTCGAAGCCGATAACCACGTGGTCAACTGCCTGCAGCCGCACCCCTACGACCCGAGTGAGTCCCGGTCCACCTTCACTCAGCACCATAGAAGACCCCCTGCTCCAAGATGACGAGGCGCTGTTAACGTCATGTTCATTTTCTGGTCTGTTTCAGTTCTGGCTTCTTCAGGGATAGACTATGATATCAAGATTTGGTCGCCACTGGAAGAGTCGCCATCTTTTAACAGAGTTCTCGCTAGTGAGGTATGATTGATTAGTTCAAGGGTCCTGACACTGGACAGCAGCAACAACCAAAGTGATCACATGGCAAACCATAATATATAGTTACACTAATTCAAGAAGTTTAATTTACACTGATTGTGTCCAACTAAGCTAAACTACCTTACCTTATTTTCATCTTTTGTACACATGAAACAAGCTATAGACAATGTGCTATTTAGTTAGCGTATTAATATTAATTTAACATAATTATATAATATTAATTTGCCCATCTTCCTCGTCTTCCTGTTATTTATCAGATTCAACTTATTTCACGTTCTCTTCACTCTTCCTCACACCTTCCTCCTTCTTGTCTTTCAAGGTAATAACTCGGAACGAGCTGATGCTAGAGGAAACCAGGAACACAATCACAGTCCCAGCCTCTTTCATGCTACGAATGTTGGCCTCCCTAAATCACATCAGATCAGGTACGCTTGTTTGAATATTTGTGCTTATTAATGCCCAGATACAGATACTGTTTTTTGCCATGGTTCTCTCAGACCTTTATCGTTTTCTTTAATATCTGCCTTTCCTTCCTTGCAGACCGACTAGAAGGTGATCGCTCCGAAGGTTCAGGCCAGGAAAATGAGGACGAGCAGTAGCCTGCTGGCTTTTTATTTGAAAGAAAACACAATTTCTTTTTGCTGTATAGCACTTGAAAACACCTGAGATTTGTACAAGTATAGTGTAGAATACTTCCTTTGCAAGATTAGTGTAATTTGTAGCCCCCCCGTGTTTTTTAAGATGACTTTCTTACTGATGTTTCTGTATGGGGATAAACTACAACTGTGTGAATGCAAAAGGAAAAGACGTCAGCATATATACAGTATATTAGGTGTGAGAATAATGGCGGCTGGTGTGCAAGAATGTTAAGTGCAATATTATTTTGTTAGGCGAAAGTGAGCTTCGATCAGTGTTAAACGTGTGACATTTTGAATTTGTAGCACAAAGCTAAGAATTGTTGATGTGCTCCTCAGGCAGTTACGCATGTAAACAAGGACTTTAAGTAAAATATACTTGGAGAATGCTTTACTTGGTTGTTGAAGAAGAAAAAGAAACAAAGCTGTGGTTCTTCTCCCTAAGGGACTTGTGAATAAATTATAATCTTTTACAGAATTTGGTAAGAAATAAAGCTATGGCATCTTAAAGATGTCTGCACTTGGGTCTGGAAGATAAAATCTTAAGACAACTGTGCAACAAGCAAGCAAGTGAATTGAAAATCAGTCCAGAAATAAACGTTTACTGTTCACACTGATTTCTGACAGTTAACTCTCATAGAGACCATCCGTTATCGTGCAGAAACTACAGCTGCTCTATCCTCAGCTTGGCTTCAGTGTCTAAACCTTTTTCCTGTCTTCTAACTTACTGCAGTCATCTAATGGATGCTTAAGGTACTCAAATACAGTATAATGGCAGCTTTCTAGTTTTCCTGAACTAGTAAACAGTCACAACTTGTTTAGAGTCTAGTCTTTTTTTTTTATAGTGAAGCAGATATCCGTTCATCCCGATGGTTGGAAGAGTCTGAGAAGTCTGCAAATGCCTCAAAACAGTACTTGACTGATTTATTTAGCATTGTAAGCCCACAACATAATCAAACTCACAATGAAAAGTGAAAAAAAGCATCACAAATCAATGGAGCCCCAAAGATATTTCTTATTCCACACATTCTGCTTGTCAAAACCTGGTGCCCACATTACCCACAACTCCCCAGCTAACAAGAACTGCAGGGAAACAACCCTATTGATTTTTCAAAAATTGCTGAGTATTTGACTTGAGGTGAATGTTATACTAACAAATAAGAGGTTTGTGAGATTCTAAGTGAAACAGCAACAGGTCACCTTTGTTAAAGATGGCAGGACGGATCGCCCTTATTTTGGTAGCTGTAGTAAAGACACTAACATGGCTCAGCTCATTGACTTTAAGGCGGGACGGTTATTTACGCCAATGGTTCAGCTTAACCTTCACACAGAATCGTGGGAAACAAACAAGGGAAAAAAAGATTCAGACATGTCTCTATAAAACCATTTAATAGAACAGTCTTGATACAAAACTTAAATGCAAATATTTGTATTAATATTTAATGTATAGGTAAAATCAAAGGATTACAATACTTCGCAGTTGTAGACCTTTTCCTTACAAAAGCAGTACCATTCAAACTGAAGCACCATAGTTATGCTCTACTTAATACAAGTGTCCTCTGAGTTCCTTTTATTGGCGTGTATAAACTTCAGTAAAGCACATGCACCAATGAATATTTACTGTGTCGTACATAAAGACCGACTTTCCTCCTCAGATAGAACCTGTCCTCCAATTTAACACTGAACACAATTTATTTCTCAGTGAGTTGACTTTTAGTTACCAATATAACAACATAAAGTTATTTATTCCTGACATGCTCACTTTGCACAGTAGGCCATTGTTAATGGATTTTCATGAATGGAAATACTCCAAATAAGTGATTCTGGACTTCATTTATTCATTAACCCATTTGATTGTTACTTAATGTCACTCCACTATGTCGCTATACTGCCTTATCTGGGACAGAATGCAAAAACACTGACCAAACGGCAACAATCACTCCGAAATACAATGATAGTGGTTTCTATGAGAACATGTGGGCACACACATGTTCAAGTGCAAAGACTAGCAGGTTAGCATGAAATGTCAGGACTTCTTCCTACATCAGGTAGTGGCACATTAAGGACCATGTCACTCTGCAAGTACCTACAATTATTGGCCAACAGATTCTGTTTAAATGATCACAATAATCACTTTTAGATTTTCTCAAGAAAAATGACATAATTTACTTTTACACTCATTTTCCTTTCATGGTCATGGTTGGGGAGTTATCCCAGCATGCACCGGGGCAGAAGTCAGGGTTACAAAGACATTCACATTGACACCAATAGGAAATGAAATGTTTTCAATCCATCAAGTTGAAACTGAACAGCTTTTTCAACAGCAGACATTTTGAAATGTCTGGAATACTCTTCTCATCCTGCTGCTGCCACGACTCAACCCGAGATTAGTGGAGGAAAATGGATGCATGGACATTTTGACTTGTTCACTGCAGTAAAAGCATGGGTGTCACTAATAACATTATCAATGGCTCTGTCCATGTAAGCCGTGACAGTGAGTCAGCATGAACAATAAAAGTACCCTGAAGCTGAAGCAGTTAAATGGAATGCAGCCTTCATTCTTTTTATTTTGTTTACACCTGTGATTTTCCTTTTTAGTGCGACATGTCAAAATGTCCCGTGCACAAAAAAAAAAAAAGCCAACAAAAAATAACAGTGATTTCTGTCTCCCAAAGGACTCTCAACACTCTTATCTGCTCTCTTTAAAATCTCTTCAGTATTACGTTAAAGGTTCCTCACATATTTTCACTGATTCTGGCTGATCAGAATCCTTATGCCACGTCATATCAAAGTTATCGTAATTAGCAGTCGTGATTATGACTGAGAAATTGAGATTTCTCTGAATGCTCCAAATTAGTTTTGTTCAGGCCCACCAAGTCATAATAAAATGGTCCATCTAGTCAGGCACAATAGTGGACCATCAGTGTGAAGTACATCACAGCAAAGTGGCTCTTTGTACCTGCATGGAAGAGGATTTAGGCTTGAAACATACTTTTCTTAATGTAACGAAGGAGAAATTTTGATTTGATAACATGATTTGATAAGAGTGTTAAGAGTCTTTAGGAGCATAGAAATAATTCTATTTCTTGAAAACTTCCCTGCTCGAATGAGGCATGTGTAATTGAAAGTTCTGAGGACATACAATAATATATAGTAATAAACTAATTCCTAAAACAATCAGATCATTTAGGCTAAAATAATTAAGGCTTCCTATTTGATTACATTAAATCATACAAAAGCTTAAAGACACTGATGGTGTGGTCCAACATACTGGAAAGAAAATGTTCCTCTTTCTATTTCCTAATAATAACTTCAAGTATGGCGTACCCATGTGTGAGCTCAGACTTCCTAAACTGCACCACCGTGCAGGACAAGCACCGGTCTAAATGGTCACATGTTGGTGTTGCGGGTGTTCAAACCCTTGCAGTTCACTAATAAACTGAGAATGGTCTATTAGCATTTTCAGACCAGCTGTGTTCACACTGGTTTTTCCTCCACATCCTGCTCTTCATCTCTGTCATCTTTAACAATCCCTTCATCGATGCTTTCCAGCCTCAGTCTCTGACCGTCCAGGTACCTGGGTCTGGGCGCTGCCCTGGTGGTAAAAAGTCCCCCTGGAAGAGCCAGATCCTCACCAAAGAGGGTGAGCTTAGCGTCGCTCTCTATAGCCTTGGCCAGACAGGAGGCAAACATGTCGAGAGATTTGTGTACCTCTGCGTTGACTTGAACTGAGGATGTTTTGGTGTTTTCAGCTGAGGAGAGAAATGGAGATACCCTTATTTGTGAAGACAAATAAACCAACATTTGAATGCTGTGCAATTTTTTGTGTGCACATCTATTAATTCTGTTTAAACACAACATTTCTGCACAGTCAGAGATAAAGATTAGGCTAAAAATAATATCATTAGTACTATATTTTCTGTGGAATTAGATTCCAGGCATGGCTCTGTAGGATTGTTTCCTAATTGTATGATCCAAACAAATCCATAAACTACAAAGTGTTAGTAAATCCATTAGTCAGAGATCATTGAATGAATATGGTTGTAATCATTTACAAATTTCACTGCTTGTTTTTATCCACGTTTGTTGGTGTTTTGGCTTTAAAAAAGCATTTTCACTGCGGTGAAATTTACACTACATAAATACATGAATTTTATAAAACCACAATAACAAACAAGAGCCATCAGAAGATGGCATTTCCCTCTGGCCCTGCCAATCCATAAAAATACCAGACGTAGAAGCTAACTGACTTCCCCCATAGGTCATTTTCTGATGCTCCATTTAATCCCATGAAGTGATTCATGGGATTAAATTGAGGATTTATATTTAGGGTGATGACATCATAAAATATGACAACAGACTTTTATTTTAAAAGCTTTGAATATAAAAAAAGTCATTTTCCATGAACAAATGATCTCTCTCATCTGTGATGGTGCGTGGAAACAACAGGTACCTTTGGAATGCTCCACCTGGTCTTCAAAGGTGACCGAGCTCCTCCTCTTCCCAGACTGATTCCAATTATGCTGTGGATGGGAGGAGCCGTCTGTGGAGAAGTTATCCAGCAGCATCACGTCTGTGCCTGCGAGGAAAACGTTACAGACAGAACGGCTGGTTAACTGAAAGCAGAAATTTACAACAAACTCAAAACGTAAAAGTAGAAACCACCTTAATAAAAGGACACAAATGAGTTCTTTGTATTTACACACGACTACTGTGAAGAAGTAGTATATATAGTCTGGATAAGGAACACAAATGAAGGATTTTTCCAGTTCCTTCTGCTTCCTTTGTCTGACACTTACATGAATCCTGAGTGAAACTGAAGCCGGTGTCTCCTGTGCTGCTTTCTGGGGCCAGCAGATGCCCTCCTCCTGCCAGCATGGCTGTCAGGTGTGGGGACATACCCAAGTCTGAAAGAACACAAGCAAATACATGTTGTACAACATCATGAAATCACAACAACACAGTGAGGTTGTCAAAAGTATAAAAGGAGTGATTTTCAATTTTTCAACACTACAGTTGTACGTTTAAAACGTGTGCAGGTTGTCAAATTCAATAAAAGAACATTTTGACCTGAATACAAACATTGCACCTTCCTGCTTATAGACATAGTTATACGCCCACTTGTATTTATGTAAGATTCATATATTTATGTTTGCTTATCTTGGTTCAGCCTTGTTTTGACTGTATGTTGATGTGTATAACATACATTGAAAGCCACTAGAAACCTTGTTGTTCACCTGGCTACATTTATTTGTATGTATAAATAGTCATCGTGTGTGTAAACATACTTTGTTTACTTTGTAAACATACTTTGCCAATAAAGCCGTTTCTGATTTTTGATCTGTAATTTGGAGACTTAACATAAAAAGTCCGGAGTCCATCTAAAGAATGTCAACATTCCTTTGAATACCTGTGATTCTGTTGGAGATGCTGAAGAGGCGGGACGTCCTTTGCCGTGTTGCAAACGACTCTCTGTAGTAGCGATCACCGAAACACATGCCCAGCAGCTCCTTCCTCACCGTTTTATTCCACAGACCATAAATCAGCGGGTGGCACGCTGCGCTGCAGAAAGACAGCCACGCTACCAAAGTCTCCAGTCCCTGAGACACACTCCCTTGTCCCCACAAAGCCTCGGTGCACACCACGCCAACATACGGCCCCCAGGTCACGAGGAAGGTGCCGATCACCACCAAGATGGTGATAAAGGCCTTGCACTGACTCCCCGCATACACAAGGCTCCGCCGGCTTCCATTAGAGGAAGTTGAGGTGCTTGAGTTTTTACGTCCATTCCTCTGAGCTCCAGTGGAGTCATCCTGGGCCACAACAACTGTCCCGCAGTGCACTTTGCGAGCTTTCATGCGGGCAACACGGAAAATTACACCATAACAAGCCAACATGATGAATAAAGGGGGGAGGGTGCACCAGGTAACCCAGAAGGCCGTGTAGCTCGGCTCTCTGTGCCAAGACGCAACACAGGTCCACTTGAAGCAGTCAAACTCGAAGGAGGACCAGCCAAACAGAGGAGGCAGACAGCCCACCAGGGAGTGTAACCACACATAGGAGATGACAACAACTGCTCGATTTCCTGTGATCTTCATGGGGTAGATCATTGGGTAAAGAACTGCGTAGTACCTGTTGGAACGCAAGAGGAACATGGTGAGGTTTGGATGGTACCTGTTTACAGTGCCAATACCAAAACACAGCTTTTTTTGACACCCAACACTGAGAAATATAAACATATTAACTTTTTTTACTTGACAGAGTGAGCCCATCTTTCAAAATACCTTACTGTTTATCTTTACACAAAACAACAATGGCAGAACCTTGCTTAAATTATTTTCTAAAACTGGCAAAATGGTTATTCAAAAATCAGTCAACATCTAGTAAGAGAAAAGGCGAAGGAAAACAGTGGAGAAAGCAGAGTTCACAATGCTGAATTGGATGTAGGCATTTATTTGTTTACCAGATTCTTGTTTAGAAAAAGAGTCGTCAATAGAAATCATTTCAGCCCTGTTGGTGAATGGTGCATTCATGTCAGTCCACATTTAAAGTTACTTTGTGTAAGCCTTTCTAATGCTTGTCACTTGAGCTGGGAAACTCTCCAGAGAAATACCACGACCTAAGTGTGTGGTTAACCAATCTTATTTACAAGGCTACATACTGACCTTAAAGGGAAACACACAAAAAAACACTAAGTTTCAGAACATTAAAACGTTTCTTCCAAAGTCAGAAACAGCACAAACGATGTCAAATCACACATCCGCTTTGCCGTGAGAATGAAGTGAAGAAATATCTATCATTTAGCTACACAGATTGACAACTGTGTTTGTTTTGACAAATAAAGAAGCAAGAATTGCTCCAAGAATAGAAAAATTCCCAATTTATTGGTTTTTACTGAATGTTTTTGTGGTGTCAACTATAAAAGACAGTTGTCAGTCAGTAGGGGATATAATCACTAAATGAGTAATGACACACTGTGAATGATGTACTGTATACCCCTACACACACCCTGCCTTTCCATGTGGTATAGTCCAAGCTGTTGCAAAGACAACAGGAGGAAAATGTTGTGTTTTTAGTTTGTTGCACTACCCCAAAGTGGCCAAATAAAATCATAAAACACTATTCTTTTCTTATGTTTTCGTGATATGAAGTGATCATTCGAGTTCCTATGACTACACTCCTAAAATGGCACTAACCTGTCAATGGCGATAGCTCCAAGGGTGAGCATGCTGGCAGAACTAATGAGCAGGTAGAGCAGGGCAGTGAAGTTGCACCACACCACCCCAAACACCCACTCTCTCTTTGCCGAGCTCACGGCCACAAACGGCAGCACCAGCATGGACAGCAGCAGGTTGGACAGAGTCAGGCTGAAAACAAATTTGTTGCTGGGTGTGAGCAGATAAGGCCTGCGATAAAGGGTGGCCACAATCAAGAAGTTCCCCAAGCAGGCCAGGAGTGTGATGGTCACAATGGAGACTGACTCCAGGACGGCCAGACCCTCACCATTCCCTACTGTGGTGCAGTTCCTACTGGTGTTCATGGTGAGTGACTGGGCCATCAGACAGGTAAAGGAATGGTAGGAGACTGTCAGGAGAAAGACAGGGTTAGAAATGATGTAGAACTCTGTTACAAAAAAAGCATTGGTGAAATCTTTGAATAAACTGGCAAAGTCTGACTGTACTATACCATCACATTTTAACTTAAACACAAGACATGTACACTCAACATTCTGCTGACAGGTTTTTGAATGTCATCTTATTTCTTTTCCCCACAATTCCATGCAAACACTGGGCTCTATTAATTTCCTTACACAAGGAAAATTAATTAATCTTGAAACTTGCTTGAGGTGGGTAGGCATAAATTCTACATTAATGGTTGCAAATATTACATTTTGTTGGAACGGGTGCAATTAATGATAATATTATAATTTACAAATTTATTGATATGTCTTAATAATTTTGTTTATGCAATGTCAGAAAAAAAATGCCTGTCCTGACCCAAGGTGAATTTTAAATTATTTAAGTTACAATAATATATATAAGGGAGAAAAAGAGGCCAATCCTCAAATTTAATCATTTGGAACCAGAAAATGTTGGCATTTTTGTTTAGTAATTGAATTAAGCATTATTAAATTGTAATAATTGCTGCCAATAAATGTGCTGTTATTTCAGCTCAATGTAGTTTAAAAGGGCAAATTGATATAAGACGCTGAATTACAAAACCTCAAAACAGTAATGTAAAATTGACTAACATTGACTACGACTGCACAATATATCGTTTCAGCATTAAAATCTCAATGTTTATATGCCCAATAGTCACATTGCACAACGTGCCATGTCAAGAAAGTTCAAGGAAAACATTCACTTAAACATGCTATGCGACAACTGCTGCTTCATACATGAGGGAAAACTCTGGAGGTTATTTTCCATGTCAAATCTACAAGAGATATTTGATATAACAATATTTACTCAGATTTAAATAACTCCGGTCTGACAGGGCAATTTCATTCTGATGTCATTCGTTATTATTATTTGTCAGATATGACTCTGACGGGCAGATCTCTTCATTTAAAAGTATGAAACCAAAACAAAAAGTTCTATAATGATTATGATTCTCTAAGCTATTTCTTTAGAGCTTCATACAGACACCTGCCAATCTACATCACTGTCTGAAGATATTTTGCTGACGTCACGTAACTGCTTTTAAGCAGTGCTGGAAAGTAAGTAGGTACATTTCGTTAAGCATTTAACACAACCGTGTAGTTTAAAGGTACATGACTCAACCTAATAATACTTAGGACTTAAACTCGACAACAATTCGGAGGAAAACACCGTGAATTTTACTCTACTACATTCATCAAACAGCTGTAACTACTAGTGAAGTATGCAGACTAGCATTTTACATACTCAAACATATTTGAGATACACAAAATGCTAACCATTTGCATAGATTGCAAAGATGTCAATAATGAATACAACTTAAGCAAAATGAGAAATGCTTCTTACACATCTGTGCATCAGTACATAGAGTTATTTACGATTTTGCATTGATTTTGCAGGACTTTGATTTGAACTAACCTTAAGTATAAGTTATACACTGTTGTATTGCTAATGCTACTTAGGTTAAAGACATTTCTACCACTATCTTTTTTTCTTTTTTCTTACCGTCATCGGGAATGTTCGTAGTCATGTAACTTGACTGAGCCATTAGCAACTTACAAAATAGCAGGAAAAAAAAATCGAAAGCCGTGAAATTAAAATCATCACTAATAAGTTTTAGCCTAGCAAAGTCGTCTGAAATTTAAATTATTCGCAACTATGCAACAGAAAAGCAAATTTGTTGTTGCCTTGGCGTTAAGGTACTCCCAACAAATTAAGTTTTTGACGTTGAAATGCCAATAAAACTGGAGATTAAGCCAAAGTGTAACGATACTTGAGGTTTCTGTTCAGCTCGATGCTGACAAATGTTAAAGTTGTAAAGGTGTAAGGAGGATGCTAACTGTGCCTTACGTTACCACTGGTTTCAATTAGCTAGCATCTAAGTTAGCAGAAACAACTACTGTTAGTTAGCCAAGGTTAGCTAAAACTTTCTCCCATTGTCTCCTCGAAGCACAGCTATCCCTCCTTACCTGCTGTGATTCGGCGTTGTGGCTCTACATTTTCTCCTCCTTAAGGACCTCCCGTCCATCCTTCCAGTCCGTTTTCACGGTATAAACCAGTAACCGAGGGCTGAGCCTGAAAAGTCTTTGGAAGCCCTTCCACAATGTTAACTTTGGTAGCGTTTGGTCCTCCTCAATAACAAGCGGCGAGCTGCGGCTGCAATGGCGTCCTCCTCCCACCTCAGCTTCAACTCCCTCTGCAGCAGACTCCTTTACTGTGTGGGTGGTCGCCGATGTGAATTTCGCCATGGAAACAGCTAACGTTAATTATCTGTGTGACTTCTTATGCTCATCGCATTTACTGGATTCGCTTTTTAATCATCCCGACACTGTAGAAAACCATAAAATCATATTTTATTCTGTTTCAGATGAAGTTAGCCATTAGTTGGAGCGTTTGTTTATGTTTGAAAAAACTGTCAATGTACGCATGAGTTTTTCTTTAATGACAGGATGGTGATGTTTATGAATGAACTACTACGTAGCATCATTTTTTTTAATCGGGGGCCACCCACATAGATCAAAGCTTCCCGCACTCACGCGTTATCTTCCTTTATCCAATCAGAAAACGTAGGTGTTCCCGACTCCGTCCATTAGATGGCGCACTTTGCCTGAATGTTTGTACCAGGAATCTACTGTGCTGAGCTCTGCAGAACTCATGAGAATATGCAACACTAGAAATCAGCTATTTTATCATTACATCCCAGGCATAGCAGACACATTTGGAATCCTGTGTTTATCATCAGTAGTTTATGAGTTATCAACAAAAATATGATTTTCCATAATGGCAGATCCGAACTATTTTTTGTCAAGATATAACCTCTTAATTTTAACAGATACATGAAATCATTTGAATGACTCTGAATCTGCATTATCTCAGCTACATAATAATTGCAGTGTCATGTGTCAACCTCTCTCTGTTACCGTACCGCGACCCAGTACAAGATCTGGATTATGATCCAGATTATGATCTGGATTTGGATCCAATTATGCAAAGTAGCGAAACATCATGAGTTGTCCATGCCAGGGTATTTTTATTATATTGGCCTACTATTTGTAGCTTCACCAGTGAGGTTATGCTCTCACCAGGTCCATTTGTTTGCTGGTTTGTCCGCAGGATTACCAAACAATGCTAAAACTATTTCCATGAAATTTGGTGGGAGGATGGGTCTTGGACCAGAATAGACACCATTGAATTTTGGTGTGGATCCGGATTGGCTGTTACAAATCCAGTTACTTTAAATTATGGTTACAATGAGTTTTATTTTGGATAAGGCTTGATTGAATTAAAGGACTATTGGTGCCTTGGCAGAGGTATGTGCCCTACTGAGTGCCATGTTAGTTTTTCATAATATTGGCAAAATATATATAAAAAAATGCTCCATCTCATAACATTGCAGAAAGTTATAGAGTGAACCAGAATCTGGATCCTTACCCTGATCTGCCTCAAAATTAAACCAGCTATTCTTTGTACCAAGATCTACTCCTACTAAATTTCATCAAAATATGTTGACAACTTTCGAGATATCTTGAGGACAGACAAACAAACAAGGGTGATTGCATAAGTAGCAATACGCACATGGAAGTAATATCACAATCTGAAACATTACTTCAAAAGTGGTCTCTGGCACTTTTATAGCACTTTATGTGAAAAGTGAAAAAAAAAGTCACATTTATGATGCAATGCAAAACACAGACAAAAGAAAAATCTGCTGCATTTTCATTATTTGTATAACTTACAAAATCTTAACATGAGAATATTATTCCTATTAAATATTAAATTCCTGCTGGAGATGCTCTGCTCCTTCATAAGGCCTGACAGGGAGTGGAGCAGGGATCTAGGGTAAATATTAGGACTTATGGAGGGGATGGTACAGAGCCCCTAAAGGTAATTATCTTGTGGGAACAAGATAATAATTTTTTCCCCCACAAGATAATAACTTGTGCGCACAAGCTAAAGAACTCTCCTTATGGAACTATAGGGGCTCCATAGGGGATGGAGCAAAGCAAGAGTGCAATGTCACTGTTCTTGGTTCTTGTTTTGTTTTGTTTTTTTACTTTGGTTGATCAACATATGGCACCATCATTGTATTCTCCCACTAAAAAAATAAACAAACAAACAAACAAATAAGTAAATAAATGTTCTGTGGTGGCAGGTTTATTAAATGAAGATTCTTCTGTTGTCAATCCATCATCCGAGCTTCCTCATCTCCCCACAATTTGTCATCAGCCTGGTCTTGGTTCACACTTTCACTAGCTGACATATTTTGACCATATGAAAATAAATATTTAATGACAGTGGAAACAATGGCCTTGCACAATGGGTACATAGATACTGTAGCATGTTGGCGATAGGTGGGTGGAGTTTCTCAGCATACTGTGCCTTGAGACAATGTGTTTGAGGCCATGAGCCCAAGTAACATGTGTTTAAATGTGTTTTGAATAACTACCGGTTAAGCAGTAATTAGTACTTTAGAAATATTTCTATAAAAAATGGCTAATGTTATATAACACCATTACACCATGGTGATGC
This sequence comes from Chaunax sp. Z400, assembly GCA_037577475.1. Classification (NCBI taxonomy): domain Eukaryota; kingdom Metazoa; phylum Chordata; class Actinopteri; order Lophiiformes; family Chaunacidae; genus Chaunax; species Chaunax sp. Z400. Next base: position 10,191,072 of record CM075196.1, read on the forward strand.
AAGAGGGTGATAAAATAAAGTAATGTGATGTATTGTAATAACAAGCACTCCAGAGTAAAAAACTAATTATTTTGCTACAATACTTTTTAGGATATTGGTAGTTTAAGTTCTCACAATAACAATAAGCAAGCTAATTTAAGTGTTACACACACAAAATAAAGAAGTTGGTCAAAGTATTGCACACTTAAAATCTCAAGTTTACTTTTCTTAATTTGTTTAAGGCAATGAGTCTTTATAATATTTTTAAGTAACTCAACTTATTAGATTTTACAGTGTGCATTTATATCTATTCCTCATGCTATGCTATGTGCAATTTAATACATTGGTGTTTACACTTACCATAGTATTTATTTATGGGGTTTGACCAGTGCAATAATCCTGCTCCTGTGCAGTATCCAAGTCACTTTATGTACAGACTGCTAATTTTTCTATTTGTTATCTATTAATGTTACTACTGCCTTTTTACTTTTGTGTTTTTCTTTATTTTGTGATGGAACCAAATGCAACATAATTTCGTTCTGCTGTGCACCTATCTGGTGGATAGTCTGAATAACAATAAAGTTCATCTTGAATCTTGAATCTTGAATGTGTAAATAAATTTAAATGGTCCATAGTTTACTGGATTGTTTAGATCTTTCCCAGGCTTTCTGATTGGGACAACTACTGCCTCCTCCCCCTCTGTAGGTATTACACCTCATTCCTTGGCCTTCACTACATTCACAAAAGCCTAGCGGTTGACCTTGTTTGTTTCCTGTCTGATCGTTCAGTTAAAAATTTACAGCCATGTGTCTGCAGTCTGTGCTCTCTTCATTTAAAAGTGTGCAACCTTCCTTTTGAAATGATCCTCTCCCTAGTTCTGACTCTTGCATGTCTCACCATCCCATAGGCTAAGCTTTTGTTCATCACATTTTGTAAATAAAGCATTAAACTGCATGTGCACTGCCTCTACTGTCTGTGATTGGGCCTTACCCCTGTTGCTCCTGATGAGGGCTAATTTTAATTCTGCCAAGAAGTTTTACTTTTGCATCTGTTTTTTTTTTTTGTCTGTCTGTTAGCAGGATTACACAAAAAACTACTCGATGGATGTTCATGAAACTAGATTGGACAGTTGAGCATGTGGCAGGGAAGAACCCATTCAATTTCGGAGTGGATCCGGATAAAGGGGAGGATTCGGGAATGTTCTACTTGAACATTGTCAGAGAGGGTTTTTAGATGCATGAGTGTTTACAGTGAAACTGGTTGGAAGGGTGGGGCAAGTGTCAAAGAAAGACACCATCAAATTTTGAAGAGGATCTGGAAAAAGGTGCAAACCACTCCTAAATCTTTTCCAGAACGTTTTCCACTTCTTTTAAAGTTGCATGATGGGGTATTTTCGGAAATTGTCAATTCAAAAGGACTGTTGGGCACTCAACTCTTTTAGCTATTCATTGGTTAATGGTTTAGCTGATGTAATGCAAAACAACCTGAACCTTGAAATCAAATGAAGCCCTGTGTCGCAATGATAAAGGAAGGAAAGGCGTCGAGTAGCTGACGAAAAGAAATTGAGAGCAAAACTGGAAAATATTGGAGAGTAGAAGGATCGATGGGAGTTACTGAAATCGAACTCTGGACGCGCATATGCGACGGGAAAGTGCAGGGAAACGGCTGCCAGGTAGGGGAAATCCAAAACAAATCTACCCACGGAATTCCCTTTCGTTAGGCATGTTTTCGTTTGAATTATGCATTGAAACTTGACCAAATAATAAAATGATATTTAATAATTGATATGCCGCATTTTGGGTGGAATGCATTTTGTGCGCCCAGGCTGTTAGTTGAGTGGGAGCATACCTTTAAGAAAAAGAAGGAAAAATAACATGGATCCTGGCAATAAATAAAAAAAATCAATTGACAAGATACTGCTTGAAAACATGCATTCAAATGACTTAATTTGTGTTAGTTAAAACAGGGGGCACAACCATGGATTCCTATTGGCGGATTCCCAATGGAAAGATCCAAAATTTAACAAGCAAGTATGAACAGGGTAAGTAGCCTAAAAGCGATGTTTTGTGTGTGTGGAGCCATCCTGGTTTATACGGTGTGTTTTTTGCTTGTTGAAACGTTTTAATCATTTTTTTAATTCATCGTGAAAAGTTAAGTCTTAGCGGAACGGACGCCCGGACGCATACGGGAGCTGAGAGTGGTCCCTCCACCCTATAATCACTTAAAAAAAATAGTCTCACCAAAAAGCCTACATGGGATAGCCTATATTAGCGATCGAGGGAGGGAGGGTCATTAATAAAACAAACATCTAATTGGTTTTTAGTTCCCGTACGATCTCCAGTCAGACATTTAATATAGAGCTAAGTGATGGAGTCCATCCATAAGGGCTGCTTCATCAGAAACAATTCACCCCATTAACCTGGAATCAGTATCTCACAGCAGACCTGTAGACGTGTAAGAGAACACAGATTAATTACAGTCAGATCCTGACCACGCTGCTGTGCCACATGCGTAAAAGTGGACGCTCCCTCTCCTGCTGTGTGAAATCAAACGCATATCCCTGTAAGCATGATTTCAGGTGACTTGATGTCTAGCAACCAAACATTTAAATCTGGTGAATCTGCACCAATTTGCACACATTCATCATATATATCAATGCTACATCCCAGATTTAAAAAAAAAAAAATTTCATTAAGATCCATGCATTATTCCCTGCATGAGAAATTAAAGAAAATGTCAATTTCACAATGTTTAACTGGCCTCATAATCTGGCCTGTATTATCATATACATATCATATATCATATTGTTATGGGATGTGACCTCCATCTCCCATCCAATGGTGATTATGCACATGGAGATTGTGATCATAAATACAATAAAAGCTGAATCATTTCATCATCCCCTTATGTATCTTTCTTAACATATGCGTAATTCTCTCTGCAGACTACTCGGTTTAGAGCTATTTGCCATTGTCAGTTTTGTGTTACAGAGTAAATAGTTTGTGTGACAGTGGTGTGACAATTGGATAATTCATAGTGACATCACAAAGTCAACAACACCTCAAGGTCTAACAGATGGGTAGCTCTGATCATCTTACATAATACTCATCAGTAAGTGGAGTTAAACGAACAGATAGATAGATAGATAGACAGATAGATAGATAGACAGATAGACAGATAGATAGACAGACAGATAGATAGATAGATAGACAGATAGATAGACAGATAGACAGATAGATAGACAGACAGATAGATAGATAGACAGATAGATAGACAGATAGATAGACAGACAGATGGATAGACAGACAGATAGATAGATAGATATAGAGCTGCGATCTGCATGCTGAGAGCATGTTTGTATGAAGTCCACCTTTTGACAGGCTGGGCTTCCTCTTGATCAAGGCCCCTCTACATATGTCCTGACAGTCAGTTGTCTCTGCCTCTGAATCCCAATCCCCTCTGAACCTTATGGGATTCATGCTTGGCTGACTGCCCACTGTGAACACAAACTGTGTTGGTATTACAGCAGGGGCCATAAACAGATCACACATGAGACAAAATACATCCTTCAGTGTCTGAACTGTCAGACCACAGCTTGTTGTGTTTACAACATTCAATTTTATCACTCCAAAGAATTTAATAAGCCAGAGAAAGAGGACGAAACAGCCTTAACTGGTAAACCCGTATGTCAGATTCTGCTTTTTCTAGTATTGGTTTGGGAATACATACAACTGATGTGAGCATGTTGGTACCTCTGATACCAGGCAAGTAGAGGAGCTGTTTGCACAGCAGCTGAGCCATATTCAACATAGTCTGTCTAACTCTTCACCCGTCTTGTGCAGTTGTGTTCATTGGCGGCAGCAGCCTGTACAAGAGGAATCCTCCCAAGGGAAACTTCCTGTTGGAAGTCTGCAATTGCATTGGGGTGAGTCATCTCCCACTTTCTCCTCCACTACTGTATATCAGATGATTTATTAAAGTGTAGATTTATTCAGTTCTCTTCAATTGTTTTGTGCTGCAAAAAAGGTATGAAATTGACATTTATTTTTCTGTCTGAGATGTCAGTTTTTCAAATCTTTTTCTTTTTTAATTGGTTTTGTAGTTTGCAATCAAAAACCGCTGGCGGAGCACAAAGCATGAGCCTTCAAGAAAGAACTGGTTGGACTGGGCTCAGGAGAAATACTCGGTAATAAAGGACTCTCACTGTTATCTTCCATGCAACAAAACTCCAAAAGGACTATGATGGTTTCAGTGCATCTCTAATCTGTCCCACCACCCATCTGTTGGTGTGTTAACAGAAGCATCTGATCCAGGGTATAAAGATGGTGCTGCGGGTTTTGGTGCTCTACATCCCGCTGCTGATGTTCTGGGCAGTAAGTAAATAAATGTGTCCCGTTCCCTCCCAAAGAAGGCTGAAATATCTCAACATCTGATGGATGGTTTGTCATGAAATGTTGAATCACTTTGATGATCTAATGAACTTTTATCCAGCGCCATCATCAAGTTGAGATTCTTTTTTTATCTAATACATTGCTTTATGACCGTATGCACTGCCACAAAACTAATGACATTCCCATTAACCTCTTTGAGTAGTTTCAGGGCAGCCAGTGGAGACTTCAGGAAATTACTAATCCCCGCTATAAAAAAATAACATAAAATACTTTTAATCTTCAGTTTTTGCACAGATTACACACAGATTACCCACTTTTCATCAGAACACAATTTCATGTACAGTACAGCTCAAATGAGCTGACTAATATTTTACTGGCAATTTATGCTGTCATCATCATCATGAAAACACTTTTAGTGTATTTGGACATGTCGAATGTTTATTTAAGATGTCTGTATAACAGTTGTGATGTATTACAACATATATTTTCACATGTACAAATTACATTTCAACTTGTTTAAGTTTGAATTACAGATATCTTAATTTTAACTAGAAAATTCTAAGAGAAATTTTGTTATGTGATTGCTTCTCGCTTTTCATGACGAGGGTGATATTTCACCATCTGATTGGCAAGCTGGAAGCAGGTGTCAGTGCCTGCCACTGCCCCTGTTAAATGTCATGTTAAATCCTCCAAGCAGAGATGAAAGTGGCTTAGGTGGCCAGATGACAGCAAATAAATTCAGTTTGAAAGGGATGACAGGTTTTCAGTGAAATGCTGTTTATTTTCCTTCCATCATTTGTACAGTACATACTCTCTGTGGATCTGGGGGCAGGGACTCTCTGCCAGCTAGGTCTAAGGCCTGTTAAAGCCCTGTCTGCTTCAGCTCCTGTGACTGCTAGCCACCAGCCGGCTAGCCTCCTTCCTGCTACAACCCCTGTGACACCTGGCCACCAGCCTCATGGCCTTCCGGTGACTCTGTCTCATGCCCCCCCAGAGACTCTGCCTCATGGCCCCCCAGAGACTCCTGCCACTCAAGTCCAGTCGGTGGTGGTCCCGCCAAATCCTGCTCCTCAGATGTGGTGGAAGCCTTTGTGATGCATTCAGGGACTTCCACTGAAGACTGTGACGTCTTGTTCATGCAAGTCTCTAAACTAAACACACGGATAGAAATTTAATCCTGTTATCATGACATCTGAAAAAATCCTCTAAACCTCACTAAGAGGTGATCATGATTGTCAGGACCAGAGGAAGTCTTCTCACCTGTCTGGACTCTCCACAGCTACCGTCCCCAGTGAGTTCTCAGGTGCAGTAGGCCGAACCCTGACCACACCTGATAGTAAGACGATTTTCTTTATCCCGGAGAAGAAACGCAAGAACCGATTCTTCTTCTTCTTCTCCATCTGTGCAGCATTGGTGTCTGAAAATGAAAAGGACATTAAAAACTTCCACCATCCTCCAAATGCTCAACAATCATACATGAGCAGAGGAGACTGTTTCTTGCCAGATGTGGTGGAATCCTCACATATGGAAGCCTTTGTGGTGCATTCAGGGACTTCCACTGAAGACTGTGACGTCTTGTTCATGCCAGTCTGCGAACTAAACACACAGATAGAAATTTATTCCTGTTATCATGACATCTGAAAGAATCCTCTAAACATCACTGAGAGGTGATCATGATTGTCATGACCAGAAGAAGTCTTCTCACCTTTTTGTTCTCTCCACAGACATAAACAGTGAATTCTCTAAGACGATCTTCTTTATCCTGGAGAAGAAGCGCAAGAACCAATTCTTCTTCTTCTTCTTCTCTATCATTGCAACCGACCGGTTTATGTCTGAAAATGAAAAGGACATTAAAAACATCCACCATCCTCCAAATGCTCAACAGTCATACGTGAGCAGAGGAGAATGTTTCTTACCAGATGAGGTGTAAGGCCCCCAGCCAAGGGCTTTAACGTCCAACCATGGCGGTTTTTGCCAACTAAACACACAGATAGAAATTTATTCCTGTTATCATGACATCTGAAAGAATCCTTTAAACCTCACTGAGAGGTGATCATGATTGTCATGACCAGAAGAAGTCTTCTCACCTTCGGCTACACCGATTATTCATATACGTTGTGCGAGCTCTGTCCTTAAAGTATCTCTCTAAGTACAAACTGTTATTGTCACTCTTCTTAAACCTGGAGAAGAAGCGCAAGAACCAATTCTTCTTCTTGTACCTGTCATTTATTGCAGCAAACAGGTATGTGTCTGAAAATAAATAGGACATTAAAAAAACCCACCATCCTCCAAATGCTGAACAATCATACATGTGCAGAGGAGACTGTTTCTTACCATAGTCTATGTGTGTGTAAGCCTTTGTGGTGCATTCAGGGACTTCCACTGAAGACTGTGACGTCTTGTTCATGCCAGTCTGTGAACTAAACACACAGATAGAAATTTAATCATGTTATCATGACATCTGAAAGAATCCTTTGAACCTCACTAAGAGGTGATCATGATTGTCAGGACCAGAGGAAGTCTTCTCACCTGTCTGGACTCTCCACAGCTTCCGTCCCCAGTGAGTTCTCAGGTGCAGCAGGCCGAACCCTGACCACACCTGATGGTAAGACGATCTTCTTTAACCTGGAGAAGAAGCGCAAGAACCGATTCTTCTTCTTCTTTTCCATCTGTGCAGCATTGGTGTCTGAAAATGAAAAGGACATTAAAATCATCCACCGTCCTCCAAATGCTCAACAGTCATACATGAGCAGAGGAGACTGTTTCTTACCAGATGTGGTGGAGTCCTCACATATGGAAGCCTTTGTGGTGCATTCAGGGACTTCCACTGAAGACTGTGACGACTTGCTCATGCTAGTCTGCGAACTAAACACACAGATAGAAATTTATTCCTGTTATCATGACATCTGAAAGAATCCTCTAAACATCACTGAGAGGTGATCATGACTGTCATGACCAGAAGAAGTCTTCTCACCTTAGTCTATGCTGCGCAGACATATACAGTGAGTACTGTACGTCCTCTAAATAATCATCTAAGAACAAACTGTATATGTCTCTCTTCTTAAACCTGGAGAAGAAGCGCAAGAACCAATTCTTCTTCTTCTTCTTCTTCTTCCTCTTCAACAGTGCACCATACAGGGATTTGACTGAAAATGAAAAGGACATTAAAAACATCCACCATCCTCCAAATACTCAACAGTCATATGTGAGCAGAGGAGAATGTTTCTTACCTTTGTAAATGTAGCCCTCCCAGTCAAGGGCTTCAACGTCATCCCATGGCGGTTTTTGCCAACTAAACACACAGATATAAAATTAATTCTGAGACTGTTTCTTACTAGATATGGTGGAATCCTCACATATGGAAGCCTTTGTGGTGCATTCAGGGACTTCCACTGAAGACTGTGACGTCTTGTTCATGGCAGTCTGCAAACTAAACACACAGATAGAAATGTATTCCTGTTATCATGACATCTGAAAGAATCCTCTAAACCTCACTAAGAGGTGATCATGATTGTCATGACCAGAGGAAGTCTTCTCACCTTCTCTCCACAGACATAAACAGTGAATTCTCTAAGACGATCTTCCTTATCCTGGAGAAGAAGCGCAAGAACCAATTCTTCTTCTTCTTCTTCTTCTCTGCCAGTGTGGTGCATTCAGGGGCTTCCTGAGCTGCACCAGGCTGAACCCTGACCACACCTGATGGTAAAGTTGTAGGAGGTGGACTGCAGTGGACTTCAGGAGTTGTGATGCAGTCTGGTTGGCAATAGGAGTCATCACGGTCTTCCAACAAAACACACACGGACTTTATCCTAGAGAAGCGATAGAAGGAATTCTCCCTCTCCCACTTAATAAATGGGTGATTGAGGACTTCTCTGGGAGTGATCCTCTGAGTTGCATCCCTTTCCAACATGGCTTTTGCGAGCTCGATACACTCCACTGCCTCCTCAGCTTCTGCCTCGTTCATGTATTGCAGACACATCTGTTAGAGGTAACAACGGTTAAATCCACCATTAGTTGAGTCATTCTCATGATTCATGACAAGACAGTCAATCATTGTAACGATGAGAGTAACTGAACACTTACTTCTCTCAGCGTATCCAGAGTTACACAACCAAAGGGTTTAAGGAGGGTCGGCAACTAAAAGAAAGTTTAATGTATTTGTATGTATTATTCACTCAATAAATCAATCTTTAAACTGTCGAGAAATGTGAACATGTTATCTTAATGACAATTTAGAAGTTTGGTGGTGGTACCTTGTCATTGAACAAGTTGAAAGACTGGAAAATGTTTTCTCCAGCACGACAACCATTGATTTGTCTATATCTTGAGACTTGAACATAGGTCGTCATCTGCAGATAAAACACAGCCTCACATCATGATATGCAACAGAAATGCTTCTTTTTTTTTCCTCTGTCAAGATGCTAATGCTGTTCTAAGCAGCTAGATATAGCCACCATTATTAGCAGGTGAAAAGAAGTGAGGCTGGCCCTTCAGGTGATGAAGGTGCAGCAGCAGCCTCCTCGATATCTTTGAAATAGACTGAACAGCAAAAAAAGACACAGATTACTCTAGAGATCTTACCACATAGTTATGATGTCCCAAATCAAACAGGGAACAGCAGGTGATCATCAGGGCCATGACACATCCCAGACACCACATGTCAATGGCCTCAGAAAGTGGCTGGCGCAAATCAAAATCTGCTTCCACAAAACGTGGCTGACCATCCATTTCTGGGGCCCTAAACATGGAAGAAATAAAGAATGTGTTTGTGACATATTTTAAAGATTTTTAAAAATGGAAGCACATGGAGCATCTTACAAATGAAAAGAAAAGGAAGTATGGACAGGAAAGACCAGCTGCTTTTTATGATAAATCTGTAAAGTACTAAGTCACTCCAGAAACAACAGATCCTTCACCCTCTTTACTGTCAATATTATTATCACTCTATATTGTTTTCTTTATTTTTTATTCTATTATATATGGGCCATTCTACCGAAAGCATTTAAGAATTCAAACCTTAGATGTATACTGAGATTCTTCCATTATCTATTGAAACCCCATATATTTGAGATAGCAGTAAGCTTAATATATAAATAACATCATCATTTAGGGTACTTATAATTGGGAGGTGGCTGTCCTGAACCCTACCTTCTAAATTTCAACGTATGTGAATAATACTTAAATGATTTTTGTAAAACTTTCCATTATTGGTTTTTAAAAGATCTTTTGGTGTATTTTGAAAGTGAAGTTAAAAAAACCACATTAATTTTATACTTTTTTGAAAATCATGAAACTTTATGTAAAAATGTTGTCCCGCACTTTTCATGTCACTACCATAACAGAATTAATTTTAGTCCATGGGCTGAGGCTGATTTTAGCTACACCCCTAGATTTTTAATCAGGAGGTATGTTAGAGTCCCCCATCCCTCATGGCTACATGGTAAGTAGACAGCTCCCATAATTTTGAAGAAAAATGTGTTCAAAAGTCTCAAAATCAGCATGTAACTTTAAGGAGCGTCACTACCGAGCACCCTTTTTCTGTAATGAAGCACACTTTTTTGAGTGTTATTCCTTTAAATTTAGTTTTTATGTGTGTACAACTGATGGACACTGTGCTAGCTAACCATGTGCTTTAGCATCTTTGAGATAAGCTCAAAATTATCTAAAATTGTCACTACTGAGACAGTCACAACCATAACATTTGGTGTGTCAGTTTCGGTTGTGACATGATTGTTTCGGTAGTGACAAAAGGGATCACTTATTCCTTTATTTGGTGGGGGGGGGGTGGTAAAAAAAGAAATTCCTCATAGATATGCATATGTGCCTATGTGCAACATTTATGAGTTCTGAATTATTTTTAGTAACATAAAATGTTGTCAGTCTGATCCATTTGTGGCAAACAAAATATTGTGGTCACTACCGAAACATGACTGTCACTACCGAAATTCTGCAGTCACAACGGAAACATGGGTTGTTTTTTGGGTTGTTTTGTCAAAAAAGAAAGTAAATTGAATAATTAACGAAGATGTCATGATATTGTTTGGTTCGATGTATGTTAAAACTAATGAATCCTAAAATTTGAAATCAGAATGATCAACTTTAGGCCGTTTACAAAGAAAAAATGTATACAAAATACAACGAATAACATAAATAACACTTTAAAAAAAAAGTTTAAAAATGAATTGTTATCGATTTACACACTATTACATACATATAAAAATTTGAAGAAAAAATAATTTTTTCCCAGATGTTTCCAACTCTGTTTTGCACCAATTCGGTAGAAAGGCCCATATATGTACAGTACTGTGCAAAAGTCTTAGGCAGGTGTGAAGAAATGCTGCAAATAATTGATGCTGTTTTGAAGGCAAAGGTTGGTCACACCAAATATTGATTTCATTTAGGTTTTTCTTCTGTTCGCTCACTTTGCATTTTGTAAATCGATAAAAATAAACAATTCAATTTTATAATTTTGAAAGCATTCTTACTTTACAGCTTTTCTTCACACCTGCCTAAGACCTTTGCACAGTACTGTATGTTTTAGTGCATTTTTACCCTTACGCTGCTACTTCTACCTTTGTACTGCTGTGTCAAATTAAATTTCTCCCACAGAGATCAATAAAGGCTGATCATATCTTGTCAGTACAATAATAATTAGTGCAGCAGGCATGTTTAACAGGTCTTCGGACCCTTGCGCTGTCAGGTCATGCGCCAACCGTAACCTCGTTTCTGTACACCTGTAGGTAAATATGGCTCTGAATTGGCGTAGGTTACACAAAGGCTTTTCTGTCCTAATTTAAGTCAGCTATACAACAATCAATAGAGCGCAAACCTCGCAGCAGCAGTTTAGTTTCCCCATTATCACACGTCACAAAGATGCTGAGGACATCAAGATCACATGTTACAGACATCAAAGCCTCAATAGACATAATGGTGAAAAAAGCCTTATTTCACAAGGTTAAAGTGAAAAAGAATTCCTGTATCCGCCCCTTTATCCAGATCCACCCTAAAACTTAATTGTTTTTTGTTTTTTCCCCTGTCATATGCAGAACTCTCCTACCAAGTTTGATCAAAATCTGTTTGGGAGTTTTTGTGTAATCTGCTAACTGACAGACAAACAAACAGACAAAAACATAACCCCCTCCTCCTCCATAATCTTTTTCATAGACCTTACCTATAGAAAGGTTTCATTTGGTCCCTGTTGTGCTCTGCCTCTGATGTGTACATGGCTGAACTGAAGTCTGTCAGCTTGACTCTGTTGGGTCTTGATAAGTAATGCATGAACCATATATTCATTTCATTTATATTACCATGGATCACGCCAATGCTCCTCAATGCGTCCAAAGCTGTGGCAATCTGCAAGAACACAATAATACAATTCAGAGAGTGTTTCACAGATTAAAACTGACAGTGTTCAGTAGTTTGCTTTCTATCTGATTGTACTCTTCATCATACCTGTTGGATGATGCCTCTGATATCACTCAGATCCATAGGGTTAAGAGTGCGGTTGTCTGAAATGTATTTATGTAAACTGACACCCAATGGCTCAAACATCAGCATCTTTCCTGGGTTACGGCAACCAAGAAACTTGACTATGTTATGCTGGTCAAACTTTCGGCACATTAAATCTTCCATAATGGTAGCCTGGAGACACATGACAAGGTTGACATGATTAGTTGTTTACAGATAGTTAATATGTCCCCATGTATGAAAGTCAGGTAAAACATGTTTAAGCTGGATGATCTGCGAAAGCATTGAAAAGCAGAGAAGCTCATTGTTGTATTTTTGTGTAATATTAATGTTTTACTGAATAGCAATAGCTAAAGGGAATTGCTTTTTGCACCTAATGGCTATACAATCCCTATCACAGATTTTTGCGTCAAAATCAACAAAGTGACCCACCTCTTTGTCACGATTGTAGTTTTTATAGGTTGTAGTGTTTGTATAATATTTGATATAATCATAACATTCTCCATATATGTTTGACCCAATATCCAGGAGCCAATATTCTTGGAGATGATGTTTGAGATAGGGGTTAAGCTCTCGAAGGTTTGCAGTATCGATGAGTCTTCCATCACAGTCAGCACCTGAGGGACGATCAAGATCGTGGATGTCATGAAGAGGAGCGTCACCGATTTCCATGTTGAAGTCTCCCAAGAATTCATATTCATGCATCCTGTCAACGTTGGGATGTTGTCTGAAATAATGATGATCCATTCCGTTCAGTCTATGATTGTGGAGTTTTGCTCTGAAATCAGGTTTATGTTAACGTTAAGATGAGATTAAATATTATAAAGCCACAACAAATGCTGCATCAACAGTCAAAGCTTGACAGTTTTCAAAGCAAATATATATTACACTACACTACACTATACCACATTAGGTCTTTGATGTTATTGATATGGACATGGCAACAGCTGGAAACTAACACTCTCATTAAAATTGGCCCAATCAGAATGAAAATCCTTTCCTTCATTCATTTTCTGTAACCGCTTATCCTGTGTAGGGATGCTGGGGGGGGGTATTGCCTATTATTCAAGTAATACCTATTGCCTATTATTTATAGTGACACCTATTGCCTATTATTTATAGTGACACCTATTACCTATTATTTATAGTGACACCTATTACCTATTTTTTATAGTGACACCTATTACCTATTATTTATAGTAACACCTATTACCTATTATTTATAGTAACACCTATTACCTACTATTTATAGTAACACCTATTACCTATTATTTATAGTGACACCTATTGCCTATTTTTTATATTAACACATTTGACCTATTATTCATAGTAACACCTATTACCTATTATTTATAGTGACACCTATTACCTATTTTTTATAGTGACACCTATTACCTATTATTTATAGTAACACCTATTACCTATTATTTATAGTGACACCTATTACCTATTATTTATAGTGACACCTATTACCTATTATTTATAGTGACACCTATTACCTATTATTTATAGTGACACCTATTACCTATTATTTATAGTGACACCTATTGCCTATTATTTATAGTAACACATATTGCCTATAGTATCAGTGCCTGCTGAAGTGGATCAATCAGACTCAATCAAACTTAAAGGGAGAACTAGAAAATTAGTGTCCAGCAGAAATCGCTGTAATTTCATATTGCTATAAATAATTGCATTCTGGCACTCTGCTGTAAACATGTATTATTTCTACCTGATCGTACTGCAGCATGTCTGTGTATTGTTCAGATTTCACTGTAAATTTACAGCAGGTAAGTTTTAAAGTATGATCTGAACGCTGTAAGTACAAGCTGGTGCTGACATTCAAATCATAGCACTGGCATAGTTTCACACAGTTTGTTTCTATCGGTGTCTCTCCAGCAGTGGGAAAAGTTCCTGTAGAGAGATGAAGCTGCAGATTCTGTGGTTTTGCCGTTTTTCCTCTTGTATACTGTATTTTCCCCACAGCACCTTCACACATTTTCATGCCACTGTTTTCTTGTAAACCTCTCCTCTGTCTTAGCAGTCTATCGACAATGAAACAAGGACCAGTAGAACTTTGCATGTAGATTCTATGAGTATCTTAAAATTCCTTTTTCTTTTGTAATCAGCTTCCAGTGTTTCCTCCAAGATGCATGATCTTTAGGTATTTCTGCCCTAAATCTAACCCCCAGTCGTGGTTAAATGAGACTACTCGGGCACTCAGACAGCAATGCAGAAGAGCAGAGCGCAAATGGAAAAAAGATAAACTCCATGTGTCCTATGACATTTTAATTAACAGCCTTACTGAATATCAAAATGCTATTAAGGCTGCAAGGAACAAATGTTTCTCAGATTTAATCACAAGTCATTGTCATAGACCAATAATTCTTTTCAGTGTTACAAATTCTGTTATTAATCCCCTTACCCCAGAAGTATTTCTTCTTTAATGTGTGACACTTTCCAGAAATTCTTCCAAGAGAAGATTCTCAACTCAGATCGTTCTGCATCAATTCACTGTGATCCTATCAGCTTGCCCTCGTCCACAACTCCCTTTTTTCAGTTTGAACTGGTTTCCAATTTCAGTTAAAGACCAAACAAATGACAAATTAATGACTTTTCTAATATTGTCACAAGACATTTTGATACACAGTATATACAACATTCATTGACTGATTGATGTAATATTTCATCACAAAGACATGGTCATTTTAAAAAAATCCTCCGCCATGGGTGTATTTCATCAAAGACAGACGTGAGTTATTTTAGTTACATTTTTTAAAATGAAAAAAAAAACATGCTTAAAATTCCCAAAGTATCACAAGGCACCACTTCAGCAGAAAGATTTGTTGAAAAATATTGAATAGAAATCAAATCTGAGTCATGGTCCAGAAATTAAAATACCATACCCCCTCCTCACTTCACTCATTGTGAGGGAATAATAACAATGAGGATGAGTAACGTCAGAGGCAGATGATAATGCTAATAGGCTAATATGTTAGAGTTATAATTACAGGACTGACACATACACAAATACAGTACATTCAGTCTGTTTTCGTCACAATTGGAGAGTGTTTGCTGTTGGGACACTTCATGCAACATTTTCCATGTGGGTGGAAACAGTTCTGTCTGGACATCCAAGAATAGTTTGCACTGCAAACTTTCCTCACAGCAAAGTGACTGTAAGTCCTCAACCTTTATGGTGGAGTAGTGGTTAGCACTGTTTCCTCACAGCAAGAAGGTTTTGGGTTCAAATCCCACTGTGGACCTGGGACTTTTCTGTGTGGAGGTTGCTGACAGTTGGCTACATCCATGATAATAAAAGGAGAATTCATTTACAAACTCAATCAGCAGACCTTTTAAAGGTTCATGTTCACAAATTATCAGTGAGCTACGTCAAACACATGACTTACAGACTCTGTTGACACACATACACAAATACCTTCCATACTTCCTTATCAATTAAAAGTAGGTAAAATGTTCAAATTATGCTGATTTTATTTATGTATAAACGTCTATGGTGTTTATTTTCTGTGTGTAAAAACCACAATAAAACAAGTAGGCTACCTCACATGAAGCTAAATCCTAACAAAGCACAAGCAATTTAACCAGGGGAGCACATAAACCTTTGGTCTGGTTCTGAAAGGAGTTCCTGAAGATGTTGCTTGGTGCTCATCTTTTGCACTGCATGAAGCGGACAGGTCACTGTCATCACTACTAGGTTTATAGGTAGATATGCAATGCTTTACATAGTCCAGCTCAACTGTAAGAAGATGACTATAGAGAAAACAAAAGCTAAGGTAAAGTTTTGGGGTTAGTTTGGACTTAAAATTCTGTTTAAGATCACAAAAATATAGGTTTGTACATTTCAAAATAATATTGATTATTATTTTAATCAGATAGTCAGTTATGTAGATCTTTTTTTATCGCTTTATAATCACTCCCAGTTGTCTTCTTGTCACTTGTGCGAATCTAGTGACATAAAGAACTGACGGACTTTCGTCAGCTGGTCGGTGTGTTAATTAATTAATCAGCTGTTACCTCTCCATGTGCTCATTATTGCTACTTTCAGTGATCACTCCAGGTGTTGTGTGTCGCTCCCAAAGGACACATACATACCACAGCCATATGAGATACTGGATAAGGGTTTGTGAGCGGTGTCTTCTATATTATCTACGTCTGCAGGCACAATAGCTCTTTGTCTGCTTAAGTGAAACCAAAGAAACTAAACGTCACACACAGAACAAGCTTGGCCCGGAATGGCCTTCTGCACAGCTGTGTATGTCTGTGTGTATCTGCATCTACAAAAGAAAGAGAAAAACAACTGCTGGATCCGCCCCTATTGTTGCCCTCAGGTAAAAAAAACCCAAAACAGCAAAAAACTGTCTCCTGAAGGGCCTCTGTCTCCTGAAGGTGTGAGGGTCCACTGGCAGGACGACAGGTCGTCACCTGTCCCCGTGCCTCCGGTGTTGTGACTGTGCTCTCCGGTGGAGCTGGTCGGGGTGCTTCCTGGGCACTGGGCCCTGGGCCTGTTTGTTGTTCCGGGCCCACTGTGGTGCTGTGGGCCCCGTGTCCCAGATGTTCTGGCAGGTTGGCGAGACGGGCCGAGCAGTCCGGTTTCTGTTTGCCTTTTGGACTTCTTCTTCTCCTCCATATGTCTCTTAGTTGCCTCTGAAAATGAGAAGGACATTAAAAACCTCCACCATCCCCCAAATGCTCAACAATCATATATGGGCAGGGGTGACTGTTTCTTACCATCATCTCTGACAGCCAGTCTGATCTCAGGTGCAGCATGCGGAACAACTTTAACAGAGCTGATAATACGATCTGACTGACAGATAATTGATCACCTCTTGAACCTTCTCCGGTTGGGGGCCACAGGGGTACTGGCTCCAGAAGACACCTGGTCAGCCCTTGAAGTGCCCCTCTTTGTTTCAGAGAACTCACTTTCTGGGTGTCAGAATTCTGTTTTTTCAGCTGTTGCATACCTTTGAGGTTATTGACATGCATGAAAAATCACCAGAATGCAGTAAATTACTGTAATTAAAAAATACCCTCTGCTTGCAGCTGTCTTTTCAGTGTACAGGCTGTCAAACAAAACTCCAATCCAAAAGCATGAGTTTTATGCTAAAGCCATGTTTTTTACAGTTAACACTTAAGTCACCCCATCGATATGATCTTCTCTAAGGCAGATCCACAGTGAGGCCCATATTTACTCATTAACAGCTAATTTGTTATGAAGTGTTTGTCATCCTCTCTATGAATTGCCTCGAGCCACAGATCTCCTCGATTACTGTCTTTTGCTCTTTGGGTAGGAAAATAAAATTAGAAAGTTTTGTTTGATACAAAAATGTATTTCCTCTTGTTGGTAAAGTTGGATGTTTGTGTGCAGAATGATGTTACGTGCACTTTGACACCGTAAGGCTGTTTTCACATTTCATTTCTCTGCGCTCATATCTGCATCACAAATAGTTTTGGAAGCCAATTCTGGTCCAATATTCAACGTTTAGTTGTGTGCTGTGGAAACGTAAAGCCTCCAGTGCACATACACTGACAGGGGTCTGTTCAGTGAAGTTATAAAAACCCGTTGCCCAGCAGGAAAACTTGAGAAAATAACATTAGCATATTCATTGATTCTAGAATTATTGACAAGGTAGACAGAGCAGATGGCATTTTAAGGATTCTATTGAGAGAAAACATATCAGACACACATTAATGCTCCAGTCAGACTATTTATACAGTATATGACATTCATACATGTCTGGAAGAGATCTTGGAAAAGAAGCATGGCTCCTTTATGCTTTCCTCAGGGCTGTCCTCACAGTCAAGACAGTGACCAGAGAAGGGGAGGAGGTTAGAAAAGAAGCTGCCAATGTTGCAGTAAATTTACACTGTAGGTTCATGTTTGGTAATGAATGAACTGCAGCTCGAGAAAAGGAGAGAAGTTCCACAACTGCCAGGTAAAGTAAAGGTGGTTAGCTAATGGTTATC
This sequence comes from Chaunax sp. Z400, assembly GCA_037577475.1. Taxonomy (NCBI): domain Eukaryota; kingdom Metazoa; phylum Chordata; class Actinopteri; order Lophiiformes; family Chaunacidae; genus Chaunax; species Chaunax sp. Z400. The sequence continues at coordinate 10,208,897 of CM075196.1, forward strand.
TATCATTCTGTGCTCTGTCTCTGGATGCACCTACATTACACCACAGGCTACTGTATCGTCCTATAATAGTAGGCTATTAGCCTAGTATTAGCAGTTGTGTATTTGTGTCATAAATGTATGGTGGCCAGCGCACATGGACTTAAAATACCAGAAACATGGTTTGTCAGAAAACAACACAACTTCCTGCACCAATATTACATTACAAACAATGAAGACTGTCTAAACCACAACTATAATCAGACATAAAATGTTTTCTTTCTAAAACATTGTGTCATGAATCTGCTCTCAGCCCCTTCCCCTTCTCCAGACCCTTCTCACTTCAACCAGACATGCTCAGACATGCAGTCCTCTAGCTGTCCACCAGACATGCAGTCCTCTAGCTGTCCACCAGATTTCCTCAGACTTTCCTTCTTTTCCCCATCACCTGAGCTTCCTCATCTCCCCACAATTTGTCATCAGCCTGGTCTTGGTTCACACTTTCAACATGGGAGAAATGCTCTGGAGTGTCTTCGAGTGGCTCATAAAAAGGCTCACATTGTTCCATTAACTCAACTTTGGTCAAAGTGAAGCACTGTTCATCTTTGAGCTCCAACATGGTCTGTGGCAAGTCTTCCATCAGTGGCGCTGGAACATATCTGTCAGCATATCTCGCATCAAGGGCTAGAACTGCTGGTTTCAATCCAGAGGCCAGCAGTTTGTCGAAACATTGGCGCAGTTCTTCTTCTGTAGGAGGTGGAATGTGATGGAAGCCTAGAAGATGTGGTGAAACTTTTTGAATATCCGCATCAGCGGACTTTGAAACTGTTTGATCGAGAAGTCTCTTTTTTGATTTAGCTGAAGTGAAATCAATGTCTCGTACTTCAGCATAAGGCACTTTGTCAATGGCACTTGGTAGCTGCCAGTCTGCTTTTTCTTGTTTGACTGTTTTTGATTTTAAATTCTTCACTCCAGCCTCTACAGAAAAGAGAAAGGCGCCTACGTGGGAGCAAGCCTCACCCAGTGCTGCCATGCAATCACAGTGAGCCACAAGAACCTTCCCAGATTTCTCAGCAATTAACCAAGGGCGGAGTGGGGCCCCACTCATCCTCTGGGAAGGCCTAACCTGTAAAAAAAAAGACCAAAACTCTTGTGACATATATCAATTTCTGCCATACTCAGATAATGTTCCAATTAATTATGCTATTTATTATATATTTATGTCGAGTAATGTATTGATTTAAATGGGATTTACACCCTTCTGGCTCCAGTACACTCAAAGTCCATTAATTAAGGGCAAGGGGTGTACAGTACAGGAGAAGGAGTGGGGCAAATACTATACCAGTAAACCCCTCTATAAACACATGCAACCAAATTACCATTTATGCAAAATTTACCTAAGTATGGAAACATACACGTGCTGTGCCTAGTTTTAACGAGGATATACAATTTATGATATAAAATCATACTACCTCTGTAGCACGTTTCCGGTATAACAAGTCAACCACTCTCCTAAAAACGAATATGGACTACATTTCTGGGGATTTTGGACTACAATCTAGAATCTACTCACCCTGGCAGACATAAGACACAGATCATTTTTCTGAATACATCCAACGTTCTTCACCCAACCGGACAGGAAGTGATTGTAGGCTGTCAAACTCTTGATATCTTGAAAGTCTTCCCAAGTGTACGCACTTTGTTTAGTAACTAAGTAATTAATGATGTCATCATATGTGATTTCGGGCCATAAGCTCACATCTGCAGACCACTCTCTTTTGTCCACCTCGTACGGATCGGTATTGCCGACTAAACTTATCTTCTCGTGATATCTCGCTTTTACAGTTGGCTCTAGGGTGTCCACGTAGCTTAATTTCACAAGTTGTATTACGTGAGGCAAGCTATTACACGTAGAAGCCATTGTGCTTACCGCTGAAGGAACCCGCTACTATTTATGTTTTGTTGACCTAAGCAATGGCGGCCCGGGAGAAAGAATCATGGGAAATTTTCTTCTTCGTCGTCTTCTTCTTCTTCTTCTGTGATTTTTAACAGCAGCCAGCATCCTTGTTGTTGCATTACTGTAATCCTCTGGATCATAGCATCATTACATCAGGGTTATATTCTTTGAATTGATCTTTGAAAAATTCTAGAAGTGCTTTCCTTCCTATTCTACGGAGCCCCTAAAGTTCCACCAGGGGAATTTTGTGCGCTCAAGTTATCATCTTGTGGGAACAAGATAATTATCTTGTGCGCACAAGTTATCTTATAATTATCATGTGCGAACAAGTTATTATCTTATAATTATCATGTGCGAACAAGTTATTTTCTTGTAATTATCATGTGCGAACAAGTTATTATCTTGTGGGAATAAGATAATGTTTTTGTGAGAACAAGATGAATTACTGATCATTCATTAGCGTCTTTTCAGATGAATAAAAAGAGAGGCTCCATACAATTCCGTTCATCCTGAGTTCCAAAATACTACTTGATATTTCATTTTAACCCATCTCCCTCATTTATTTATACATCTCTCTCTGCCATATATTGCCTGCATGATGTAAATCTTTGTTATTCTGTTTCTGGTTGTTTACATTCTTGACGTAGCCCAGTACGATGCTTTCCTATAACCTTCAGTGTACTGTTTAGGTTAGTACGTCCAAGTCACATTCTAGTTATTACTTCTTCCCTTTCCCACTCTCCTCCCTTGCTATGGTGTATTGTACTATTCATGTTGCTCACTAATGAATAAAGGTGCCTTGCTTTTGTCTCTTGCTCCAAAAGTTTAATATCTATATCAATATTTCTTTTTTTTTACTACTTTTTTGGCCAATTTGTCCACCATTTCATTAATTGGGATATCAATCTGTGCTGGGACCCATATTAATAAGATACCCCTTCTTGCTACTTCACTGATTGCAAACAGAATCTCATAAATTAGCTCCTGTCGACTCCAAGATGTCAATCCCTATACTCTTGATCACTAATATCGAGTGACTGCACACCAACACCTTATAGGATTGAGTCTGTTCTGTCTATTGTACCACCATCAGTATAGCATATAATTCTCCTGTGAATACGTTCTAGAAATTTGATGTTCTTTTAAATTTCTTGACATTCCACCTCTGGACTACAATAGCAGCTCCTGTAGCACCTGTTTCAGGATCTGTTGACCCATCAGTAAAAATAAGAACATGCTCTCTGTAGTTTTCTCTTATGTGACAATAATATTCATTTGCCATATCTAGATTTCCACTTTCTGATTTTGTCTCAAGCTATTCTAAATTAATTTTAGGGCCCTCTAACTTTGAACTCTTAGACGCAGACCTATATACTTGCATATACCCCTCTTGATAAAATTGATGAATTAGTCTCTGCCCCAATTTTGAACCCAAGAACTGTAAACTTTTAACTCTCTCCTGACTATTTACGTTTTTTTTCTTAACAGAAAATCCAAAACCCCATCTCCTTCCTCAATCCCCTACCTGATTTATCGCTTCCTGAACTTTCACCATCATCTGCAAACAACAATATCCCAATTCCTGGCTGATTATTCTTATTATTAGTAAAATAATTCATCATTTTTTCTATAATAGTAAATAAAATTGGACTTTTCACACTATCTTGAGGTGTCCCATTTTCAACCATACACTCTTTGGAAATTACAGGACCTACTTTAACTTGAATGCTTCTCTCATTAAAAAAAATGCTCCTGATGAGGGCTAATTTTAATTCTGCCAAGAAGTTTTACTTTTGCATCTGTTGTTTTTTTTTGTCTGTCTGTCTGTTAGCAGGATTACACAAAAAACTACTCGATGGATGTTCATGAAACTAGATGGGACAGTTGAGCATGTGGCAGGGAAGAACCTGTTCAATTTCGAAGTGGATCTGGATAAAGGGGAGGATTCGGGAAGCCTTTGTGGTGCATTCAGGATCTTCCTGTGAAGACTGTGACGTCTTGTTCATGCCAGTCTCTAAACTAAACACACAGATGGAAATTTAATCCTGTTATCATGACATCTGAAAGAATCCTTTAAACCTCACTAAGAGGTGATCATGATTGTCATGACCAGAGGAAGTCTTCTCACCTGTCTGGACTCTCCACAGCTACCGTCCCCAGTGAGTTCTCAGGTGCAGCAGGCCGAACCCTGACCACACCTGATGGTAAGACGATCTTCTTTAACCTGGAGAAGAAGCGCAAGAACCAATTCTTCTTCTTCTTCTCTGTCTGTGTCCCGTTTGCCTCTGAGAATGAAAATTACATTGAAAACGTCCACCATCCTCCAAATGCTCAACAGTCATACATGAGCAGAGGAGACTGTTTCTTACTAGATATGGTGGAATCCTCACATATGGAAGCCTTTGTGGTGCATTCAGGGACTTCCACTGAAGACTGTGACGTCTTGTTCATGCAAGTCTCTAAACTAAACACACAGATAGAAATATATTCCTGTTATCATGACATCTGAAAGAATCCTTTAAACCTCACTAAGAGGTGATCATGATTGTCATGACCAGAGGAAGTCTTCTCACCTGTCTGGACTCTCCACAGCTACCGTCCCCAGTGAGTTCTCAGGTGCAGCAGGCCGAACCCTGACCACACCTGATAGTAAGACGATCTTCTTTATCCTGGAGAAGAAACGCAAGAACCAATTCTTCTTCTTCTTCTCCATCTGTGCAGCATTGGTGTCTGAAAATGAAAAGGACATTAAAAACATCCACCATCCTCCAAATGCTCAACAGTCATACATGAGCAGAGGAGACTGTTTCTTACTAGATATGGTGGAATCCTCACATATGGAAGCCTTTGTGGTGCATTCAGGGACTTCCACTGAAGACTGTGACGTCTTGTTCATGGCAGTCTGCAAACTAAACACACAGATAGAAATGTATTCCTGTTATCATGACATCTGAAAGAATCCTCTAAACATCACTGAGAGGTGATCATGATTGTCATGACCAGAAGAAGTCTTCTCACCTTTTTGTTCTCTCCACAGACATAAACAGTGAATTCTCTAAGACGATCTTCTTTATCCTGGAGAAGAAGCGCAAGAACCAATTCTTCTTCTTCTTCTTCTTCTTCTTCTTCTCTATCATTTCAACCGACCGGTTTATGACTGAAAATGAAAAGGACATTAAAAACATCCACCATCCTCCAAATGCTCAACAGTCATACATGAGCAGAGGAGAATGTTTCTTACCAGGTGAGGGGTACTCCCCCCAGCCAAGGGCTTTAACGTCCAACCATGGCGGTCTTTGCCAACTAAACACACAGATAGAAATTTATTCCTGTTATCATGACATCTGAAAGAATCATCTAAACCTCACTGAGAGGTGATCATGATTGTCATGACCAGAAGAAGTCTTCTCACCTTGAGATATGCCGTACATGCATATATGATGAGTAAGCTCTTTCCTCAAAGTAATTATCTATTGACAAACGGTTATCGTCTCTCTTCTCAAACCTGGAGAAGAAGCTCAAGGATGAAATCTCCTTTGTCCTCTTGTGCATTATTGCAGCTAACAGGTATGTGACTGAAAATGACAAGGACATTAAAAACATCCACCATCCTCCAAATGCTGAACAATCATACATGTGCAGAGGAGACTGTTTCTTACTAAAGTCTATGTGTGTGGGAGTCTCTGTGGTGCATTCAGGGACTTCCATTGAAGACTTCTTCATGCCAGTCTGCGAACTAAACACACAGATAGAAATATATTCCTGTTATCATGACATCTGAAAGAATCCTCTAAACCTCACTGAGAGGTGATCATGATTGTCATGACCAGAAGAAGTCTTCTCACCTTAGTCTATCCTGCCCATACAAATGCAGTGAGTGCTGTAAGTCCTCTAAGATCAAACTGTATATGTCTCTCTTCTTAAACCTGGAGAAGAAGCGCAAGAACCAATTCTTCTTCTTCCTCTCCAACAGTGCACCATCCATGCATTTGGCTGAAAATGAAAAGGACATTAAAACCATCCACCATCCTCCAAATGCTCAACAATCATACATGAGCAGAGGAGACTGTTTCTTACCAGATCTGATGTAGCCCTCCAATGTGGAAGCCTTTTTGGTGAAAGCAGGGACTTTCACTAAAGACTGTGACATCTTGTTCATGCCAGTCTGCAAACTAAACACACAGATAGAAATGTATTCCTGTTATCGTGACATCTGAGAGAATCCTCTAAACCTCACTGAGAGGTGATCATGACTGTCATGACCAGAAGAAGTCTTCTCACCTTAGTTTATGCTGCGCACACAAATACTCTGTGTACTGTACGTCCTCTAAGTAATCATCTAAGAACAAACTGTATATGTCTCTCTTCTTAAACCTGGAGAAGAAGCGCAAGAACCAATTCTTCTTCTTCTTCTTCTTCTTCCTCTTCAACAGTGCACCATACATGTGTCTCACTGAAAATGAAAAGGACATTAAAAACATCCACCATCCTCCAAATGCTCAACAGTCATACATGAGCAGAGGAGACTGTTTCTTACTAGCTGTGTAGGTGCCCTCCCAGTCAACGGCTTCAACGTCATCCCATGGCGGTTTTTGCCAACTAAACACACAGATAGAAATGTATTCCTGTTATCATGACATCTGAAAGAATCCTCTAAACCTCACTAAGAGGTGATCATGATTGTCATGACCAGAGGAAGTCTTCTCACCTTTTTGGTCTCTCCACAGACATAAACAGTGAATTCTCTAAGACGATCTTCTTTATCCTGGAGAAGAAGCGCAAGAACCAATTCTTCTTCTTCTTCTTCTTCTCTGTCAGTGTGGTGCATTCAGGGGCTTCCTGAGCTGCACCAGGCTGAACCCTGACCACACCTGATGGTAAAGTTGTAGGAGGTGGACTGCAGTGGACTTCAGGAGTTGTGATGCAGTCTGGTTGGTAATAGGAGTCATCACGGTCTTCCAACAAAACACACACGGACTTTATCCTAGAGAAGCGATAGAAGGAATTCTCCCTCTCCCACTTAATAAATGGGTGATTGAGGACTTCTCTGGGAGTGATCCTCTGAGTTGCATCCCTTTCCAACATGGCTTTTGCGAGCTCGATACACTCCACTGCCTCCTCAGCTTCTGCCTCGTTCATGTATTGCAGACACATCTGTTAGAGGTAACAACGGTTAAATCCACCATTAGTTGAGTCATTCTCATGATTCATGACAAGACAGTCAATCATTGTAACGATGAGAGTAACTGAACACTTACTTCTCTCAGCGTATCCAGAGTTACACAACCAAAGGGTTTAAGGAGGGTCGGTAACTAAAAGAAAGTTTAATGTATTTGTATGTATTATTCACTCAATAAATCAATCTTTAAACTGTCGAGAAATGTGAACATGTTATCTTAATGACAATTTAGAAGTTTGGTGGTGGTACCTTGTCATTGAACAAGTTGAAAGACTGGAAAATGTTTTCTCCAGCACGACAACCATTGATTTGTCTATATCTTGAGACTTGAACATAGGTCGTCATCTGCAGATAAAACACAGCCTCACATCATGATATGCAACAGAAATGCTTCTTTTTTTTTCCTCTGTCAAGATGCTAATGCTGTTCTAAGCAGCTAGATATAGCCACCATTATTAGCAGGTGAAAAGAAGTGAGGCTGGCCCTTCAGGTGATGAAGGTGCAGCAGCAGCCTCCTCGATATCTTTGAAATAGACTGAACAGCAAAAAAAGACACAGATTACTCTAGAGATCTTACCACATAGTTATGATGTCCCAAATCAAACAGGGAACAGCAGGTGATCATCAGGGCCATGACACATCCCAGACACCACATGTCAATGGCCTCAGAAAGTGGCTGGCGTAAATCAAAATCTACTTCCACAAAACGTGGCTGACCATCCATTTCTGGGGCCCTAAACATGGAAGAAATAAAGAATGTGTTTGTGACATATTTTAAAGATTTTAAAAAATGGAAGCACATGGAGCATCTTACAAATGAAAAGAAAAGGAAGTATGGACAGGAAAGACCAGCTGCTTTTTATGATAAATCTGTAAAGTACTAAGTCACTCCAGAAACAACAGATCCTTCACCCTCTTTACTGTCAATATTATTATCACTCTATATTGTTTTCTTTATTTTTTATTCTATTATATATGGGCCATTCTACCGAAAGCATTTAAGAATTCAAACCTTAGATGTATACTGAGATTCTTCCATTATCTATTGAAACCCCATATATTTGAGATAGCAGTAAGCTTAATATATAAATAACATCATCATTTAGGGTACTTACAATTGGGAGGTGGCTGTCCTGAACCCTACCCCCTAAATTTCAACGTATGTGAATAATACTTAAATGATTTTTGTAAAACTTTCCATTATTGTTTTTTAAAAGATCTTTTGGTGTATTTTGAAAGTGAAGTTAAAAAAACCACAATAATTTTATACTTTTTTGAAAATCATGAAACTTTATGTAAAAATGTTGTCCCGCACTTTTCATGTCACTACCATAACAGAATTAGTTTTAGTCCATGGGCTGAGGCTGATTTTAGCTACACCCCTAGATTTTTAATCAGGAGGTATGTTAGAGTCCCCCATCCCTCATGGCTACATGGTAAGTAGACAGCTCCCATAATTTTGAAGAAAAATGTGTTCAAAAGTCTCAAAATCAGCATGTAACTTTAAGGAGCGTCACTACCGAGCACCCTTTTTCTGTAATGAAGCACACTTTTTTGAGTGTTATTCCTTTAAATTTAGTTTTTATGTGTGTACAACTGATGGACACTGTGCTAGCTAACCATCTGCTTTAGCATCTTTGAGATAAGCTCAAAATTATCTAAAATTGTCACTACTGAGACAGTCACAACCATAACATTTGGTGTGTCAGTTTCGGTTGTGACATGATTGTTTCGGTAGTGACAAAAGGGATCACTTATTCCTTTATTTGATGGGGGGGATAAAAAAAGAAATTCCTCATAGATATGCGTATGTGCCTATGTGCAACATTTATGAGTTCTGAATTATTTTTAGTAACATAAAATGTTGTCAGTCTGATCCATTTGTGGCAAACAAAATATTGTGGTCACTACCGAAACATGACTGTCACTACCGAAATTGTGCAGTCACAACTGAAACATGGGTTGTTTTTTGGGATGTTTTGTCAAAAAAGAAAGTAAATTGAATAATTAACGAAGATGTAATGATATTGTTTGGTTCGATGTATGTTAAAACTAATGAATCCTAAAATTTGAAATCAGAATGATCAACTTTAGACCATTTACAAAGAAAAAATGTATACAAAATACAACGAATATCATAAATAACACTTTAAAAAAAAGTTTAAAAATGAATTGTTATCGATTTACACACTATTACATACATATAAAAATTTGAAGAAAAAATAATTTTTTCCCAGATGTTTCCAACTCTGTTTTGCACCAATTCGGTAGAAAGGCCCATATATGTACAGTACTGTGCAAAAGTCTTAGGCAGGTGTGAAGAAATGCTGCAAATAATTGATGCTGTTTTGAAGGCAAAGGTTGGTCACACCAAATATTGATTTCATTTAGGTTTTTCTTCTGTTCGCTCACTTTGCATTTTGTAAATCGATAAAAATAAACAATTCAATTTTATAATTTTGAAAGCATTCTTACTTTACAGCTTTTCTTCACACCTGCCTAAGACTTTTGCACAGTACTGTATGTTTTAGTGCATTTTTACCCTTACGCTGCTACTTCTACCTTTGTACTGCTGTGTCAAATTAAATTTCTCCCACAGAGATCAATAAAGGCTGATCATATCTTGTCAGTACAATAATAATTAGTGCAGCAGGCATGTTTAACAGGTCTTCGGACCCTTGCGCTGTCAGGTCATGCGCCAACCGCAACCTCGTTTCTGTACACCTGTAGGTAAATATGGCTCTGAATTGGCGTAGGTTACACACAGGCTTTTCTGTCCTAATTTAAGTCAGCTATACAACACTCAATAGAGTGCAAACCTCGCAGCAGCAGTTTAGTTTCCCCATTATCACACGTCACAAAGATGCTGAGGACATCAAGGTCACATGTTACAGACATCAAAGCCTCAATAGACATAATGGTGAAAAAAGCCTTATCTCACAAGGTTAAAGTGAAAAAGAATTCCTGTATCTGCCCCTTTATCCAGATCCACCCTAAAACTTAATTTTTAGTTTTAATTTAATTTTTAAAACTTAGTTTTTTGTTTTTTCCCCTGTCATATGCAGAACTCTCCTACCAAGTTTGATCAAAATCTGTTTGGGAGTTTTTGTGTAATCTGCTAACTGACAGACAAACAAACAGACAAAAACATAACCCCCTCCTCCTCCATAATCTTTTTCATAGACCTTACCTATAGAAAGGTTTCATTTGGTCCCTGTTGTGCTCTGCCTCTGATGTGTACATGGCTGAACTGAAGTCTGTCAGCTTGACTCTGTTGGGTCTTGATAAGTAATGCACGAACCATATATTCATTTCATTTATATTACCATGGATCACGCCAATGCTCCTCAATGCGTCCAAAGCTGTGGCAATCTGCAAGAACACAATAATACAATTCAGAGAGTGTTTCACAGATTAAAACTGACAGTGTTCAGTAGTTTGCTTTCTATCTGATTGTACTCTTCATCATACCTGTTGGATGATGCCTCTGATATCACTCAGATCCATAGGGTTAAGAGTGCGGTTGTCTGAAATGTATTTATGTAAACTGACACCCAATGGCTCAAACATCAGCATCTTTCCTGGGTTACGGCAACCAAGAAACTTGACTATGTTATGCTGGTCAAACTTTCGGCACATTAAATCTTCCATAATGGTAGCCTGGAGACACATGACAAGGTTGACATGATTAGTTGTTTACAGATAGTTAATATGTCCCCATGTATGAAAGTCAGGTAAAACATGTTTAAGCTGGATGATCTGCGAAAGCATTGAAAAGCAGAGAAGCTCATTGTTGTATTTTTGTGTAATATTAATGTTTTACTGAATAGCAATAGCTAAAGGGAATTGCTTTTTGCACCTAATGGCTATACAATCCCTATCACAGATGTTTGCGTCAAAATCAACAAAGTGACCCACCTCTTTGTCACGATTGTAGTTTTTATAGGTTGTAGTGTTTGTATAATATTTGATATAATCATAACATTCTCCATATATGTTTGACCCAATATCCAGGAGCCAATATTCTTGGAGATGATGTTTGAGATAGGGGTTAAGCTCTCGAAGGTTTGCAGTATCGATGATTCTTCCATCACAGTCAGCACCTGAGGGACGATCAAGATCGTGGATGTCATGAAGAGGAGCGTCACCGATTTCCATGTTGAAGTCTCCCAAGAATTCATATTCATGCATCCTGTCAACGTTGGGATGTTGTCTGAAATAATGATGATCCATTCCGTTCAGTCTATGATTGTGGAGTTTTGCTCTGAAATCAGGTTTATGTTAACGTTAAGATGAGATTAAATATTATTAAGCAACAACAAATGCTGCATCAACAGTCAAAGCTTGACAGTTATCAAAGCAAATATATACTACACTACACTATACCACATTAGGTCTTTGATGTTATTGATATGGACATGGCAACAGCTGGAAACTAACACTCTGATTAAAATTGGCCCAATCAGAATGAAAATCCTTTCCTTCATTCATTTTCTGTAACTGCTTATCCTGTGTAGGGATGCTGGGGGGTATTGCCTATTATTCAAGTAATACCTATTGCCTATTATTTATAGTGACACCTATTACCTATTAGTTATAGTGACACCTATTACCTATTTTTTATAGTAACACCTATTACCTATTATTTATAGTGACACCTATTACCTATTATTTATAGTGACACCTATTACCTATTATTTATAGTAACACCTATTACCTATTAGTTATAGTGACACCGATTACCTATTATTTATAGTGACACCTATTACCTATTATTTATAGTGACACCTATTACCTATTATTTATAGTAACACCTATTACCTATTATTTATAGTAACACCTATTACCTATTATTTATAGTAACACCTATTACCTATTATTTATAGTGACACCTATTACCTATTATTTATAGTGACACCTATTACCTATTATTTATAGTAACACCTATTACCTATTATTTATAGTGACACCTATTACCTATTTTTTATAGTGACACCTATTACCTATTATTTATAGTAACACCTATTACCTATTTTTTATAGTGACACCTATTACCTATTATTTATAGTAACACCTATTACCTATTATTTATAGTAACACCTATTACCTATTATTTATAGTAACACCTATTACCTATTATTTATAGTGACACCTATTACCTATTATTTATAGTGACACCTATTACCTATTATTTATAGTAACACCTATTACCTATTATTTATAGTGACACCTATTGCCTATTATTTATAGTAACACCTATTACCTATTATTTATAGTAACACCTATAACCTATTATTTATAGTAACACATATTGCCTATTATTTATAGTAACACCTATTACCTATTATTTATAGTGACACCTATTGCCTATTATTTATAGTAACACCTATTACCTATTATTTATAGTGACACCTATTACCTATTATTTATAGTAACACCTATTACCTATTATTTATAGTAACACCTATAACCTATTATTTATAGTAACACATATTGCCTATTATTTATAGTAACACATATTGCCTATAGTATCAGTGCCTGCTGAAGTGGATCAATCAGACTTAATCAAACTTAAAGGGAGAACTAGAAAATTAGTGTCCAGCAGAAATCGCTGTAATTTCATATTGCTATAAATAATTGCATTCTGGCACTCTGCTGTAAACATGTATTATTCTACCTGATCGTACTGCAGCATGTCTGTGTATTGTTCAGATTTCACTGTAAATTTACAGCAGGTAAGTTTTAAAGTATGATCTGAACGCTGTAAGTACAAGCTGGTGCTGACATTCAAATCATAGCACTGGCATAGTTTCACACAGTTTGTTTCTATCGGTGTCTCTCCAGCAGTGGGAAAAGTTCCTGTAGAGAGATGAAGCTGCAGATTCTGTGGTTTTGGCGTTTTTCCGCTTGTATACTGTATTTTCCCCACAGCACCTTCACACATTTTCATGCCACTGTTTTCTTGTAAACCTCTCCTCTGTCTTAGCAGTCTATCGACAATGAAACAAGGACCAGTAGAACTTTGCATGTAGATTCTATGAGTATCTTAAAATTCCTTTTTCTTTTGTAATCAGCTTCCAGTGTTTCCTCCAAGATGCATGATCTTTAGGTATTTCTGCCCTAAATCTAACCCCCAGACGTGGTTAAATGAGACTACTCGGGCACTCAGACAGCAATGCAGAAGAGCAGAGCGCAAATGGAAAAAAGATAAACTCCAGTTGTTTGCTGTTGGGACACTTCATGCAACATTTTCCATGTGGGTGGAAACAGTTCTGTCTGGACATCCAAGAATAGTTTGCACTGCAAACTTTCCTCACAGCAAAGTGACTGTAAGTCCTCAACCTTTATGGTGGAGTAGTGGTTAGCACTGTTTCCTCACAGCAAGAAGGTTTTGGGTTCAAATCCCACTGTGGACCTGGGACTTTTCTGTGTGGAGGTTGCTGACAGTTGGCTACATCCATGATAATAAAAGGAGAATTCATTTACAAACTCAATCAGCAGACCTTTTAAAGGTTCATGTTCACAAATTATCAGTGAGCTACGTCAAACACATGACTTACAGACTCTGTTGACACACATACACAAATACCTTCCATACTTCCTTATCAATTAAAAGTAGGTAAAATGTTCAAATTATGCTTATTTTATTTATGTATAAACGTCTATGGTGTTTATTTTCTGTGTGTAAAAACCACAATAAAACAAGTAGGCTACTTCACATGAAGCTAAATCCTAACAAAGCACAAGCAATTTAACCAGGGGAGCACATAAACCTTTGGTCTGGTTCTGAAAGGAGTTCCTGAAGATGTTGCTTGGTGCTCATCTTTTGCACTGCATGAAGCGGACAGGTCACTGTCATCACTACTAGGTTTATAGGTAGATATGCAATGCTTTACATAGTCCAGCTCAACTGTAAGAAGATGACTATAGAGAAAACAAAAGCTAAGGTAAAGTTTTGGGGTTAGTTTGGACTTAAAATTCTGTTTAAGATCACAAAAATATAGGTTTGTACATTTCAAAATAATATTGATTATTATTTTAATCAGATAGTCAGTTATGTAGATCTTTTTTTATCGCTTTATAATCACTCCCAGTTGTCAGTTAACATTGGTAAAAAGAGAAAGACACAGACTAGAACTCTCCCCTCATTATATGAGAGGACAAATTGAGGGTAATCTTCATAAATCTTGTTCTCTTAGCTTGGTGTAAGATTTAGTATAGTGAAACACCACATTGCTTAATTAATGCATTGAATTATGGCTAAGCATTTCTTTTTTGATATTGCTTTACCTTGCATGTAAAAATCTGGAAGCTATCATGTATTGATTTCTTTTTCATCATTAGTCTTTTAATAAGTTTGATGATTTGTACAATTAGACTGACACATGTATTTGCTTTTTAGGATGAGTGAGAAGCAACCCAGGAGGGAGCAGGGACTCTGGTGGCAGTGGTCAGTGAGGAGGAGGCGCCTGCAGGAGTTCCTTTTGAAACCCATCACGTGTCGATCATCCTCGAGGATCAGGTTGTAATGTCTCACAGATCATGGACCGATTCAGTGGTTGTTTTGTTTGGACTGATCTATGCTCTCCATTTGAGCTAGCCGAGAGGCTAGGTGGCTTCTTTGAGTTCATCCAGGTTGTCCTCTTAGAGCTTGATGATGGGAAAAAGCAGCTCAAACCTAAGAGACAGGCCTTGCGAAATGAGCTGGAGTAAATTTGTCAACAGGTTTCATTGTTGAAGGTCAACAGTGTTTAAAAAAAAACCTTTTGGCTTGCATGCCAATTGTCAAAAACTGGTAAACTAAACTAATAAAAACTATAAACTAATAAATGGTTTAAGTTGGGTCACATATCTGTGTCTGTATTGTGTTAATGCAACTTATATGGTTGAAGGCAATGGGTTTCCTCAAATGAATTGAATAGTTAAAAGCTGTCAAAACTTAAATGTAATACTTTACTTTAGTGGAAGAAAACTAAGTAACTTCAACTTAAATAATACATTTGTGTAAAGAAGATCCATTTATGTTATTGGTACTTAATTCAGATCAGTTCAATTAACACGTAGTAATTTTGTAGAAAGTTTTACATATGAGTGTAAAATACTTAATATTTTTGAGTTCAGTTAACTGAATGGAAAGGTTCTATTAACTTTATTTACCTAAGTTACCTTAACAAACAATACTAGAGTTACTTGTACTTAAATCAAAGTTTTTCATACTTGAATTATTTTAGTTAATAAAGCTAAATGGTTCAAGGCAATCTGTTTCCTCAAACAGTTTGAGTTGAACTAACTTGTCAGGTTTTACAGTGTGCTATTACCTATTATTTATAGTAACAGCTATTGCTTATTATTATTTATAATAACACCTATTCATTTCTTACAGTTGACTCTGCTACCACAGTGGGTTCTCTCAGTGACGCACAGATGATGGTGTTTGTTAAGTCTTTATTAACAAACATTTTCTTTGCAGCTTTAACACAGACGGGTTCCTCACGCTCTCGTATCTTCACCAAGACCAGATTCAGGTTTACACCGGAAAAGTGAGACCACTTTGTTTGGCCTGACTTTTCTGGTGTCTCCAAATCTTGACGCTCAAACAGGTTTTTTTCACGGGTTTAGGCCGTCCATCCTGACGAAGATACAAAAACCAATGACTCTCTGTTCGTGACTGCAGATCTGGGCTCTAGAAAAATCATCTGAACCACTACTACTTCTTCTTCTTCTTCGTCTTCATCGTCTTCATCGTCTTCTTCTTCTTCTTTTTCTGGATCTGGGCCTCGAGCTCTACCACCTGGGGCGTCATGACCCTCTCATTCTCCTCGCCCTCCTGCTGATTCTTCAGCAGATCCTTTTTAAGGGCCTCTGTCTCCTGAAGGTGTGAGGGTCCACTGGCAGGAGGACAGGTCGTCACCTGTCCCCGTGCCTCCGGTGGTGTGACTGTGCTCTCCGGTGGAGCTGGTCGGGGTGCTTCCTGGGCACTGGGCCCTGGGCCTGTTTGTTGTTCCGGGCCCACTGTGGTGCTGTGGGCCCCGTGTCCCAGATGTTCTGGCAGGTTGGCGAGACGGGCCGAGCAGTCCGGTTTCTGTTTGCCTTTTGGACTTCTTCTTCTCCTCCATATGTCTCTTAGTTGCCTCTGAAAATGAGAAGGACATTAAAAACCTCCACCATCCCCCAAATGCTCAACAATCATATATGGGCAGGGGTGACTGTTTCTTACCATCATCTCTGACAGCCAGTCTGATCTCAGGTGCAGCATGCGGAACAACTTTAACAGAGCTGATAATACGATCTTCCCTTTCCTGGAGAAGAAGCGCAAGAACTGTTTCCTCTTGATGATCTCCATTATCCTGGAGAAGAAGCGCATAAACTGTTTCCTCTTCTTCCCCTTCTGTGTGCCGTTGGTGTCTGAAAATGAAAAGGACATTAAAAACCTCCTCCATCCTCCAAATGCTCAACAATCATAGCAGCAATGCACAACAATCATCATGAGCAGAGGAGACTGTTTCTTACCAGATGTGGTGGAGACCTTACATATGGAAACCTTTGTGGTACATTCAGGGACTTCTACTGAAGACTGTGAAGTCTTGTTAATGCCAGTCTGCGAACTAGAGTCCTCACATATGGAAACCTTTGTGGTGCATTCAGGGACTTCTACTGAAGACTGTGAAGTCTTGTTAATGCCAGTCTGCGAACTAGAGTCCTCACATATGGAAGCCTTTGTGGTGCATTCAGGGACTTCTACTGAAGACTGTGAAGTCTTGTTAATGCCAGTCTGCGAACTAGAGTCCTCACATATGGAAGCCTTTGTGGTGCATTCAGGGACTTCTACTGAAGACTGTGACGTCTCGTTAATGCCAGTCAGCAAACTAAAGTCATATATGGAAGACCCGGAATCCTTCCTCACCCAGTTAATAATAAATGGGTGACTGAGAACTCCATGAGGAGTTATTCTCTCATCTGGATCATATGCCAACATGGCATTCAGGAGTTCGACAAACTGCTCTTGCTCCTCCTCATCATCTCCTTTTGTTTCCAATCTCTTTGCACATATCTAGTTAAGGAAACAATGGTCAAATCCACCATCAGTGGAGACATGTTCATGGTTCATGACAAGACAATCACAGTAACACTTCTGCAACCCATTTAGATTTTCAGTATCTGAATGAAAGTTAAATGTATTTGTATATGCTTCTCTCAATAAATCTATCTTAGTAACTGTCGAGAATGTAAACATGTAAAATGTAAAACTTAATTATATTTTAGAAGTTTCATGGTGATACCTTGAGTCTCTCTTTTAAATATCCCTCAGTCCGATCACCCTTCGTCTTTGGGTGTTCGTTTTCTGGCCGACACAGATTTTCAATTGATGTCTTCTGGAGATGAAACACAGCATCACATCAAGATATACAACAGAAAAAGGAAAAGCTTTAAAAAAAGAAGTGAGGCTGGGTCCCTCAGGTGAAGAGCATGCAGCAGCCTCCTCAATATCTTTGAAACAGACTGAACAGCAAACAAAGACACAGATTACTGTAGAGATCTTACCACTGTTTCTTCTCCTCCTCTGAAGAGTTCAGAGCCGGTGAACAGCAGGGCCATGACACATCCCAGAGACCACATGTCAATGGCCTCAGAATATGGCCAGCCTGAAAATATCTCTGGGGCCCTAAATTTGGAAGAAACAAAGAATGTATTTGTGACATACTTTAAAGATTAAAAATGGAAGCACATGCATCTTACACATGAAAAGACAAGCAATATGGGCAGGAAAGACCAGCTGCTTTTTATGATAAATCTGAAAACTACTAACTCACTCCAGTATGATAACAATAATCAGCATTTCCATAGAACTTACCTATAAGTAAGTATTGGCCGATTCAGCACAAATTTTTTGTGTCTGGCCAACCCAAAGTCGATGAGCTTCACTTGAAAGGGTCTTGTCGAGTTATCCACTATCATAATGTTGTTCGGTTTAATATCACAGTGGACCAACCCGATGCTCCTCAGCGCGTCCAAAGCTGTGGCCATCTGCAAGAACACAATAATAAAATTCAGAGAGTGTTTCACAGATTAAAACTGACAGTGTTCAGTAGTTTGCTTTCTGTCTGATTATTTTCTGTTCGTACCTGTCGGAGGATGTCTCTGATATCACTCAGATCCATAGGCTGGTTGTTGTTCCTTTCCATATACTTCCATAAATCAACGGACAACAACTCGTACACAAGCTGCTTTCCACTTGTGGAGTCGTCAAACCAACCATGATACTTGATAATGTTATGCTGGTCAAACCTTTGGCGCATTAAATCTTTCATAATGTTAACCTGGAGACACATGACAAGGTTGACATGATTAGTTAGTTGTTTACAGATAGTTAATATGTCCCATTGTATGAAAGTCAGGTAAAACATTTTGAAGCTGGGCGATCCGCGAAAGCATTGAAAGGCAGAGAAGCTCATTATTGTATTTTTGTGTGCTATTAATGTTTTACTGAATAGCAATAGCTAAAGGGAATTGCTTTTTGCACCTAATGACTATACAATCTATATTACAGCTGTGCATATCAAAATCAACATAGTGACCCACCTCTGGGTCAGATGCTTTATAAGCTACGATATGTTTTACAGCGACGATCTCTTCGGTGGTAGTATTCCTCCATATCTTCACTACTCCATTGCCACCTTCACCCAATTTCTTCAGTCCCTCCTCATAATTTTCCCTTTTTAAGTTGAAATCATCAGAGGTAGGCTCCCGGGCAGGCCTTGCGTCATCACGTGGTGGTATGGGAGGTACCAAGTTATTAGAAATGCTTCTGTTATCTGAATCTTCTGAAGACATGGTGTTCTGGAGTTTCCTCTTGCTCTTCAGCTCCTAGTATTTTCTGTCTCTCCAAAACAATTAATTTAAGGAATTCTAGCATCTGTGATCTTGTCTGTAGCTTTCATGCCTTGATGACATTTTGCTTTGATGTGTAGCTTATGCCTTGATGACATTTTGCTTTGATGTATAGCTTATGCCTTGATGACATTTTGAATTCATGTATAGCTTATGCCTTGATGACATTTTGAATTCACGTATAGCTTATGCCTTGATGACATTTTGAATTCATGTATAGCTTATGCCTTGATGACATTTTGAATTCATGTATAGCTTATGCCTTGATGACATTTTGAATTCACGTATAGCTTATGCCTTGATGACCTTTTGAATTCATGTATAGCTTATGCCTTGATGACATTTTGAATTCATGTATAGCTTATGCCTTGATGACATTTTGAATTCATGTATAGCTTATGCCTTGATGACATTTTGAATTCACGTATAGCTTATGCCTTGATGACATTTTGAATTCATGTATAGCTTATGCCTTGATGACATTTTGAATTCATGTATAGCTTTTGCCTGATGACATTTTGAATTCATGTATAGCTTATGCCTTGATGACATTTTGCTTTCGTGTACAGTATATTCCGTTGCTATGGTTTCTAGAACTCGATAACTGCAACAAATTCATAATTTCCCGAAATTTTTTTTTTTGTTTAATTAGCGAAGCAATTTCTGAATGGATGCCTGATTGAAGGAACTTTCTACGATGAAGTATGTGGACATAGTTAAGGGCCAAATAAGTGAGTGAGTGAAATAAGGGGCTGGGACTTTTCTGTGTGCAGCTTGTCTGTTCTGCCCGTGTCTGTGTATGGCAACCCGTTTTAACGATTTAGCAGTGGGACTGACTGCATTGAATTAGTTTTCACTAGTGGAAATGATAAATTGTTGTAAACTGTTAAATTATGTGGGGTTTTTCCCCCCACAGACATAAAAAGGACGGGTATATAGTCGTCGGTATGTCCGTCTAAGTAGATGCTAGCCTCACCAAACTTTACACATATTTTAACTGTGATAAGTAGTTGTACCCTTTGACATTTTGAATTTACTACAAATTTTTATTTGTTTGTCTTTTACATGAAAACATGATGTTTAAGGTGAACCTGAATGGTGGTCATCTGGCAAACCGTAATCATGATAAGTAGTTGTACTTTTAATATTTCGATTTATCTGCAAGTTTTATTTTTGAGAGTTTTCATGCAAAGACAATTTTAAGGCGGCCCTGAAGGTTGGTCCTCTTCTCCATAGCATATATCTAAAATAATATACACTACAGGCTCACCAAAGTAATAGAGGATATGTCATATGCTGATGCATTTGTTGTATGGGATATGTCATTTCTAGAAGACTGTTGTTTTGTAAATTTACAATGTGATTTACAAAGTAAACAAACTGAAACACATGAAACAGACAAAAATACTATAAAAAAAATACTGAATAAAAAGTACAAAAATGATGAATTTATATTACTGATAGATGTAACCAGTGTTTAAAAACCGGTTTGTTCATGTTGAAATGTACTTGTTTGTGTTGCAGAGAATGACCTCCAGCTGAGCGAATCGGGCAGTGAAAGTGACGACTGAACAACAATTGGACGTCTGCTCTCCTGGGGACATCAGGAGTATTTCAGTGAGGAGTCAAGGAACCAGACACAGGGCCTGTCTGTGGAACTGTCTCCTCTACATATCCACAATTCTGCTGGTAAAATATAACTTGTTGCTTCTCTACCAAAACTTGATGCTGCGTTTATTACATGATTTTTAGTTTGTGTTTGTGAGGTTTGCATGTTAAAGAGTTGTCTTGGTTCAGACACATGTTATGTGGTTGGTGTGAGAGAAGCAGTGAACTATCCGTAATGTCTCATCTCACTGGATGCTCGTGTGGTTAAACTGACCGAACGTATCGGAGATGGTGGTGTTCATGTGGTGTAGATGGTGACTGCCCACCAGTCAGGTGTCTTGACCCACCACTGGAGTCTCTTCATTTCAGCTTAGCAATATTAAAGACTTTTGTTTTGCCTTAGGACAGATGTCGGTTAATGGCTTCAGCTGTTTTAGTTTGTGATTGGAGAAATTCATCTGTCAGAACAAGAATCAAACTTGTATTGTACTGTCTTACTATAAAGTAAGCTGTAAAGACTTTTGCTTGTGATCACTGAAAACCCAGCTGCAGAATAACATTTTATGTATAAATTATGACTGCATGAATGACTTTTTTTTGGCCACTTTTGGTGGCAGTGGACCAAAATGAGAATGATGTCTTGAAATATGTTATTGGTATCAAACAGTTGCTTATTTACACATCCAGAGGTCACAGATCAGCATAAACATTCATTTGTAGTTGTTTGTTTCAACATGAACAATGCATGTCCAATTATTCCCCCCCCCCTTTAGGCCTGCGCTTGCCTTCACAAACCTTTTCAAGAAAAATACACTCCACTATGTTCACCAGGTCGTTTTTAACTTTGTCCTGTTTGTCACTGGGTGGTATAGCATACAGTGGATTTATTAAGAGCTTCCTGCAGTGACTGGAAACAGGTCAATGAGAGGAGAGTTTGTAGGCCAGGCAATAATTATCTTCAGCTTCACAACTGCAAGAAACCCCTTTTCAGATCGCATTATTAATATAAATAATAATAATTAAATACAGAACCATATGTTATAGTGCAATTGTTTAAACTGTCCATTTCCAGTGTCCATCTACATGTATGCACATTTACAGTGTCCATTTACATTTATGTCAATTTTCTGTGCAATATTCTTACATTCTCTGGTGCATATACTATGTGAATTGTAGAAACAGAGAGGCGTTTCTGGCACAACTTAACCTACTCACAAGATGCATGGAGAAGGGAAAAGGTCAGAGGCAAAAACTCCAGCAACACTTGCAGTATTAGGAATAACTTTATTGCTTGACCAACACATTTCGGCTTGTGGCCTTCATCAGGGTCATCCACATCATACTATGTGAATTGTGTCATGTAAATTGTTATTGTCTTAATTGTTGCCTCGCCACTAGGCCTGTATAGTCCTGATATTTTTGATACATCTTGTACACACCTTAAGGAGTTTGCCCTTTAATTTCATTGTACACTGTATATTGACAATAAAGGCTTTCTATTTCTATTTCTATTTCTAAGATAATGATTATAGCAGCTATAAGATTAAGAAGTCTCTAAGACTTATCGGGAAGTGGGTCTGATTTCTGCCAAAGTAGTGCTCTGGTATTCAGTTGACTAAGTCAGGGTCACGCTTTGTAGCTTTAAACCTGCAATACTTGAATCTAATTATTTATATTCCAAAATGGACTCGACAAACGGTGAATTTCTTAATATATTTTATATATATTTTAGTAGCCAAGTAATTGGAAGTGCGAGTAAGTATGAACTGCATTGGGTAAGAAGCCAGTTGGATACTGCATCTCATTGTGAGTCTTACAGACCTTCATGTGCCTTTTCCCATTTGCCTTGGCCAGTTATAACACAGGCCTCCTGCCTGTTGGTCACAAGTCCCAAATTACTACTGGTGTCTCAGCAGACAGGAAGCTGCTGTCCTTGTTCCAGCATTTCTTTAACAACCCAGTGACTGAGAGGACGGTGACAGACTGAGATGGAGATGTCTTTTAATTTGAAAAAGCAACAATATGATAAGGCTTAAGGATAACGGGGGCCATGGAGCATCATTTGTAAATAATGTGAGAGAAAACTCTTTGTAGAAAAATAAAGATACAGAACATATAATAAAGAACAGTTTTTTGTGCTTTTGCATGAATGATTATTTACAAATTACTGTTTTGTGCCATTGTATGTGTATTTTTGTGATTATTTTAAATTTCTCAAATTATTCTGATACACAATATATTTTTATTCAAGCAAAAATTATATTTTACCAAACCTGGTAAAACCTTAAGCCTCCTACTGACCCATTAAGAGGTGCTTTACATACTATATGTCTTAGATTGGATATTACTCAAACAGTATTCAGTGTTTTACTGTATTTACAGAACTGACTGAAAGTCACCACAGTGTTTTAGAACGTCTTCTGTCTCCTGAGCTGAGACGGTAAACTGAAATATTCAGCATTGCTCTAGAAAAATACCACCTAATGCCAGAACAAATACAAAGTGAGAACAATGACAAATTCTGAAATATCCATCGGGTGAGTTTAACTCACTGGACCGTCTCATGCTTCCAAATGCTGATGATGCAAGTAGACTGAAAGTTTATGGAAGGATGTCACAAAATTTGTTCATAACATGATTAGCGAATAACATGATTATTTTATTATTAGAATATAGAACATTTATATCAGTCAAATGATGTATATTGTGTGATTTTTATCTGTCATTAAGTGTAGGGAGTCATGTGATCATAAAAGATCCACAGCTAATATAAAGTTACACGCTGATAACTTTACTCTTATTAATAATCCTTGAATGCTTTCAACATAGGTTTCTTCAGTTGTACAGAGAGATGTTGGATGATATAATTGGAGGGATGCAGACTGACATAATTGATCACCTCTTGAACCTTCTCCGGTTGGGGGCCACAGGGGTACTGGCTCCAGAAGACACCTGGTCAGCCCCTGAAGTGCCCCTCTTTGTTTCAGAGAACTCACTTTCTGGGTGTCAGAATTCTGTTTTTTCAGCTGTTGCATACCTTTGATGGTTATTGACATGCATGAAAAATCACCAGAATGCAGTAAATTAAGTGTTTATTACTCATATCTTATCTGGAGGAGGATCCCATAGACCATAGATAAACTATATAACTTGATTAAATTATATTAGGTGCTAGTTGTCTGTTAGGTGTCATCTCAGCTAATTGGAGTCATTGAACTAGACGTTTACATGACCCTTTTTAAGGAAGATCAGCTCAATTTATGTGAAAGTACAACTTTAAAATACCCTCTGCTTGCAGCTGTCTTTTCAGTGTACAGGCTGTCAAACAAAACTCCAATCCAAAAGCATGAGTTTTATGCTAAAGCCATGTTTTTTCACAGTTAACACTTAAGTCACCCCATCGATATGATCTTCTCTAAGGCAGATCCACAGTGAGGCCCATATTTACTCATTAACAGCTAACTTGTTATGAAGTGTTTGTCATCCTCTCTATGAATTGCCTCGAGCCACAGATCTCCTCGATTACTGTCTTCTTTGGGTAGGAAAATAAAATTAGAAAGTTTTGTTTGATACAAAAATGTATTTCCTCTTGTTGGTAAAGTTGGATGTTTGTGTGCAGAATGATGTTACGTGCACTTTGACACCGTAAGGCTGTTTTCACATTTCATTTCTCTGCACTCATATCTGCATCACAAATAGTTTTGGAAGCCAATTCTGGTCCAATATTCAACGTTTAGTTGTGTGCTGTGGAAACGTAAAGCCTCCAGTGCACATACACTGACAGGGGTCTGTTCAGTGAAGTTATAAAAACCCGTTGCCCAGCAGGAAAACTTGAGAAAATAACATTAGCATATTCATTGATTCTAGAATTATTGACAAGGTAGACAGAGCAGATGGCATTTTAAGGATTCTATTGAGAGAAAACATATCAGACACACATTAATGCTCCAGTCAGACTATTTATACAGTATATGACATTCATACATGTCTGGAAGAGATCTTGGAAAAGAAGCATGGCTCCTTTATGCTTTCCTCAGGGCTGTCCTCACAGTCAAGACAGTGACCAGAGAAGGGGAGGAGGTTAGAAAAGAAGCTGCCAATGTTGCAGTAAATTTACACTGTAGGTTCATGTTTGGTAATGAATGAACTGCAGCTCGAGAAAAGGAGAGAAGTTCCACAACTGCCAGGTAAAGTAAAGGTGGTTAGCTAATGGTTATCTATCATTCTGTGCTCTGTCTCTGGATGCACCTACATTACACCACAGGCTACTGTATCGTCCTATAATAGTAGGCTATTAGCCTAGTATTAGCAGTTGTGTATTTGTGTCATAAATGTATGGTGGCCAGCGCACATGGACTTAAAATACCAGAAACATGGTTTGTCAGAAAACAACACAACATCCTGCACCAATATTACATTACAAACAATGAAGACTGTCTAAACCACAACTATAATCAGACATAAAATGTTTTCTTTCTAAAACATTGTGTCATGAATCTGCTCTCAGCCCCTTCCCCTTCTCCAGACCCTTCTCACTTCAACCAGACATGCTCAGACATGCAGTCCTCTAGCTGTCCACCAGACATGCAGTCCTCTAGCTGTCCACCAGATTTCCTCAGACTTTCCTTCTTTTCCCCATCACCTGAGCTTCCTCATCTCCCCACAATTTGTCATCAGCCTGGTCTTGGTTCACACTTTCAACATGGGAGAAATGCTCTGGAGTGTCTTCGAGTGGCTCATAAAAAGGCTCAAATTGTTCCATTAACTCAACTTTGGTCAAAGTGAAGCATTGTTCATCTTTGAGCTCCAACATGGTCTGTGGCAAGTCTTCCATCAGTGGCGCTGGAACATATCTGTCAGCATATCTCGCATCAAGGGCTAGAACTGCTGGTTTCAATCCAGAGGCCAGCAGTTTGTCGAAACATTGGCGCAGTTCTTCTTCTGTAGGAGGTGGAATGTGATGGAAGCCTAGAAGATGTTGTGAAACTTTTTGAATATCCGCATCAGCGGACTTTGAAACTGTTTGATCGAGAAGTCTCTTTTTTGATTTAGCTGAAGTGAAATCAATGTCTCGTACTTCAGCATAAGGCACTTTGTCAATGGCACTTGGTAGCTGCCAGTCTGCTTTTTCTTGTTTGACTGTTTTTGATTTTAAATTCTTCACTCCAGCCTCTACAGAAAAGAGAAAGGCGCCTACGTGGGAGCAAGCCTCACCCAGTGCTGCCATGCAATCACAGTGAGCCACAAGAACCTTCCCAGATTTCTCAGCAATTAACCAAGGGCGGAGTGGGGCCCCACTCATCCTCTGGGAAGGCCTAACCTGTAAAAAAAAAGAAAAAAAAAGACCAAAACTCTTGTGACATATATCAATTTCTGCCATACTCAGATAATGTTCCAATTAATTATGCTATTTATTATATATTTATGTCGAGTAATGTATTGATTTAAATGGGATTTACACCCTTCTGGCTCCAGTACACTCAAAGTCCATTAATTAAGGGCAAGGGGTGTACAGTACAGGAGAAGGAGTGGGGCAAATACTATACCAGTAAACCCCTCTATAAACACATGCAACCAAATTACCATTTATGCAAAATTTACCTAAGTATGGAAACATACACGTGCTGTGCCTAGTTTTAACGAGGATATACAATTTATGATATAAAATCATACTACCTCTGTAGCACGTTTCCGGTATAACAAGTCAACCACTCTCCTAAAAACGAATATGGACTACATTTCTGGGGATTTTGGACTACAATCTAGAATCTACTCACCCTGGCAGACATAAGACACAGATCATTTTTCTGAATACATCCAACGTTCTTCACCCAACCGGACAGGAAGTGATTGTAGGCTGTCAAACTCTTGATATCTTGAAAGTCTTCCCAAGTGTACGCACTTTGTTTAGTAACTAAGTAATTAATGATGTCATCATATGTGATTTCGGGCCATAAGCTCACATCTGCAGACCACTCTCTTTTGTCCACCTCGTACGGATCGGTATTGCCGACTAAACTTATCTTCTCGTGATATCTCGCTTTTACAGTTGGCTCTAGGGTGTCCACGTAGCTTAATTTCACAAGTTGTATTACGTGAGGCAAGCTATTACACGTAGAAGCCATTGTGCTTACCGCTGAAGGAACCCGCTACTATTTATGTTTTGTTGACCTAAGCAATGGCGGCCCGGGAGAAAGAATCATGGGAAATTTTCTTCTTCGTCGTCTTCTTCTTCTTCTTCTGTGATTTTTAACAGCAGCCAGCATCCTTGTTGTTGCATTACTGTAATCCTCTGGATCATAGCATCATTACATCAGGGTTATATTCTTTGAATTGATCTTTGAAAAATTCTAGAAGTGCTTTCCTTCCTATTCTACGGAGCCCCTAAAGTTCCACCAGGGGAATTTTGTGCGCTCAAGTTATCATCTTGTGGGAACAAGATAATTATCTTGTGCGCACAAGTTATCTTATAATTATCATGTGCGAACAAGTTATTATCTTATAATTATCATGTGCGAACAAGTTATTTTCTTGTAATTATCATGTGCGAACAAGTTATTATCTTGTGGGAATAAGATAATGTTTTTGTGAGAACAAGATGAATTACTGATCATTCATTAGCGTCTTTTCAGATGAATAAAAAGAGAGGCTCCATACAATTCCGTTCATCCTGAGTTCCAAAATACTACTTGATATTTCATTTTAACCCATCTCCCTCATTTATTTATACATCTCTCTCTGCCATATATTGCCTGCATGATGTAAATCTTTGTTATTCTGTTTCTGGTTGTTTACATTCTTGACGTAGCCCAGTACGATGCTTTCCTATAACCTTCAGTGTACTGTTTAGGTTAGTACGTCCAAGTCACATTCTAGTTATTACTTCTTCCCTTTCCCACTCTCCTCCCTTGCTATGGTGTATTGTACTATTCATGCTGCTCACTAATGAATAAAGGTGCCTTGCTTTTGTCTCTTGCTCCAAAAGTTTAATATCTATATCAATATTTCTTTTTTTTTACTACTTTTTTGGCCAATTTGTCCACCATTTCATTAATTGGGATATCAATCTGTGCTGGGACCCATATTAATAAGATACCCCTTCTTGCTACTTCACTGATTGCAAACAGAATCTCATAAATTAGCTCCTGTCGACTCCAAGATGTCAATCCCTATACTCTTGATCACTAATATCGAGTGACTGCACACCAACACCTTATAGGATTGAGTCTGTTCTGTCTATTGTACCGCCATCAGTATAGCATATAATTCTCCTGTGAATACGTTCTAGAAATTTGATGTTCTTTTAAATTTCTTGACATTCCACCTCTGGACTACAATAGCAGCTCCTGTAGCACCTGTTTCAGGATCTGTTGACCCATCAGTAAAAATAAGAACATGCTCTCTGTAGTTTTCTCTTATGTGACAATAATATTCATTTGCCATATCAAAATTTCCACTTTCTGATTTTGTCTCAAGCTATTCTAAATTAATTTTAGGGCCCTCTAACTTTGAACTCTTAGACGCAGACCTATATACTTGCATATACCCCTCTTGATAAAATTGATAAATTAGTCTCTGCCCCAATTTTGAACTGTAAACTTTTAACTCTCTCCTGACTATTTACGTTTTTTTTCTTAACAGAAAATCCAAAACCCCATCTCCTTCCTCAATCCCCTACCTGATTTATCGCTTCCTGAACTTTCACCATCATCTGCAAACAACAATATCCCAATTCCTGGCTGATTATTCTTATTATTAGTAAAATAATTCATCATTTTTCTATAATAGTAAATAAAATTGGACTTTTCACACTATCTTGAGGTGTCCCATTTTCAACCATACACTCTTTGGAAATTACAGGACCTACTTTAACTTGAATGCTTCTCTCATTAAAAAAATGCTCCTGATGAGGGCTAATTTTAATTCTGCCAAGAAGTTTTACTTTTGCATCTGTTGTTTTTTTTGTCTGTCTGTCTGTTAGCAGGATTACACAAAAAACTACTCGATGGATGTTCATGAAACTAGATGGAACAGTTGAGCATGTGGCAGGGAAGAACCCATTCAATTTCGAAGTGGATCTGGATAAAGGGGAGGATTCGGGAAGCCTTTGTGGTGCATTCAGGGTCTTCCTGTGAAGACTGTGACGTCTTGTTCATGCCAGTCTCTAAACTAAACACACAGATGGAAATTTAATCCTGTTATCATGACATCTGAAAGAATCCTTTAAACCTCACTAAGAGGTGATCATGATTGTCATGACCAGAGGAAGTCTTCTCACCTGTCTGGACTCTCCACAGCTACCGTCCCCAGTGAGTTCTCAGGTGCAGCAGGCCGAACACTGACCACACCTGATGGTAAGACGATCTTCTTTAACCTGGAGAAGAAGCACAAGAACCAATTCTTCTTCTTCTTCTCTGTCTGTGTCCCGTTTGCCTCTGAGAATGAAAATTACATTGAAAACGTCCACCATCCTCCAAATGCTCAACAGTCATACATGAGCAGAGGAGACTGTTTCTTACTAGATATGGTGGAATCCTCACATATGGAAGCCTTTGTGGTGCATTCAGGGACTTCCACTGAAGACTGTGACGTCTTGTTCATGCAAGTCTCTAAACTAAACACACAGATAGAAATATATTCCTGTTATCATGACATCTGAAAGAATCCTTTAAACCTCACTAAGAGGTGATCATGATTGTCATGACCAGAGGAAGTCTTCTCACCTGTCTGGACTCTCCACAGCTACCGTCCCCAGTGAGTTCTCAGGTGCAGCAGGCCGAACCCTGACCACACCTGATAGTAAGACGATCTTCTTTATCCTGGAGAAGAAACGCAAGAACCAATTCTTCTTCTTCTTCTCCATCTGTGCAGCATTGGTGTCTGAAAATGAAAAGGACATTAAAAACATCCACCATCCTCCAAATGCTCAACAGTCATACATGAGCAGAGGAGACTGTTTCTTACCAGATATGGTGGAATCCTCACATATGGAAGCCTTTGTGGTGCATTCAGGGACTTCCACTGAAGACTGTGACGTCCTGTTCATGCAAGTCTCTAAACTAAACACACAGATAGAAATATATTCCTGTTATCATGACATCTGAAAGAATCCTTTAAACCTCACTAAGAGGTGATCATGATTGTCATGACCAGAGGAAGTCTTCTCACCTGTCTGGACTCTCCACAGCTACCGTCCCCAGTGAGTTCTCAGGTGCAGCAGGCCGAACCCTGACCACACCTGATGGTAAGACGATCTTCTTTATCCTGGAGAAGAAGCGATAGAACCGATTCTTCTTCTTCTTCTCCATCTGTGCAGCATTCTCTATCATTGGAACCGACCAGTTTATGTCTGAAAATGAAAAGGACATTAAAAACATCCACCATCCTCCAAATGCTCAACAGTCATACATGAGCAGAGGAGAATGTTTCTTACCAGGTGAGGGGTAGGGCCCCCAGCCAAGGGTTTTAACGTCCAACCATGGCGGTTTTTGCCAACTAAACACACAGATAGAAATTTATTCCTGTTATCATGACATCTGAAAGAATCCTCTAAACCTCACTGAGAGGTGATTATGATTGTCATGACCAGAAGAAGTCTTCTCACCTTGAGCTAAACTGCACCTTCCTATATGCTGAGTAAGCTCTTTCCTCAAAGTAATCATCTATTGAGAAACTCTTATCGTCTCTCTTCTTAAACCTGGAGAAGAAGCTCAAGAACGAATTCTCCTTTGTCCTCTTGTGCATTATTGCAGCAAACAGGTATGTGACTGAAAATGACAAGGACATTAAAAACATCCACCATCTTCCAAATGCTGAACAATCATACATGTGCAGAGGAGACTGTTTCTTACCATAGTCTATGTGTGTGGGAGCCTCAGGGACTTCCACTGAAGACTGTGACGTCTTGTTCATGCCAGTCTGCAAACTAAACACACAGATAGAAATTTAATCATGTTATCATGACATCTGACAGAATCCTTTAAACCTCACTAAGAGGTGATCATGATTGTCAGGACCAAAGGAAGTCTTCTCACCTGTCTGGACTCTCCACAGCTTCCGTCCCCAGTGAGTTCTCAGGTGCAGCAGACTGAACCTTGACCACACCTGATGGTAAGACGATTTTCTTTAACCTGGAGAAGAAGCGCAAGAACCGATTCTTTTTCTTTTTCTCCATCTGTGCAGCGTTGGTGTCTGAAAATGAAAAGGACATTAAAAACATCCACCATCCTCCAAATGATCAACAGTCATACATGAGCAGAGGAGACAGTTTCTTACCAGATGTGGTGGAGTCCTCACATATGGATGCCTTTTTGGTGCATTCAGGGACTTCCGGTGAAGACTGTGATGTCTTGTTCATGCCAGCCTGCGAACTAAACACACAGATAGAAATATATTCCTGTTATCACGACATCTGAAAGAATCCTCTAAACCTCACTGAGAGGTGATCATGATTGTCATGACCAGAAGAAGTCTTCTCACCTTAGTCTATGCTGCGCAGACAAATGCAGTGAGTGCTGTAAGTCCTCTAAGATCAAACTGTGTATGTCTCTCTTCTTAAACCTGGAGAAGAAGGGCAAGAACCAATTCTTCTTCTTCTTCTTCCTCTCCAACAGTGCACCATCCATGCATTTGACTGAAAATGAAAAGGACATTAAAACCATCCTCCATCCTCCAAATGCTCAACAATCATACATGAGCAGAGGAGACTGTTTCTTACCAGATCTGATGTAGCCCTCCAATGTGGAAGCCTTTGTGGTGAAATCAGGGACTTTCACTAAATACTGTGACATCTTGTTCATGCCAGTCTGCGAACTAAACACACAGATAGAAATGTATTCCTGTTATCGAGACATCTGAGAATCCTCTAAACCTCACTGAGAGGTGATCATGACTGTCATGACCAGAAGAAGTCTTCTCACCTTAGTCTATGCTGCACATACATTGAGTACTGTAAGTCCTCTAAGTAATCATCTAAGTACAAACTGTATATGTCTCTCTTCTTAAACCTGGAGAAGAAGCGCAAGAACCAATTCTTCTTCTTCTTCTTCTTCTTCCTCTTCAACAGTGCACCAAACAGGTATTTGACTGAAAATGAAAAGGACATTAAAAACATCCACCATCCTCCAAATGCTCAACAGTCATACATGAGCAGAGGAGAATGTTTCTTACCTTTGCAAATGTAGTCCTCCCAGTCAACGGCTTCAATGTCATCCCATGGCGGTTTTTGCCAACTAAACACACAGATATAAAATTAATTCCTGTTATCATGACATCTGAAAGAATCCTCTAAACCTCACTAAGAGGTGATCATGATTGTCATGACCAGAGGAAGTCTTCTCACCTTCTCTCCACAGACATAAACAGTGAATTCTCTAAGACGATCTTCTTTATCCTGGAGAAGAAGCGCAAGAACCATTTCTTCTTCTTCTTCTTCTTCTTCTCTGTCAGTGTGGTGCATTCAGGGGCTTCCTGAGCTGCACCAGGCTGAACCCTGACCACACCTGATGGTAAAGTTGTAGGAGGTGGACTGCAGTGGACTGCAGGAGTTGTGATGCAGTCTGGTTGGCAATAGGAGTCATCACGGTCTTCCAACAAAACACACACTGACTTTATCCTAGAAAAGCGATAGAAGGAATTCTCCCTCTCCCAGTTAATAAATGGGTGATTGAGGACTTCTCTGGGAGTGATCCTCTGAGTTGCATCCCTTTCCAACATGGCTTTTGCGAGCTCGATACACTCCACTGCCTCCTCAGCTTCTGCCTCGTTCATGTATTGCAGACACATCTGTTAGAGGTAACAACGGTTAAATCCACCATTAGTTGAGTCATTCTCATGATTCATGACAAGACAGTCAATCATAGTAACGATGAGAGTAACTGAACACTTACTTCTCTCAGCGTATCCAGAGTTACACAACCAAAGGGTTTAAGGAGGGTCGGTAACTAAAAGAAAGTTTAATGTATTTGTATGTATTACTCACTCAATAAATCAATCTTTAAACTGTCGAGAAATGTGAACATGTTATCTTAATGACAATTTAGAAGTTTGGTGGTGGTACCTTGTCAGTGAACAAGTTGAAAGACTGGAAAACGTTTTCTCCAGCACGACAACCATTGATTTGTCTATATCTTGAGACTTGAACATAGGTCGTCATCTGCAGATAAAACACAGCCTCACATCATGATATGCAACAGAAATGCTTCTTTTTTTTTCCTCTGTCAAGATGCTAATGCTGTTCTAAGCAGCTAGATATAGCCACCATTATTAGCAGGTGAAAAGAAGTGAGGCTGGCCCTTCAGGTGATGAAGGTGCAGCAGCAGCCTCCTCGATATCTTTGAAATAGACTGAACAGCAAAAAAAGACACAGATTACTCTAGAGATCTTACCACATAGTTATGATGTCCCAAATCAAACAGGGAACAGCAGGTGATCATCAGGGCCATGACACATCCCAGACACCACATGTCAATGGCCTCAGAAAGTGGCTGGCGCAAATCAAAATCTGCTTCCACAAAACGTGGCTGACCATCCATTTCTGGGGCCCTAAACATGGAAGAAATAAAGAATGTGTTTGTGACATATTTTAAAGATTTTAAAAAATGGAAGCACATGGAGCATCTTACAAATGAAAAGAAAAGGAAGTATGGACAGGAAAGACCAGCTGCTTTTTATGATAAATCTGTAAAGTACTAAGTCACTCCAGAAACAACAGATCCTTCACCCTCTTTACTGTCGATATTATTATCACTCTATATTGTTTTCTTTATTTTTTATTCTATTATATATGGGCCATTCTACCGAAAGCATTTAAGAATTCAAACCTTAGATGTATACTGAGATTCTTCCATTATCTATTGAAACCCCATATATTTGAGATAGCAGTAAGCTTAATATATAAATAACATCATCATTTAGGGTACTTACAATTGGGAGGTGGCTGTCCTGAACCCTACCCCCTAAATTTCAACGTATGTGAATAATACTTAAATGATTTTTGTAAAACTTTCCATTATTGTTTTCTAAAAGATCTTTATCTTTGGCTACACCCCTAGATTTTTAATCAGGAGGTATGTTAGAGTCCCCCATCCCTCATGGCTACATGGTAAGTAGACAGCTCCCATAATTTTGAAGAAAAATGTGTTCAAAAGTCTCAAAATCAGCATGTAACTTTAAGGAGCATCACTACCGAGCACCCTTTTTCTGTAGTGAAGCACACTTTTTTGAGTGTTATTCCTTTAAATTTAGTTTTTATGTGTGTACAACTGATGGACACTGTGCTAGCTAACCATGTGCTAATTAGCATCTTTGAGATAAGCTCAAAATTATCTAAAATTGTCACTACTGAGACAGTCACAACCATAACATTTGGTGTGTCAGTTTCGGTTGTGACATGATTGTTTCGGTAGTGACAAAAGGGATCACTTATTCCTTTATTTGGTGGGGGGGATAAAAAAAGAAATTCCTCATAGATATGCATATGTGCCTATGTGCAACATTTATGAGTTCTGAATTATTTTTAGTAACATAAAATATTGTCAGTCTGATCCATTTGTGGCAAACAAAATATTGTGGTCACTACTGAAACATGACTGTCACTACCGAAATTGTGCAGTCACAACGGAAACATGGGTTGTTTTTTGGGTTGTTTTGTCAAAAAAGAAAGTAAATTGAATAATTAACGAAGATGTCATGATATTGTTTGGTTCGATGTATGTTAAAACTAATGAATGCTAAAATTTGAAATCAGAATGATCAACTTTAGGCCATTTACAAAGAAAAAATGTATACAAAATACAACGAATATCATAAATAACACTTTAAAAAAAAGTTTAAAAATTAATTGTTATCGATTTACCTGTGATTAAAAAAACAAATTCTAAAAAAAAAATCTGCAAGGTAGATGTAAAAGAAGAGGTGGTGACAACTGAGAACTGTCTGAAAAATACAATATGAGAATTAATTGTGCAAATACTAAAAATGGGTAGCCTACCTTGGATATTAGACAATTTACATATATATAAAAATTTGAAGAAAAAATAATTTTTTCCCAGATGTTTCCAACTCTGTTTTGCACCAATTCGGTAGAAAGCCCCATATATGTACAGTACTGTGCAAAAGTCTTAGGCAGGTGTGAAGAAATGCTGCAAATAATTGATGCTGTTTTGAAGGCAAAGGTTGGTCACACCAAATATTGATTTCATTTAGGTTTTTCTTCTGTTCGCTCACTTTGCATTTTGTAAATCGATAAAAATAAACAATTCAATTTTATAATTTTGAAAGCATTCTTACTTTACAGCTTTTCTTCACACCTGCCTAAGAACTTTGCACAGTACTGTATGTTTTAGTGCATTTTTACCCTTACGCTGCTACTTCTACCTTTGTACTGCTGTGTCAAATTAAATTTCTCCCACAGAGATCAATAAAGGCTGATCATATCTTGTCAGTACAATAATAATTAGTGCAGCAGGCATGTTTAACAGGTCTTCGGACCCTTGCGCTGTCAGGTCATGCGCCAACCGCAACCTCGTTTCTGTACACCTGTAGGTAAATATGGCTCTGAATTGGCGTAGGTTACACACAGGCTTTTCTGTCCTAATTTAAGTCAGCTATACAACACTCAATAGAGCGCAAACCTCGCAGCAGCAGTTTAGAGTCCCCATTATCACACGTCACAAAGATGCTGAGGACATCAAGATCACATGTTACAGACATCAAAGCCTCAATAGACATAATGGTGAAAAAAGCCTTATCTCACAAGGTTAAAGTGAAAAAGAATTCCTGTATCTGCCCCTTTATCCAGATCCACCCTAAAACTTAATTGTTTTTTGTTTTTTTCCCTGTCATATGCAGAACTCTCCTACCAAGTTTGATCAAAATCTGTTTGGGAGTTTTTGTGTAATCTGCTAACTGACAGACAAACAAACAGACAAAAACATAACCCCCTCCTCCTCCATAATCTTTTTCATAGACCTTACCTATAGAAAGGTTTCATTTGGTCCCTGTTGTGCTCTGCCTCTGATGTGTACATGGCTGAACTGAAGTCTGTCAGCTTGACTCTGTTGGGTCTTGATAAGTAATGCACGAACCATATATTCATTTCATTTATATTACCATGGATCACGCCAATGCTCCTCAATGCGTCCAAAGCTGTGGCAATCTGCAAGAACACAATAATACAATTCAGAGAGTGTTTCACAGATTAAAACTGACAGTGTTCAGTAGTTTGCTTTCTATCTGATTGTACTCTTCATCATACCTGTTGGATGATGCCTCTGATATCACTCAGATCCATAGGGTTAAGAGTGCGGTTGTCTGAAATGTATTTATGTAAACTGACACCCAATGGCTCAAACATCAGCATCTTTCCTGGGTTACGGCAACCAAGAAACTTGACTATGTTATGCTGGTCAAACTTTCGGCACATTAAATCTTCCATAATGGTAGCCTGGAGACACATGACAAGGTTGACATGATTAGTTGTTTACAGATAGTTAATATGTCCCCATGTATGAAAGTCAGGTAAAACATGTTTAAGCTGGATGATCTGCGAAAGCATTGAAAAGCAGAGAAGCTCATTGTTGTATTTTTGTGTAATATTAATGTTTTACTGAATAGCAATAGCTAAAGGGAATTGCTTTTTGCACCTAATGGCTATACAATCCCTATCACAGATTTTTGCGTCAAAATCAACAAAGTGACCCACCTCTTTGTCACGATTGTAGTTTTTATAGGTTGTAGTGTTTGTATAATATTTGATATAATCATAACATTCTTCATATACGTTTGACCCAATATCCAGGAGCCAATATTCTTGGAGATGATGTTTGAGATAGGGGTTAAGCTCTCGAAGGTTTGCAGTATCGATGAGTCTTCCATCACAGTCAGCACCTGAGGGACGATCAAGATCGTGGATGTTACGAAGAGGAGCGTCACCGATTTCCATGTTGAAGTCTCCCAAGAATTCATATTCATGCATCCTTTGAAGGTTGGGATGTTGTCTGAAATAATGATGAGCCATTCCGTTCAGTCTATGATTGTGGAGTTTTGCTCTGAAATCAGGTTTATGTTAACGTTAAGATGAGATTAAATATTATTAAGCAACAACAAATGCTGCATCAACAGTCAAAGCTTGACAGTTATCAAAGCAAATATGTACTACACTACACTATACCACATTAGGTCTTTGATGTTATTGATATGGACATGGCAACAGCTGGAAACTAACACTCTGATTAAAATTGGCCCAATCGGGGGGGGGGGGGGGGGGGGGGTTATTTATAGTAACACCTATTACCTATTATTTATAGTGACACCTATTACCTATTTTTTATAGTGACACCTATTACCTATTATTTATAGTGACACCTATTACCTATTATTTATAGTAACACCTATTACCTATTATTTATAGTAACACATATTGCCTATAGTATCAGTGCCTGCTGAAGTGGATCAATCAGACTCAATCAAACTTAAAGGGAGAACTAGAAAATTAGTGTCCAGCAGAAATCGCTGTAATTTCATATTGCTATAAATAATTGCATTCTGGCACTCTGCTGTAAACATGTATTATTTCTACCTGATCGTACTGCAGCATGTCTGCGTATTGTTCAGATTTCACTGTAAATTTACAGCAGGTAAGTTTTAAAGTATGATCTGAACGCTGTAAGTACAAGCTGGTGCTGACATTCAAATCATAGCACTGGCATAGTTTCACACAGTTTGTTTCTATCGGTGTCTCTCCAGCAGTGGGAAAAGTTCCTGTAGAGAGATGAAGCTGCAGATTCTGTGGTTTTGGCGTTTTTCCTCTTGTATACTGTATTTTCCCCACAGCACCTTCACACATTTTCATGCCACTGTTTTCTTGTAAACCTCTCCTCTGTCTTAGCAGTCTATCGACAATGAAACAAGGACCAGTAGAACTTTGCATGTAGATTCTATGAGTATCTTAAAATTCCTTTTTCTTTTGTAATCAGCTTCCAGTGTTTCCTCCAAGATGCATGATCTTTAGGTATTTCTGCCCTAAATCTAACCCCCAGTCGTGGTTAAATGAGACTACTCGGGCACTCAGACAGCAATGCAGAAGAGCAGAGCGCAAATGGAAAAAAGATAAACTCCATGTGTCCTATGACATTTTAATTAACAGCCTTACTGAATATCAAAATGCTATTAAGGCTGCAAGGAACAAATATTTCTCAGATTTAATCACAAGTCATTGTCATAGACCAATAATTCTTTTCAGTGTTACAAATTCTGTTATTAATCCCCTTACCCCAGAAGTATTTCTTCTTTAATGTGTGACACTTTCCAGAAATTCTTCCAAGAGAAGATTCTCAACTCAGATCGTTCTGCATCAATTCACTGTGATCCTATCAGCTTGCCCTCGTCCACAACTCCCTTTTTTCAGTTTGAACTGGTTTCCAATTTCAGTTAAAGACCAAACAAATGACAAAGTAATGACTTTTCTAATATTGTCACAAGACATTTTGATACACAGTATATACAACATTCATTGACTGATTGATGTAATATTTCATCACAAAGACATGGTCATTTTAAAAAAATCCTCCACCATGGGTGTATTTCATCAAAGACAGACGTGAGTTATTTTAGTTACATTTTTTAAAATGAAAAAAAAAAAAACATGCTTAAAATTCCCAAAGTATCACAAGGCACCACTTCAGCAGAAAGATTTGTTGAAAAATATTGAATAGAAATCAAATCTGGGTCATGGTCCAGAAATTAAAATACCATACCCCCTCCTCACTTCACTCATTGTGAGGGAATAATAACAATGAGGATGAGTAACGTCAGAGGCAGATGATAATGCTAATAGGCTAATATGTTAGAGTTATAATTACAGGACTGACACATACACAAATACAGTACATTCAGTCTGTTTTCATCACAATTGGAAAGTGTTTGCTGTTGGGACACTTCATGCAACATTTTCCATGTGGGTGGAAACAGTTCTGTCTGGACATCCAAGAATAGTTTGCACTGCAAACTTTCCTCACAGCAAAGTGACTGTAAGTCCTCAACCTTTATGGTGGAGTAGTGGTTAGCACTGTTTCCTCACAGCAAGAAGGTTTTGGGTTCAAATCCCACTGTGGACCTGGGACTTTTCTGTGTGGAGTTTGCTGACAGTTGGCTACATCCATGATAATAAAAGGAGAATTCATTTACAAACTCAATCAGCAGACCTTTTAAAGGTTCATGTTCACAAATTATCAGTGAGCTACGTCAAACACATGATTTACAGACTCTGTTGACACACATACACAAATACCTTCCATACTTCCTTATCAATTAAAAGTAGGTAAAATGTTCAAATTATGCTGATTTTATTTATGTATAAACGTCTATGGTGTTTATTTTCTGTGTGTAAAAACCACAATAAAACAAGTAGGCTACTTCACATGAAGCTAAATCCTAACAAAGCACAAGCAATTTAACCAGGGGAGCACATAAACCTTTGGTCTGGTTCTGAAAGGAGTTCCTGAAGATGTTGCTTGGTGCTCATCTTTTGCACTGCATGAAGCGGACAGGTCACTGTCATCACTACTAGGTTTATAGGTAGATATGCAATGCTTTACATAGTCCAGCTCAACTGTAAGAAGATGACTATAGAGAAAACAAAAGCTAAGGTAAAGTTTTGGGGTTAGTTTGGACTTAAAATTCTGTTTAAGATCACAAAAATATAGGTTTGTACATTTCAAAATAATATTGATTATTATTTTAATCAGATAGTCAGTTATGTAGATCTTTTTTTATCGCTTTATAATCACTCCCAGTTGTCTTCTTGTCACTTGTGAGAATCTAGTGACATAAAGAAGCGATGGACTTTCGTCAGCTGGTCGGTGTGTTAATTAATTAATCAGCTGTTCCCTCTCCATGTGCTCATTATTGCTACTTTCAGTGATCACTCCAGGTGTTGTGTGTCGCTCCCAAAGGACACATACATACCACAGCCATATGAGATACTGGATAAGGGTTTGTGAGCGGTGTCTTCTATATTATCTACGTCTGCAGGCACAATAGCTCTTTGTCTGCTTAAGTGAAACCAAAGAAACTAAACATCACACACAGAACAAGCTTGGCCCGGAATGGCCTTCTGCACAGCTGTGTATGTCTGTGTGTATCTGCATCTACAAAAGAAAGAGAAAAACAACTGCTGGATCCGCCCCTATTGTTGCCCTCAGGTAAAAAAAAAAAAAAACAGCAAAAAACTGTCTCCTGAAGGGCCTCTGTCTCCTGAAGGTGTGAGGGTCCACTGGCAGGACGACAGGTCGTCACCTGTCCCCG
This sequence comes from Chaunax sp. Z400, assembly GCA_037577475.1. Lineage (NCBI taxonomy): Eukaryota > Metazoa > Chordata > Actinopteri > Lophiiformes > Chaunacidae > Chaunax > Chaunax sp. Z400. The sequence continues at coordinate 10,248,811 of CM075196.1, forward strand.
TGCCTCCGGTGTTGTGACTGTGCTCTCCGGTGGAGCTGGTCGGGGTGCTTCCTGGGCACTGGGCCCTGGGCCTGTTTGTTGTTCCGGGCCCACTGTGGTGCTGTGGGCCCCGTGTCCCAGATGTTCTGGCAGGTTGGCGAGACGGGCCGAGCAGTCCGGTTTCTGTTTGCCTTTTGGACTTCTTCTTCTCCTCCATATGTCTCTTAGTTGCCTCTGAAAATGAGAAGGACATTAAAAACCTCCACCATCCCCCAAATGCTCAACAATCATATATGGGCAGGGGTGACTGTTTCTTACCATCATCTCTGACAGCCAGTCTGATCTCAGGTGCAGCATGCGGAACAACTTTAACAGAGCTGATAATACGATCTGACTGACAGATAATTGATCACCTCTTGAACCTTCTCCGGTTGGGGGCCACAGGGGTACTGGCTCCAGAAGACACCTGGTCAGCCCCTGAAGTGCCCCTCTTTGTTTCAGAGAACTCACTTTCTGGGTGTCAGAATTCTGTTTTTTCAGCTGTTGCATACCTTTGAGGTTATTGACATGCATGAAAAATCACCAGAATGCAGTAAATTACTGTAATTAAAAAATACCCTCTGCTTGCAGCTGTCTTTTCAGTGTACAGGCTGTCAAACAAAACTCCAATCCAAAAGCATGAGTTTTATGCTAAAGCCATGTTTTTTCACAGTTAACACTTAAGTCACCCCATCGATATGATCTTCTCTAAGGCAGATCCACAGTGAGGCCCATATTTACTCATTAACAGCTAACTTGTTATGAAGTGTTTGTCATCCTCTCTATGAATTGCCTCGAGCCACAGATCTCCTCGATTACTGTCTTTTGCTCTTTGGGTAGGAAAATAAAATTAGAAAGTTTTGTTTGATACAAAAATGTATTTCCTCTTGTTGGTAAAGTTGGATGTTTGTGTGCAGAATGATGTTACGTGCACTTTGACACCGTAAGGCTGTTTTCACATTTCATTTCTCTGCGCTCATATCTGCATCACAAATAGTTTTGGAAGCCAATTCTGGTCCAATATTCAACGTTTAGTTGTGTGCTGTGGAAACGTAAAGCCTCCAGTGCACATACACTGACAGGGGTCTGTTCAGTGAAGTTATAAAAACCCGTTGCCCAGCAGGAAAACTTGAGAAAATAACATTAGCATATTCATTGATTCTAGAATTATTGACAAGGTAGACAGAGCAGATGGCATTTTAAGGATTCTATTGAGAGAAAACATATCAGACACACATTAATGCTCCAGTCAGACTATTTATACAGTATATGACATTCATACATGTCTGGAAGAGATCTTGGAAAAGAAGCATGGCTCCTTTATGCTTTCCTCAGGGCTGTCCTCACAGTCAAGACAGTGACCAGAGAAGGGGAGGAGGTTAGAAAAGAAGCTGCCAATGTTGCAGTAAATTTACACTGTAGGTTCATGTTTGGTAATGAATGAACTGCAGCTCGAGAAAAGGAGAGAAGTTCCACAACTGCCAGGTAAAGTAAAGGTGGTTAGCTAATGGTTATCTATCATTCTGTGCTCTGTCTCTGGATGCACCTACATTACACCACAGGCTACTGTATCGTCCTATAATAGTAGGCTATTAGCCTAGTATTAGCAGTTGTGTATTTGTGTCATAAATGTATGGTGGCCAGCGCACATGGACTTAAAATACCAGAAACATGGTTTGTCAGAAAACAACACAACTTCCTGCACCAATATTACATTACAAACAATGAAGACTGTCTAAACTACAACTAAAATCAGACATAAAATGTTTTCTTTCTAAAACATTATGTCATGAATCTGCTCTCAGCCCCTTCCCCTTCTCACTTCAACCAGGCCAAGCTCTGTCCTTAAACTCCTCAGACATGCAGTCCTCTAGCTGTCCACCAGACATGCAGTCCTCTAGCTGTCCACCAGATGTCCTCAGACTTTCCTCCTTTTCCCCATCACCTGAGCTTCCTCATCTCCCCACAATTTGTCATCAGCCTGGTCTTGGTTCACACTTTCAACATGGGAGAAATGCTCTGGAGTGTCTTCGAGTGGCTCATAAAAAGGCTCACATTGTTCCATTAACTCAACTTTGGTCAAAGTGAAGCATTGTTCATCTTTGAGCTCCAACATGGTCTGTGGCAAGTCTTCCATCAGTGGCGCTGGAACATATCTGTCAGTATATCTGGCATCAAGGGCTAGAACTGCTGGTTTCAATCCAGAGGCCAGCAGTTTGTCGAAACATTGGCGCAGTTCTTCTTCTGTAGGAGGTGGAATGTGATGGAAGCCTAGAAGATGTTGTGAAACTTTTTGAATATCCGCATCAGCGGACTTTGAAACTGTTTGATCGAGAAGTCTCTTTTTTGATTTAGCTGAAGTGAAATCAATGTCTCGTACTTCAGCATAAGGCACTTTGTCAATGGCACTTGGTAGCTGCCAGTCTGCTTTTTCTTGCTTGACTGTTTTTGATTTTAAATTCTTCACTCCAGCCTCTACAGAAAAGAGAAAGGCGCCTACGTGGGAGCAAGCCTCACCCAGTGCTGCCATGCAATCACAGTGAGCCACAAGAACCTTCCCAGATTTCTCAGCAATTAACCAAGGGCAGAGTGGGGCCTCACTCATCCTCTGGGAAGGCCTAAACTGTAAAAAAAATAAATAAAGACCAAATCTCTTGTGACATATATCAATTTCTGCCATACTCAGATAATGTTCCAATTAATTATGCTATTTATTATATGTTTATGTCGAGTAATGTATTGATTTAAATGGGATTTACACCCCTCTGGCTCCAGTACACTCAAAGTCCATTAATTAAGGGCAAGGCGTGTACAGTACAGGAGGTTTAATGTTACAGGTTTACAAATGGACTTTACATACAGATATGCATGAAACATGGATGTTCTTCCCCCCCCCCCCACAATAGTAGTTAACAGAAGAGCAAAACAGGAGAGGGGTGAACAAAAACGTAAATTCATGACCAGTGTCGCTGTCCTTGGAAGTTATCTTTCTGCCTTGTTTGGGTTTCAGCCACAGCTGGCAGACACAGAATAACAAAGAAAGATGGTGAAATGAGTAACAGGTCAGAGAGATACAGGGTTAATGATTTAGAACATACTTTTTTTTAAAACAGTCTGTAACATAAAGTGATAGGGGACATTCAGGAGTTTGGCGTTAATGAAGCATTTGGCAGAAAAGCCATGTTTATACATGTGCATGAAGGGACTCAGGCATAGTGAAAAATGTGCATTTCCTCCACAATGTAACTTCATGTTGTGGTTTTAGCGGCTACATACATACCATGTAGAGACTGCAGTGAATGTGATTAGTCAGCTGATTGTTTTCTACTTCAAATTTCCACCGATGGAGATTTTTATAAAGTCAAAACAATATAAAATCATTGGAAAAGAAGACTCAGTAATATTTTCCCTTTGAGTAAGATTTTGTAGAAAAGACATTTCTGTTTACTGCATGCTGACGCTGACTGTAACCCTCACTGTCAATCACTGTAAGTGTAGGATGTTAAACAGACAACTTTGGTTATTAATGATTGCACGGCAATGACCAAAAGTAAACAATGCAATCCATGTAGTGAATTCTATCAGTTTTTGTGATGGTGCTATCAATGGGTGGAATGTGACATTGAACTGTATGTCAATCATGTCAACAATCGTCATCCATCATGACACACAAGACCTGAAATTAAAACTTGAGCATGGGAATCTGTGGAGAGTAGTCAGTCAGCAGAGAAACCATCAGACCCTAAAAGAGAACACAGTTGTAAGTATCAGATTGAACCCATAGAGTAGAGTGATACATGAAATAATCTGGTTACTCACCATGATTGTCCACTTTCTATTCTCTGCCTCAGGGAAGACAAGGGAGTGGGATGAGTAGAAGACCTCGTCATCCACCTCCTCCATTTTCCGGGGGAGACAATGTAGGAAGGTCCAGCCTGGTTTAGCCACACTTGCTGTCTGTAGTGGATCAGTGCCAAAACATGGATTAAGACCCATTTAAAGTCACAAAACAAGGAGAAAATAGACCGTTTTCAATCATTGTGCAGGCTCGACTGAATCCCTTTAGAGCTGTTTTCTCCTGAACTTGTCCAAAATAACATTTTTGCTCCTTTGCCAAAGAGCAGAATTATGCTGCACGGTGCAGGAGCTTTTTCACAGCTTGTTTGCTGATTCATGTTCCAAATGAAGTCTGTAATTATTCTTAAACTAGCTTATAATTCAAATAACACGCAGATAGTTATATTTCACTGATTTGATAGGACAGACAAATTGTTTCATTGTGAACTGATTTGCTTACTGTGTGGGAGTATGTGCAGCTGTTAGAAGGGACCAGGTTGGAAACAGACACAACATGAAGACAACTGTTAACCTCCAAAATCTACTAGTATGTTGTGAGGGACTCTTACTGGTTTTAAAGACCAAAAGGGGGGCCTGAAAAGTAAAAAAAAGGTGATTTTGAAATGTTTTCCTTTTTACCTGCATTGTAACCTGGTACCCTTGAAAGTCTTTGAGTCTCTTTACTTTCTCATCCTCCTGTCCCATGCTGATCCAGGTGTCAGTGACCAAAACATTGCTGTCGTGGGCGGCCTCCATCATGTCAGAGGTCAGAACTAGCTGGGTCCCATGCTGAGACAAAATGCAATGTTATGAATTAATTATCAATTTGTCGTCAAGAGGTCTGTCTTTAGTAACGGCGACTGAAGAGTGCCTCACCTCTTTGGAGAGTCTTTGTGCCTCTTGAACAACACTCATGTCTGGCTCATACCCCTGTAAATTAAGATAAAGTTTTGAAGACACATTTTTGTTGCCCCAGCATCTCTTTTCACAAGAAACAACTGGAGAGGTAAGATAACATTGGCTGCATCTATTTTTACCTGCAAACTAGAGTGCAGACGGGTGCACTAAAAGAGACATCAAACGTACACGACCACATAAAGCGCCAAACCTTTGGTGTAGCGATCTTAAGATGAACTCCTAATTTGGCTGCAGTCATCATGAAGGAGTGGAGGACGTTACACCCATCTCCAATCCAGCTCACAGTTAGTCCCTGAAGTGACCCATAATGCTCCTGCAAGAGACGAGTAGTACTTCATGCTACAGTATATTTTACTGGATGAAGACAGAAGCCCATGGAGGAGCTGCACTACCTGTAATGTGAGGAAATCAGCTAGAATCTGGATTGGGTGGTAGAGATCAGAGAGACCATTAATGATGGGGATGGACGCCTCCTTATCCAGCATCTCCAGTGTGGAGTGACTGTACACTCGTGCCAAGATGATATCACAGAGTCCAGAGAGAACCCTGTGATAAAGATGAACAGATTAAAGACGGGTAACCAGGAGGCTGTGGTTTATACACAGACCCATGTTGTTCTTTCCCTTCAGTAAAAACCAGCATCAGTGGATAACACAAGATGACTATTTACTTCCTTAAAAAATGTCCAGAATTACAATATGTGAAGAGGAGTTACACTGAAATATACCATACAAGTAAAGATTTCCCAGTATAAAAAATGACAGCGTGTACACAGCCCAAAGCCAACAGCTTTATTAATCTATTTATAAGGGAAATTATAAGACTCACCTAGCGGTGTCTATGGCATTCTCATTCGTTCCCAGGTGGATATCCTGAGAGTTGAGGTAACAGGGATGCCCACCCAGCAAAGCAAAACCTGGAATTATGATATTAAGACAACTTCAACCACACTGGTTAAAGGCATCGCCCCAGTATTGATCTGCTGTGCCCCAGTAAAGCCTCACCTATTTAACAAGCTCCTATATTTGGCAGTGGACTAATGTAGATTGTAAAAAAAAAAAAAAGGGGGAAAGAATGTAGCTGGTGCTCTGCTTAAGTTACTTAAGTTGAGTTTATTGATCGACATTTATCAGGGGCAGTAGAGAGGGACAGTTCAGATGCTGCCTGTTTTGTTCCAGCGGTATTCTGAAAGTCACTTTTCAGCAACTCTTTTGTGTTCATACCAACAATGACTTCTACACCACTGAACACTACTGAATAGTATCAGCTTAGCTCACAGCATGAGATGCTGTTAGATGGCTCATAAATGTAATTTCATGTGTAAAGCTGCCTGGTACCTCTATAATATGTCATGCATGGGGAGGTTTAACTCAAACACATCACTGCAAATCTTACAGACCCGTTTCTGTGGACATTCTTGTTCTGGTGCTCCTCTTCTCAAATATCATAGCAATTGACTTTCCTTGTAGAAGAGGAAGATGCTGAAATAGAAATGATATTCAGCTTTCCTAAATTGACTACACCGGTAATTAACAATGATTAACTAGTGTTAAGTAGTGTTGACTACCTGGTTTTCATGCTTGATCCGCTGTTTTAGATCCTGTGAAACCCACAACAGCCTCTTGATTTCCTCTGCGCTGAAGTCTTTCAGGGTGAGAAAGCTGCGACCCTTTAAACTCACCGAACCAGGGCAGGCAGCTCCCGAGCTACACCAGGAATAAACGCAGACAGTGCACAGTTATTAACGCTCCTCCTAGTAATAATAACAGGTTAGTACTGATGACAAAACTTCGAAATAAAATTTTCTTTTATGCCTCTCACCTAAACCCTTGCAGCCGACTCTTATGGAGAGTTTTCCCACAGTTCAAAACTGTTTTGCTAACAGATAGCAGTTTGACAGACATCGCAGCTCAGAATATAAACTTTCATTCACTACTTGCGCTTCGTGCAATGTTGCCACGAGTCATCTGTGCTGCATTCAAGTACCAAAATAGATAGGACTACCTCCCTTTCAAAAGGGTAAACCAACCATCGGGCTTGGATCTCCACGTCTATTTGGAAGAGAGGCGTGGCTTCCCATAAATGGTTTTTGGCAACAACCAAAATAGAATATAACAAGCGCTTTTTATGGCTGAAGACAAATGGCTATGTTATTAATTGTTTTCCAGCGGTAGATGATAGCTTAAAAACGCATTTTCGTCGAGATCCTAAAGAAGTCAATCGTCTTATCCGGAATGACGAAATGTTACGCAGACTTTTCTACTCCCACTGCGTCAGCTGGGGCACGCGGGGACACGGCCTCGTGCACCGTGCGTAAAAAATCAATAAGTATTTGCTTCACTTTGTTTAACTTTTATTTAATGTACTAGAAGACCATGAAAAGCTGCATGTTGTCACATTCACTTTTCATGGTTTTCATTCACACTTGAAAGATTGCTGAAATTATCATCATAAACCTTATTGCCAATTAATATTCTTTCGAGCACCCAAGTGATTTAATGAACTCATCACTACTGCGCTTGCTGAACAATGTGATATGATGCCTCAGAGCAAGAAGGTTCTGGGTTCCTCCCACAGTCCAAAAACATGCAATTTATGACTCATGATTTAGATCCAGCAAAGGATTAGCAGTTAAACAATGGATGGATATTATAATAAATCATTTTAGACCATATAATCCCCTCTGGTTTTGGAAAAGTCTCAGCTTTAGACAATTGTAATCAGTGTCTAACTCCAGTAGGGAGCAGTGTTACACCAAATATTAGCTCTGCTGAGGTGCCACTGGCTGGTTGGGGGAGTTCCAGAGATGTGGTTGAAACCTCTCACTCAGTCATATTTTTTTGTTGCGTTTCCTCTCGTCTTTCACTGAATCCCTACAGAGCTGTTTGGGGAGATATTTCAGCCTCCCAAGTCTACATTGTGGCTTCCTGGCAACTGTCAAGAAATATCCCAACCCCTAAAATGCTTTCAAAGAACATTAGTACTCCTTCATCATCCCCAGAAAAAGGAGTCACACCAAGAACACCCCTCTCCTCGAGATCTCTGTCCAAATCCCCAAGCCATCAAGCCCACATTCTGTCATCCGAACACGTTTGATAATGAATCCTCGATTGATGTTTCCTCAAGATTCAAAGATGTGCCTTCTTCATCATCAAAGTCTTTAACAAAATGTGACCCTAGCATCTCAGTATCTCATAAAAAGATTGCAAAAAAAGAGACTCTACAGATTGGCTTCTCATTTACCACCTAAAGAACCCTCCAATGATATTTCCAGTAAACACCCCAGAGCATTCCCCACATACAGGTATTTTCCACCTAATTTAAACAAATGGGTGGAAAGTCTCCTAGCCAGTGCTGAGCTTAATTTTATCTGGCAAACCTAGTAAAAATAAAGCAGTACATACACTACAGGATATCATACCACTAGTCATTTAAATTTTTTCAGAGGGAAAGACTGCTTAGAGACAAAGTGTCAAAGGAGATGTGCCTTTTTGCCAAATCTGGTGAGAGAAGTGATTTTAACAGCTCATTGTGCAATAGTTTAACTCTGATAGAGATATATAATAGAAGTATATTGTCACAGAGTTTTAAACATAGAGTCAGTTGAATTTTATTTGCCTCTTTAGACTTCTTGTTTGTGGTCTAGATTTTGTGCGCTCCAGGGCAGGAAGCAGCAAAGTTGAACACTCATGAACTTTTCCAGGAATTGTGCATCTCTCAGCAGATATGCTGAATGTGTGTGTCTGCTCTGTAAGCACGTGTGCGTCTATGGACACATTTTCCACTTGGTATAACACTGAGGTGAAATAGCAAATAGGAAATTAGTGTTAAAGTCTCTTAATCTTTCAGTCATTTCATTTTTTGAGAATGTTTGTGATAAATCTTCTAAGAGAAGATTCAGAGGTCAGAATTGAGTCTGCCAATGCACTAATTTGTTTGGGCTCCAGCAGCCTCAGATTCACAAACATGCACACAGATACATGCGCAATTCTTTGGGAGAGTTGGCAGGAATCTTGCCACATCTCATCAGTGTTTCCACAGCCAATGATGAATCAAGCTGCGAAGGAGTCTTCTGCGTAGTTATATGTCATAGTGCAACATATGGTAATCAGTAACCCATTCCTGTCCTAGCTGGAATGTTAAATGGGCTTGTGTCCATGTGTGGATTCAGAAGTAGTCATAGCCTTTACGTCTGTACAAGTACTAATACCACACTATACAAATACTTCATTACAAGTAAAAAAAATCATGGAATTAAAATTCCATTGAGTGTCAGTAAAATGAATTTAAAGTATCAAAGGTTAGCTTAGTTTGTTTAATACTTTTTTTAGAAATTGCACACATTGAGTTCAGGCGAGTTTGCATTTTCTGTCTGGGATCCAGTTTCCTCCCACAGTCCAAAAACATGCAGGATAGGTGAATTGGTGACTCTGAAATTGCCCACAGGTGTGAATGTGAGCGTGAATGGTTGTTTGTCTCTCTATGTGTCTCCCTTTACCTGTGATGAACTGTTGACCTGTCAAGGTGCAGAAAGAAAATTGATAGATGGATATATTGACTTCTGCAAAATCTCTTAAAGAGAATGCTCTGGGAAAAGATTCTGTAGCTTAACACAAGAAAAAAAAGGAGGCTTGCTACACAACTTCAAACATTTTTTAAATTTCTGAAATCAGATTTCAGAAAATACTTCAAACAAGTTCATTGGCATTAAAATATTTTTATATTTACAGCACTGACAGATTTTGTAACATTTTTAAGGAACAAAATAACACATTAGGTTATCAGTTAAGGACTGAAATGACATAATTAATAGTTTGTGTGCACTGAAAATGAACTGTATTTCAGAAACTGCACAGATGTTTTGAAAATAAAATCTTAGTCTGCAAAATAATTGGTTACTTCAGGTCTAAGAAAAATAAAGTGAAGTGTGAAGTACAGTATTTCCCTCTAAAGTGTAGTGAAGTAGAAGTTGAAAGTGTGAAATAATGATTATTTCTAACACTGTTTGTGTGAGCTTTAATGTGTCACACAACAACACTGTTTATTTCATAAACATGCTAAAATTAAATCAAGTTGTTATTCTAAAGAAAATAAGCTGCATTTTGACCGTGATTAAAGTAAGCTTTTTTCACATCACACCTTTCTGACCCCCAATTAACCAATGCCTGTTTATATCCATTGCAGATGGTGCACAGTTAAAAAAAGGATTTCACATTTCCTCTTAATCATGATGATGATTCTCTCTACCTCCCACCCACATCTGTAATTCAGGCTGATGACAGATTTGTTGATGAGTGACTTGTTATTTGTGCCCACAATACACATACTGTATGTGCTGTGATATTACTTCATGTTCCATTCAAATCTACCCATACTGCAAACATAATGGTCCAAATAATAAAATACATTTTTCTGTATAGGTTTCAAATTAAACTGAACAAAAATGTACCAAAATCTATTTTTAGATGATGATTAAAAAAATACTGTATACTGGCAACAACTGGTTTCTTCTTATGTATTGTTGCCAGCATACTGATAAATGTTGGTAATTATATGGAACAGATTTTAAAAAGCCACATCAGTGTATGTAAAAACTACTGAAACTCTAAACAAATTTCAATATTATGAAACTTCCTCAAACTAGAGTGGACATGACATTACAGTTCATTACATTAAACCTCAAATTCCATAACTTCATGTAAGTCACAGTGATTGGGGGTCTGTTGCTGCACATTTACAACCTTCAATTTTTACTATTTTTACTATTGTCTGGCATATGACCATTTCTACCTCATAAGAAAGACTTGGAAGAAGACAAAAAGAAAAGAAGAAGAGAAAGAATAATCAGTTTTGGACAATACATCTCCTGTTAATAAGTTCAGGAAATGAAATAACCAGCATATCTGTTCCAAGAGGAAGTTTGACTTCCGTAGAAAATATCGCAAAGGAAGATGCAGAAATAACCAACGTCTAACCCTTTAAAATTGACCTGCAACAGGAGACACAGCAAGTCAACTCTCAATAAAAGATTTTGTTAAATATGCAATGGGAAAAGGTCATAATAAACCAATGCATATAAAATCACCACCAGTGAATAAGGAAACCACCTGACACCCCACCTGCTCATGGTGATGCTAAGATATCCCAAAGTGTGAAATGTACACCTGTGAAACTTAAAGGGAAATTGGAGAAGGTCAAATCCACACCAGTCCAAAAAGGTCAAGGTAAATATGCAGAAAACACTCCAGTTAAAGGTAAAAGCAAAGAAAATGTTGTTGTGAGTTAAAGAATGCAGCTGAAAACAACTGCAGATAAGCAGAAGATACCTGAAGTTGATGGCTCTAAAAGTGAAGGACAAAAAAAAAAAGTAAAGCCAAGGACAAAGCCAGGGGGAAAAGAGGAGAGGGGGTCAGCAATAAAGGAGAAGCTGATGAAGACTCGAAACATAAACTGAAGAGTAAGCAAACTGAGGCCTCCAACCTGCTGTTATCACAGCAGGATACACCTATCGAAGAGGTATGTAACCCTGTTTCCTCACAAAGCCCTATGAGAACAGAGGTTTCTGTCAGTGGTGCCAAATCCCTGCTCAGCCCTGAACCTGGTGATCGGAACATGCTTGTTTGTGAAAGAAACACACATGATGCTAAGGGCCTTACTGAAGGAAGGAAATTCTCAGTACTGCAGCCTCTCTTCTTCCTGCTGTTGTGTTAGCAGGTTCCTCCGTGGAAGCCCTCAATGAACCTGGTCCCTCACTGTTTGCCTGTTTTTTTCATTGTTCTTCATTGACTTATAAATGTATCAAATGTGTATGTTTTTGTAATGCTGACAGTCATTTGTTTCTGCCTACATACAGTCAAATCTATGGTTAAGATAATTGTTTGTATTTTGAACAGTCATATGTTCAGATTGTACATTCTGCATCCAAATTAAACCCCACTGATGTTTCTCCAGGCTATTCTTTATCATTCTGGTGCCACAGATACTGTTCAAATGCTACTGTATGGCTGGGTAATTTTTAGCTGCATCAAATTAATGACTTTAATTGCTAAAAACTTCTCAAAAATTACACTCAAAGCACAACAATAAACAACATTTATGCACAACAAAACCCCGAGACAATTCTAATCCAAAATCATTGGCTGTAGCAGAACATCAAAGTGTCTAATCCTCCAGAGCCTGGTGAGTGAAGATGGAGTCGGTTAACTCTTTCTCCACCTGAGTGAGAGCGGAAGTGGTTGTAATGGTTGGCTGAACCCACATGTAATTACAGCTCGGTAGATCATCTTGCAGTCACTTCACCACACGCAACCATTTTCCTGTTTCCTGTCCACACCTCAACACTTTCATGTGTGGACTCGCCCCGACAAGCACCACACAGGGTCTAAAACCAAACCTCAAGCTTGAGAAGGAAAAATCAAACACAGATTAGCTTTCAATGGCCTTCTGCTTTCACCCAGCTTATGTGCTGTGTGTATTTGTGTATGTGTGTACCTCTCATGACACAGAATAATAATCAGATATTGAAGTTTACTATGTAAATGTAAAGCCAGAACTGATTATATATTTTAAAACTATAATACAGGAACTCTCCTACAACACTCCCTGTATTATAGAGAGCCACAAAATGAAATAAAAAACTAGAAAGCACTCGGAGAGCACAGACCTCCGCCAAGGCAGCTCAGTTTCCCCATGTTGCCATTTCACTCCAAAGCAAAACTACAGTCATTTTGTTGCAGACAGCCCCATCTTGTGGAGCCTTGTAATCATTACATTACAACGGTACATGTGGTATAACTAATAAAGTATAAAAGATTCCTGGATCCAGACGGTGATCCAGATCACCACCAAAATCTAATCAATTGTTCCTTGGGCCACTTCCGAACTCTCCTGAAAATTTCATCAAAATCCGTCATTAACTTTTTGTGTTATCTTGTTAACAAACTAACGAACAAACCAACCAACCAACGCCAGCAAACCCATAACTTCCATGGCGGAGGTAATAACAACGACAACATTCCCATTTGAACAATAATAAATAAATGCATAATCTACTGGGTTATTTTGTTTATTTCCAGTACACCACGTTCAATAAGCCACATAGTATATTGCTTAATATTATTAATACTGTATAACTTTGAATATTAAAGTGCAAATTAACACCAGACCACTCTAAGAATAAAAACATAGAAGAGCAAAAATATGCCAGGCTGACATCGGTATGATGTAGGCAACACAGATACAACTAATAAAATTGTGTTTTAGATTTGTGTGAATGATCAAGCATTGACCATAGCCAATATTTTTTGGTGGTGGGGAGCCCCCATAATATTGTGCTTAGGGCACTATAAAGGCTTGGGCCGGCTTTGAACAAATGTGTAACTTTGTAACTGAGAAAATACACTTCCACAGCAGAGTAGAACAGGTCAGGGATCAGTCTAAAGAAAATTGGGCTGGTTTTTAATGGGTCAGCACAGCAATCATAATGTGACTGTGTCACAGTGGACCCACATGGATTTGACGCAGCCTCCTCTCCTCTCCTCTGGCCTGGGCTGACTGTGTCAGGAGAATCCTCCCTTGTTTCTGGAGCAAGAGGCGGGTCTTTGGAAAGTAGGAATGCGCTGGAAGTTTTCCTACAAGCTTCCCTTCACATGGTGAAGAGCGCCCATCTCAATATGGACATGTGGCCGCTGGTGCTCCTGCTTGTCCAGCTCTGCTTCTGCTCCGGTTACGAAGGTAAGCGCTGACAAAGGCCTTCATTCACTGCATGGACTGTATTAATCCTGCTGGGACCAGAAGGATAAAATAATCGAACAGCTCGTCTCCAGACTGGTGGAGTAGCCTGGGAAATCACTGGTTTGAGTGGGAAGAATCTGGTGTTGTACTTTAAGGCTAATCTTTAGTGCATGATGTATTTGGGGCTTCTTACCCTCACCGTTGGTTTCTGGTGAACCGCGGCTGTGTTTACGTGGAGGGGGTGGAACGCGGGGGGAGTACAGTGTGCATCTGGGGGACGTTTCTCTGCACAGAGCTCTGTCTGTCTCATGAAAGCCCTGCAACTGCACTATTTAATTTTCTTTGACTTCTGCTTTACTTAAAGCGACTTATTCATTAACCATTCCAATCAAACTGCTGCAGAGAACTGTCTGAAGTGTTTACAGTACTTTACTGTCCTGGTGGTGAGTAAATACTGTAAGACTCTCAGACCCTCACTGAACAGAGCTCCAACTATTGACTGATTAGCTGTTGAGTGATTAGTTTTCCCAGTAATTTTTTTCCAGCAAAAACCCCAGCATGTTTCTGCTTCCATCTATTGGATTGTGAGTATTTTGCTTTATTTTTTACTATTTTAATTTTGGGTTTTGGACTTTGTTGGATAAAAATACATTGGACATTGTTGATTTAGAGTCTGGCATAAATTGATCAACAATTTTCATAATTTTGTCACCTTTTAATAGATTAAACGATTCATTCAAAAAATAAAAGCCAAATTAATTCATAACTAGACAACACTCTGACAGTACAAACCTCCACCAAGGCAGCTCCGTTCCCCCGTTATGTCATTGCATCTAAAAGCAATAGTCCCATGATAGTTTGACCCTCATAATAAAACTCCTTGACCATAAAAATCTTCCACTAGAACATGGACTCACCCTCATATGCCCAACCCTCCCACCAAGTTTCATGAAAATCCATCAAAGAGTTTTTTGTGTGATCCTGCTAACAGACATACAGACAGATGGACAAACCAATGCCAGTGATAACATATCCTCCTTGGTGGACTTTATGATAATAATTAATGGTTAGTTGCAGCATAGCATCCAACAAAGGAAAGCATTCAAATCCTCAGATGGAGTGAGACAGAGCAGGACCTGCAGAGAGGAGCTGAAATGACTAGTCTGCATGGAGTGGCTATGTGCCATTAGATGGATATAGAGTGCTTCACCTCTGCTGTATGATCATACAGGCTGAAACATGAATTCAAGCTGCAGAGCAGATTTACACTGACAGACTAAAAACGGCCTGTCGAGCTGACAGTGAGGGCTCTGGTCTGTACTTGTATGTGTGTGTGTGTATTTATGAGGAGTTTATTTTACAGGGGTGTGTTTATGTTTGTACTGGTGGTCACTTAACCCCTTCTCAGTTCAGGGTGAGCATGCTTCAAATCGGGAGACGGTGCACTAGAATGAAATGCGTGAGATGTGGAGTTAATAAAGAAATTTTGCACCCTTTGTTCTATACTTAATTTCTTAAAGTTAGAATAGTTTACAAAGGGATTTGTAAAAGCCTGATCATATTTCCATGCTGATTCTTGTGCTGATGTGAGTCTGGAACAGATGCATCCACAGTCAGGGAGTAAATTGGGGGGAAATGCCGGCAGGCAATGTCACTGGAGAAGTGCTCCCATGTGTCTCTGCCAGAAAAAGGAGCATCACTTAACAGAAAGTAATCATTTAAGAGCAATCCTACACAGTTACAACAGAAGACCAGAGGAACAAATCTGCTCTGAAATGCTACTTCTAACTAATTAAAGTTGCTGGCTGACAAAATGTACACCGTGTCTAGTTAGCAAATAGGCATCCAAGTGGTTCTGCAGAGACAGCTAGTTGCAGAAAGAAGCAGAAAATCTACCCAAAATGTCTTGAGAGACAAGGAAAGGTATGGGAGCTCCTTACCCTCCGAGCAGAGGATGAGATCAACCGCCCTGTAACAAGGATAGTAAATGCTCGACATGTACAGGAAGTAAAACATCAGACGCCAAATCCACTATGTTGCCATTTTGCTGTTTGCAACCAATTTCCTTCACACATTCACATACAAACTGATTGTGGGCTGATAGACTTTTAATAGAATTGAAAATCATCCCATGTATAAACGCTGTGCTGAGTCACCAAGTAATTCAGTATATTGTGATAAGTTATTTCAGCCCATGTGCTGACATCTGCTAATGAGTCACTGTTGTTTGTTTCATAAGGATCGATACTGTGGACTAAGTTAGTTTTTGTAAGAAACTTATCCTTTACAAATGGATCTAATTCATCCACATAACTCACTTTCTCATTCTTTTGTCAGACACTACTGTGTGCCACAACTTGAGCAAATACAATAGCATAATGTGTTTGAGTGCTAGACCCCAGTATCGGAGATGGGGAGTAAACAACAGTCGTGACGTAACAGAAACCATTTTATTCTGCTACTAAGATTATTTTGGCATCCGTCCAGTCATGTAGTTTCTTAAACCTACGAAACCGACAAGGAGCTACTGAACCTTTACTGGAAATACATCATTAGTCAATGAATGACACAAACAACAAATAGTATTTATGATCAAATAAATAGCCTATTTATTTATAAATAAACACTGTAAAACAGCTACATATGCTAGACATATACTGTAAGTAGTAAGCATAATAATAACATATGCAATATATTGTGCAAAGCTGTGGGTCTGTCATTGTATTTCTTTATACCTTACTGTAAACTGTTAATTGAGATTAAAAAAACCAACAATAGTAGTTTGTTCCCCAGGCTGATTAACTGCTGATGTGATTAAGAGGCTAGCAGCAGACGTGTTGGTACAGAGTTAAAGTAGGACGGAAATCATTAGTGCTCAAACAGGAATTATGTAACTGGTGTTTTGAATTGAGCGATAAAGAAAGTCCATTGTATTTTCTGCTCTCCGTCTTTATTAGCCTGTAGCTATACTTCAGCATTGATAGGTAGTGAGCTTCCATATGAGGAAAGTTTTCATCTCAGGCTTGCAGAGAAAAGCTAATGGAATATCCGGCTCTGAATTTTAAAGCAAATTCACTCCCACAGGTTTGTGAAGAAGACAAGCTTCTTTGCTTATTGCACTGTTAGCGTTTCAATCAGGAGGGACAAGTGAAGGAAGTAAACATAATTGTTGATTGCAGCAGATGATATTTGATAGTTAGTCTTTGGCGCTTAGACTACTCAGGGAGAAAAGGGAGTGATCGAAGGGCATCTGCCCTGGGGAACAGCAATATTCATCTCCCAGTGGAGTCCAAAGACAGGTGGTGGTGGTGGTTGATGACTCTGCTTAGACTAATGAGGCTGATGAAATGATGAATTTGGGGATTCCTTGTGGATGTGTGTACATAACCAAACTGTTAAGAGAGGACATAATGTTTTCACCGGCATCTGTTTGTTTTGTTGTTGGTTTGTTTGTCTGTTTGCAGGATTACACAAAAACTACTTGACAGATTTTCATTAAGGAACCATTGAATTTTGGAGTACACCTGAATAAAGGGGTGAATCCATAATTTTTTAACACTGCGAGAAACCTGAGGGCAGCGAACTCGATGATGCACATGTCTTATTGAAATTTGCATAAGGGTATAATTTAGTTAAAGGGACTATTAGGTCTTTTGGGAGGTATATGCACTCCATTGAGTCCCCTTCCAGTTTAAGAGTGTAAATAAATTAGATGGTTACTGCAGAAAATATTTAGAAACAAGTAGCTCCTCTCACTCATTGTGTAAATTATTGTATCCTGTTTGCTTGGAATGGCTGACAGTGTTACAGAACTGATAATTTTTCTGGCACATGTTTCTCTAACTAATTTTCACTCTGCAGGACAGGCAGAGACACAGACACAAACACCTGCAATTACTTTTCCAACCTTTCTCTACCTGCCGCCTTTCTCCAATTAAGAAGCAGACACTTAAATTTCCCATTAGACAGCTAAATCCTACTCTCGGAATGTGGGTTTGCTCTGTGCAATCCATGCTGTCTGATCTGAATGTTAAAACCTCAGAGTTTGTTGGGTGTGTGTGTGTATTAGATGGCTTGCAGCATTTCGATGCAGACAGCTTTTATTAAACTTAACAGAAAAGCCATGATTAGAGTGAGAGCCAGGATATGAGATGTGCTCATAGTATCAGGTTGAATGACCAACATATGGCTGATATATGAAGCTGGAGGAGGGAGACACACTCCTTCACTTGAGGATCCTGAACAGAGGACACATTCACACCAGGATTCATAACATCCCAGAGCTAACGTTTAGCTTTAACCCCTTTCTCACCCGTTTCATCCTCACCCTTCATCCTTTTTCCAAAAATAATCTTCATTGCTCATTACAATTCCCCTCACGTTTGTCTTTTACCAATGTCACTCAGCTGTGTCCTCCACCAGCTCTGCAGCCACCACTGAAAAATAGTTCAGTTCTTCTTGGATGCTGCTGCTTTATGTTTGGAATATCTTTTGCTCTGTCTGAGTGATCTGTTTACTGATAAAGCTGTCCAAAAATGGTAAGTATGATCAATGGGAGCTATTTTGAAACAAATACTTTCAAAATGGTTTCACTTCTTCTTCCATTTCTACCAAACACAATAGAGGGCCACATATGGTATGTCTAAAAGATCCATATCCCCCCTAGAGTCTGGTTCAAATGAGCAGTTAAGCAATACTTTAAAGCCTGTTCTTGGTGCTGATTGGCAGTAAAAAAAATAAGAAGCCATACAGGTCAGGCCAGGACAATGCTTTCAAACATTGCCTAACATCTTGGATGCAGCTCTTTTAGTATTAGTTGCTTTTTCTTCTTTTCTCTCCTCCCCAGGGTCAGGACAGTATGGCTACGGAGACGACGAGGACTGGTATTCTCGTACATATAAAGGTGACCACATGCTGGGTATTGACACTGCCAATACATACGGTGCACGCTTTCTGGAAAGTGACTCACATTTCAGTTTAGGGACTGTGTATGTTGAGTTTCAAGTAACTGTGTGTGTAATTATGTAATAATGTTAAATAAGTATTTGTACTTTGAACAGAATTAGAAAACTATATTTGTATATTTCACTGTGTCTTTAAATAGGCAGGATTCAACAGCAGGTAGTTTAGTTAACTGACTCAGTTACGTCAAAGTAGCTTCCAGCTTTAAATTTGGGGTCATTTATACATGGAACATTATTGTCCAGGCCAAACTAAACTCTCCCCTTGTGTAAAAGCTTAAATATATTTATTTTCTCTTTAGTGGTTGTGGAGACTTTGCCAACACACACACATACAGTAAGAGAGTCGGAGTAAGGGAGGTTTGCTGTGTAATGAATACTCATTTTTCTTCCAACTGGAAATAAGCCTAAACTGGTGTGTATTCTCCTCTCCAAGTCTGTGCATGTTGGGCCACAGTGTTTGTCCTGATCCAGCAGGAAACAAAAAGCAGATTTAGATTTTCTTTTATTGGAATAAAACCTCGTGGCCCCTAAACTTGTCATCAGCTAAGGATTTAGAGGTGAGTAGAGGTATCCACCATGGGAGGAGAAAAGCTGAAAATAAGGCGATTCACCTTTGGACACTTTACACTCTTTATGCTAAGATAAGCTACCTGACTGCAGACAGTAGTTTCATATTACTGCACAGACACAAAATTGGTATCAATCTTCTCATCTAACCCTTAAAATTAAGATTTAATGTACTGGAGGCGGTTCTAAGACATTTTTCATGTCAGGGACCCACAATTTAGACCACAGACCCCATTTGATAGTTTATCCCAGTGTCCACCACCTGACGAGAATTAGGCTTTTAGATGTTTTATTACAGCACATGTAGGAAATCCATGTCCAAAATAACCATGCATTCTGTCATTGCGTTACCTATGGATGGAATTTTAATGAAAATAAATTATTCCTATTTTTCTGAACACCCCCTTAAACTTCCAAAGGACCCACTTTGAGAGCCAGTGGTCTGACACTGAATCATCTGTGGTAAAAATCCATTCAGAGTCATGTTTTGGATGGACTAAAGAGCTGATACTTCAGTAGTGTGATAAGAATCAATGGAGAGCTGCACTCCCAGCACACGCATTTATCTGTAAGGAAATTTTCTCGCTTTATGACACACATGCATTCGAGAACTTGCGCCCTCTCTCTACACATTATTATCTGCCTTTCCCTCAAGTGAGACTATCTTCTCTGCCTCTGTTGGATTATGGGATGTCACAGATAAGGTAAAGAGAAATCCACCACATCCATCCGAACACAGATGATGGCTGGGTTTTTACATGTTAACACTTCAGAAGGAAGTCTCTCGTAGCTTTTATAGTCTTCGGTAAGTGCTTATTGTAAGGCTTTAATGTAAGAAACCTAAAATTGCCTCAATGCCGTGAAGAAAAGGTCAGTGCAGTTATCGTTCCTCCTTTTGTAGGGACACCATGGTGTGCACCCATTAAGGTGAAACATGGTGACGTGAGCTGTCGAACACCCAGAGGCGATCACTATAGGAACGTGATGGGGACACGCTGTAAGATCCGCTGCAAGCAGGGATACGAGGCCCAGAGCACAGAGGTGGTGTGCATGGCCAGCAAACACTGGTCCTCTAACTACGCCTGCCGAGGTGAGAACTGACATCCACACCCCACACACACAAACACACACATGTTTGTATTAACACACACACATGCATATATATACACTCAGTTTGACTCATGTGAATTCATCATAATAGCTCTTATAATTCTGGGTCGTTCATTCTTGGCCCAGCCCCACTCGCCAACTGTTTCTCCACATCTCACTGGGAGGAGCGTTTTTTGTTAAGCAAACTCTCCAATCAAATATTACATTTTCAGTTAATTAAAACTGTCTGCAGCTGATGTTCCTGACATTTAAATGTGGTCCATATTTCTGTGACACATTTGTAAACAATTATGTGCATCAATTTCTTGGCAGGGTGTAAAATCTGTATTTAAATCACTGAGGGATACTAATGGAAAATTACTGTCATGTCTACTACTGCTGCTGCTGAGGTGTGGTTATGCTCGAAGAAGCTTGTTCATACAATGTTGGAAGGAAAAAAAAACCTTTATGGTTGCTTTGAATGGCCACACTCAAAGGTGGAGTGAACGCCTGGCTGTCATTGGTTACTAATTAGGGCAAAACCTCTTCAAACGAAAGATTAGGAAAGACTTATTTGTATCGTTTAGCCCACAGCCAAACATCGCAAGCATTCATCAATGTAATGGTGTGGCTGACTGGACCATTACAGCAGGATCCATAACCTATACAGTCTGGGGTTTGGGTTCTCCCACACTGTTTAGTGTTGATTAGTTATACACACGACCCTGCAAAGGATAAGTGGTTGTAGAAAATGGCTGCATCTGTAATTAAAAACATTGCACCATTTCCCACATATCAGGAAGACCGG
Source organism: Chaunax sp. Z400 (assembly GCA_037577475.1). Classification (NCBI taxonomy): domain Eukaryota; kingdom Metazoa; phylum Chordata; class Actinopteri; order Lophiiformes; family Chaunacidae; genus Chaunax; species Chaunax sp. Z400. Next base: position 10,269,745 of record CM075196.1, read on the forward strand.
CCATGAGTGGAATAAAAGGCCCAAGATGGACCAGTATATGATGTATTATTGAATAGATGCATAAGAGCAAGTCGCTGCGTTACTCAAAGCAAACCTTACATCAACACTGACCTCTTCTTCTGGCAGAGATCCGCTGTCCCAAGCTATCCATGCCTGCTAACGGTGGGTACAAGTGTTCGGACGGCTCCTACTTCAACTCTCGCTGTGAGTTTTTCTGCTCCCCTGGATTCAGTCTGAAGGGCCAGAAGATAGCAACATGCCAGCACACCAAGGTGTGGAGCGCCGCAGACCCCACCTGTGTTGGTAAGACTGTGTGTATTGTTGCTTTTCCTCTTTCACAGATTACTGCAGAGCACTTAGCTGCATTGTAAAAACCTGTGTAAATGGTATTTTACCTGCTTAAGGGCATAATGTCAGCTGACTCCTGGATAACGGTGCAAGCCAAAAAGTACTCCTCATAATACATGGTTATGTGATTGTTGTTTGGAAAGAAAACACACATACAAACACATGCTGTGGTCTGTCTCTCATCACCAGAAGATTATAAACGTTTTTCACATTGTTGCAGCCTGAGTCTGAGCCTGAAAATGACTCGCCTCTGTCTTTCATGAAAAGCTAAGCTGTAAGGCCTGCACTTAGGGGATCATATAAACGGCTGAATAGTCTTGCAACCTTGGAACAATAATAGGGTTTGTTTGTGTGGACAGAATCATTAGATCTCACAACCATCACGTCCTAACAATGCTGTTTGTGAAGTGATACTGAGTCTCCAACATCAGATTCAGTCCCATTTTTCTTCACATTGTGAGTGACCTTCTTTTTTTTGTTAGCACTTAAAAGATACTGTATATTATGTAGCATTTCCACATTAAAATGTCTAAATCATATCAATCCATAATTTTAACTGTGCGTTTCATTTGGTCGTCCGTTGGTAAGACATCTGGAGAGTCCGAGGGCGAGGAAGAAGCCCCTGGATGTGACTAAACATCACATAAACTTGCTCATGAACATTTCTGCCTCAGTCATGTCAGTAGATTTTCATCAGCAATGGTAGCATGATCCCATGCTACTCATGTCTTTTGTTTTTATTCAAAAAGCAGCTACAGAAACTACATGCTTCTATGTCTAAAAACATATATGCTCTCTTTTGGGACAGTAGGCTTGATAAACCTGTGTAGTGATATATATGAATTTAAAAGTGGACAATGTGATGTGATTTTTTTTTCTCTTTCTGTAGATATGGATCCTCCAAAAATCAAGTGTCCTAATCTGAAGGACAAGTGGGGAGAACCAGGAAAACTGACAGCGAGGGTGACCTGGGACACACCAGAGGGTGTAGACACTGCAGATGGCATCCTAACAGAGTCAGTCACATCTCCACCATAATAAGCTTTTCTAACCACATTGCTTCAGTGCACTCAGTCTCAGTTATCACCACTCTGAACAGGGAGACCACAGTGAAAGATTAAATCAGAGCTTGTCTTTTTTCAGTGTTATTCTAAAAGGGAAACCTTCAAAATCAAACTTCCCAGAGGGGCTCCATAAGATGTCCTACACTGTGTTTGACCGAGCAGGGAACAAAGCATCCTGCCGCTTCACTGTCAGAGTGCGAGGTGAGCATCGAACGACAAGCCTTTTGATCATCTGTGTGGAGTAGGAGTTTCCAGTAACACTTTATTCATAGGTTATTTCTAAGATGTCACCAGGAAAGCGCTATGTAATTTGGTGTTAATTATGAGAAAATTAGACATTGTGTCCATTCGTCCTTCTGATTGTATCAAATTAATTGCTAGTATAAATTGTAACTAGTTAGGAAATCACCTAAAAAGGTATTCATCGTGTAGAGAACATGAATGTCATGGCAAGCCAAATTAATTTCTTAGAGTTCATAGACGTATTCACACATTGAATGCCAGTGTCTCTCCTTTTTCTTTCCATTAATGCCACCTCTCTGTTTCCTAATATTTTATTTTCAAATGTGCCGCTCCCTCTCTCTGTGTAGTGCGCCGCTGCAACCCACTGTTTGCCCCAGACAATGGTTATATGAAGTGTGACAGCGACGGAGACAACTATGGGGCCTCTTGTGAATTTAAATGCACCGGTGGCTACGAGCTGCAGGGCAGCGCTGCCAGAGTGTGTCAGTACGGACTCACCTGGTCTGGCACAGACACAAACTGTGCACGTATGTACTGCATACAAATAAACACGCACACTTATACAAATGCAACAATCTGTTTTATTTTTTCCAAACTTTTTATTTATGGGCTTTTACCCAAAGTATATGCTGTAGTTACTCTGAGATTTAAGTTCATTATAACTTGGTGCTAACGTTTTTTTGCTTTTCAAATTCTTGTTAGGTTACATCTGTGATAAAATCCTTGAAATGTGAACATCTTTTCATATAAGAGAAGACTTTTACAGCTGAATGTAATGCACTGATCTTTTTACCGCTGCTAGAGGTTATCTTTTTGTTTGTTTGTCTGTCTGTTTACAGGATCACACAAAAACTGCTTGACAGATTTTCATGGAACATGGTGGTTGGGCGTATGACGGGGACAAGCCCATTAAATTTTAGAGTCGATCCAGATAAAGGGGCGGATCCTTAACTTTTTTCATTTCATTTAATTAACATTGTGAGAGACAGATGTTTTCAGCCTTTTGTTGGAATTTGGATTTGGGTTTATTTTAATTAAAAGGGACTTTTGGGCCTTGGTGGAGGTATTTACTCTACTGAGTGACCTTCTACTTCATTATTGTAAAAGGCATTAGGTTTACTAATTAAACTTGTGAGCGAAGGATCGTTTGGCATTTACTTCAAAACTTGCATTGTGCTGTTGTGTGCCATAGTTGCAAAAACACAACAGAGTTGTGCAAAGTTTGCTTACCTGTGCTTAACAGGTTCCATATGAGACGCTACGTAGAGGAGTAAATGACCCTGTTAGCAATCTATCGATGAGAAAAAATCAATACTGGACGTCCCTCTATTGAATATGTGTATCCATGAGACATGAAAAAGTGGAGGTTGGGAGAAAATGAGTTGCAGACTTTTAGCAACAGAACAATTTATACCCCATGTTGCGTGTTCAGGTCACTCTTATAATATACTACAATGGTGTACAGGCTACTTGTTTGATTTCAAATGAATCAAATTATGCAGGATCTCACTGTAATATATTGTTTCAAATGTTGCACTGTGTCATATAATTCAGTTGTACATAATGTCATTGCAGCCATGAACATCAACGTGGGAGTGCGTACAGCTGCTGCACTACTGGACCAGTTCTATGAGAAACGACGGCTCCTCATTATCTCGGCCCCAACTGCTGCCAATCATAATTACCGCTTTCAGATGACTAACTTACAGGTGAGTCAGGAATCACAGGGAGAACGTGACAAATGTGTGAGACGAAGGAAAGAGCAGAAGTGAAGAAGCATCGGAAGTCAATACCTCACTGTATACCCACTGCTGCTCACAAAGAAGACCACAGTGTATATGATTTTCTGATTCGCTTAGCTGTCCAGATGAATAAAAAACGTCAAGGCGGTAAATAAACAATACTGACACTGGCCTTGATAAGGCTATTCTGGGCCTGGATGTTTCCTCGGCTTGTCAGAAAGCTTTACGTCAGAGCTGTCTTTAAGCACCAGACCAGTATAAACTGTACCCTGTACCACGAGGGATACTTCTGGAAATATCAGGACTCCAGTGTCTCAAAATCATGCTCATACGTCCACATCTTAAACTCAGATTTAAGGCAAACTCAGAGAGTCCACACTTCAGCAGGTGAATGTGTGTGCATTGGAGTGTAAAACTCTCCACATGTATGATTCTGCACAGTGAAGCTTGAAACATCCAAGTGAAGTGGATGGGGAGTTATATTACAGTTTTTCTTCAGGAACTATGCAATCTATTCTGAAAACTCATAGAAATACTAAATCACATTTTATGTGAAACTCTGAGCACAAAGCTCGTCATTTAGCTCTTAAAACCCTCAAAATGTTAGGACATCATAATTACAAATTGGTCTCACTCACTTCTTACCTGTTTAAACTATTCATTCATTCATTTTCTGTAACTGCTTGTCCTCAACCAAACATTCTTACTCACATTCGCGCCTACGGTCAATTTAGGGTCACCAATATTGTATGTTTTTGGTGGTGGGAGGAAGCCGGAGAACCCGGAGGGAACCCATGCAGACACGGGCAGAACATGCAAACTGAAGTCCTCAAGTTGGATCAAGTTGGAACCCAGGACCTTCTTGCTGTGAGGCAGCAGCGCTACCCACTGCACCACCGTGCTGCCCATATTTGTATCTGTGAGATTAAAATATATTTGGAGGGTGGCAATATGAATTAGATCACATTACGGTAACGGGAGAGGGGTATCTATATGATGCTGCCACCAGTGTGTAGCTGAGATAATGCAGATTCATCCAAATGGATTTTATTTATCTGTGAAAGGTAAGAGGCTATCCAGATCCACTACTATGGAAAATCATGTTTATGATAAACACAGATGCAGATACACCAATGAATAATTGTTCCAGGATTTTGTTTTGACATAGACTGGAAACTATTTGCAGTGTTTGATTTTGCGAGGGATTTGTGAAATTTTGACAAAATGATTCAGTTTTGTGTTTAGAGTTTAGAGAAATTGAGCTGTAGTTTCAGATAATGTGCTTAAATGGCTGAGAAACACTGTAATCGTGAACATAGTCGTCAGTCAGCTTTTGTTTTGACAGATTTTTATATTCTCTGTTGTATGTTGCTGTTTTGTTTACCTGCATATGAGTCAACAATAAAGCTGTAAAACTACAGAAGTTATTGATCATTCTCTTTCTGCACCTTTCTTTTTTATGGGAACAGCATGCTCAGTGTGGACTAGACCTCAGGCATGTGACAGTAATTGAGCTGGTTGGGACTTACCCAGCACAAATTGGCCGAATTCGACACAGGCTGCTGTCCCCAAGGCTGGCTCTGCAGCTAGGGTACTCACACACACAACACACAGGCAAACACACACTTTCACAACATGCCTCTGGCTTATTCCAGCTGATTGATGAACTTATGGCCTCTTTCTAGGTTACAGCTCCAGATTCCACAAAGGTCTTTCCAAATGGTGCTGCTAGACAAGCAGGGCACGGACAAGCAACGGTATCCGTTCCCAATCACAGCAGCTGAATTATTCACCACCATCGACACCTTCCCCCTCCGCAAGGAAGAGATGTTGCTGCAGCAGGAAGCAGGCCTGACTTGTTAATCGTAAAACCCTGGACTCCCAGCAATGGTTGATCCTTTTCCTCCTCAGTCACAGCAGACAGGACCTGCTCAGATCTGCTCAGATCTGTTTCTATCCACATGTCACACACTCCTACCTGAGCTCCTTTTAGTGCTGTATCCCGAAGGTGTGAATGCATCAGTGTGTGTGTGCCATCAAAGATCGAGATGTCAGTCATGGCGCTGATCTGAAGCAAGATGTGGAATGGGTCATACAGTACATTATAATCATATTGATTCCTGTGTCTTGTCTATCTGTTTATTATTATTATTGATATTTTCCATGCAGAAATATGTTTTACTATTTTGTACAAAAAGTCTTTTTACTGTATGAACTGGACAACTTTGCCTGTCTTATATTTATGTCTCCCTTCTCTAATAATGATGTATTCTGACACTCTATGGAATACTATTTGTGTGTGTTTTGTACAGGACAGGACACTATACATTTTGCTGAACTTAAAAGACACTGATTAATTATGTCTATCATTGATTATGTGGTCTTCAGTATATCTATGTAAGTGCAAGAGACCTGCATGATCATCTTAGGGTAAATCGAGCGAAAGTGAATGAGCACAGGATAAAAATCTTCAAAACTCTTCTTAAAACCACAAAAAATATTGTTGCAACTTTTTTTCATTACAAATGACTTGTTTTTAAAAGATTTGTGTCAGTGTCCTTTTTCAAAGCAATGTTTTACATTTTGGGAAACACTCAGAAGATCAGTGCCATTCTCATGTCTGTATGAGAATAAAAAGCTATAACCCACATCTTGTTAGCTTCACACAAAGACTGGAAACACGGAAACAGCCGGTCTGCCTCTGCTCATAGACCACGTATGTTTATGTGCACATTTGTTGCTCAAGTTGAAACATTTTCAACTCACAAGCTCATGTCTTTCCATTGGCTTTGTATTCAAAGGTGCCACATATTCCCTAAATATTCATTAATATTTAGTAAATTTAATATTAAAAAGAAAAAGTGATTGAGAATCTGCATAAGTACTGGAATCTGCGTCAAAATCTTTAGATAAGATATCATTACAGCAGCAGTAAAACAAGTAATCTATAAAAAATATTAACACAACAATACAAACAGGAAATGTTTGAAATAGGGAAAAATCTATATATACAATGTAAACAATGGACAGATTCAGCATTGAGGAATATTAATATGTCTGTGGAATATTAATACACCTGATTACTGTTATAGCACATAGAATAAAAACTCACCTGACTGAAATGTTGCACAGAATGATTGTACAGTAGGTGTATATTATAGTGCAGTTATTGTCAGTTCTGGTGTGTGTGATCTACTTGGAGCAGTGCTGGTTGTAGAGTCTGACAGCTGCAGGAATAATCAACTCTTCCTTGGCCTTTGATCCACCCCTACACAAAGATATCTTGCAGACAAATAAGCACAATTTAGATTACATAACAATTCTTGTTGCTGGTGGAAACCAATGAGATATAATATGTTAATTAGCTGCAGATGGGGGGATTTTGTAACCTTTATGCTAAGGTTACCTTAACTATGCTAAATGGCTGTGTGAGTACAGTCAATATTCTCTTGATCTTTCATATCAGACAGCAAATAAGTGTATTTCTCAGAATGTGCAGCTATTACTTTAAGCTTGTAAGTCTGTTTATTATTTTTTTGTTTGTTTCATGATAGAGACACTTATTCACTGGAAACAATCTTGTAACCTCCGCTAACAGGAGTTGGAGAAGGTTATTTAATCGGTGCCCTTTATTTTGTTTGTCTCTGTGTGTTTGTAAGCAGGATAACTCAGAATGTATCGAAAGGGTTTCATTTAAATTTTGTGGAATGGTGATTTGAGTCTTATCCAGAGGATGGCATGGATCCAGAATTTTTTTTTAACCAATACTAGGCCTACATGACCCACCATGACTGACACTTCTCTGCCTCTGATTGGCTTGGCATGACAGTGACGTTCCTCACATAGCCCCTCACTGAAACAACTTTGTCTATGGGTCATGGCATCGCCATACTGTAGTAGGAGTTGTAAATTTGCTTGGCAAAGTGGCCCTCTAATTTCACTTGCTGATATTTTTTTTGCAAGGCCAAAAGGTGTTTAGTTGGTAATTCTTGGGATGCTCTCAACACTCCTGAAGAAAAAGCATTTAATCACACATTCAAAAAGGCAAAAGTGCTCCTCGGCATTCACATATCGACAAGCAGGTAAGCAAGAAATGTGGATTTTTGATCAAAAATAGGTTATATGGTTTGATTATGAAATAATTAAAAAATACCATAATCAGTCATATAAGTGGTTTAACATTGAAAACATTATCCAATAAAAGGCAGCCAGTCAGGCTATGGAAAGTCATGTTTATTTCAAAATATTCCTGAAACACATTTGGGACAAAATAGGTTTGAATACAATGAGTTTGATGCTTGGAAACCAGACACAACAGAGACAGTACATGCTGTACATCAATTCAATAATCAGGTATTGCACGAGCCTCTCATCTAAAGCATGTTGCACAGTGAACACCATGTATTATTATTGTAAATATGCAGTGTGAATCTGTTTTACTCTGGTACTTCAGGACAGAGCCTATCCCCAACATGGTTCAAATTGGCATTCAACATGAAAGATGATTGTGCAGGTTTAACTTGAGAATTGTTTTTGTGAATTGTGCGACTCATCCCAGAATGGTGGATCCCAGAGCCCCGGACGACAAGGACTGTCGCTTCCCCCCTGAAGGTGGCTTATCCTTAGTGCTGACTCACTCCCTCACCTCAGGGTTACTCGGAATGCATTTCACACAGCACACGTTTTCTTCTCAGGTTGAAGTGATGTTGTTATCAGTGCTTTACATAACCTTCTTTTGTTCTTCTACCTCTGTTTTATCTAATACCATGCAGTTTCTATTATCACACTGATACAGTGCTATGTAAATTTACATCAAAGCTAGTCTAAATTGTATAATCTGCCCATTTGTTATCCTGACAACCAGAGGTGGAAAGTAACCAACTCCAAGTACTCCAAGTAGATTTTTCAAGACCGTGTATGTTTTTGAACTGCTCAGGATCATTTTGCTTTCAACTGACAGGTTGTTTTTATTTACATTGTTGCCAAAACGAAAAACTGTTCAGTATCACGTAATAATGTGAAAATATTATTATCATTGTCAGATAATTTTCACGTTATTTCAAGATATTTCTATGTTATAACAATATAGTTTAACATTGTTATGACATACAAAATTATCACATAATAACACAAAAACAGTGTTATTTATCTTAATCAAATGTTTCATGCATAACGTGATAAATTGTTTACAAAAAAAAAATCTTTCACATTACTGCCTGATAAGGTTTATTGTTATGACATCACATTATGGCAATAAAAATCTGGTAGCTCTGGTTATCATAATACTCTACTGTGATTGTGAACTGCATATCATCCACCAAGCTCAATAAGAATTTTTAATAAGAATTTAACCAAACATGTAAATGAGCCATGTTTCTCATGTGTTGTCAGTCTCGTTTAAACAGGCATTTCTAGTCAAAACAGTGTATCATAAGTTACATTATAATTAGGGCAGTCAATGTTAACACATTAAAGCTGGAAAATCTGGAAAATTTAACACATTAATATTTGTCTAATGCAAATCAATCAAATCACTAAGTTTGACCCCAACCAGGACGTATTAAACACAGATAACACAATGACTGAGAAGATATCATCCGGTGTTTTGAACAGCGGGTTTTGCTTTGAAAAACTTCCAGATGGAAGCTTAGATAAAACCAGTGTTGTGTCCACATAGTGCAGCCATGAGCTGTCTTTCCACCAAAGCACAACAAGTCTGAAGTATCATCTTTAATAATGCTCGCAATATAATCATGGCAGCCAGGAGTTTACCATTGGAGCAGATGTAGCTTACATCGTGCAGGGGGTATGCTTTAGCCCAATGTAGTAAAACAGTTGGACATTTCTAACACAGTCCTGCAAACACAGCAGAGCTGAAAGTTCAGCAAGCCTCTCATGGTCAAGAAAAGGAGTCACATCCAGGGTGTACCCATGTGTTGGAATTCAACTCTCGACCCACTGAAGGCAACGCTGGCACAGCTGGCAAAACACTGCTGGCGCCAAGCAGGTACAGTGACATCCCTATCCTCTAACAAATACAAATAATATAATAGTCACTGTGTGACAAGGACTCCCTGAGACTCCAATTCTACATCTTAAGAAAACATCAAAACTGAGCTGAGGTGATGTTAAGTAAAAAACATTTGATCCCTTCAACCAATTTGTCATGCTTTTTTTTTATTTATTCCAAAACCACATATAAATGTGCTTTAACTCCCCAAAAAGTACAAGTAAATAAATGTTAGTATTTTAATCTTGCTATTGATCGTGATTAATCACAGACACTTATTGTGATTAACTTGATTATGTTCTCATAATATTATTACTTTTTCTTGATTACGACTTTATTCTTGTAATATGTCTATTCTCGTAATACTATGACTCATAAAATTATGACTTTATACTTATAATATTACAACTTCTTTCTTATAAAATGACAACTTTATTCTCATTATATTATGATTTTTTTGTAATGATGACTTCATTCTCGTAATATTATGACTTTATTCTCATAATATTTCAACTTTATATAGTCTTGAAATCTCTGATTTTGGTTTTCTCAATGCGGACCTAAAACTCCATCGTAGTATTTATATTTTCACACCCATTAGTACTGTCTTCAGATATTTTATGACAGGCAAGAATAACCCATAATAACAACAACAATAACAACAACAACAACAACAACAATAATAATAATAATAATAATAATAATAATAACCTGTAAAAATAGTGGATACTCTATTTTGCTTTGATAATATTTCCCTCAAAAAGATGTTTCGATGAAATATGGTCACAATGTTGGAGAGGGATAAATTAACTAGTTATTGATTATAAAATGGGATGGTCCTTCCACATTGATCACAAAGTTTCTATCTACCTGAGGTGTCTTCAAAAGTGCTAAGTGGACAATTTTACTACAGTAGTTTTCTGCAAGAGTGACAATGATTCTGTTTCAATAATAATAAAGTCAGTTCAGTACATGAACTTGTCACTTTCCACCTCTGCACACAACAGTTTTTAAAAGGATGAATCTCAGCATTATCATCTACTGTACTTCAGACCAGGATGCGGCTTGGTTGGTTATAAGGGGAATGTCAAAGTCTCTACATTATTGATCAGTGTCTCATCTAATGCCCAACAAATGGTCTTCGTCAGCTTTAACTACATGCAGATATGACTCTGGTACATGAATCACAGAGACGAGAATGGACATCAGGGGTCACACCGTGTGCTTATTTGGTAAGGTTAAGTAAGTTACATACAACAATAGTTTTTCTTATACAGCAGTAAACAGCAGTGCTTGGTCAGGACTAGATGCTTTGGAGGGCAGTGGGCACATGATGAGTATGTAAGGCATGAATTGCTGTTCTGACAGGAGAAGGGATCTGATCGGGGCATCGCAGGGGAAAGACGTAGAGAGAGGGACGGTCTCTGTTCTTTCATAAACATCTGTGTCTTGGACCCTCAGTTTTTTCTTTCTTGTTCCGTTCCACTTCTATACCTTCACATCACTTCTTTTTCTTTCTCCTCCCCCTCTGTCATTCCCTTTTATCCTCTCTGTCTGTGCTTCATTCCCACTCATGTACTGTACTTGCGCATGCTGGATCGCAGCGACAGCGTGCACTCCTGAGGGACTTCTGGGTTTTCAATCATATGTTGCCACAGTTGCTGTTCCTCCCCGTATGAGTCCATCCAGTCTACATCATTCCCATAGCTTTTGCCTTAACGGGAAAAGAGACCAAAACATAAATATCTGTGTTAATTTGCTACTAGAGATTCTTGAGGATGTTTTGGACATTAGATGAAGTGATATCTGATATCTGAATTAAGTCATTATCAATGTGTCATGAATGCAACTACTCTAAAGACACCACGCATTCATATGAGCGAGATCCAGAATACTGCATATACATTTTCTAACCATACAATGAAAAGGCAAAAAGGAAAAAATATCTCTGGACAGAACCGGGCTAGCTGTTTCCCCCTGTTTCCAGTATTTATGCTAAGCTTAGCGAACTGGCTGCTGGCTGTAGCTCAGAATGAGGCATAGATATGAGAGTGGTATCAATCTTCTCATCTATTTATTTCCCAAAATGTTGAATTGTTCAACATCTAATCAGTATTTGTCTAGTTTTATCTGGTATTATACAGGACATCAGGGTCTTAAAATATGACTGACTTCTAAAATTCTAAAATTTTTACTGCAAAAAAATTATTATTATTGTTTTTTATTATTATTTTTGTGATATTCTAAAATTCATAAAAAACAAACTATCCCCTGTGCAACATTTCAGAGATTTTAACAACCTTATTTAAAATTCTGACCATAGCAGAGATTTTTTTTAAAAAGAAGAAATTACCTGTCCCAGCTCCAAGCCTGACTCCTCCCAGAAAGACATTGCTGGCCAGGGCTTCCTTGTCCCACACAGTGAGCTCCAGGCAGACGTTGTTGAGATCTCCGGGCTGCAGGCCGCAGTAGGTGAAGGTGTGGTTCCACTGTGGGTTCACAGTCCGTCGTTCCACCACTGTCTTGTGCTTGGTTGACTTGTTGCTGTCAGGGAGGAGGTATCTGTTGGAAAGAGTACAGGATGCAGCATTACAGTTATCAGGTCCCTCTCCTGCCTTGGTCTTGGAGGCAGATGCCCTCTCTACATTTAAATGTAGGCTTAAAAACTTTCCTTTTTGATCAAGCGTATAGTTGTGGTTATGCTGCTGTAGGCTTAGAGTGCTGGGGGACTTCCACGATACACTGACCCTCTCTCACCTCTTCTCCCTCTCCTCCTCTGCACATTCATGTACCATTAATGCATTATAATAAGCTGACTTCTTCCCTGGAGTCTTCCCATGGATCATGGTTTGACCTACTGCTGTGGTCCTTGTTGATGCCCACTAATATTATTATTATCATTATTTATATTATTCATATTATAATTGGATATAGTTATGTTAGTAGTTATTATTTTTGCAATATTTCTATTATTATAGCTGTTGTTATTGTTGTTGCTGTACATCTACTGTCTGTGTATCTCTCCCTCTCCCATTCTTCCTTTGTTGGTTCTCCTTAAAATAAAAAGTATGTTCCAGACCTGCTCTTCTGGAAAGTGTCATGAGTTCACTTTTCTCCTGATTCAGCGCTATATCAGTAAAAATTGATTTGAACTTGAACTTTATGACTTGAATAACTTGAACTTTAATTTGGAATTGCTTCTGATGTAACAAGAAAGCTAGGGGGAGGGCAGAAGGGTGACTGTCTTCTCACCCTTTCACAAAAGGATCAGAAGTGCCTCCAGACTTGACAGCAGTTAGGTTTTTGGCTCCTTTGATAAGCAGCTCAACCATGCCCCCCTTAGGTAAAGTGAAGTTGCTTGTCTTCTTGCCTTTCAGGAAGCTTTTCTTCACTGTGGGAGGAGGGAAGCAGACAAAGAGAAAGAATAATCACTCTTCAATTCAAGGTTCATGTTTGTTCATGTAAAACCTAAGAAAGAAACAAAAAAAGACAACCTAACCCTAACAAAGAAAGAATAAGCTACCTCCAGGTATCAACAAGTCACAAGTAAATGAATTAGCGATAAACAATAATGAAAGCAAAATATGCAGAACAAAATCAATCTCGACTGTAAGACAATAAAAATAAAAACTGACAAATGAATCTAAATGTCAGACATCCCCAGGCTGGACTGTGGAATTGCTAACAGACCTAAGGGGTCTACGTTGTGGCGTAATACAGCAATACTTTTCAACCTTGTTTGCTTGTGTCCCTTTAAGACAAAGCAATGTCTGCTGACCCATATGTGACCCATCATTAGTGGTCACATATGGGTCTGATTATGACCAGGTCAATAAAATCAATAATTTTTAACCTGTTTTATTAGAACAATACATTACAGGCCTGGTGGTATAAATATCCACTGATTCACAAGAAAAAGGATGCATCATTAAAACATAGGTGCAGGTTTAGGTATTTTGCTTTTAAAGTAATTATTAAAGCAATTTGTTTTACATCTTTTAAAATGTTTAATACAATATGAGCTACAGCATGATGTATAATAGTCACCCCAGTTATGAATGTACCTTGTACTTGATCCAGAGGCAGCGTGAGGTTCTTTTCAGCCGGTATGTACTTCAATACGACAGTCAGTTCTCCTCTATAGTGCATTGTGGCGTCTATATTGCTGTCCATCTACAAAAGCATCAGTCACAATATATTTGTCTTTGTGCGAGTTTGATTGTATAGAAGAAGATTACAAAATGTGAGACACCAACATACCTTGGGCTGCAGAGCATACCAGTCCTCTATTTGGGAATCAAGCTCCCAGGAGTCAAAGGTCAGCTCCACCTCTCCCAGGAAGCTGTTGTGTCCAAACCTGTCATGGTGCCACACAGAGACCTGCAGGGTTCGTGTCTCCAGCTGCGAGTGGCTGATCACATACTACAAAATACAGGACAAATAGGACCTTACTGATAAGCTGTCCTTTATCAAGACTTGTAGCAAGATTTGTTCCTTGTATTTAACTCATCCTAAGTATTAAGACATTATTCAGCACCCAGGGACCAACTCCAGGTCTAACCCAGTGCCCTAGTCAAGGACACTAACAGGAGAATTACAGACTACACACGTTTTTATGATGGTGGAAATGGGAACACGCTACCCTACCCTGGCTGGGAATCGATCCCAGGACTGTGAGTTCACAGAATAATCGTTACAAGTTTGTGCACATTGATTTTTGTTTCAGCTACTCACCCTCAGATTCTCGTTGAACATAGGGTTGATGGTGTTGGGCTTGATGCTCGTCTTTCTCTTGCTCTGTCGTGACGTATCTGGCAGCAGGTAAGTCTTCACATAGCTGTTATGAAAAAGACAAAGAGACTCAGTCAGACTCCATTGGAGACGACTGAAACTAGAATCAAGGGATTTTAAAACACGTGTTTATTTTCAAATTTGTTGGGTGGTTTGTGTCATATGAAAATAACAACCTGTATATTGTTCCTTATTAACTTTCAATTATTATCTTAAATTAATTAGTAACTAAACCAAAGAGACATAACAATAATAACACCAAAACCTCGGCACCATGAATATTTAGGTGAAACAACTGCAGTATACAACATTTTACGCAATCAATAATTAGTGTGTCTCCCATCAGCATTGATTACAGCAGTAATCCTCCTCGTCATGGACTGGTACAATTTCCATATGATGTCATCCTATGGGATGGCAGCCCACTCTTCAGTCAGAGCTGCTGCTGAGTCTGTGGAGGATGTTCACACTGTCACACTTGCTCAGTCAACCAGCCCCTTTCCAGAAGTGTCATTCTACTCCAGAAACTGAATGGCGTCAGCACTTGTGTAAGGTTGTCAGGCTCCAAGTACATCATGCCTCAGACAATTACTTATTTTTTTGTCATGTATAGGCCTATTATGGGTGCCTGCTGCTGTAGTGGTGGACGGTGGGAGTCTGTTTCTGAGGTGCAGCAGGCGAATATGACGATTCTGATTCTGGATTGGTCAACCAGGGCACGGACAGTACATACAATCCAGGTCATGTTGCCCCAGCCGTGGCATCCTAGCAGATGTCATCTTCTCCCCAATCTTCATGCTTTTTATAGGGGTGGGTTAGTTTTTCTAAAAATTGTGTTTTTAGAATGGACTACTTACAAAAAGCATGACAAAACCGTACATGTTGAGAATTATCACAAAACCTGTCCCACATATACAGTAGATGAGCCAATTTCAAACTGGGCCTAAAAAGTGAGTGGTGCTTTTTTAAGTGTGTCGAGTGTATTTGTTCTTGTTTAAACCAACAACATGAAATATCAGCTGCCACTAACAGTAGATACTCAGCTGAACAACTATGGCAACAACAATCTGACATCACAGCGCCAGCTAAGAAAGCTAATACATTTTTTAACACAAAGCCATAGAAAATGAGACATTATCTAATAAGTCACCCTACTCTTTTTACATAAAGCAGTAACTAATGCATCTATTTATTAACAAACACTTTGACATTTACCACTGCAGACTTGATAAACACTTATTATCTGGGTATCTGTGTGTTTGTGTGTGTGCACTCATACGCATCTGTGCGTTGTTTCCTCTCGTCTCCCGTTGCCAGGTTGTGACACTCTTTCACGAGCACATTGAGAGCACCGGTTTTGTAGCTGTAGCTGATGTTCAGCAGAATCTCGCCGCTCACCCTGGCGTTGCCATAGTCACCAGTCTCACTGTACATGCTCATCATGCTGTTTATACTACTCTGTTAGGCAAAGACAACAGATGGAGAGGCGGATATGAGGGAAGGTCAAAGGAGGAAAAGGAAGTTGAAGTGGTAAAGAAAGAAAGTGGAGAGCAACACAATATAAAACACTTGAATGGCACTCAGAGCATGCCTCCAACCAACCCTTATCCAAAATCAAACTCAGAGCACTGTAACCAAAATGTACAGGGCAGACTACCCCAATGAACACATATCTAAATCTGGTGGATCCAGATTTTTATTTGGATATGCACCAACTTGCACACACTCATAGATACCAACCCTTTAAATATGCCTTTTTCATCAAGATCCATGCATTATTCCCAGAGAAATGAAAGAAAATGTTGAAAAGCACCATATTTTCCAATGTTAAAGAAAGTAAAAAAAACAAACAACCTTTATCCAGATCCAACCATCGATTCTGGCCAAAGACCCATCCTCCCCCCAAGTTTCATGGAAATCCATTCAGTAGTTTTTGCGTACTCATGCTGACAAACCAATGGACATGGGTGAAAACACTACTGTACTACTTGGTGGTGGTAA
Organism: Chaunax sp. Z400; assembly: GCA_037577475.1. Lineage (NCBI taxonomy): Eukaryota > Metazoa > Chordata > Actinopteri > Lophiiformes > Chaunacidae > Chaunax > Chaunax sp. Z400. The sequence continues at coordinate 10,285,944 of CM075196.1, forward strand.
TAAAAGAGAGAAGGGGAAAAACAAAAGCATCTAAAGCATCTAAAGCATTGCAGAACGATGATGAAAATATGGTAGAAAAAGAAAACAGTTGCAGCCCTTTATGAACTTGAATAGAATAAAATATGTGGTAACATGTACTGTTAAGGGCGAGGCTTAGTTGTGTACATCGCTCTAGCATTCCCACAACATACTGTACTTCTACAGACTTCTAAAGATTAAGTGTCCTGCTGGACTGAGACCACTGCCCTTAAGAAACGTTGCCAACATCAATAATGTTGTTTTTAAAAAGTGAGGCGATATCTGCATTATTGGGTCTAGAGAGTAATAATGGTCCGTAAATTATTCACAGACACTGGAGGGCAGACAGAGTTTGGAATGGTTGCTGAATATGAAGGCACGTGGCGGGGTCATTCAGGATGAGGCTGAAGCACATTAATGACACGGATTTCCATGTGGAATTGGGCTGTTATAATTGATCTCAATATCTTGTTTTAATTTTCTCCTCACTTTCAAATAATCTTGTTCCTGCAAAAGGGGCGATAGGGGGGTTGGAGAAGTTTTAGATTTTAAAATAGGCTGTATTTTTCATCTCTTTACCACTGATGATATAGCAAGAATAAAAGCTGTAACCATCCATCCATAACTGCTTATCCTTGCAGGGTTCCAGAGGGTTGGAGCCTATCATAGCTGACATTGGGGCGAGAGGCGGGATACACCTTGGACAAGTCGCCAATTCAACACAGGGCCAAGACATAAAAAGACAAACAACCATTGACACTCACGTTTAAACGTGCAATTCGTGCAATTTAAAGTCACCAATTCACATATATTGCATGCTTTTGGACAGTGGAGGAAGCAAGAGCGTGCAGAGGGAACCCATGCAGACATGAGGACAACATGGTTTATTTAGTCTGACCAACAGTCTTAAACCCAAAAGACACACTAGTCAGCATGAAGACCATTTTGCTTCCTCACATTGTGTACCTTTAAAACCACTTTACGTAAAAATATTTTTTTAAAAGACTCTGAATCATTACAACAACAGCAGGTAATTTAGTTTGCAGAGTGTCTTGTTGGAAGAGGACAAACATGATTATTGTTGCTCTGGATAAGATAGAACTGGTATAATCCATGGTAAAAATACTGCTGTCTGGAGAGTAATGAAGTAAGACGCCAGAATTGAGCCACTCTGTGCTTCTTCTACCGGAATATATGTCTCACTTGTTTCCTGCAGGGAGCCAATGTGATACATGACGAGTCTAATGAGAGGAGCTTTGATTTAATATAAATAGATATAGCTACCATCACATTTAAAAAAGCAAATGTGAGCTGACAGGTATTTTGAGAATATACCAGTTGAATGTACATGTAACATTTGTGCCCTGGTGCAACTTTCCTGCTCTAAAATATAGCGGTGAACATGCATGAACGTGGAAGCACAAGACTTACAGTCTCAGCATCTGAGTCGGGGATGTTTAGGTACCCCCACCTTCTCTCAGAGCCAGGAGTGGAAGACTGGGAGATGATTCATTTAAGAGGCAGAAAGATAAGAAGGGGAAAGAGGAGAGGGAGAGGTCTGAGCTCTTTGATACATTAGCGATAGAGGCAGACCCCGTGAACAGACCCCCAGCCCCTGAGGAGAAGCTGCAGAAACCACATTACGCACGGTTACCATGGTGATTATCAGAGGAAACCACAGAATTTACAACTCATCTGGAATCGATTGTGAAATCAACACACACAGAATAAAGAAAGACATTCAGTTCCTCTGTGTTTATTACGTCTGTGAAATCATTTATATGAATTATACATCATATATTATACACTCAAAGGATTTAAAAACACACCACTCATGTTTGGGCCAATTTGAGAAAACCTTTTCTCTATTTTACTATTGGTTGTAGGGCAGGTTTTGTGATCATTTTCACCATATGAGGCTTGGTCAAGGTTGACTGATTTCTGTGAGTAGTATTGATTCTGAATACATAATTTTTAGAGATCCCAAATAAGCAGTTCCTTGTTAAACTAACCCACCACTATAAAAAAAACGGTACAAAGATTGAGGAGAAAATGACATCTTGATGAATGCAACGGCTGGGGCAACATGACGATTGTGTCATTAGCATGCTGGAAGCGGGACAGTCCACCAGAGGAGTCAGCAGGGCGGTGAATGCTCACCATTCCACAATAGTGTCTAATAGTGTCCAAGCATAAAAATCACAGTGGTGCAGTTTTAAATCCCTTCGAATGTTTGGGTTTGGATGGATTACTCAGAATAAAGTGCCAAAACTATGATGACCCCTTAACTTTTCATCTAGCGCAATCATCAGGTCAACATTTTAATTTGTCTTGTTCTTGTTTTATGACCAATCAAAACTCATAACATTAGTTTTGGCTGTTAAACTGAAAGCTGTTATCATTATTATTATTATTATTATTATTATTATTATGTCCACCTCATTCCTCAATGAGGATAGGCTAAATAAAAGTAACATCTCTTTGTATAAAGCAATACAAAACGACAACACTACAATCATCCTCCTTAACATTGCAACCGTCATGATGCCAGGATTTATTGCAGGCTGCTGTATTAGACTGAATTCATTTTAGCTACCTACTAAACTGGCAACGTTGCTCATTCTGTGCTGTTAAATAGAATGTGCTAATACTACTTCAGCGGTGCTTTCATTATCTACCCAAAGCCATTTGTGGAGTGAATCATATAACTGTAGGCAGAATATATTAGAGCCTGAATCAACGACAGACTCAACTATCTGCATAAAGTCCCTCATCACGTCCATTCATACAGTCAAAAGCAGCTCCGTGACGGCTGTTAGTCATATGACGTGAAATGGCAGGACGTCTGTCGTGTTTGTTTACCAATGAAGTTCTCAAATTACACGCACACGCACACACACAACCACACACGCACGCACACAACCACACACGCACACACACAACCACACACACACACACACACACACAGAGAAAATAAATGAATGTGTTTAAATCTTTTAGGCCAACTGAACAACTAGATTTTCTGCCACACAAAGAAAAAAAATAGTTCCAATTTAATATGTACGATAACATCAAATTAAACCATGCAGATGGTTATGGTTTCAGATAGCCATCATTTCCTCCTCCACCTAATATAATAGATTTTATTGAAATTCAGATTTATTATTATTATTATTATTTCTTCTGTAAAGCAGAAAGTAGCTGCACTAAAAACCTTTCACAGTGAGATGTATGTGGATTATATAATATTGACCTGTTCAGCTTTAAATGTATTTTCATATTCCTGTAAGCGTCACAATCATCCACTCCTTTAGGGAAAAAAAACATAATGAAAAAGTTGGCATATGAAACCAAAACTATCTGCAAAACTACATGTGAGATATTATTTGGTAACTTGGCCCTATAATATGATAAAAACTATCATGTTTGTACTACACTACCATGTTATTCTAATATATATAACCATAATACTCTATTTATGTAATTGCAAAAGGCTTCCTAATCATGCTGTAGTGCAAGGTGTGCAGGGCCTGGAGCTCACACTATGTTTACACAGTCAACAATAGAAGCTCCACTCCTCCCCACCATGGTGAATGTGCATTAGTATAAAGTTTGCAAGTACATGTTTACAATTTATGTGAGCATACAGGATTTCCAGCATATGTTTTTGATATTTTTCTATTTGCTCTAGCTTTAACATGGGTGGTACCGTTGAAGCTGCTTTGCTGAGGCGCCGGCAGACATTCTTTCTGTGGGCTAACATCAGGGCATCGATGTCTTCGTCCAGATCCTCATCAGAAAACTCCTGCGGATGACAGCATTCACATTTAATCAAAAGGGAAATGGTATCTGGAAAGCTGTCCCCTGCACAGCAGCTCTGTGTGGGTGGATGCAGCCAACTTCCATATATTTGATCTGACAAGTCGGGTCAGAGTGTAGTTTTTCACACAAACTTACAATGTCAGTCAGTTTACGGTAAACCTATGAGCATGAATGAATGAGTAGGTTAAAATAAATTATCTGTGTATGTCTGTAAAGCGCACGGAGACAAAACAGTCCCATAATGCCCATAAGATCCTCCACCTGTTTTCAGCCTACAGCCGTTTAGATGCTTGTCATGCTGTATGAAGTAAGATTAATATTCAGTCCCACGTTTGACACGTCACACTGACTTCTATGGATGTATTATAGACAAAGTGGGTGAACATTCACGGTCCAATTTCGCTGTGAATGTAGTCTGTGGTGAATTTGCTGCAGGAATCGAATGTGATCAGCGCGCTGGGGAAAAAAAAAGAAAAAGAGAGGGATTGGTGCCGCTTACTGCTTCGTTGAACCCGGGGACCGAGCGGCTTCTGAGACTGAGGGCATCGTCACTGCCTTCAGAACCAGGAGCTGACAGGTCCATCTCTGAGCGGCTGTGATCTGGTGAAGGGAGGGAGGAGAGGGAGAGATGGGGGTTGCGGTGTAGGAGGGGGAAAAAAGTTGTTTCAGAGATGCTTTTGAAGGTAAACATTGCAAGAGAGAATAAAACTAATGATCATAAACATGTTATCTGTTTGGAGGATGTGTCAACAAGAATGTGTGCAAATTGACGCTGCATATAATAGCAATAATTAGAAATGTATTTTGCCACTAATGTTCAAGAGATGCATCTCAAAGAGCAGAATGTAAAATGTAAAAAATGTTAATCATTTCAGGGAAGAGTTCAAGAATTTGGGTAATAGCTGACAGTTAGACAAGAACACAGAGACCATTTCACAAGCCATTTAATTTAGTATGTTGTTAGAGTCAGGAAGTGGTGTGTGTCTGGTGTGTGTCAAGCGTTCCTTTCTTCTAGATTGTCTCTTAATATATGACATATTTGGTCCCTGATTTTAGCCAGTGGTATAAAAAAGCAGGCTTCTCTTCATTAGTTCCATTTATCATGGTTTGGGCTTTTAGTTTAGCCAGTTTATGTTTTACCTTACACTTCCTGTCTTTGTCTCTTGCCACCTTTGTGATTGCTCCAATAACTTTCACCTGTGCCTCGTTATGTTCGTGCCTATTTAGTTCATGTGCTTTCCCTCTTTCAGCTCATCTGTATTTTTTGTTTGCTCCTATATTTGTTGAAGGCTACACCTTCAGTATATATAATATGGTCTGACGCATTTGTAGGCGTAATTCCGACCAGTTAATAGCATTAGTCAGAGCCGTTTTAAATCTTGACACAGTTCCTAGCAGCTGTTACTTATGGAGACAAAGGCTCAGACACAGACAGAGACAAAGTAAAGGAGATTATGCTTCAGAAAGAGGTGATTTCATCATATAAAGAAGAGCAGCAGACGGTGACAGAGGTTAAAAATGTAATTTGTGCATCCTTGTGCTCCCAATATAGACAGCATGAGATAATATCATCCTTTATGAGGCACATAACAGCACAAGTTGGGAGCAGCTGAGTGTTTTTGCACAGGTTAAACTGCCTGATATTACATTTTATATGACATTGTTCCCTGTGACACAGCTTGAAATTATTATATAAAAATGTTTGTGCATCGCCTGTGAAGCTGTGACACAACAGCAGGAGTCAGAAAACTGGCAGAATAGAGCAGGAGGCGCAGGCTGGTACCTGATGAACCCGAGGCTCTGGACACAGAAATGGTTGGAGCTCCAGAATATGTCCTGTGATGGCTGGCACCTTTTTTCTCACTGTCACTGGAGTGTAAACTGGCAACACTCTCTGCTCCATCAGGCTGTTTGCAAACAAAAATACACACCCAAGCTGTTAAAATTCCAGCTTAATCTGGATATGCTTGCGTAGATTCTCATTCATCGGTGTCATAGTAATCCTAAGAGGTCAAATGAAAAGCAGCTGGGCCTCTTTTTAAAATCTGAAGACGTTTTACCTCTAATCCATTCAGCTTTTTTCTTTAACCTTTGGTTTGACCTGGTTAGTTTAGTATGTTGCTGTATGTGAGCTTGTTAGTGTGTATCAGTTGCTGACCCTGACCCTCCGGCAGTCGCTGTGAGAGGAAGATGAGTCTGGAGTTTGGGAACGCAGGTTGTTGGGGACCGCAGGCATCCCTGAGGACTCAAATGCACCACCCCTGAAAACCAGAAAGAAACCAGTCAACAAGTCTTTACAGTAACACTCAAGACAATCTCTTCATCATGATAATATTAACCAATATTAACCATGATAATTAATAAACCAGAGCTTTTAAATCTGGCGTCTATTGCAACATTCCTACACTGGTGCACTGGCAGAGATGCGTCAATCAGCAAAGCAACTGTAGTCATGAAGGAGGGTACTGCGATGAGGAGTATGGAACAAAGACGTGTTCAAGAGAGGTTTCTGATGCTCCAGATAAAAAGAAACTCTATGTTCAGAGGAAGATTTGAAGAGAGCGCTTCTGGGGATGGACGGTAGCACATGTCCAATTTGACGTAGTGTCCAAACTGTGTAATTGAGGATGTAATTGATTACACACTGGCCTGAACAGACTTTGCCCCAAAGAGTTAAATGGTGAAATAAGTTAATTTGGTTTTTTTCATGTGGCTTTTGTTGCGTCACTGTTGCGTGATCTGTGTGGAAAAAGGGCTAATAGTGGTTATGTAATTACTCTCACTGCCAGACGGAGGAAACAAAAGCACTGCTCAATGTGAGTTTTTAATTGTCATTGCTATCTCGGCTGATTTCTTTTTTATGCAGCCTTGATCCCTGAAAATGTTTGTCAAAAAGAAAGAACTAGTTTTATCATAGATGTATAAATGTACAGAAGTGCATGTTGAGGTTTCATACTGTAGATACTAACACAAGGCCGAACAAGTGCTGATCAGCATGAAAAGCTATCTAAAAACCTTCTTTCCAAGTTCATGTGGTATATTGTGCAAATTTCAGTGTGTTTATTGTTTATTGGCAGTGTGGATGGACACCTGTTTAAAGATGGGCTCGGAGCAGAGCAACCACTTCGTACACTTTGAGCATCTCCATCTGAACTGGATTTGACACTGGCGCTGTCGACTCCGTTCTCTGTCTTCAAGTTGAGACGGTTGCCTAATTTATCCATCTTCATCCTTCTACACACACACACACACACACACACACACACACACACACACATAATCTTGGTCACTTACCTCTACGGGTTGCATCCTGCTGCAGAGGAAGTGCACTTAGCAGACTGAACAACTCATTCCTTTAATACAGTTCAGTTATTTAAAGTAATTATTTCCAATACGTAAATGGCTTTCTGTCTAGTTTGTTTATTTGATGTTAGTCAGTAGTATATAAAAAAACGTCCTGATACATTTTATTAAGCTGTCTTGGACATTTAGGCCATAATACAGATTTTCTACAGAGCCATGCCTAGACTCATTTGCAGATTTTAAAAAATCAACCTATTCGTTTTCTGTGTACTTCCTGATGATGAAATTGTATACAGGATGCAGAAACACAATTTAAAATTTTTTATAGTCCTGATAACAAAACACATCATTAAAAATAATTAATATTTATTTTGTTTGCATAACTTTTTAAAATTTAATAATTAACGTTTATTAATTTTTAATAATAATACATATATTATTAAGGATCATTTAATTTATTGGTCAAAAAAATTATTGCAACTTCTTTATTTGAAATAAAAGTAGTTAACTTCTTTGTGAACAAAGAAGTCCTAATATCTATTGTTTATCAGAGCTGATTTGAATTTTCTCTGTATGGCTTCAATCTCTGTGATGCCTTCAGGAGCCATTTGAGTGCAGCCAAGACAAGGGGTGATGCTAGCCGGAATAATCCAGTTACTAATGTGTTTCTTTGCCAAATGTATTTTAAAATGCATTCAAGGTCTCTGACAAATTAAATGAACATCCACTTGATTTTTCTCTAATGCCTTTGTGGTTGGCGAGTTCTAAACACACTACAGATTTATTTCAAAAGTGGTTTGGGATTATTTCATACTTCCTCCCTCTGCTTCCTACAGACCTTGTACAATTTAGGTTGTGTAGTTCATTGAGTAAACCATATTAAATGTAGTAAATGAATGTGTTTGCATGATATTATTATTATTATTAAGATATATTTGTACTCTACATCCACCACTTACCCTTTTCTCCTGGCGCCATCCATAACCTTGAGTACTGCACTTCTGTTGGATCTTGGGGTGTCGGGTCTCTGTTGCTCAGGGGTGTCTAACAGGCTTTCTGTAGACTTTCTTTCCTTTCTGTCTGAGACTTTAAATTAAAAAAACATTAATGCATTCATAAAACAAGCATAAATCACCACCTAACCTAACCTAGAATGTTTCCACCTAATCATTATGGTTTGCTTTACAATGGTGAGACTCACTGATCGGACTATTCAGGATTGTCTGTTTGATCACGTCAGTGCACGGCACTCCCTTTTCAAAGCGCTTGGACCGCTCCTCCAGGAACCACTCTCCTGTTACCACCTTCAGCTCCCTGCAAACACAACATCCACCGATTACTGGAATCAGCATACTGCCAGGATTTTTTAAAGGACAAATTTACCTAAACAATTAAATATCGTCAACCACTTTGATATTTTGTGATGACGGGGTTGTGTACACTTCACAAACACACTTTTAAAATCACATTTAATGAAATTTTTGAACTGTTGCATGGTCATACCAGCCAAAGTAGAGAGATATCATTGAAAACCAGTCGGGAGGAGAATTATTTACCTGGTGGATAGCGGTAATTACATCCCAAATGTGAAATAAAATAATTTCTAACATTAATTAATCAATAAACATGACATGGACCTGATTAAGCAACAGAAAATAAGTGAAGAATGAATGGATTGATTAACCCATTAAAAAATACCTCATTGACTTTGGGTCCACATTTATTTTGCATAAGGCCTGGTGTATGAAATAATACTGCCCTACAAAGCCAAAGTGCAGTAACTGCATTTTTCCCCCGCGAACTTCACTTCACCCAAAACCAAACTGCCATATCTTCTCTTCAATCTGTTCAAATGCCATCATGCTACTGCCAAATGTTTAGATATAATAGGGTTTTTATTAATTTTTTGATACTTAGACTTAGTGAAAGAAAGCAGATACTGCACGTTTGCTTTGTACAGAATAGTACGGTGGATTTGTCCGCCTTTTTTTTGTTGCTAAAATCAGATACAAAAACATTTTCTAACAAACATTACTCAAACAAACAAAATTGTATGGCATTCCAAGACAAATAGCCCTTTTATTAAACATATTAGCTTTTAGCCTACAATAAAGACAAAGACTATTTATCTAAGAGTGCATAAGCTTTGTCTAGTTTGATTCCTGCACCAAACACATTGTTCACGTTTTAGAGCAGTTAATACTTCTATTTTTCATTTTAACACTACTGCCTATTGCAGGCGAGAACAAATGCTCAAGGCCGCTGTAAATAAAATGTTCAATAATTTATAAGTCCTTTTGGGGTAGACTCAGTTCTCTGTGTGATTTTTCCAGAGGTGCAGAAACCCTGATAAGTAATTCATGTAACCACTTTTTCTCCTGCTTTGTCTGCTTGTGTTTCAGTTGTTGATTTTCTAGTATGTAAGGTTACACTTGTAGGTGGAGAGAGCAAAAACATTTGCATAGTCTAAGCAGGAGTTGAGAAAAGTTTTATTTTCTTGCACATCTTGCAGTCAGATTTTCAGGCCAGCGGCAGTGGAGAACTTGGTATCTGAAAGTCCAGTGTGCAGCATGTTTGCAGAAAGAACAATACACTATAAAAACAGACACAAAACCCTGATGTTTACCAGTAATGACATGGTTGGTTCCTAGTAATTCCACTGTAGTAGCTCTGTAAATGTCTCACAACAATTTTTCTGTCTAAAATGTATGTATAATAACACAAAATCATCATACAATCATACAAAAAAGGTGACATTGACATTATCTAATTTTTTATATTTTGTTTTCAAAGGTATTTAAAATCCACTGTGCACTATAGAGCCATGTTCAATTGGAACAAGAATAAACGTAGATTTAAAAAGATATTGAAGAGTTGATTTTGCAGATGACCATATGATTGACTGTTCAATGTCTGTTTTCCTACTGGAAATTTTTATGTGCTAAGTCTTCTATGTGAGCATGAATTTGAATTCTTTTCATTTTCTAAATTACGTTTTTAATAACGCTTTCTTGCGAGAAGCTAATGGGGATCCTAATAAAACAATGTACAATAAAAAAACAAAACGCATCAAAAGAGAAGAATAACATCTAAATAGGGAGCATAAACACTATGAGACTAAGTAAGGAAAAGACTGGCGATAAATGACACTGCAAATCCTCAAAGAATGGAAAGTGTTGCGTGTTCTTGTGCCAAAGCCAAGATGGACTAGACCTGTTGATATGCACTGATATTTACACTGAAAAGGCCAAAAACCAAGAGAAAAAGGTAGAATTTAGTTGAGATCCTGCATGGAGAGCCGTGTAGGACTGCATACATACAGACTAAATGGAGTCTGAGTAAACTTTGTAACTCTGACCTCAGGTAAAGTTGTTGATTAGTACTGGCACGTCTCCCTCGGGCGACAGACAAAGCAATGTCATCCGTCACAGATGTCAGTCGCAAATGTCAAACACGTTCTAAAACATCTGGCAGCGACTGATCTGAAGTCTTCAGATTAGCATCTTTAATTATGACACACTATATGACTTTATCTGCAGACTGTTGGAGGCAGACCGGAACAGACCCGGTCCAATCAACCATCATCTTTGAGTCATATTTATAATCAAGAGATAAAAGTGTCGGCACAAGTCCTGAGGTAGAAAATACCCAACAAGTACACGTCTGCTGTGAGAAAGATTAGCATTGCTTGAGACAAATAGAGACCGATGTGGAGTCATCAATCATCTAATACAACAATCTTAAGTCCATTTCTGTTTGGGTCCTTGTCGGCATCCTACTTACGAGATTTTGGCACAAACATTACACCTCCACTGGAATGAGTTGGGAGTCTCAATGCGGCAGTTGCTGCAGACCCGTAGCTGACACTCCTTGCAGAGATCTCCACGGTCGAAGATCAGACCCAAAGTCTTCAGGCAGCGGGCGCACTGTCGCTCCCCCACCTCCTGCGGCCGATGGGAACCTTTCCGTTTAATCTCCAGCAGCTCATTCTTCAGCCGCCTGTTTGACAGAACGAGAGGAACATCAGGGTATATTACCAAAACTCAAAGAATTAGTTCAGATAATGATAGTGAAGCTCTTACCGTATCCTCTTCTCCTCTCGTTTCCTCAGTTTCTCATCTTTCTGCAGCACCTTCAGGATCAACTCTCTTTCATGTTCCAGCAGAAAGGAGATGTTCAGATCGTCCTCGACCTGCTCCATTGGTCCCTCAGTCTACACAGCCAAGCAAGGTTGTTGCATGGAGGAAGCCAGAAAGCACTACATTATGTTGCAAAGTTCTTCTCTTTCTGTTACGTTCTGTTAATGATGTTCTTTTAGCACTGGCATAGGCTGAACTTTGGTCCAGTTTCCTCCTCTACTCTTGTGTTTCTTGGGGAAAAGATCCGCTCTCAGGGAACCTAAATGAGGTCAAACATAGTGGAAAGAATGAATAATGAATAAATGGGTTTGCAATTATAGTAAGGGTTGATTTGCTTGTCTTCTGGCCAGTGTAAAAATCATTAATTAAAATGACAAGTAATTGTTAAGACATTTGACATTTGACAGCTTCGCACAAACTTAACAACCTCCCAATTAGGCTCCAGACCTGACATCCGGAGTAAAACACCACATATTAAGCTCTATCTTAACCAGAAATTCATAAATTAATTTGTACACCTGAATATACAGCTACATAACATTCATCTGGCTTTTTGTACAAAGTGACCTTCTCACCATGACTCTATGGGTGACAATGTCAGACGGTCCAAGACTTTGGTCCAGACAACAGTATTTCAACTATAGCTTGTTGGTGAAATATGGTGCCAATATCCATGACCAGTCCCACCCCCAAACAAAATATATACAAATATTTTGGTGATGCCTTAACGTTTCATCTACCACCATCATTAGGTCAATTTGTCCACTCAATACTAAACTAGAAGTGTCGTCAGTAGAGCACACACCTCTGATAAGGCCCAACAATCCCATTTAATTAAATTAAACCCTAATCCAAATTCCAGCAGGACATGTGTGCCATCAAAATGGCTGGCCTCAGGGCAATCTCAATAATTAAACATAATAATTAACAAAATAAGTGATCTGAAGATGACATATATCCCCACCATCCCTAAAAACACTGTGCAACAAAAACATCAGTATACGACATATCCTCCATTCCTTTGGTGAGCTTAGAGTAGAGTCTATATTGTTTTGGATATATGTGATGGAGAAGATGGCCAACATTCAGAATCACCTTAAAATCATCCTTCTATGGAAAAGCCAGAAAATAATAGTAATTTTAAAAAGATATTTTTGGGCTTTATTGCCTCTACTTGTGAGGACAGCTTAGAGACAGACAGGAAGCAGCGGGGAGAGAGATGGGACGACATGCAGCTAAGGGTCCCAGGTTGCTACCGAACCTGCTGAGGACTCTGTACATGGGTCACGCGCTCTGCCAGGTGAGCTATCCAGGCGGCCCCTCATTTTATTATAGGAGGTGAAAAAAAAAAAAAAAAAAAGGATCTGCCCTTGTATCCTGATTGACTCCAAAATTGAATGCGTTTTTCCATGCAACACGCCCAACCCTCTGACTATAACAGGAGCTATGTCCACTTAAATTATGATAAATGATCCACAGGGGATACTGTGAAGCAGGGAAATGTCACTCCAAGCTGTGCTGTGGAAATCCAACGTGAAACTAATTTCTTTGGGGTTCACTGATGTGATTTGAATGCTATGCACACGCACACACACACACACACACACACACACACACGCACAGAGATTCTCAATCTTGTTACAGCATCCAATAGAAGTAAACTGCTGTGAATGATCTCATTTGCGATTGCAAGACTGCAAGAAACAGCCTTCCATGCTGTCAATAAAATGAATCCTGGGGATCAGAAACTCATATAAACAAGGCTGCATGAGGCACTGAGGAAAGGGACAAAATGTGTAAATGACGGTGGGAAATGCATGAGCTCACACCAACCTCCTTCAGTCCTTTTCATTACTGTCTCTTTCATCCTCATCCTCTCCTGTCTCACCTCTCCCCTTCACTTTACATGAATTAGCACTAATGAAGCAGCAGACATCATCTTTGGTTCATTTGCAACCAAAGGCAAATGACATCAGTGATTCTTTCGGGCTGAACTGCAGCTGCGCTGCAGCCAATGAAGAGACCTTTAAGATGGGAGGTCTGGATTAATAAAGGAAATAATTCTACAGATATTTTTTTCATTTTGAAATGTCAAAATGCTGAATAGAGACATGCTCTACTAGTCACTTACTGTGGTATCTCTCACACCAAGACTAATAGTCTGAAGCCATTGCTAACAGCTCTGTGAAGCTGTATTTAGACACAGTGGTGCTTTGAGGTAAAGGCTAATGTCAGCATGTTAAAATGCTCACACTGACACTGATAACATTTTGCACACAAAGTACATCTGAGGCTGATGGGCATGCCATTTGCCTTGCAGGTATGTGGTCATATTGGTGATGTATGATCAGATATTGGATACAGAACAACTGTTAAGCAAACTGCAGGTCAACACTGGCAGACGTACAGTATGTGCTCTCTGAGTGCTTTTTGGTTTATTTATAAGGCCATAATACAAAAAACTACAGAGTTACCTCTGCTCTCTGGTTGAATGTAAACATAGTGCCACAACATCAGGTCACTGGACATTTTAACATTAGTGGTACCTCCTGTTTGTACCATGGAAGGTAGGTGTAAATACCAGGCTGCGTATAATGGAATGAGCTTCAAAACCTTATGAAGTTACATTCTCTGATTTCACTTGGAAAGGTAATACTTGTATATTTGCAATCACACTTGTAACTGTTTTCTAAATTGTGATAATGGACGTGTCTGTCCATGTCTAAACATTCATTCATTCTTAGGGGAACATGAAAGTCCACCAAACGTTGAGGGAATCCATCCTCTTCAAACAAATGTGAAACTCATGATGGCGCGACAGGAAACACCAGGGGATCACCAAAGTCAGTAGGATTTATCCTCTGGAAACAATGAATGTATGTGCAGCATTTTTTTCCCTTTGACCCCTAAGCTTTGACCTGATTATCGCGTCAAGTCAGGGACGTTGCCTGGGGACCAGCATCCTGCGATTTTAACAGAAAACATCTTGAAGAAAGAAATGACTTTGCGACAATATTAGACTGAGTAACTTTTGGCTTGGTTTAATGAACATGGTGGAGTGTTTGTGAAGAAATATTCAAGAGCATCTAGCAGCAAAGCCACGGTGCCCCATGATACTCCAGATGTACTTTGCACACATAACAAATATGACATCCATAAATAGAAACTATTTTTTGTCTGAGCCTCTCTCATATTATAGTCATGCTAGGAGAGCGTTTCAGAGTTTGAACTGTGTGCTGCTTTAGGTGTGGTGTCCTAATGCAGTCCTCCCTGAGTACACACACACATTCCGCTGTCGCTCTTTCTGTCCTGAGTCAACACGATTGAGGAGACAGTTAAACTTCTGAGCAGAGGAAATTTACGCCCTTCTCAGCTCTGCACAAATAATGTACAGTGGCTCAGGGGGAAGCATGGTGACTCACTCCACTACACAAAGTCTGAGGAAGGTATTTATCTTCACCGCTCAAAATTCATGTTGCTCAAATACACAGCGGATCATTTGTCAACGAGCGTGTGATATGTTGGGGACGTTTACAACCAGAGAGTGATCTGATTGGTATTTTGTCACTTTGTTGCATTTTACACACAGACACTCTGGTGTTTTCTGCAGGCAGCAGAATCAATCTGCTAATTAAACACCCCAGGTGTTCTGGGCACAGCTGGGCTCCAGTCGGTAGAAAAGCAAACAGCGTGGATTAAACTTGGCAAATCAGACTCACACGAAGCCTCAGGAACGGCTTCAGTCTTTGAAATACTTTTATCTTCGTCATAAGCTGTGTGTAGTTCTATACTGGACTCTTTTCCCGCACTGAAAGTCTTCAAATGTAAACAGTTATATGAGGAAACACTCAAAGATGTTTTTGTTTTATTATGTTCTGACTTAACAAAAGGCCCCAGGTTGATGCTTTATACTCCAGGTAATATTTGGCTTAGAATGAAATGCTCTGCAAATAGCAGCACTTTGAGAAAACTGCAGCTCAGCGAGGCTTTATGAGGTAAGTCTGTTGATATTTTGGATTTGGGAGATTATTGTCGACAAATCCACTCTGACGATAAATACATCCAACTTGTAAGTACTGTTAGTGTCTAAAGCTGATGGCTTATTTCAGTTGGCCGCAAATAAAATAGGGGATGGACAACATGGTTCATTATCACAGTTATTGATACTTTCAAATATTGATTCATATCAACATATGCAATATATGCAAATATATGAATATGTGTATTCAAATATATGAATTATATTCAATTCGATTTATTTATATAGCGCCAAATCACAACAAAAGTTATATCAAGGCACTTTACAAAAAGAGCAGGTCTAGACCAACTCTTCATTATGGAGAGACCCAACAATCCACCATGAGCAAGCACTCGGCAACAGTGGCGACGAAAAAATGCCTTTTTAAAAAAGGCAGAAATGTCGAGCAGATCCAAGACTCAAGGTGGGCGGCCCTCTGCCTTGACGGTTACCAGAAAATCGTTGGGCGGATACACATATGTCCATTTGAGTTATGTCACATGATCTTGATTTGCAGTTTGTCGAGTATCACTGACTTTTTTCTCTGCTTGTAAATTTCATGGTGGATCCTGATCTATTTTTCGGTCTTTTTCCCAATGTATTTGACTGACTCTGAATCTGCGTTATCTCAGCTACATATTGGTGCCATTTCTCCACTCCTGTTAACATACTGTGACCCAACACATATTGCCCCCCCCCCCTCCAAATATATTTTAATGTCTCAAATCCGGATTATCCGGATTAATGAAATTGCATTTCACATAAAAACACCAGGCAGGATAAAAAAGACATTTCAGTACAACATTTGAAAGTATAATAATAATAAATAATATAATCCGTATCTGAGTCTTTTTATTTTGATTGGCCTATTATATTTTTCATGTTATGTTATGTTTTATTGGCAAAATCTTATAAAATCCATACCCGGATCTGCCTCAAAATGTAACCAAGTCTTCCAACATTTACCCAAGCACAACATTTCATTAAAATCCACTGGCAACTTTTTGAGATAAATTGCAGACAACAAACAAACTAACAAAAAAACAAAAAAACAAACAAATAAAATGTAAAAATGAACTTAAAGGACTTCTTATCCATTCCCATTTGACCCATATAGACAATTTCATGAGAAATGGCAAAGAGAATCAGGTGGAATGATAGAAAGGCCCGCAACAGCTAGTCAACAAACAGTATACTAGACTGAAGTCTTTTTATGCGCCTGAACTAGAGTTTAAGAGCGAGATTACGTTCCTTAGCTTAACATCTGCTGTGAGAGGCAGGAACAGGAAGATGGTTAAAAAAAAAAAACAGCTCACTTCTCCTTCTTGATCACTCTTCACTCCTGAACTTCAATGTGATCTCAGCAGCAAGGCAGCAGTATCTAATTGGTGGAGAAGCTTTGAGTGCATCACACCCGTTCACTCTGTGAGGTTGAAATGCTTTCTGTGAGAGTAAAGTGGGATGAGTGAGGTTGAGAGAACATTATACTGTGAGACGTGGATTTCTGCTGAAATGTGGGTCACACCCAACCACTCCAAAATGATTCAGCTTCAGCTTTATCCTCTCTAGAGGGAACAGCACAGATCTTTAGTTTTTGTCTTGAAGGTAGCGAGTAAATCATACAGTAGATTCTTCCCCTTCTATCAGGAGAGTCTTCATGTCCCAGGAGGCTGATGTTTGTCCAAACAATTTCCCCAGGCGCTACATTTTTAGCACAATATTACATAATGTTAAGAGAAGTGGCTACAGTGTGAAGAGCAGCGTGTCTAGATCATTAATATTTTAAAACGTCCAGTTCCATGTAACAGACGAGTCGGTTATCTTTCTGTCTACATGGATTTCCATAGGTTTAAAGTTGGTGAGACTTATTGCACAATGGCTCAGTTCTCCTCTTTTGGTTTAATATGTAACTACTTATTGCTAATGGTAATTCACAGGATGCTGTACATTTTCCTCCTCAATCATTAATGTGGCACAGAAGGCAATAAACAGTAATTATGACTGACAGGGTTACAAAAAATGTATTATTCATCTACAAAGGTCAATAATGACACACTTCTCAGCTGCTTACACACTATGGTACACACTAGAGAACATGTACTTCATAAATATTCAGTCTGTATTTTGGTATTTTCTGGTATAACAAGTAGTTTTTTCTCTCTACTGCATACCTCCTATATCATCCCGCCTTATGGGAAATTCCATAATTACCAGTTTCCAACTAAAACATATCACATTAACATCCAAGTTGTGCGTAAAACTGGGAGACCTCCTTAAAAACTCAAACATATGTGAATGTGAGAGTGCTGCATGTGTTACATCAGCCCTTCATTCAAGGAATCAAGCAACACGTTTGGTGATGTTCTATTTGAAGAGACTAAAACCAACAATGAATTGATGACGACTGCCAACAACGATTGGGAGTAGCATTTTTCTTAATGCTCCTATTAAAAACACAAAATCCCACACACTCCAACCTGTTGCTATAAATGCTAACTTGACCACAAAATGTGTATCAATATGCAGCTAAAGAGGCTTTACAAAAAGTAATGATTACTTTGAGTGACCCTCCTGTGTCCGCTATGTGGCGCTCGACAGCACCCACTAAGTGTATGTTCCAGTATATGATGTTAAGCCCACACTAGGAAGATTTCCAGCATATCAGATGCTTGTCACGCAAGGCTACTCCATGTTGCCTGTAGGTGGCGATGTCACTGTAATGAATGCTGACATGTTAGATGTCTTCAGGGCGGGACTTTCATCCGACACGAGAAGATTGGGACAGATTTGACCAACAACTTCCTGTTTCATGGCAGAAAATAGAAATCTACTGCACCATGCCACGGCCACACCTTTCAGGGTTTGTGTAGACCTTTGCTAACATTTCATCATCATGGGTAAAGATTATAGTGACTGCATTTCAAATCGATTGGGTAAATTCTCTGGGAGGAGTTCGTTGAAGTGCACGGCCGCCTGTAAATGACAAAAAAAACCTAACGCAAAATTCAAAATGGTCAACTTATTGTTGGGTTTATGATTCTATGCCCCTGCTATTCAGTGAAAGAGGGAAATCAGAGAAGAAGACAGCAGTACAAACTGGACTTTTACACCAGACAGGGTGCTAAATGGTGTAATACCTGAGGGACATATCACAACAATGACAGATGTAGTGACGATCAAAGCAGAGCAACACTCAGCAGACATAAAACTCAATTGCTTTTATAAGAGGATGAGATAAACAGGAAAGCTCTTGAGATGCATCTCTGCACATAAAAAGGCAGAGAGTGAGGGCCAATCAAATTTACTAGTAGTGAGTCTACAACAGACTGAGAGTGTTCTTCATAAAGCATCAAAACCCTCAGTATCTTTCTCATTCTTTGCGTTTTTCAGAGCAGTTCAGATCCTGACAGGGATCCATATGTTTGCTACTGTATCTCAAAATGGTTTCAACACACACATCGTATCTCAACTTAGGCCAAATGAACCAAACAAGTCCCCCTATCTCAGCCGTGTGTCTCCCTGCATGTAATCCACTTCCTCAGATTGGATGTGGACTTGTGTTCGCACTGAGGTTAAATCAATAGGCAGCCTTTGTCCTCACAGAAAAGCTCCAGATGACATCTGGCAAACCGGAGGAGGCAGGAGAGGATTCTGGGATGATGCACAGGGCAGGTTTTTATGAGGAGGGCGCGGAAATGTTACATGACGTGTTTGTCTGAGTGGAAAGTATCCCTGCCTGTGTATACTTCGTTTAAGTGGTGACCTCTCTGTCTGTCTGTCTTTTTCTTTCTCTTTCCTTGTCTGTCACAGACAAACACACACACACACACACACACACACACACACACACACACACACACACACACACAAAACACCTCAGGGTAGATAACATATCCGCACCACTGCAGTGCACTAATGACTAGAGATCGATATGGATTTTCCAGATTATTAGATTATTTAGAGAGATGATTACTAATTCATATATGATATGATATGTTACAGGAGGAATGGTTATGCATTTGCAGTAAAAATGTAAATCTTAGTATTAACATTTAGACTAACTGCAATGTAACTAATTACAACTAATTCAAGTACTGTACCTAAGTATGGTTTTGAGATACTTCCACTTCTACTTGTATTTTTGTGCTAATTAATACTTCACCACATTTTGGAGGGAAATGTCGTTGTTGTTTTTTTTCAAACATTTTAATTTTTTTCAGAACAAGAACAAGAACAAGAGGCTCCCAGTGTTACATTTTGTGTAAACAAAACAGTTATTTGACATAAACAGTCAGACACCCCCCCGCCCACACACACACACACACACATACACACACATACACACAGAAATGCACAAATATAACCCATACAAAGGAAATTAAACCTAAGATACAACACAGTAGTTTAGTCTTACTGTTCAAAACAAAAAGAAAACAAATAAAATAAAATGAAAAAATGAAAAATAAAATAAAATAAAAAGAACAATAGTATTGGCAGTGATAGTATCACATAAAGTAAAGTGAGCTGTATTCTAACTCACATTGATGGAGTGTAAAAACTGACCGTAAGAAATATTAGGTCATCTTTTAAGTGGCAGTAGGCTTAATTTACTTCCATCCTGAAATGTTGTATTTTCTTTACTCCACTGCATTTATTTGATATTTTTGACACTAGTTCCTTTGCAGATTCATGTTATAATTATGTGTTGATAGGCTACTATTTTATCATTACTTCATTGGATTAAAAAAAAACAACACTATTAGTGACAAAATGCTGAAAATCAGACCCGATAATTGACCAGATAATCGTTCTGTCCCTTCTAATGACACAGTCTCGCCTGGAAACCTGTCATACAAACTGTCCATGTTACTGTCACTCAAGTGAGATCCTGTCTCCTCCATCACTCCTGTTCATTCTCTGGACTCTGCTAAAAGCTCAGCCGATCAGAGTTTGTCAATCAAAATCCAATTTGAAACCCTAATCACTTGGTTGATTCATGGTAACGAAGTGACATTAGCTCACACTGATATGAATAACTCACTTCCATAAAGCCTGACACTTTGCATAATGGTGATTGGCATTCTGTCCAGACCAGATTTGGCCTTTTGTTTTATTCTACAGGGAGGGTGGTGATGTCAAAAAGTAGCTGAAAGACAAATCTTCCACCACTCTAAACTGTCTAACAGTTTTTATGCTCAGACTGAGTACAAGAGAAGGATGGCTTTGAAAAGGTTGGGGTTGAAATAAAACATTTCTGTCTGAAGGCGAGATTGTTTTTAGCTGTTCCCAATGGCCACACTTGAAATCAGGGTGAAAACACTTGCACTGTTTGCATTGTGGAGTTTTCATGTCTTGACGTCTCCTGCTGTGACCAGCTTGCTATTCCAGCTGAGCATCTATCTGTAGTACTGCTACTTTAACTTAAAGAAATGCTATTTCCTATACAACTACCTCCACAACCATTGTTTAAAGCAATTCCTGCCCAACCATGACTAACGACTAAAACGCTGCCCTTACAGCCATGGCCCACACGACATAGCCCCTGTGAAATTACTCTCTTTTTCTTCTCGGAACCATCATCACTAATGACCTATCAAGCCTGTGGGCCTCCACAGTCCCTGCAGGGCTCAATGGAGCAGAAAATAGGAAAAAAAACACCCCAACAGAGCAGTGCCTTTAAAAACCTTATCCAACACCTCCTGTCAGCTGTCCTATCTTATGCTTCCACCTCCGTCATTTTCACCTTCACTGAACCCTCCTGCATCATTCTTATCACACTGCTTCTTATTGTCTTTGCATTGATATGTTTCCGTCTTTTTACCCGCTAATGAAGAGGAAAGGGCAGTGCGGTCTCAGGAAAAGGCTGCCACTCCTCCAAAACAGAGCAGCAGACTAGACCGAGGAGTGTGAGAAATAGCAGATAAAACACACTGCAGCGGTATTGTGATCACTGTTGCATAAAGCGGATATTTTCTGTAATGTTTCTCTGTAAATTTGAAAGAGTGCTTTGAGAGAGAAGTCACGCTTTCCAGCCTTTATGCAATGCAGAAAATAACGTGACCTCAAACCGAGGTACGTACCGAACTGTGACCTCAACACCGAGGTACGTGCTGAACTGTGATTTTTTTGTAACATTACACCCTTACTTGTGAGTGATTCCAGCCCTGCCTAAGGGAAATGTGAAAGTTTAAACAATATTTCATTGCAAAAAATCCAGTGGTTAGTGAGACATTTCATCTGGACCAAGATGAAGGACTGATCACCCACACTGCCATCCCTAGAGCAATGCTACTAGCCAGAAGCATCCATTCAGTGCCTCTACTGTAAACTGTGTCATGTTTGAATAATGACGGCCAAACCAATTGCACCCTTAATAATACAAACAATCTCTCTGTGTGAAAGATGATGGCATCAGCTAAGGAAAATCATGTTGTCTTAAAATAAAAGTTCTCTGACACAAATTAGAATAAGTCTCCATTTTTCTCTCTTTGTGGCCTTCATGTTTTTTCTTGCACTGCATTATAAAAATCACATAATTTCAGCCCAATTCTGAACGATACTGTAATTCTGTCCGTCTCCCCCACCTCCTGTTTCCAATACATCCTGAATAAATCAGCTTGTTTGTTTTTTAACAGAGACAAGTGGTGACCTTTGCCCTCTCTTTGCTCAGTATAGTCAGCTCATCCCATGGCTGCAGGATGAAATATGTAAATTTGTTACGCCTAAACTGAAGGTAGCAATGAAATGGTCCAGACTTCAAGCCCTAGTCTACCATCACATCCACAGGTATGACACTGTATAGGCTTACAATGGAAACTGGGAGTGAAAGGCAGTCTGATTGGTGGATAATCACTCACTTATTCATTGCAGAGCTTGAATCAAATAATAACCTTTACTGTTAGATTTCCTCTGAGGAAAAATCAAAGATGTAGGGAGACAGATCTTTAAGAAACTGTCAGAGATTATCAGAAGATAACGCTGAGAGGAATGATTGTTGGTCTTTCACGAAATGCACCTTTCAGCCAGATGTAATGAAGATGTCTGTGTTGTTGTTATGAACACTAAAAGAACAAGGGATGAGAGGGTTTTAGATGGAGGCTGGGTCTCATTAACCCAGTTTTAGTCATGGCCTCTGCAGCTGTTTGTTCAGAGAGAGAGAGAGAGAGAGAGAGAGAGGGAGATGTTTGGGTTATACACAGCCCTCTCTCCTTTCACTAACATGGCTGAATATTTCATAGCACTCATTTCTGTTTAACAGCTGCTTGTCTGCCACATTTTACTACACTGTGTCTTTTCAATGCACTACCTGCTAATGGAGAGTAGATTGCTTGTGAGTGCTTTGTGTGTACATTCAGAGCAGTGCAACAACTGAACAGCATTAGTCACTCAAAACTAAGTGGATGGTAATGGATTTATTTTCAAGACTAGCCTTGTGTCGTTTCTGTTTTATTAGACTGCAGCCGCTTTTACACAGCCTGTTCAAGACGGGACTGTTGCAACCTGCATTGCACCTCACTGGTCTGTATAAGCATTACAAAGGTGTAATGGGGGATCCTTTTTGTTCCACCTCTGAGTTAGCAGAGGATGTAGTAACAGCACCAAATCGATATCTGTATAAACTAAATTTTTGCACACTCGGGCTATACTTTATTTCTCATGTTGTTCTTTTATTCATACCTCTTACACATGCTCAGTCTTATTTTCCTGCTATCATGTTCTGTGTATGTTTTTTTTAAATTACTATTTTTAATGCAACCGTGATAAAATATTTGCTTGATTTCATTGAATAAAGACAGAGTATGTGTGTTATTTGGTTTGGTAACAACTCTTCAAGTGTTACAAGTGTTACTTATGTGTTGTAGTATTGCAGTTCATTTATGTGAGATGACAATATGAACAGCTAAGAGCCACAATAAACAACGATTTTACTAAATTGCAAAGATTTTGTTTTCATTTTTCCTGTCAAACTTTATAATGATTACATTCAGAGGGTTAAATCATGGGACAATGTTGTCGTCGTCGTTGTTATTCAAATGGAAATGTTGTCGTTGTTATTGTTCAAACGGGAATGTTGTCGTCATTGTTATTGTTCAAATGGAAATGTCGTCACTGTTATTGTTCAAATGGGAATGTTGTTTGTTGTTGTTATTGTTCAAATGGGAATGCTGTCATTGTTGTTATTGTTACAATGGGAATGTTGTCGTCATTGTTATTGTTACAATGGGAATGTTGTCGTCGTTGTTATTTTTCAAATGGGAATGTTGTCGTCATTGTTATTGTTCAAATGGGAATGTTGTCGTCTTGTTATTGTTCAAATGAGAATGTTGTCATCTTGTTATTGTTCAAATGGGAATGTTGTCGTCTTGTTATTGTTCAAATGGGAATGTTGTCGTCGTTGTATTGTTCAAATGGGAATGTTGTCGTCGTTGTATTGTTCAAATGGGACTAGACCTAGACAGCACTCAGAGAGTGCAAATCTCCACCAAGGCAGCTCAATTTTCCCATAATATCATTGCACCTAAAACTGCCCCTACAATCTTTGAGTAATCCTCCTAACAGACAGACAGACAAACATCTGCAAAACCATTACATATCTGGCATGAATGAAATAATATATCTGTAGTATCAAGTGAAAAAAGCATGTAGGCGCATCCACTTATCAAACTTTTTCCCCACTAATCAGTAGCCAGGCTTCTGATCTCTGCTTTCACGGTTGAATCTCCTTTCATATGTCGAGGGAGTTCATTTGCTGAGGATTATGATGATGAGTGGTTATGACCTTAATTCAAACACATAAATAAAACTCTAAACAACAAAATGTAAGCGCTCAGCACCCCATAGATTTGAGGAAAACCATGACTTTTAGGCGAAACAACTGCATCTTAAAAACAGACAGCCAATCAGCACACAGCCATCGATATTTGCAGGACACAACATTTCAACAGAAAGGGCATCCTGCTACGTGTTTCAGCACAGCCACAGACAATTAATGAATTCTCACGTAGAGCAAACTGTTAGAAGTTCACAGATGCTCCAGAAACTTCTGCCATTAGCTGCTTCCTCTGCACCCCTTCTCTTGAGAGACGCTGTTTATAAAAAGCCTCATAAGCTGTAACGAAGACATCAAAACTAAGTGCACTTTGAATATATCCGTACTTGCTAATATAAGCATGGTGGCATGCTCACAATGACAGTGCTAACATGCTAATGTTGAGCAGGCACAATGTTTACCATGTTTACGAATTTAGTTTAGCATATAAGCATGATAGCATTTGATAATTAGCATAAAACACAAAGTAGGCTATATCAGAGGCTGCTGGGAATTTGAATACATTTTGAGTTGCTAATGGCACTAGATTTAAAGGTCAGCAAATTTATAATTAGATGACTCTAAGAGCAAGAGAAACTAAGAGAGAGTGCAAATCTCTGCCAAGGCATCTTAGTTTTATTTTCCTTCTTAATTTTTTGGGGGCATTTTGGCCTTCAATGTGTGATAGGGACAGCCGAAGAGGAGACAGGAGATGTGGGAATGACCGGGGGGAAGACATGCAGCAAAGGGCTACCGACAGAATGGAACCTGCGCCGGCCGCTAAGGGACTGCCGCCTCAATACATGGGGAGCACGCTCTGCCTACTGAGCTAAATGGGCCCCGGCAGTGTTTAGGGTCAGTTAGGGTCTGTTGATAACTTTTTGAGTAACCCTGCCAACAGAAATAAAGACAGACACACAAACAATAGCAAAAACATAACATTGTGTAGGTGTGTGACCTTCTACCTGCTATTGATAAGGACACTCATTCTGACCTGATGGAGAACAACACATCGTCTAAATGCTTCAATTGATGATTAACATAGAGTTCTGGTGGGGCCATCATGTATTTACAATAAGAGTCTGACATTTTTTCAGGACATTCATTCTGATATTTGCCTGGTAAATATAACAGATAGCCTGAATCTACCGGAAGGTCTGGCACATCGCCTCCAGTAAGCCACAACCTGTTTCCTGTACTGATAAAACAAACAAAATGAAATGTGTTATGTCTGTTCTGTGTACATGAACAAGTTACATTTGAAAATATGGCCTAATAAAGAAATACTTGAGAGCATTTTTCATTTATTTATTTTTATATGCATCATTAAACAACTGCATCATAACCTAATTATAAAATTAAAATTAGGAATTATATTTGCAAATCTTATTCTAATAACCAAATAATAAAGAATGAACACAATATTCCTAACTGAATTTCCACTTACTGCAGCAGCTTTTTCCAAAGCTTCTGACTGCATGTCATGATTGACAGCTCTGGAAAGAGCTAGTAAGTAGGCCTTGAGTTGAGATTATTTTGTGGGCTATTTCCAATCCAAAGTTTTCACATTGAAATCCAATTGGTTTTCATTTAAATATCTAACTCAAAATTTTTAAAACACATTTTGATTACTTTGATCAGTTTTGATAATAAGCAAATCAGTGTAATCAGCGCAAAAATATTCCACTGACTCATTTCACAAGCCAGGTTTTTTAATGTTATTATTGCGTAACACTGAGACGGCGGCTCTGGTTTCTTCTACCCTGTGATATCATAACTAATAACCATAATCTGTTCAAACATATTTATTGATTAAGCATCTCGATGTGCATGACTTGCTAACAATGAGTGTAATTAATATCTGTGTTTGACGTACACTCAGCTGAGTACACTTTCCCACACAGCACACCCCGATCAAGATGCTGCTGCTGGGAAATAATAGTTACACCTTTGCATGAGTTCCAGTTTGAAGTGTCCCGACACAGTCCACAGAGGTTCAGGTCAACATCAGAGCGCCCACAGAAGCATGGCTCCATACACATTTTAGGTGTAGGAAAACCCACATAGACAAATCACTCCCCGAACACCAATCTGTTACTCAACTGAGTCATTCCTCACAACACTGCCTCCAAATTACATTTGTGCTTTTGAAGTGGGTTTTTTTTTCTCCTCTCCCACATCTGCAGTGTTGGTGTTTGGATGGGCTTCCTCTGATTGCTTCACCGCAGCCCTGATTGCATGGGGACAATGTATCTCAGAGGCTGCATGGGGCTGTATACGCTGCATACAAAACGGGCTAAGAGCGCACACTAGAGAGCCATGGATAAGACAGGTACTGTATCAGTGAGTGGGAGGAAGGGAAAGCCCGCACAACACGACACTACAGAGTTTAAATGTTATTCAATGCAACAGCAGAGACGAGCTTTGTTACAGCAGCTCCGGTCATCAGCAGAATTAATCTGGATATTATCATGCAGATCTTGTAAATTATAGCAGGTTTAATCCTACTACTTAATGTGACTCACATTTAAAGGCTAAAGACTAAGACTTAAATCTGCATCTCTGTAACATTACAGCTCTGTGATATAGGTGACAGAGGAGGTGCCAACACTTCTGCCTTATAAAAGCAGAGATCAATAACTACAGGTTGGTGAGGAATCTGTGCTACGGATGGAACACTGTCATTCTATGTCTTTTAAGGCTAATTCTTTTTCCATAGAGCCGTTATAAAATGTAGAACGTACCTAACTCCAGTAAAAATGTTTTTTTAATTTTCAAACTCAACCTACTACGGTATATTAAAGCTCTCCACAAAATCTGATCTTCCCATCTTTAACGGTTTTTGAGAAAACCTGTTCAGTTTTGAATGTGATGCACGGTGTCCCCCATCCACTTAATGGTGGGTAATAAAAAACTGAATGGGAATGACAGACTTCAAAAGAAATGATGTAATTTGAATTATGCCTTGTAAGAAACTAGAGCCAGATGTAATTATAACCAAAGTAGTGCTATATATATCATTGCAGCACCAGCATTGCAGTGTGTATAATAAGAATAATTATATTAGCTTGGCTCGGCTTTAGATCAGTTTTGTATCAAGTGCAAATGTAACGTGCTGTTAAAAGAAATTAAACATTTCTAAGTTATAATCATTTTGTTTTGTGGTAAAACAGATGCCAAAAACTCAGGTTCCACTATGAACCCAGTTTTGACCAGACATACACAGTGTTCTGGTTTTGCAGCATCGATGAGGTGCAGGCTGTCGTAATAAAGCAAACACGTGTGAAAGTAAGTGTCCCAAATGTGCACGCACTCGTGCATTTAGTCTCACAAACACACACCTCTAACGCAGTGTGACTGAACTCCCTGGGGCTTCTGTCTGTTCAGCTGGATGAGCTGTGCTGCCTTCATGTAAGAAATCAGGGAATCCCATCATTCCTTTCTCTCCTCCTTTAGTCACCATGTATTCCAGTCTAGCCTCGAGTGCGACAGCAATATAAACCCTTGGTTAGCATTAGGGAGGCATTCTCCCTGTGACAATGATAGAACTACCACAGCAGATACTGCATATTGCTTATGGTCGCCAAATGATCCAATTTAGAGGAGCGTCACTGTGACAAATTATAGTATGGCTGAATATCTTATGCAGCAAGGGCTTGTTGTTCATGGAAAAAAAACAGCCATAAATTTGTCATCTTTCTCTTTCTGGGTCTTGTTGACACTAGAATGAAAGCTCATACTGTGTGTAAACATTCAAAAGACTACTTACATCCCCTTTATGGCTTCAAAATTCAATGATATATATGAACACATGGGTGTTAATCTTACTCCTTAGTACAACTACTGTGTCTTTATTCTGGTTCCAGTCGTAAAAAAGAGCTCAGGTTTGACAGACTTGCTCACAACTGATGTCTGACAAAAGACACTGACTAAATATTGCCTGTAGCTGCTTTCTAGGTCTGAGTAACGACGCTGTCTGACAGGTCTAATAGACACTTATGTGCATTGAGTTGGCCTTTTGTATTTTCTGACTACACTGGCTGCTTTGGCTGCTCAATGAAAATGCTAACTGGAAATAAATAAAAAAACTTTGATGTTGTCTACATCATTAAACCTGAGGGGTAAATCCTTTTTGTAGTCAATCTGAGTTTCAAAACATCAGAATTTTACCAAAAATATCACACAGTCAACGAACCAAACTTTTTTTCGCGAACAGACAAACACTTGCTATAATTTGGATATGAGAATAAATGATATTTTTGAAAATCAGTGTGCTGACTTTAAATAGTTAGGGAAGATGCTGGGCAGATATGAGAGCAGTACTGATCATTTAATCAGACCATTTGCAACAATCAAATTTCAACTTTGAAATTTTAAAACTTTGAACTATTTCAACTTTAATTCATTTGTCAACCAAAAATAATTTTTTAAAAATGCTGCTTTCAGTTTCACAAACATGAGGACGTCTCGTTTTAAAATAGAAGATCTTTGAAATTTACTCACTTAAAAGACAATTGAACACCAAAGATGATTAAAAATTGCCAACCACTGGAAAATTATTCCACATATATTGAGAATCCATGAATATTTCAGTTGTCAAAAATTCCCTTGTCCCTCTAATAATCTAAAGCTCCTAAATTTAAAGGGTGTACTGGTTCTTCTTCTTTTTTTGTTGTTGTCTTATTTGATGGTAAACATATATATGTCAGGTCTGGATTGTTTGCTGGACAAAATGACGTCTTGAAATTGTTGTCTGATATTAAACAATTGGCTGCTCAGCCTTGTAAAAAAGGTTTTAAATACCAAAATAGCTGTATAAAGCTAATAATAACACTATAATAATAATAATAATTAAAATAATTATAATAATAATAATTAGTTGCAGCCCTAAACTGCCTACATACAAGAGACCTAAATCTCTTATATGTTGTGATGTAATGTTCACATTCCATATTAATAATGCATTCCAAGGTTCCACACTCAAACCCTCCTATCAGGCCCAGGACTTCTTGTTCCTATAGAGGCATCAAATCTTACAGCTGACTCCCACCTTCTTTGAT
The DNA here is from genome assembly GCA_037577475.1 of Chaunax sp. Z400. NCBI lineage: Eukaryota > Metazoa > Chordata > Actinopteri > Lophiiformes > Chaunacidae > Chaunax > Chaunax sp. Z400. Next base: position 10,315,113 of record CM075196.1, read on the forward strand.
CTTCATTGGATCTCACAGCTGGCACCAGTATTTTCCCAGGATGTGTTGTGAGTGGCAGCATCAAACACCAGTGTTAAAGCACTCAGAGAACTCATACCTCCACCAACGCCACTGTCATACATGATGCCACCATGATGTCGTTGCCATGATGATGTATATATATATCTATATATCTATATATAGATATATATATATAGATATATATATAATTATGCATAGATGAAACATTATGAATAGCTCATCCCTGGGTATTTCTATTTTATTATTATCGTTATTATTAAATTAAATTATTAAAAAATTAAAAACTGATCCAGAATCTGCATCTGTACGTGAATCTGTCACAAATGTAATCAACTCTTCCTTGACCTGAGATCCTGCCCTGGACAAAATTTCATTAAAAAAAAAATCTGTTTGTAACGTTTCGGTATATCTTGAGGACAAACAAACAAACAAACATACATGGATGATCGCATAACCTCCTTATCAAGGATTCATTTAACAACCTGAACTGGGATGAGCTCAGCCTGTTTCTGCATCAGAGAGAATACTTTACTACATTAGAAACACCACAGTGAGCCATGACCAACCATCCTTCCCTACATGAAGCAGAATCCTGAGACCAGCACTGTGTGTCTGCCTCCAGTCTGTCCTGAGATGTCCTGCTCAGTCCACACAGAGCTATCACACACAAGGTCATATTAATTATGAACTGTGAGGCACAGATGGGACCATTAAAGAGATTTCTCTCTAGTCACACCTTATTACGGCTCCACTAAATACCTGGAAAGACAAACAGACGCAGGTGGTCAGTTGATCTGAACCACTGCCCTCCATGTCTGACTACTGCCATCTATTGCGATCTTACGGCTACGGGATGGCTTTCAGCGCCTGCCTCTTCAGTTGATTGGGTTAATTAATGCAACATATCATCAACATTTTATGTCGTTCACCTGAGTTGACTGCAGGTTGGTCTACGGTCGAAACAGTGAAGGCAACTACGGTGAACACGCGAGGAGCTCTCTGCTGCATTGCACCTGTCCAAACGCGCCTAACTTTATTCGGGAAGTGGGCTGTCTGGTCCCTCTGATGTGTGACGAATCTCACGAGGTCGTGGTCGTGATGGTGGACAGAACACCCCCCCCACCCCCCTTTTTTTCCCTTTTTTTTTTTATCCCATCCAAAAGCAAGAGATAGAAATGAAATCTTATCAACGCGGTGACGCGCAGCAGCGGCTGGCTGTGCCATATGCCAGAGGAAACACGGTGGTAAAGTGCTACTAGTTGATCTGCAGGACGGTGGTGTCTTACCTGGAGGCTGCGGACACCGGTGAGGAGCCGGCAGGGGAACACGACAGGATGGATCCAGGGATCAGAGTCCGTACGTGAGTGTGTCAGTGCGCCTCGGCACCGTGTAAAGACACAGAGCCACAGCCAGGGTGTTCCCGACAGGAGGAGGCGTGGAGAGAGAGAGAGAGAGTGTGTGTGTGTGAGTGTGTGTGTATGTGTGAGAAAGAGAGAGAGAGAGAGAGAGAGATGTACGCCATTCTTAAATAGTCTTTTCTCTGCAGATGTTGTCTCTGCACAAACTCAGTCTCCTGTTGTTTTTACAAAATATACCTGGACTATTATTTCATACGCTGCAGCGCTGGGCTCTAAATAGGTTGGGGGGAAACTCTCTTCTTGCCACTGGTGTTACATTGTGTATTATGGATTTCCCTACAGCGATCCTTTGGGAGTGTGTATTTCTGCTGTCATGGCAAGAGGAACACGACAGTTCATTTAAAAGCACTTTATGGATCTGAAATAAATGGGTTGGTGAAAAGAGAAAAGAGCCTGTTATGTGGGGAGAGACACAACATCACAATTAAATGACCTAATTCCAGATGGTCACACCCCCCTGTTAAGATTATAGCCCCTTTTCTCTCATTACTCTGTATACACTTCCTATATATTCTCAGTTAGACTGTCTGATATTCAGAGACTACAGCCAGGGCCGCTGCTAGAGATAAAGCTATGGGGGTACAGGCCCTCATCACTCAAACCACATTTTTTTTCTTGAATCACTATACTGTGTGACAGTATGAGATATCCTATACTATGTGCTTTAAGAACTACACATGCTTCGTCCACCATTACTGCCAGTATATCGACTCCATAAATTCATATTATTTGTTTTATCACCAAAATAAGATCATCTGTATCATTTAAACACAATTCTTAGTCATGTTTTCATACCTCACTGCTGAATCTTGTTTTGTGCTGGGTAAAGTTGTGTTGCTTTGACATTGTGAATTTAAAAAAAATCTTATAAACAAATTATTGGTGATAAGATAAATAATTTTGGTTATTTCCAACACAGTGCAGATTAGGAACTCAACATTTACAGAAAACTATTACATGTGGAAATTTCTCATTTACATGCTTATTTTTCATTTCATATTCAAAATGAAACTAAATATGCCAGTGCGAAAACAAAGATTTCACATATAAGGTTTATTTCACATTCAAATTAAGTTTGTCATAAAAATAAATGAAACAGTAGACCTATTGTGTAATGTTTTATCGTATTACTCATGTAAAACACAATTTCAACATGAGTTTGTCTGCTTTATTTTGTGGGAACTATTGTGTACATCATAAGTTATCTCAAAAGAAAACGAAGACTGAGTCAATGACTTGCTTTGCATTAACAATATTGCCAGATTAGACAGTCATTTCCCGTTTCCAAATATTAAGAACATCCCTTTTTAAATTATGTGATTACAGTGATTATGTGATTAAGTCTGAGATGGATTATAATTGGATGTTTTACAGAGAAGACGTCCCTTTATTGCCTATTAAACAGGATGTGATTTATAAACTTGTGAGGGCCTGTACCCTTAATGCAGGCTGCAATTAAACTTTATCCTCAGAAATAAAGACAAATATTAATTTTTTTTTTTTTATGTGTTCAGTCACAAGGAAGACAAGTCCTCTTACGTTGATCCTGGTCTGATGTTGTAGTATCAAAGTTCCACCACAAGGAGGCGCCATAATAATAGAGTCATGATATTCATGATGAGCGGACACGTCTTCTCTGTGCTCTTTGTCTCCATAGAGCAGGGACTAAACAGGAACAACAGCTGAACAGCAGACAAACCTCTGCATCAGTGACAGTAACGATGGAGGAATATAATTCTGGAGATGAGGTAAAGTTCAATTTAATTTAATTTAGTTTAGCTGTCGAAAAGCCTCATAGCTGACACTACGAAGACCCAATATTTAGATAGTTTAATCGGCTTAGCCAACGGTGTTTTCATCGGGGTGTGGTCCTAGTCCTCAGATTTACATTTACTCCGTCAGTATTTAGTTTTTTTATCATGGTAAATTGCATATATATATATATATATGTAAATATATATCAATTACGAGACATATTCAAATTTCTTTATAAATTATTTCACATATCAGAGTCAGAGACGCCAAGTTTTCACATTCAAGCAATTTGTGTTGGTATCCTGATAGTCAAAATTAGTCTAAGCATTACCATAAAATAGAAGCATTTACAATAAGGAGATTAAATTTTTTTTAAAAAGACTATTTAAAGCCGTGTGTATAAACGTTCAAAACCTAATATGATATGTTTGCAGATTCTCAGATGTTTGTCATGGTAATCCTCAGATGTTAAATAGAAAGCACCTCGACGTCTTTTTTTTGGTTTGAAGACGTTTTACCTCTCATCCAAGGGGCCTTCCTCAGTTTCAGTTGACTGATGAGGAGATCCAGGTATTTATTTACTGGAAAGCAAGCTGAGAGTCATCAGAACCCTAAACCTGAGAATAACCCTACAAAGACAAGGGGGAACGCACGTCAAGAATGCACTAAAACCTGTAGCTTCCCCCCAATTGGGCCTTCATTAAGTCAGCTAAGAAATCTGGAAAAAAACACTACAACATCCAACAAAGAGGAAAAGGACAGCAGCAACATTGGATTATCTGAGGAACCCAGAAGGATTTTCTGCAACAGCCCAGTGCCCTTAAGCAACACCCTTAGACAATAACTGGTTCTCGCTAAGTATACAACACAATGTGAGCAATATTGATTAGGCAGTTTAATGTAATGACGAGTGCACAGATGTATGTATAGAGGAGCCAAATAACCGCACCTTAAAAAAGTATTGGCTCTGCAAAATTATTATTGTGCATCTTAATAGTCCTTAAAAGAAGGCCCTGTTAGACATATATTCAAGGTGTGTAATGGTCTGTTAGACAAGGTGAGTAGAAGAAGAAATGACTCACTGTTGACAGATGCTTACATTAATCATTTGATTAAATTTGCCTACAGAAATATTGAATATTGCTCCATATTTACTTTCCGCCTGTGAGATGGTTTCTCAAATGGAAGTTGGATCACTCATACTAACCTTGTTTTTCCGTTTTCTCATTTCCCTGCAGGTTCTCTTCAATGCTGATGAGGCCACTGCTTTAGTTAAAGAGGTACCTTTGCATTCCTGGAAACATTCATGAACTATGTTTTATTGTGAATCCTCTTGTTGATGTGATGACAGTGTACATGACTTTCTGTTTGTGTTTTTGTCTCAGTGTATTGAAGGCGTTATTGGTGGATCAGATTATAATCAGAGTAAAGTGAACCAGTGGACGGCCAGTATAGTTGAGCATTCTCTGACTCACCTGGTGAAACAAGGACGGCCGTTCAAATACATTGGTGAACTAACTGCCCATCATATTCAATAACATGAGACACCAGGACACCATGTAAAGCTTATATGTGACTGCTCTGTGATGTTTTGCAGTAAACTGTATGATCATGCAGAAGAGCGGTGCAGGTCTCCACACAGCCAACTCCTGCTACTGGGACACCGCCACTGATGGTGAGAGATTTATCAGAGCCGTTATCCTCGTTGAATGTGTTCATAAATACCTTACAGTACTGATACCAAAACAATACTTTTTTACAATCAAACAGTCATTTAGAAAAAAATGTTCTTCTACAAAACCTTTTTTCATTTATGAGAGAAGCCAAAATTCTCAAATTTTAATCCAAACACAGGCAGTCATGCAAAATCTTTGCCTAAATAAAATCATCTGAAATTCGCAAAATTATTTTTTAAATCAGGAACTGTCTGATTGAAAAAAAGATGATGAATCTGACTATACAGCTCTTCTTTTGTGGTATCTAGTAGAGATCAATAAATGGTCCTGGCAAACTTTAGCTTATTACATATATATTTTAATAATAATATTTTAATACATAATTACAATGCAAAGTTTGATAGTATAATTCTAATTAGATCAAAGCATTAAGAAAATGTTTAAATATTTTCCTACATCTCAGCCAAGGGGCTGAAATGAGAACTGGCTTGACTGCAAAAAGAGAACAAAATGAGGAACACCCATTTTGAACATATAAACATAAATTTTGTGAGAAAAGTTACTTAAATCAAATAGTTTTTCAAATTAAATGATTAATTCCAACAAAAAATTATTTCCCGTCACATTGACCCAGAGCCAAAAACCATAACCACAACCTGCTTGTGTGGTCTGAAGGTCCTAACCACAGACATACAATCTACAATGCAAAGCAAATCCAAAGCTTTCAGATACTAGAATAAGCTCATGTTTGGATTTTTGCTGTATAAATGTCAAACAATTAATCAGTTATTAATAATATAGTATATAGTAGTAGTATATAGTATTTATTTATCATTTTTCTGACATTTGATTAATGATTCCAGGTCTGATTCCTGGTTTTGAATCATTTTGTTCATGTTCAAATTATTGGATAAATTGTGTAGAAGAGATTTCTAAATATCACAGGAACTTTTCTCTAGAGATGGATTTAATTCACACTACGTGTAATGTCTTCTTCTTGATTCTCTTTCAGGAAACTGCACAGTGAGGTGGGAGAATCGCACCATGTACTGTGTAGTCAGTGTGTTTGCTGTTGCTGTGGCTCTGTGACAGCTCCCTCGCTGCTCTCTCTTCGAACACCGTCATGTTTGAAGCTCTGCTTGAAATGGAACTGTGACCAAGAAGGTCCTCTGATGATGGTCTCTGGTAGAAATTCATGTACAAGTAGTATTTCTCCCCACAGGCTTGACCTCGGGACAAGAGGAGTGGTTTTTGAGTCGACGGCCTGTCTTGTTGTGAGGATGTGACTGGGAAAAAAAAATGTGTTGAGGAGGCTATGGTCAGAATGCAGCTGTTGAAATTCACTTTCAAGCAAATGTTGAGAAATGAAAACTTTTCTTTCCATATGTCCCAAATTGTGTAAGACCTGCATTCTCTTCAACTTCATTATTGTTAAGTCAAGCTAGCAGCAAGGCGCCTGTGTCTGTCGGTTTATTGGCCCGCCACCGAAATATCTCAACAACTATTGGATAGATGTCCATGAAATCTGATACAAACATTAGAATAAATTGAATTTACTTTGGTGATCCTCTGCTGTTTCATCTAGCGCCACCATCAGGTCAAAGTTTCAATTAGTCCAATACTAAATACTTACAGAACTAACACCATTGTCAACAACCTTTGATACAATGTGTGCAGATACTTATCAAATGTTAGCATACATGCTAAACTAAGCTGGTTATCATAGTAAACATTTTATCAGCATGTTAGCTAATGTTTAGAATTTAAGTCAAAGTACTCCTGTGCACACACAGAACTCCTAGCATGGCTGTAGACTCATTTTTGTCCCCATATGTCTCCCTCTGTACATTCCAAAATAAAACATTGAACGTTTGCTGTCATAAATTCTTTGTATTTAATTGAAGTTTGACACATAGTAGTTACCGACTGTTTGTAGAAAGTGTTTTTCCTTGCCTGCATTAACATTAAGTATTTACATTGGTCTGTGAATATTGCAGATATGAGTGTATATTTTCAAGGTTTCATGATAATGTTTGTTGGAACATCTACAGTGCTGTCATTAAATATATTTAACAACTGTTTTTGCCTGAGTGAGTGCTGATCTCTGCAAACTACAATGTAAATGGGATTTTAAAAGCAGACTTGCTGTTTGGGTGTTCATCAACTAGAAGTCAGCACAGGACTGTAGTGTCTGCATCTCGGCTAAAAACAAAACTGAATTTTCACATATAAATATAAATTTATTTAGATTTTAAAGTAGCATTTTATCTTTTAGATGCCTTCTATCTTGCTCTGTGTGACTGGTGTGTACCGTGAGGTTTTCACATTTTTTTGGCTTCAAGGTTACAAAGGAGCATACTGGGCTTGTCACCCTTCTACACATACATTGCAAAAAGGGGTTAGTGCAAAAACAACATTGACATTCTCTCTCACGCACAATTATATATTACATGGTTGAAAGTAAGCAAAAATACTTGCTGCAATAAACATTTTTCAGTTAGATATAATCGATTTAGTATGTGCACTCTGTAAATATTGTAATGAGACATAAACCAAGCAAACAATGCATCTCACATCACAGCCTTTGAACTGAAGCCCATTTTGAAAACGTGCAAAATCATGACATTCCGTGCTTTACATTAACGTGTTTGTTGATCGACCGGGCTCCTAAACTATGTATGGAGATTCGCGTCTCCTCTTCAAGCACAAATACATCACAGAAGCAGCTCGTGTTAATGATAAAGCTCTTATTAAGGAGTAAAAAAAAAAAGCTGATTGTTGACAGCCATAAAACAAGGAGGTTCGGAAAAACCTTGTACAAAACAGACTCATTGCCCCCTTGCAGAATAACAGTTACACCTTGTCTGAGGCTCCATACATGCACACCTCCATGCCTAAGAGTCACACTAAATACAATCAATTGAAATGCATGGCTCGTTGTGATCAGTAATGCAGCATAGAAGTGAAGACGTTATGGTGCTGTCCATAAGTCTTTAATAAAGGCTGCAGGATGATGTTGTCCAGGATGTTGGCAGTTTGCTGCCACAGAAGATCTCTAGGTTAGGACACATTTGCTTCATATAGGAGAAGCAGACAGAGTTGAGATGGATTTATGAATAGTGACATTAAAAATAGGATTTTAGGTGTAAACTCAACTTCATGTGGCACTTAAAGGGTTACAGAGGGTATGAGAACTGTCAGAATCCTTCCTCTGAATGGCATGTCAATCAGTTGTTTAAGCATTGCAGGATGCACCGTGGCTAAAGTCACCATTGATTCCAGCGTGGATATTATTGCCCATTTCATTAAGAGAGTCATAGATTGTATCATTGAGCATGTCATACGTTGTTTCATTAGGCATGTCCTCTGTGGTGTCACTGCTCATGTCATTAGCCGGCTCTTTGTGTGTGGTGGGGCTTGCTGGTTCGTGACCAGACGTTCCCATTGGCCTGTTTTGAGGAGAGTCGGAGTTGCACATCAGACAGAGGAGAGAGGAGCAGTTCCATAAGCCGTGGGTCATGCTGGAGGAGAAGAGCCTCCGACATGGATGACAGAACTGGTAGAAGACCAGCATGAAGAAGATGGCGATGGCGTAGGCGACTAGCAGCTGCAGCAGCAGCAGCGGGGCACAAATGAACTGGTAGAAGTCTGTTTTATAGATGTACCACAGCAGAAGCAGAGAGGCGTTCTCCACAAAACGCAACATGTAGTACACAGCCATGCGATACCAGTTCTGGGACTTATTGATGAGGTCCGGGTCGTTGAGTTTCACCTGCACAGCTGACCAGCAGAACATGTTGATGCCGGCGTAGAGGAAGGTGAGCAGGCAAAGCACGATGGTGGTTCCAACCCTGGTCAGAGTCTTCTCTATATTCTCAGGGAACGGAGAGTGGCTCTGCCAGAATAGGATCCATGGGTAGAGGGAGAAAATGAGAAAGTTAAGCAGAACCACAGGCAGGATCCACAGCTGCAGTACAGAGCTGAAGAGAACCAGAACCACCACACGGGTGGCGATCTCAAAGCTTCTCCACAGGAAAATGCACAGATACGCCTTGGGCCGGACATCCACCTCATAGTCGTCGTATTTGATCTTAATGGCCAGGATGTTGCAGCGCAGTGCTCCATACACAATAGACAGGAGGGAGATCACCATCAGTGTGCCTGACATTGAGACAGAGATGAGGACAGCGTCACTGAGAGGACTGGTTAACACTATCTTATCTGACCTTCTATCTACATGCAGCATCAGCATCAACTCAGCTATAGGTCTGACTTCTCTTTGTCAATTTAACACAGTGTAAAGCTCCCAAAATAGGAACCCAAAATATACGGTCATGAAAAATTACAGATTTACTCAAAATATTATTGCTTCACAATTTAGACACACAAATACAACAGAAAAATGTAAGAACTAACACTATAATAAAGTCTATGGAGCCCTGTAATTCACAGAAAATATCATATTCATATTCCAACAGAAGCCCAGTTTTCTTAGCTCATCTTCACATGACACATAATATAATAAATAAATTAAATAAATAAATAAATATGCAGTATTTTCATTAATAGATTGAACTAATTTGAACGCTGTGACGTAATGTCATAATTCCTACTTCACAGTGGCACTTAAAGGGTTCCTTAACATGCTTCCAGTGTGAGTGATGGGGGATGAAGGCGTTCATCAAATCAGTGTTTTTAGTACAGAAGTCCCTCTTTATGTTTCCCTGGACAAAGATGGAGTTTGCACTAAATGGAGGATACCCACTCATCATTCATTTATTTGTTCAGAACGAGACTGTAAACACTGAAAACAAATAATGAAGGGATCTTTTAATCACCTGTCTAAACAGGAGGGATGGCTGCAATAAGGTTGAACGCCTCTGCGCACAAATCAAATCTGTTCTGGAGTTATGAGGTTAACTAATGGTAAGAAAAGTGTGGGCACAGTGTGACATCACAGGGAAGTTGACTTCTGATCATTTGAATAGTAAATGTCATCACTTCTTTTTATGCTATTAGACGTTTGAGCAACATTCTGCAGTGATTAAGGTTTGAATTCTTGAGTTGTGGCCAGACTTGTGTTTTGAGAGAGTGAACTTCGACCACCGGAACCTAATCAATTCATCCTGGACTCTAAGTGGACGTTTATAAGGTGACGAAATTCCCTCTATGGCGTTCCTGAGATATCGTTTCAGAAGAATGAGAAGGTAAGACGGACCAATGGATGGACTGACAACCTGAAAACAACGCCTGACACTCATGAAGGCATAAAAACATATAAATGTACATACAGCATCCGACTTTTGTTTTAAGGAAGGCTTGAAAAATAGTGTGACCCGATCCTCTAATGACCTGAGGCCCACATTCATCACATTCAAGTTATCAAATCGGGGAGCGTGAAATAGAAGTGTCAGACTGCCGGGGGAGGCTGAGGACAAGATTTATGCATTTATTTTGTCCTAATTCACCAATCTGATGTCCTAGTTGGACTTTGTGTGAACTTTAACTAAATCTCTCTTAGGAATACAAACACTGGTTCTCTCACACACAGAGAAACGGACAGCCTGATCCTACATCTTCATCAACGGGCAGAGATAATCACCATTTTCTATCCACAGTATCAGAGGAGTTTATATAACACCACTCTGACTCATGAAAACACCATGACCCTATTTCCAATATTGGCACTGAGCTGATCAGCCTCGGACTGGTGATGGAGGGAGGACAGACCAATGAGGTTGGATGGACTGGTGGTACCCTCACCCCCCTCACCTCTGCCGATCGACACCCCGTGCTGTAGGACGCAGATGTAGAGCTGCAGTGTGAGCTGGGGGGCAGATCCCAGGAAGGCCTGAATGACAGAGGTGCGGGCGAAGGCTGCTCTATGCGTGAACAGTTTCCCCTCCGCCTGCCCCACCTGCCGCTCCACCTCCTCAGACTGACCCCCGCGAGGCATTTGCTTCTTCCTGGTGATGCTGACATAAGGCTCCTCGACCTGGCCCACACTGCCATAGATACAGAACGCCTCCAGACACCTGCAGCAACAACAGGGGGAAAGACACCATTTTAGCCGGGGCTGCATTTAACTTTTCATTATCAACTCATTTTTGCAGATCCTTTTTTGTATTTTAAGTTTATGCCAGAGACACAGAAACACATGAACGAAATTAACAGACAACCCAGAATCACATCCCAACACACCAGAACTGTAATTCCCCACCACCACCACCAAAAAAAAAAAAAAAACACAACTGAAAGAAACAAGAAACACGACCTCGAATCATTTTTCCTGTCGTGTCGTCACAGTATCATAGAATTAATTTTGCCGAAGGGCCTCTTAAACACACACATTAGATTTGTACCTGATGGTTTCCTGCAGGACAGAAACACTGACCACATTAAGTGTTCCCCAAAGACTGTTTATTGCTTATGGCCTTTTAACAGAGGAGAAGCTCCTTTACTTAAGTGTTGGACAGCATCTGAAACACCTTCAGTGATTTGCTGTGTACCTAAACCTCTAAAGGTTCCTCTGAAGAATACATCTGATGAATATTTGATGAATATTTGGTCGTCTCTGATGGGTTTTCTGGCAGACGTCCAGACCAGTGCTAAAGAAAATCTCACTTTCTATCAAAGCCAGTCAAAAAGATATTATGTTTCCAATGATTAAAAAAAAAAAGTAGCAAATATTCGTAATTTAGATGAAGGATTTAAACCACTAATTGATTAGTAAAACTGTTGCAGATCAATTTTCTCTCTTGGTCTAATCGTTGCAGCTCTCAGCACTGTTCAACTCTGAACACTGACCAGGCATCAATAAAAAGCTCCACGTGATGACGTCATTGTTTCAGCATGAAGTCAGTGTGACAAGAACGATGAAATATGGCGTTGTGAGCAGCTTTTTTTTTACATTTGTTATTCATCATCATTATATCTTCATCCTCATTTAGCTCACTGTTATTATGAATGTCTAAGGAGACGTTGGCAGCAGTCACAGTCAGTCACCAGTGAAACACTAAACATGTTGTAGTGCTGCTGGGTGTGGGCAGAAGGCCAGAGGCTGGGGCAGAGCTGTGTTGGAGAAGCAGCAGTGACACGGTGCCAATGGAACAGCAAGACAAGGGGATTTAAGGCACAGGGGTGCCGGGGGACAAGCAGCCTGAATGAGCCTGAACTACACTGGTGTGGCACGCACAGTGAAGGCATCACTGACTTGATGTAACATATATACAGTATATATATATATATATAAAGTAGAATTACTGCCTCAGGGTTGTATGCCTCTGTGCACAAGTCAAGTTGCATTTGATTCATGCCTGTCCAGACTCATAATATATGTAGAAAAGACTTCTTCTTGGTGAAATGGACGTTTTGACGACAGGAATAAGATCTATAAGTCACCACAGTTTCAAGTTTGGAACTCAAGATGAGTGTCACCAAATGGGTTTCCTCCAACCACATGTGAAATATGATATGATCACAATCTCTCCTTCTGATCCTGAGTGATGGTGTTGAATTAAGGCTGAAAAAATATTACAAAACATCCTCCCACTGAAGTATAACTTTGACCCTTTGGATATAAAATGTCATCACTTCATGGAATTCCCGCCATACATTCCTGGGATGCAATGATCATAAGAATGGGACAGACATGAGGTCACAGTGATCTTAATTATGGCCTTTGACCACCAAGATCTGCATACATGCACACAACCCAAAGGCATAATCCCTCTGGCCACAGCTGTTGTCAGCACAGAGGACCAACGGATTGGCTGCACAGCAGACATTTGGAGATGTCATAGAAAGACTTGTGGGTGTATTAATGCTTGCTGCATTCCACGTAGAGGAGATACTGATATTGTGGCAGCTGGATCGTGGTTATCTTGAGCCAAATACCCAAATCCCACAGTCTCTGCTAAGTTCAGCATGTTTTTAAGTGTTTGTTCAATACAGAATACTATGGATTAGATGACTACTGTGTGTGAATGATGTCATTCGTAAAGACAAAAACACAGGCATCTTATCACCTGACTCAGCAGTTTCCCTCAGCTCTACTAAGCATTTCATATATACAACCTCTTAGTTTGGGGTCTGGCCTGAAGGTTCAGTCTGACTTGTTGTTTTCACCGGGACTTAAACCTGGACTTGCTGATACATAATTCAGTATGGGTTACATACTGAGAAAATGATCACACACGACCAACGTACACTCCTGAGAAATGAGAAAAGGGCGTTAATTAGAGGAGAAGCTGGACTGAAGAAAGATGAGATCTGTGTTAACAAGCAGCAGCGTTGAGTTGGCGGATGAGATAACGCTGAGAAGAGGAAGTGCCTCCATGCTGATGACGTGGACGAACAGTTCCTTCTCCGGTTGTGTTTTCAGAGATAAGGAGCCAGCGGTGACATGTGCTATTCTTAGATCTGCTCTTCACTGAGCACCGATGCAGAAGTCGCCTGCTTTGCTGAATGCAAACTGGAGGGGAAAGGGGGGGCGGGCAGGGTCAGGTCACTCTGCTGGGAAACAACAAGCTGTGAAAGATGTATGTTAAACTGGTGGAAAACTAAAAATAGGAAAATGGGAACGTTAGTGGGTCGGCATACTTACACCCATCTCTATCAGCTCCTAAGCTGACTGTTTATGTTCACAAGTTGCAGACTTATTCAACAGACACAAGTCATGAGGGAAGGGAATATTGCAACTAAAAGCTGTTAAGTGAAAAATGCAGCACCAGTCACTTAAGTGATATCTTCAAATTAGAAGCAGACTCATTCATTGGTTTTGACTGATTATTTTCGGCTTCAGTTGCAGCTGTTATTTGTGCAGCCTCCACACGCCGACCTCTCAGCTGGGATTATTAACTTTGTCAGCAAATTCCTGCAAAAAAAAGCTCTCACCTAAAGTTTCACAGTGTTTTTGTTGGTGTTGGTTTGTTTGATTGTCTGTCTTTCAGGATTACTTCAAAAGATGAACTATATCCTGAAAGAAAACATTAGTGAAATATTGTTTTTTCTAAACTGATACCGATGTGATTCCAAATTCTAGGGGTAGGGTTTCATGATCAACGAGTCACATTATGAGGGACACACAATCATGGGACGATTGCGTTTAGGTGCAATGACATAATGGGAAAACTGAGCTGCCTTGGTGGAGGTTTGTGTTCTGAGTGTTGTCAGTGTAACTCCTAGAGAGATCAGTTCCAGATTTATTTATTAATTAGTTTGAATTGGATTTTCAGTTCCTGATTTATATATATGGTATTTATTATTGTGAGCTTGTCATTCAATGACCCAGATTTACATATTTGGTATTTACTATTTTGACTTAAATGTTCAGTTCAACAGCCCATCTTTAAAAGTCAAAGATTGATGATGTCATTAATTTTGCCGTAGTAGAGGGTGGGGTGATATCTGCTGATTAATCGTCTTTCAGCCTTTTCCTGCTTCAAACTATTGTTCGACCTCTCCTCCAATCCAAAGCTCAAAGATATTGACTCTATGATGATTAAACAGAGAAAAACAGAACACTTTAGACATTTGAGATGGTAGATGCTGTGAATAGTTGGCATGTTAATTAAAAACTTCATGTCTTCAGTGATCAGTTATCAAAATTGCTAAAAAAAAAAAAATATATATATATATATATTTATAATGGTGTTTAAAATGGCTGGAAGTCTTCAAAACAATTTACTATAGAGTCCAAACTGATACATTTAAACTGCTGGTTTTATGAAGAAAAGCAAATATTCACATGTGGGAAGTTTGAACTGAGGAATATTTGTGCTTTTTACTAAAAAAGTGACTTTAAAGCTGCTAAAAATCCAGATTTAAAAGATGCATTGGAAGAGATAGAGCATTACTGCTCCGTTTTTAAAGGTGATTTAGAAAATGGGATTTCCTCTTTACACCTTTTATGGACCTACTGTATCAAAGCTTGTTTAAATTTTAACAACATCTTAGAGACATCAGTAAAAATCACAGGTTTCTTTTTATGAGGGGAAGTTTCTGCACATTGCATGAAGTTTTGCATATATTCTGTGGGATCACACTAACATATCTAATTTTGATTGGGTCTCATTTTGTTGCGTGTGTTCCATGTTCCACTGTCTACTTAAACTCCGTTTGGGCTGCAACGAAGACATATTTAATCACATTTAATCACTCATGTTCGTTTGTTTGTCCTCAAGATATCTCGAAAAGTTGTCAAAACCTCTGATGAAACTTTGTGTAGGGGTGGATCTTGAGCAAAGAAAGAGTTAATAACATTTTGAGATTGATCTGGACACAGATGCAGATTCTGGATCACTTTTTCACTTTCATCAACAACGCCACATATGACATTGCCAATATAATTCAAAAAGTAGACAATTCCTGAAGTTCCGCTACACTATGCTCTATTAGATCCAGATCATAATCCAGATCTAGCTTAAAATATATATTTGGAGGGGGGTCAATATGGTTGAAAATTATTGTTTGTTGATCTACTAATAATCTAATGGACTGGTCAGTTGTAGTTTCTGTATCACAGGAGATGAGTATTTACCACAGTAAGATATTTGATGGCAGTATGTTCATTAGGGAGGTTTTCCACATGGATTATGAGACAGATGGTCCAGCCAAGTCAGTCAGGGCTTACTTGGAGAAAGAGCAGGCCCATAATGGTTTACAGCATTTGTGTGCAGATGTGTAATGGCTTCTCCTTCAGTGTTTAAGTATGCTGGGATCTTAGTGAGCTCCAGCTGGGCTGTAAGTTGGCTGATTTAGTGTCCTTTCAGATGGAGCAGTCATGCATAAATCAGACACAGCTTGCTTGGCCTGGCTGAAGATGATCAAACAGTGATAGTCCACACTGTGGTGGCTCTGAAGCTATGTGGGTATACATGGAACCATAAGCAGTACTGCTCAGCCTCTAATTTATTTCCGAACTTAATGGCACAGGCATACACTCACTGCAGCAGCATGTATGCAGCCAACTAGACAAAAGGCCGGAGAAAATGAAAACAGCTGCATGTGCGGAATGCATTCATCAAACCGCCAGTGAGCAGCTTAGTGGAGGCATGTTTGCAAAAGGAGAAATCACCTCTGAACACGACACCTGCATGTAACACGGGACGTTTCATCGTGTGATACGGCCGCAACACAGCGGGCCGACCATGGAGATAACAGGACACCAACTGACCTGACGATCGGTCCGAGCTGCAGGATATGCAGCAGCAGAACGAGCGGTCTGTCCCTGCTGAGGTCCCGGTGGATGAAGGTGAGGGTCAGCTGCACCAGGACGGACGGTACGAGCGTGAAGAGGAGCGTGAGTCCCTGCCAGATTTGGTCTCCAGCTGAGCGGTACGTGGAGCTGAGGTAGAGAGCTGCCGTGGTCTCGGCCGTGAACAGAGACACCGACACAAAGATGGAGCTGGGGAGTCGCATCCTCGCTCACTCCGCCATTTGGGGAACGCGGCGCGCTGCTTCGCTCGGGGTCCAAACATCCATAACACCGAGCTGTCGGCCGGTCAACACACTGGAGGGGACGGTGTTGTGCTGGGATGGCTCCGCCGCCGCAGCTCGTCTGCGTTGAAGAGGCGGGCGGGATGTTTTCATAGTGCTGTACCGGAGTGAGTCTACGGGGGCGCAAAAGGCCAAGGAGGCACAGTCAGGAGAAGAAATACCCTGCAGTAAAATGTGATCCAACACATCTAACAAATCATAAAGCCACCAGCCACGTTAGTTAGTTAGTCAGTTTGTTTGTTTGTTCTTATTCTGATGATACAGATGCAGATTCTGGAAAACTTTTTCACTTTCTTCAAAAATTATGGTATTTTTTTTCTTTTCTTTTCTTTTCTTTTTTTTTTAATTTACATTTTGCCAAATGAAGGAAGTAATCAACATTTTTTGTTGTTGTCCTTAGCATATCTTGCAAACTATACACAGGGGTGGGCAGGAGAGGCAAATGACAGGCACTAGCTCTGTCAACACCAAGAAAACACAAGATGGAATGTGTGACTAATGCTTTACTCATGAAGAACCTATTTATTCTATTTAATGCATTCTGATGGGAGGAACATTTTTAAGTATTTTTGGTTGACACCCAGTAAATATATTATCTGCTAGTCTGTCCAGACTTACATCAGACTCCTGAAAACCAACCATCACTGACTCTGACCATTTAATGGTCACTCACATCAATGCAATGTGTTCCTCCACAAAATACAATAGCAATTTGTTCATGTTTTGAGATATCTTGTTCACATAAAATAAAGTAAAGACTCCTGACTTTTCACATCTTGACACTTTATTAATCACGATCCTTTAGACTTTGTTGTGGACAGCTGGGATTGCAAATGCCAAAACAGCACAAACTAAAAAACAACATATAAATACTCCACAATATGTACAGCATTGGGAACCTGCTTTGGTTTGCTATTATTCCTCTTTTTACCAACATAACCGAAACACTTTAGCACATCTGGGAATGCCGAGAAGCTGAACATCCACTTTAGTATAGACACAAATCTACACCTTTTTTCTACTGCAACCTGCAAATCCAAAACAAATACCATCCATCCCTCCACTCCCACTCTCCTTACAGTTTCAATCCACGTTCTTATTGGCTGTGCTTCTAAGTTCTCGAGGGATTTCAGAGGAAGGAGTGGCATTTGTTCAGGTCAGTGAACAGCAATATTTCAGTTCCATTCACACAAAAACACTGAACAGTGGGAACTCTGACTGGTCCGGCTGCAGGAGGTCGACCAGGAAACAAATGGTCCCCCGACAGGCCTTCAAACAGGCTGCAGATACTGGTTACTGAATGGGAGCCTGTCTTGAATTCCTCAGTGAAAAGGAACTCAGCAAACCTTTGGGGAAGACAGAAGAGAGAAGAGGCATGAATGGAAAGTGTAATTTCATTGCCATTACTTTAAAAATTCCCTGATTCTGGCAGCATGCCAGTACTCACAGGCACAGCAGTGCTTTGAGCTAAATACTAATAACATCAGGCTAACATGGTTGACATGACAATGCTCATATGCTTATAATTAGCAGGTATACAGTTTCATCAGGATTCGTTCATGAATATTGCAACAAAATTTCATGAAAATCCATGTGACAGTTACTGAGAGCCATGCAGCTAGTGTGGCAAAATATTAGTGTGGTGTCTAGTCAAACATTTAAACCAGGTGGACCTTGAACTCATGACCTCAGTATTAATTAACAGTCCTGTGAGGAACATTTGGAGGGAATTCTTGCCTCTGAGCACGGTAGATGTATTTCGAATTGCCTGTGAGTCGATAAAGCAGGAGGAAGACGTAAGCACTGCCTGCAACTCCATGACAAACCCCAGGTCCCTTCTTCAGAAGACCTTTCTGCCTCCCCACTATGGATGCATGTGTCCAGATACTGGGGTTTCTTATTGATCAGGTAGGCTTTGGCAAACAGATACGTTTACACATTTGGCCAGCGGGGCTATGCTTACTATGAACTCATGGCTGTCTTCATCCGATGCAGTCAAGGAAAGGAAAGTTAGCTTTACACATGTTAACACACAAACCCTACAATCTACCTGGGTAATAAGGACAGACATTAAAAACTTAAAGCTGGAGTTCTTACCAAGATACTCCGTTCCATAGTACGAGTTGATGAGAGGGAAAGGCTTTCTCTTCCTCCTGGCATATTGTCTTCCTCACTCAATGATGGCCTGACAAATAGATTTGATTTGATCCTTGCTCAGAATCTGCAGAATAAAAGTGATAATAATTTGCAACGTTAATCGTCACTGGAAATACAGATATAAGATATAAAGCATAAATTACATTCTGCCATGTCATACAGTAAGTAAATATATTCATATATGATTGAATTACACATTTCTTATACTGCACAGTAACTTATACTTTTTTTCAAATTTCTTTTATTATCTTTTTAACTATTCATATTGTCTTATGTTGTTTTTAAGTTATCTTAATGTTTATATTTTACATAAAACACTTTAAATTGCTTTGTTGTTGAAATGTACACTACAAATAAACTTGCCTTGAAGAGTTGCATATAAACCTGTTACATTTGTTTGTCTCTAACACATCATAATCAAATTATATGGGCCTGATTTCAGAGTTCAAATGATTATTCATCAACAGTTTTGTCTAATCACTTATCAAGGAAAAACATCATATTTGCTTGTTCCAGCCTCTCCATGGTGTGAATGGTTTTCATTGTTTTATATCATTGTAAGGTTATATGATAGTTAAAACATCTGATGACCCTTAGTTTGTCACACAACATTTCTCCAGTACACCAAATGTGAACAAAATGAATATCTTTCCTTTACCAGGATTTGTGAACTTCACACTGCTCTGACTGGATACAAGTGGAGGATTTTACAGTTCAAGAATAAACTTTTCAACAATCTCTACTGGACAACCTATGCTATGAAAGCTGTTTCTAAATGTCCTCCAACGTGTCTCATATCATATCTACATTATATTGGCCAATATATATATATATATATATATATATATATATATATATATATATATATATATATATATAGAGTACCAGTCAATAGTTTGGACACAGTTTCCACTTGAAAAAGTGGAAACTGTGTCCAAATTTTGAAACGGATTGGACTTGTCAAACTTTTAAACATATCAGATAAAATTCATTATGTTGTATGTTATCTTGTTGCGGTAGTCTGCTATATATTAGACCAGTCTGGGTGTGAACAAACCTGTGTTTTGACGTTCAGGCCATCTGGTTTAAGCTCACCTCTATGCCCAGCTTCTGCTTGAGGACCAGGGCGGCACACAGATAACCAGCCCGACCTGCAAACAGCTCATCCGAGCCGCACTCCAGGAAAGTGATGGGCGCACACACCTCCCACAGGTTGCGAAATTTGGTCAGCGGCTTAACGAAATCAGCCAACCCCATAGATGTGTATATCATAGCGGCCACCGCGTAGATGCCCGCCCCCACCCAGCAGAAAGGCGGCTCGCATGTTTTTGTCCGGCTCCGCATCCACATGTCTGACCGACGCGTCGATGATCTGCTTGGCCGTCTTCAGGTATGCGTCCCGCTGCTCTGCGAACAGCGGACACTCACTGACGTGATACAGCATGTAAGCCACCCCGGCCGGGCCATCATACAGTCCTCCGTCACAGTCGCTGATGTCGACTGGAATCTTCCTCAAGACTTTGTCCACGCTGGAGACGACGACGGGCACGATGGCCTGGACGCCGTGGCCCGGGAGCAGCGCACCTTTGTAGTCGGAGAAGCGGTTGGCAAAACAGCGGGTGTTTTCCTTAACCGATGAGCAAAAACAGCACAACGTGGAGGCCCACACTGACAACGCAGATCTGTGTTCGTCTGCCAAAGATATCCAAGGATGCGAGAGGCAACAACAATTTGATTGCACATCCAATCCTGTCAGCCCTCAGCTGATTGGATGTCAACAGTGATGGCTCAGCCTCATATTGGCTGTTGGAACCTGCAGCCTGTCTGCAGTGATCTGCACAGTTTAAATTTGAATTAATAAGAACAGGTGGTATTCAGATTAGTTTTCTAATAAAAAATAGTATCACCACAATATGAAACATAGCGTTAAAGTTTAAGTACAAAACTATTACCACCAAGATACATATGTATTTATTCATGCAAAATGCTCACCACACATAAGCCTATATAGTGTGTTATATTACTGTATAGAGCCTTTTACAGGGGCGTCGCTAGACATAAAGCTCTACTTGGGCACAGGCCTCCCATTACCTACCCATTGATCACAATATTTGCTGGCAAGCTGTGATTGTATTAATCATCAATCAATCATTTCACATTTCACACATCTCTGTGCTGAATAAAAACAATTTCAAAAGTAGATAAAAAAAAACTTCATTTGTGTCTGCTGGGTAATACTGTTCTCTAGTTTAATAACTTGAGTTAGGCATTGTTATTATTACATATGCAGGTACGACTTAAATACCATAAAATATGTTGAGAATGTTCATTATATATGTTGAAATAAATCATATTTTTGTATAGATTACATCAGATTTGTTTCACCTGCTAGCAGCATTGCTGTATGGCTGTAACAATGATAATGATGGTGGTATTAGTGGTATAGTAATAGTGATAGTGATAGTTTGTATAATACATTGTTTAGCACGTTTCATAAATGCAGTAGCTATGTAAAAAAAAGAAAAGAAATGTGATTTGAGTAAAGGCGCTTGGGCCCCAATAGAGCTTTATGTGTAGCAACACTGCACCAGTGCACCAGTGATCAACTGAAACCAATCATGGTGGCAGGTGGCAATGATGATTGTTCATTATTCATATTGTTTTTGTACTGTTTGCCTGTTTAGCTCTGGCTGAAAATCTTCTGTGCCACTACAACAACAGCTAATTTCTCATGCAAATCCAAGTGTCAGTGCAGTTATTTTTTTCAGCATTCATTTCAGCATCTTTAACACCAGATGGCAAAAGATGCTCACAGACTCAGCGGGATCCTGTCCATGGTGCTGGAGGCAACTCTGGTTGTTGTTTGTGACTGAGGACAGCAGGTAAAACCACGTGTGATATTTAACATCCATATTTGTTTACAAATACCAGACTAAATGTTTTTAGATATGGGTATTGATTGGATGTAGCCAGAAAGTGTACTATTTGCGTTCCCCAGTTGTGAAAAGCAACATTTATTGAAGTATGGAAACTCTACATTTGAGTTAACCCATTGTACTTGAGTAGGCCTAAATCATTTTTCTGCCACCTACTTCTATTTCACATTGCAGATTAATATAATATAAATATATACATATTATATAGCTAGATAGATAGATAGATAGATAGATAGATGATAGATAGATAGATATATAGATTAATTAATAAAAGTTCATGCAAGTGCAAACACTGGTCACATTGTATTTTTAGATTAGTGTTTTATATGTGTAAACGTCTTCTGGGTTGACAAAAAAATAACATTAATTGAATTAAATTAATTACAACTTACACTCACACTGTTTGCCTTTTCCAAAAAGATTCAAGTGGATGTCTGAGTCAATATGATGTGGGAGAAGCTCTGAAACACACTTTGATTTGAAGTTAATATTTTTCTGCCCCATTTATAATGCAATAGTTAAAAAGAAGATTGATCCCACACAGATAGAACTAATTAAAGTTTTCTTCAAAGGCTAAAACGAAGCAAAAAAAAAAAGAAGGCTTTTCTGAGCATTTACTTTGAAATGGAAAGATATGGAGTCCAAGGATAATAGAGGGTGGAAGAGAGATGGTGAGGTGGTCAGAGGGAGAATAGAAACGGATGCAATTTCAATCAGAGCTCTGAAAACCATTACTCGGTTCAGTGTGACGTAGCGAGTTATTTCTTGAAAGAGCAGACAGAGGATTCAGCTTTTGAGTTTGTTCCTGCTATAGAGTTCAGATAGAAGTAGCCCCATTACTTTGATGGTTACTCTCAATGTCATGCTAATAAACACATACAATTTTGGTGGGGAATGCTTTGAAAAATGATCACCTCTGCAGCCAGTTGTTGTTTGAAAACATATTGGGCAATTCTGACTAAATTTCTCAAATGTGGACAACAGAAGAGTTTTAGAAAATTAAAATCGTTCAAGTGCTCAGTGAAGCATATTTTCATGGGATAAAGCATCCAATTAAATGCTGTTGCAGCTTTTTTTTGCCAAATTGTTTTCCCTTTATTTCACATCTTATTCCCTTGTTACTCCCTTCCCTATATTTAAATCAGTAGCAGACTCTCAGTAAAAATTCTCACATTGTAAAAATTACAGAATCACATTGTTCTTGTAATCTGAATTGATACCCTTTGTTTTTCCCCCATTGTCCTCTTCATCTGCTTTGTGCTTAAGTTGTGAGATGTAAACCATGTCCTCTAAACGTGACCTCTTTCTTATACATGTCATATACTGTACATAGGGCCTATATAACCTGTGTTGACGTCCTCTCACTCTCATTCTTGGCAGCATGTTGTCTGTTACGCGTAAGATGACGCACAGAAAGAAGGCATGAAGACAGTCAGCAGGAGACACCAGACTCCACTCCGTCGTCTCCCTGCTGGCTGCTATGTCTCTGGAGGATGATTTCGTTATAAGCACAGAGGACCGGGTTTTGGTTCTGAATGTTTCCAGAGTATTTTGGGATCCTACAGGAGAGCAGCACCAGTACAACATCTGGCTCCCTGGTATCGGAATCGCTGCTGCATACGGAATAATCATCATTGTGGGTCTAGTGGGAAATGTCACTCTGATGAAGACGTGTCTGTGGGTGAAGTCCATGCGGACGGTGCCCAACTTGTTGCTGTCCAGCCTGGCTCTGGGGGACCTGCTGCTGCTGGTGACCTGCGCCCCAGTGGACGCCAGCCGATATCTGGTGGACGAGTGGCTTTTTGGCCGCGTCGGATGCAAACTGATCCCTTTCATCCAGCTGACTTCGGTGGGAGTCTCCGTGTTCACGCTCACTGCTCTCTCCGCTGACCGGTACTTTGTTTTCACATTGTAGTTGCTTCTCATCTTCTGAATTCCTTAAACACGAGGTTTCCTTCGACTGAATTAAACTCATTAGGACAAGACAGCAGGACAACACTTAATCTGTTGTTCTACAGTACACTGATGCTATTTACGCATGGCTGCAGCATTAAATGTTAAAGAATATTTGTGAGATCTTGCATCTATTTACGCACATTTTCTCATTAATAGGCACCAAAAATAAAGCCTCCAAAATTTTTTGAGTATTTGTAGGATTTTCTATTTAAAATAATAAAAATATTTCTATTTATTTCTATTAATCATTTGGCTGTTCTATTATATGTTCTGTAAATTTAATTTAAATTTAAAAAAAACTTCTGAAAACAATGACTGTTTATGAATTCAACTAACTAAATTCTAAGCAAAGTCACTGTCTCGATTTCTTTTTCTATTTCCCCTATAATTAGTACCAGATCAGATCAGCAAGTACCTTCTTGCTGTGAGGCAACAGCGCTACCCACTGCGCCACCGCCGCCTTCATGTAATAAATATTATATGTAATATGTTTCTCCAAAGAACTTTTAATATCTTCAGCAGCTTTGACCTTTGGAAATGTCTCTGGTTTTGGGAGCAAATAATATTAAATACCAGCGGTGACTAATGAACTGTCTCATTGATGTGTCTCTTCATATCTCTGACCTAATATTATCTACTGTAGCTGTAAAGTCTCATTCAGTTCAAGGTATATTAATATTTTCTCTGCTGTATATAATATACACTAACATAAGCTATGAAAACTTATCTTCCTTTGATGAAAACAAGAAAGTGTTTCTCCCTGGGGAGAGAGTGAAACCAGTGATGAGACAAAATACCACAGTCTACGTCACACTCTGAAGCTGTTATCTCCGCCAAGGAGGTTATCTTTTCATCCCTGTCATTTTCAGTAGGATTACTCAAATGCTACTGAATGGATTTCCATGAAAATTAGTCAGGGGATGGGTCTTGGGCCAGATTAGACCCCATTAAATTTTGGTGCAGATCCAGACTTTCACTTTCTGTTTTTTGACATTTTCATTAATTTCTCAGGGAATAATACATGGATCTTGATGAACAAATCGGGTATATTTAGTAGATTGGTATCTGTGAGTGTGTGCAGTTTGTTGCAGATCAAAATAAAAATCTGGATCCAACAGATTTAAAGTAGTTTTTTTTTCCCAGCTGCAATGAGTTTGATGTTGGATAAGGCTTGATTGAATTAAAGGGGACTGATGTGGATTGGTGGAGGTATGTGCTCTGCTGAGTTGCATTCTAGTTTTTCATTACATTCATAATGAAAAAAACTGTAATGAGGTAACAGAGTTGACCCTTGTTAAATATCATCTCCCCACATAACGACAAAAATTCTAAGTTGCAATGATGCACCACAAATGTCTCTTCTCCATTCAGGTACAAAGCTATCGTCAAACCGCTGGATATGCACAGGTCCGGCGCTGGACTCACTGTTGGTTTACAGGTGGGGGCGATCTGGCTGTTCTCTGTGACCCTGGCGATTCCTGAAGCTGTCTTCTCTGAAATGCACACCTTCACCACCAGCCACACCAATGAGACATTTGTTACCTGTGCTCCCTACCCTCACGCCGGGGATCTGCACCCAAAAATCCATTCCACTGCCTCCCTCCTCATTTTCTACATCATCCCACTCTTCATCATATCTGTCTACTACTGCTTTATTGCCCACAGCCTGGTCAGGAGCTCTGTGGACATCCCTGCTGAAGGACACCTGCACCTCCATAGACAGGTCTGAACTTTGGGTCCTCGTCATATTTATTAAATGTTTTTGACATCCAGATACATTATTAGAATAGTTTGACATTTCAGGAAATAAACTGCTTTCTTTTGGAGGTGTTTGAGATGGTAGAAGTAGTTGCTAGAGTCAATAGCCTTGTCCAAATGTAATACATTCCTACTGCTATGATCAGGTTAATCAGTAATGAGAATAATCATTAGTTACAGCCTAGAAACAACAATCTCACCTTTAGCTGCTCCAGTAATTTCATTCATATCACGTTTTTTTTCTTCTGAACACGTAAATTATTTCTTGTCCATGCATGTTAAAATGAATGGGAGAACTCTAATTGCTGATGAAGATAATGTGAAATGATGAAAGGCTCCCAAACAGCTTAAAGCGCTTTGTGGTGCATTTTCTTATAAATGACTGGATAATTGTATCTATCAAATTAATTCATATTAAACATGCAACTGGCAATGAGGGGGTCACAACAAGGCACAAACGTTAAGAACCACGGATGTACTGTACACCAACTGCAGGCCTAATTATTTGAACTAATGTATCATAAACCAAAGTGCTGGGCTGATGATGAGTAATAGTGAAATATGTTGAATGGAATGGATTTATACAACGATTTCCTGGTCTTAGCCACCACTCAAAGTGCTTTAAACAAGTCAGCATTCACCCATTCACACACATGACAGAGGCTGCCACAGTGTAACAAGAGGAGCTAAAATAGGAGAAATAAACTCTGAATTTAAGGAGAAAATGGCTTAATACTAGTAAAATTATCTGTCCATGCAGCAAGATAATTTTACTCGTCAAGAAATCTTAAAATAAGATGTTAAAGTCTAGAAATAAGAAGTCAGATAAAAAATAAACTAGTAAATAGATTGTAAAACAAGATAATTCATCTCATGTTTTCAGAGCTGAGGCAATTAAAGAAGAATTTCTAGTGTATGCAAGGTTACACCTGCCCAGTAGGAATATCATATTCTCCCTTCAGGAGTAATTTGGGGTTCAGTGTCTTGTCCATTGAGATTTTGACATGCAGACTTCAGGGGATGAAGATCGAACCAGTCACCCTCCAATCTGTGGACAACCACGCTACCTCCTGAGTCACCGCTGCCCAAAAAAAGAATCACTAAGCAGTTTCAGTAAAAAACAAGTGTCAAAGTGATGGTGCTGGAAGACAGAAAAAAACCAGGAGATCAGGCGTGAGTCGTGAGGATTCACCCTTCAGGAAATATGAATGTCTGTACAAACTTTCAAAGCAATGCATCAAACAGATGTTGAGAAATTTCAGTCTGGACCAGGGTGGTGGACCAGTCAATCAGCATATTCTAGTGCCGTGTTGCTGGTGCTAGTGGCGAAAAACAAAAAGAACAAATTGCTGCAAGATTACAGATAAGTGATAAAAAGGAGAAAGTTATCATTTTAAGCATTCACTCATGTTATATCATAAATACATGGTGGATAGTAGAGATTGTTGCACATCTTTGTTTGTCTGTAGAAACTGAATTCTTCTCTGTCGACTCTCCTTCCAGATCAAGTCCAGGAAGCGTCTGGCCAAAACTGTGCTGGTGTTTGTCGGCTTGTTTGCTGTCTGCTGGCTGCCAAGTCACGTGATCTACCTGTACCGCTCCTACCACTATGACCAGGTGGACACCTCACTGGGCCACTTTATCGCCAGTGTGTGTGCTCGCATTCTGGCCTTCACTAATTCCTGTGTGAACCCGTTTGCCCTCTGCTTGATGAGCAAAAGCTTCAGCAGACACTTCAAAAGGCAACTCCTGTGCTGGTCTTCTCCCAGAAAGCTGTACAGTCAGAACAGTGGAAGCACAAATATAACCAACGTCTGAATGTATGTGTATTTTCCTAAAACGTCATAACACCTGGAGTCATGCTGATCATCCTTGATCCCGCTGAACTCAGCAGACCACATGTTAAATTCTGATTGACAAGTCACATTCAGTGTTATAGACGGACATACTTAGTCCTGAATTATTCATTACTCATTTTATTTATCGCCTCTTATTTACCTTTTTAACAACAATAAAAATGAACTGAATAAATATTTGCTTTCAAATCTGGTGAAAGCCGTGGAAAAGTTGATGCAGGAAGTCAAAGATTCTATCAGAAACATTTCATCTCTGCTTTCAAACCAAATGGTAGCTGCTGGTTGAAAGATAAAAGCAGCAGTGGTAAAAAACACAAAAAAACACATTTTCTCTTGGCTTGAAATTAATATTTGATGTTCTCTGATAAATGAATATAATAGTAGAAACATGTCTTGATAGTTGGTCATTTTAAGTGTGTGTTATAGTAGATGTAAAATGAAACAATGATGATTTATCTCATATAGTTTTCAACGACTAAAAAATGTTCAGCTGTCATTTGCAGTGAAAACCATGTGTGAGAAGCTTATTGTTGATGCTTTTATCTGCACTATAATATTATTAAAAAATATGACAAACACTGGAGATATTTGAAGGTTAATGGTTGTAAAATAAACAAACTAAACATCATAACTTCTGTATTCTAGTAAAAAAAATGAACTGATCACATCAGGATTGTAGTCAAATATTAAGTTACTAGAATTGTGAAAGGTAACATATTGTGTCCATAGTAATGTGTGAGTTACTGGTGTGTTTGTTGGCTTTACTTCTATATACTGTAGCGTACGTATATATGACAGCAGGTATTTGTTAATTTTGTTCCTCATTTTATTTAAAGTTCATGTGTTAAATATATATAGCTGCAACTAAAAATTATTTGGATTGTAGATTAATACTCGTTATTTAAATGAACCTTTTTTGTTTAAAAAAATGCCAGAAAATACCATCACAAGCCTCTTTTACAGCCCCTGATCCAAGTGTGATTGTTGCACCTTTATTGGGTGTAAACTGTCATTTTTTCTTGTAAATGGCTCTAAAAAATTCTTTTAATTTTTTTTTATTGCTTAATTGTTTAAACTCCAGTAATATGTTGCTGATAGCATGTTTGCGTTATCGGGACAAGGTATGGCAATATTTATAATAATCTTGTGCTATGACATTTTTTTCTGTTGTTGTTTTTTTTCATCAAGAATATATGTTGACATAATTTGAATGTTTATGCACAGTTAAACTGTTAGATGTATATTACCCTCACTTGCTGTCATTTTATAGAAAGTTTTGTGATTGATAACCACCATGTTTAAAGTCAATAAATGAACATATAAAACTTTTAGCTGAATTGATATGTATCACAGATATATACTGTAGCACTCTCCCACATAGTGGAATGAGAGTCTCCTGCATATCTGACCTTTTTCCCATGGATCTCAAACCAGAGATTAAAAACTACATTTAGATTTTTGGAATTATTAAATTCATCGAATTGGATCTTATCTTCATATGTGACCCAGGACATCGATGTAAACCCACTGAGATCTGTGGTCTCACAGAAAATGTCAACATCCAGTTGCTTAATGCAGTGTATCATGGAAACACCCACAGAAGATGGAGACATCAGGCTTTTCTTTGCTATTCAGGTAAAGAAACAGAGTTATGTCATCTCATATTAGATTTTTATGTCTCTGACCTTTCAGGGTTGCATTTGAATATGAATAACTCATTTATTCTTGAGCTACAGGGCTCAGTCCCTCGCTCAGATCCTCAGATCCCTTTTTGCCAATTCCAACATTTCCCGTGACTGTTATCCTATTCCTTAATCCTTATTGTATTCTGTGTGAAAGCTTTGACAATGCTGCACCAGCTAGGCCAGTTCCAAACTGATGTTGTTTGTTTTATTCGTCTTTGTAAGAACATCTGCCACTCAACTAATCTCCAACACACCTCACGGTAGTCGCCAATTGTTTCGGGTATCTTGTTTTAATCAGGGTGACACAGGACGTTGTTTCGGGCTTCCTTTTTCACAGTCCATCAATTTCACATGTATGCACAGTATAATTGAGACTGGGGCTTTCGGTGATATTGGTTAATGAGTCAGAGCAGGAGAGAGGATCCTCAAGTCAGTGGATTTTATTGTATGAAGTACAGCGGACAGATATATAGTGTACCGTGTATCGATAGCAGGATGACTATATGGGTTGAGAATGTTTGTCTACAAAAGGGAATGATACATATAGTTACAAAATATGGGAACGATGCAAGGAAGCATTTTGACAGCTGGCTTTGAAGGTATTAATAAGAATGTAGAAATAAACCCTTCCATGCACTGAACATGTACTGCTGAATATTAGGGCACATGAATGTAAATTAATCAACATTAATATTCAGAAATCACAATTAAAACAACTGTGATCAGACGTAACCATCTCACCAATGGGGGAATTTGGGGCCAGTTATGGCTAAAAATTTCTATTATCTCTTTAATCTCTGAAAAGCCATGCAAACACTAAAATGTAATTTGGAAGCAGGAAGACAACTCATGTACAGGCAGTGAGATAATGTGGTGAAAATGTTCAGACCTTGCTCCTCTGCATGCAGCCAGTGCAGACACCGACAGTCACGATGGCACCATTCATCGGAAAAGGTTGGCAGTCTTTCTCAAAAACAGATAATCAAATAAGACGTTTTTAAAAAATCATACCATTTAAAAAAAAAAAAACTTTCACACAATACAGTATTTACACTTACTGTTGCATATAGAGATCTGTATTTTGCATACAAAATATTTGAGTAAATGGAAATTATTTTGAAAATGAAACTATTATAAAATACAGATGACTAACAAAACACAGTCTCATTCTCTGAATGAGGATGTCTCCCCCCCCCTTGCCTTGTTAGTCAGTGAGACAAGGCACAAATGTGAACAAAGTAAAATCACACACAGGCACACAGAGAGCCACAAGAGTACATGCTGCTCCAAGACATCTCATTGGTAGAGGAGGAAATCTACAATCTTTTGAGGAAGGTTGAGGCAGGAGGCCCTGTGGAGATGATTCCTTCCCAGACTTCGACGAATATAGAGGCGACAGAGATGAGCGAGAGAGCAGGGACCTGGGCAGGCAGGACAGAGAGAGTGTACAACTGTTATATTTTCTACTGTTATAGCGTTTTCTGTATTTGAGCATCATGCATGGTGTGGATGTGAGCTTTCACGACATACCTCTTTTCTGCAGTGCAATTCTTACTGGGCTGTTTGGTGATGACAGATCAAGAGGAGTCTTTCCCTCTGAGTTCCTACGACACTCATCAGCTCCAAAGTCCAGCAGAAGATCCACGATCTTGGCTCCTCCACCTCGAACTGCAGCATGTAAAGGACTGTCCTGCCCACACCCTAATTGAACGTCCGCTCCTACATGTGCACACATACAGAGATGATTAAATACCCGAGTGAAGTAAATGCATCAGAACAGCCTAATTATGTAACATCTACAAAGACCAAGCCCATCCAGGTGGCCTCAAAGACTTGATTTGCTTAGATATTTTTTTTGCACCATAGATTTTCCTTTTAGGGTGAGAAACAGCTCTCTGTGTGACTTTTTGTGACACTGCAGAGTTTGCAGATTACATTACCTGAGAGTAGCAGCACCACTACACAGGCTGCAGCCTGGGCCTTGCAGGCTGAGTACAGAGGTGTCCCGAGCCCTGGCACCTCCATGTCGATTTGAGCTCCGTCCGACAGCAGCACCTCCAGACACTCAGTGTGACCTGATGGAGATAGACAGGACAGCATGAGAATCTGAGCACTGACAGGTGACGCCTTTACGCTCACACAGGATTGCACATAGACACCTCTCCTAGCGGCCTCATGGACAGGTGATGTCAGGATGCAGGGGGTGTCGATGGAGGCGTCGTGTTGCAAGAGGAGCCGGACACAAGCAGCACTCCCACTGCGGCTGGAGTTTAGGAGAGGCGTGGCACCATTTGTTGATACTGCATCCACCTATGAATAAGAAAAGAAAGATAACAATACTTTGGCCAAAGGAGTTGCACATTACTTAACTTACTATTCATTTATTTATGAGGGACAACACAAACATACTCAAATTACACACTACACATCAATATGGGATGACAGATCAAGGTTTGTTGTTGTTGATGATGATTTTGCTTTTTGTCCAATACAGATCTCAATTGGGTTGATGATGGTTTCACATGTTTAAGATAAGATAAGATAAGATAAGATAAGATAAGATATCCCTTTATTAGTCCCACAGTGGGGAAATTTACAGTATTGCAGCAGCACAGTGTACAAAAAACACAGCAGGAGGAGGGGAAATAATATTTTTTTTAAATACAATACAATAAAGGAGGGGGGTAAAGTGTCTCAAAAATATTTCACAGTACTATTACAAAAAGTGTCTCAGTATTTCACACAAGTACTACTAATTGTTTGGTCTACTGGGAGCAGTGCTGATTGAATAGTCTAACAGCTGCAGGAAGGAAAGACTTGCGAAAGCGCTCCTTCACGCACTTTGGGTGAAGCAACCTGTCGCTGAAGGAGCTCTCCAGTGCTGTTACTCGGTCCCGCATCGGGTGGGAGTGATTGTCCATTATGGATGACAGCTTAGTTGTCATCCTCCTTCCTCCCACCAGCTCCACTGGGTCCAGGGGGCATGGGTCCAGGGGCAGGGTCCAGGACAGAGCTGGCCTTCCTTATCAGTTTGTCGAGTCTTTTCCTGTCCGACACTGAGATGTCGCTGCCCCAACAGACCACACCATAAAAAATGGCTGATGCCACCACGGTGTCATAAAATGTCTTGAGGAGTGCTCCCTGCACTCCAAAGGACCTCAGTCTCCTGAGCAGATAGAGTCTGCTCTGGCCTTTCCTGTAAAGTGCAGTGGTATTGTCTGTCCAGTCCAGTTTATTGTTCAGGTGAACACCCAGGTACTTATAAGATGTCACCATCTCAATGTCTGTTCCCTGAATGTTCACCGGGTCCGGGGGGGAGTGTGTGTGCCTGCGGAAATCAACCACCAGTTCCTTGGTTTTCACTGCGTTGATCTGGAGTTGGTTCCGCTGGCACCAGTCCACAAAGTCCTGCGTCAGTCCTCTGTATTCCCTGTCGTCCCCATCTGTGATGAGACCGACGATGGCAGAGTCATCAGAGAACTTCTGCAGGTGACAGGTGGGTGAGTTGTAGTGGAAGTCTGCAGTGTAGAGGGTGAAGAGGAACGGAGCCAGGACCGTTCCCTGTGGGGCCCCCGTACTGCAGACAACCATGTCGGACACACAGTCCCGTGACCTCACATACTGTGGACGGTTGGTGAGGTAGTCCAGTATCCAGCATGTGAGGTGGTGGTCCACACTGGTGTGCTCCAGCTTGTCCCTCAGAAGCTGAGGCTGTATTGTGTTGAAAGCACTGGAGAAATCAAAGAACATGATTCTCACAGTGCTTCCCGGCTTCTCCAGGTGAGAGAGGGCTCGGTGTTGGAGGAAGATGACGGCGTCGTCCACCCCGATGCCAGGTTGGTAGGCAAACTGAAGCGGGTCCATCGCTGGGCTCACCAGGGGGCGGAGATGAACAAGGACCAGCCGCTCCAGGGTCTTCATCAGGTGGGATGTTAGAGCCACCGGCCTGTAGCTGTTGAGGTCCTTGGGGTGCGGAGTCTTGGGGACAGGTACCACGCAGGATGTTTTCCACATCTGTGGCACTCTCTCCAGCTTCAGGCTCAGGTTGAACATTTGTTCAACTATCCCACACAGCTGGTCTGCGCAGGACTTCAGGAGCCTGGAGCTGATGCCGTCCGGACCCGCAGCCTTCCTCGCTTTCATCTTCCTGAGCTGATCTCTCACCTGGAGGGTTGTGAGGGACAGGGTGGAGCAGGGTGGAGCAGGGGGGCTGTGTGCTGAAGTTTGTGGATGGGGGGGATGGTGGTGTTGAGCTGATGAGATGAGTAGTGGGGGGTGGCTGTGAGCTGAGTGTTGCAGGAAGGGAGGTGGAGGAGGGGGTGGGGCAGTGTCCTGGAGGTGCCAATGAAGGGGGTTGCAGGTTCCCCTCCCTGATCCTCCTCCTTAGCTCCTTCTGTACAGTCTTCAGCTCCTCCTTATTTCCTGACTTAAAGGCCCTCTTCTTCTCCTTGAGGAGAGCCTTTATGTCAGGATTAATCCACGGTTTATTGTTGGAAAAACACCGTACAGTCCTGGTGGGTACGGTGTTTTCCACACAAAAGTTAATGTAATTTGAACACCAACTAGTTAAATAATATGGAGCTAGACTGATTGCTAATCTTTATTTACCAGTTTCTTTTTAAAGAAGAGCCGTGAACACCTATAACTATTTGCAAAAAATGTAAAGTCATATTAATACTTCTGACGGCAAAATAAAACATCCTAAAAACAGACGACGCCCTTACATTTGCACCATTCTCCAGCAGGAACTTGGCACAAGCATAATGGCCACCAAGGCAAGCTTCATGGAGAGGCGACACCTTGTCCATGGTGAGTGTGTCTACATGGAAGCCCTGTAAGGGGGATCAAAGAGGAAAATACTATCATATACAACCAAGTGCACTCACTGTGTGTATTTGATATTTACTGGAAACATGCAGATAGACTCTTGTTAGGTTTACCTGAGTGATGAGGCTTCTCAGTTGTAGCAGCCTGCCTTGGTAGGCGGCTTCATGGAGAGGAGTTCTGTCCGACAAGGAGTCTGAGACAATAGAATAAGATCAGGAAGGTCTCCACAGGTCATTGAACCATGCTTTCGGTCCATTGTAATGTTAAAATGACCTCATTTGAATACATGTTTATCTGGTCTTTCAGGCTCACCTCAACCCTAAAAACCAACCCTATTGAACAACACACACCCAGGGTCTTGTTGGCTATACCAGAGTGAAAATATTTACATGCAAAGTTTTCAGGTCTTGACCAATCTGTAATCCTCGTTAGAAAAATTTAACTTTAAAGTCACACAAAAAACAACAACTATCAAGACATGGTTATTTTTGGCTATAATTCACATTTGTGCAAAGCTAAACCACATTTACTACAAAGTTTATACATCTGCTCAGGAGAAATCAAATTTCTTTCAGCTGAATGACTCTTAGTGTCCTTTACAACACAAAAAATTGCCTGAAAAGTCAAAAGAGACAAGGAATAAACCTACTAGCCATCAGTGAGTTGCATGCCAACCCTCCATAGATGTAGAAGGGTCTCTTCGATGGTGGTGGGCACTGGGAATCCTCTATTTGAAAAGCAGCCATGATGAAAATGTAACAGACTCGCCAAGTCAGCTACACAGACCTAAAGTCTGCTGTCCTCCCCTTTTATCTGGGTCCTTCGCCACCTCCCCCACATTGACACCTTCCGCCCACCCATGTCCTAATCCATGGATGTAGTCAAAAGTATGTGCATAACAATAGTTGTTAGGATGGGCCTGTACTGTTGTTAAACCTTGAACAAAGCACTTGGCCAAGCAGAGGAATGCATTCTCTTAGAACGAGTTTCATACTCTTGATATCTGGGACATACAAGAGCAGTGCTCTGCGTTTCATCTTGCAAATTCTGCGTAAATCTTGACGTACTTTATCTTCTGTTATGAGAACATATTTTCAGAAAAAGGTACAGTAGATGTTTCTACCAAACTTGAGTGAAATCATGTCCATACAGGATCTAAATGTTATGATTACTGACAGTAATATATATAACAACACACCTAATTCCTCCAAAATGTATTCTCAAGAGTTGTCCACCGCAAAGCAAAAACACAGCTCCTTATAGCTCTCTAAAATCAACTCTACATGTAGACTCACATCTACTGATCAGGATAACAAAGTTCTATATTTTCAGTTTGAGCTCTCAGTACATGAATTTACATGACAAGGTTTTTTTCTAAGCGTGATATAAAGTTCTACCTCCACTCTCAATGTTATGCAAATTCCCATTGTTAGCCTTGTAAATCCCTGCCATCCCATCTCCTCCTGTTTCACACCTACTCTGTTTTGTCTGGCAGCCCTCACACCATTGAGCCACCTCTTTTATAAAACTAGTTGTAAGAAAGCCGTCATCTAGTGGCTTTTTAGGCATGCCGCCTCCTATGGCTATCTCAAGAAGAGAACTGCTACAATGCAGTAAATAATCTAAATGAAATGACGAGAAAAACAGATGAAACATTTAAAGGGATGCTTTATTTTTCAGACCGTTTTGCCTGGGAGTCAGTGATCTAGAAAAAAAACAGCTTTCATATTAATAAATACCTTTAGTAACATCTACAATTCTTTAAAAAGGAGTGGCATTTGTGATAATAAAGTCTGGCACGTAAAGTAATTTGCTTTCATATACAGCTTTGCACAAACTGAATTTTACCAACAAGGTATGGAATACATCTAACTGAAACTAAGTTACTGCTCTTTAGTATCCCAGTGAGTGTACACTATAGCAGCCCTTTTACTTCCTCTGTTTAGTGCAATGTCTATGGTTCATAACAAATCCAGAGTGGCTTTAAAAGCATCAAGAAGTACAGTACCATGTATTTCCATTTTACTCATTAAATACAAAAAGCATAGTCCATCCAAGTCTTGGATAAAATGATTTCATACAAGGAGCCTTTTGACAAGTAAATGAAATCAACATTTGAGGTTACCATGAACATATTCAGCTTTCAGTAGCCATGTTTCAAACATAGTCGACACCATACAGCAGCCTAGAAGTGAGGCAGAGGTGTGGAGTGGTCACTCTGAAATATCTAGTTCTACTGCTCTTTTCCTGCCACTGACTTTATTGCTAGGTTGCTGTTTCCACAGTGTGTGAGGACCGGTGGCATCCACAGCGATGTCCATGACCCGGTCTGGCACCAACCACTGCAGAAACAGCAAGAAGAGGAAGTTTAAAACAGCCGAAAATGCAAAGATGGAGCCAGCAACAGGGCCGCAGTGAGCCCTCAGCCTCCGTAGCCGTCTGTCCAAGGGGAGTACCTCCTCTCCAGACACTCGGTCGTACACCTGAGAGGGACAACGCAATGATCAGAGTCGATTAACTATTCACCATATACTGTACTAGTCAAGCTCATTTTGACTGGTACATAGTTTGTCCACCAGAGTGTGCCGATGCGTTGAGTTCAGACTATTTTCCTGCTCATCATAAATGTTCTTAGATGAATTCTTGACAATGTCCACAGTTGTCTTTTCACACATGAAGTACATATCAGGTGAAGGAGTGGCCCCAGAGCTGGGTGTATGATCTCAAATCAATATCACAATTGTTAACATTATTAATAATGATTAATGAATGATTATTCCTTTTACCACTACCTGAAAAGTTCTCTGACAAGATCTATACCGTGAAAAATGCTGAACTATTAAAAAACGGGATGTTTTTTTTCTTCTGAATGAGTTCATATCTTATCTTAATGATTTTAAAACTTTTTAAGGAAATACATAGATGAACCATATAATATTGAGCAATTCGAACAATTGAAATCAAATATCTCATTGCTACAAATTAAAACTTTCTGTAAAAAAAGCTAACATTTTAATTTTCAATTAAAAAGACAGTTTACTAAAAAAATAGAAAATAACATCTTGCATAACCTGCAAACAGAATAAATCATTTTAAATAATGCAGTGTAAAAAGTAGCAATTAGTAACTTCCATCTCTTGTACAAAAAAATAAATAAATAATTTTTTTAATAAATTGTCAATGCACACTGTCCAACAAGCTTTGGTCTGTACATCTGTAGTACATGTAAATGTACTAAACAGAATACAATTGAATCGAACAGCTGTATTATTTTGTGAACCTACCTTCTCTGTCCTCTCTGCCACGTTTCTCCAGGTGTAGAGATTTCGCACACAAGCATGAATTGAGGCGGGGGAGGGGACAGACCCTGTACGTTGCCGGGCGATGACTGTCTCCAGACCAGCACACAACGACCGCACTGTTGGCTCACATAGAGTAATCAAGTCCTCAGGTAACACCTCAGGAATGCCCCCCACACGAGTGCTCACCACCTTAGAAATAGAACAAAAAGTGGGTGCACAGATTGTATATAAAAAAATAGTATCTATATCCTCAACATGAGAGTACGACATCATCTGTTCTAGCATCACTTTGAAGATTCTAAACTGCTTTTCCTACCATATGAAAAGCAAAAAGCATGCTTCACCATGATTTAAGATTAAATGAACAGTTGAAATGCATAACTTCATTGGCCTCTTAGAACAAAAAAGACCACACCCGCCAGTCATCAGGGTGTGGTTAGAAGTGAAACGGGACACTTACAAAGTCTGGAAAAGGATGGAACGTACATGCATGATGGTTAGTATTGCCATTTATTTTTCATGACCAATCACAAACAAGTTAGGAAATAAATGATCAGTTTAAGTAGAACTCCCAAACAATAACAACAAAATGGCTGAGCATGTATTAAAAGGTGACATGAAAACACTGCAGACGACTGATAGGCCAGATAGAATCATCACTGTGTCATTGCATCATCAATATGTGGCATGCATGAAATATCCAGCACAGTACAATCC
The DNA here is from genome assembly GCA_037577475.1 of Chaunax sp. Z400. NCBI lineage: Eukaryota > Metazoa > Chordata > Actinopteri > Lophiiformes > Chaunacidae > Chaunax > Chaunax sp. Z400. The sequence goes on from CM075196.1 coordinate 10,352,676, forward strand.
CATACACTCTATTTTTAAACAGCCACGCTACTATAACGGCCCTAATCTTTCATTCAATGGACATGATTACAGAAAATGGCAACCCGAAAAACCATGCCATGGTTAAAGATTGTCTCCTCCTGTATGGTTTCTGTGTGTGCGTGTGTGTGCGTGTGTTGCGTTGAAGATCACTGCAGTTTCGCAGGGCATCACTATGACAACTAGCTATGCTAAGGCAGTAATCCTCGAATGGAAAACGATCTCCAGAAAAGTACCTGATACCAAAGCTGATTGGAGTCGAGCCGTACAACAGTACAAGTTAACTGTGCTGAAATTGATGTGGAAATGTTTCTAGGTCTGTCCTGTTGTATGAAGGGCTACAAACCTGCAGTCCACAGCTGGCTCCTTCCACAATGGCCATGCAGAACGCTTCAGTCAGAGATGTGTTGAGGAAGATGTGACCCTGCACCAGAACTCCACGAACATCTTTATGTTCCAAAGCCCCCAGCAGACGCACCCTGCAGTGACCCAATTGAAAAAAGTGAGCTGAATGTAATACAACCCCTATTACAGCTGACATTGGACGTGGTAAAAACACTATAAGTGTTTTTGCAGAGCCCATGCCTTAAAAGAGCTTTGTGCGTTTCCTCCGTGTGAAATACTCTCAGTAAATAAGAGCATCAAGCTGTACCTGTCATGAAGTTGGTATTTCTCTCTCACTTCCTCCAGCACAAGTCTCTTTGGTCCCTCTCCGCCAATTAGGAAATGCAGATCAGGATGTTTAAGGCAGAGCTCTGGGATGATCCCACCAAGAAGATCAATGCCTTAATGTGAGGAATAGAGTGTGAGAACTTGCTTTGACAATGACGATGATGATGCCATACGTATATAATCACTTACTGACAATACTGATATACTTGTGCAAAGCTAATAAAAGCAGATGTATTTAATGTATCAAATTTAATCATAACACTGACACACTGTGACACCATTCCTGGAACTGGAGGAGATAATTAGCTGTAAATGAATCATGCCAAAATGAGGGCTTGGACTTTGACCCTCCACAAAAGGGCAGGGTCCGATGCATCATGCTATTCTGCTGCCTACAATTACAGCTGGCACTGACCAGTAGAAATAGGAACAAATAAGGTAAAATGCTAACAAAACAGGCTTTGCTGTACCTTTGCGATAGACAAGACGACTGATAACAACGACAGTAATCCTGTCGTCTTGGCGCTGCGAGGGGTCAGGCGTGAAGTCTGTCGTGTCAACAGCATTGGGAATAACAGAGACGATCTCTGGGTCGAGTGCTGCACGGAGCACTGTGTTCTCCTTACTGGTGTATGACACACACACTGTGTGATTGGTATCACACAGTGACACAGTCAGGAGCTTGTTGGTCAGCACAGAGCTCACATCAGCAAAGCCGAACAGTGAGTGGTCAGTGAACACCTGTGAATGATAATACAGTTTAGGTTTATTATGTGCAGCATACTGACAGTAAACCACTATGATTTTGATTCCAGGCTCTTAATAAGTCATATACCGTGTTAAGGCCCATGGTCTTTGCATGGAACAGTGCATCATGGGCCATGGCAGAGAAGGAGCTGTGTGAATGAACTACAGTGATACGTTCCCTCACAAACACACAGCGCATCAGTGGGAGACTGTGGAAGCAGCTAGTGGCTGTTGATTGGTTGTACATCACTTGCAGGGGGAGGTAGTACACCTTCAGTCCATTGGTTAGGTACCTGACACCCTTCCTTTTGCCATAGGCATGGGTGACAATTACCACCTTGTGTCCCTTTTCAATCAAACAGTGAGATAGCTGGTAAATGTGACTTTCCACTCCTCCCATATTTGGAAAGAAGAAGTCAGAAACCATGCAGATGTTGTGCTTCCGACTGGGGACTCTGGCAACCTCTGCAGGGGCTCCAGAGACTCTCAGAGATGATGGGTTGTTCACAGGTGTCGCTCTCCTTCGTTGGCCCATTTCAGACTCCTTGTGTGGTCCGACACCTCACTAGTGCTGAAATAATGACTTCATTTGTCAATACGTTGATCAACAGAAAATTAATTGTAGACAAAAGTATTGTAATAATCAAATAATAAGTCATTTTTAAAGTAAAAATACCAAAGTCCGACAATTTCGACAATCAATAAATTGCTCAAGTAATTTATTCACAAAAAAGACTGCTTTTTTTTTTATTAACCACTTAAATGTTTACTTCATAAACAAGTCAAGTGTCAAGTTATCTGAAGGTGACATTTTCAGTTTCGTACTTTTGTTCAAGCATTCAAACAAATTTAGATTTAAATAATACAAAACAATGAGACATCCTTCCATTTCCCAGCACTATGTGCTCAGATGCTGCATGATAATCAGGTATTCATGTCAGATAATGTAATTATTGTAAACGATGTCCCCGAGCATCAAACTGAAATGTTTCGAAACTACATTCTTTGTTAATCATAAACAATTTCTTTTCTGTGTTGACCAACCTGTACACCTGTAATAGTGTACCTGTGGTAAGACAATATCATAGGGTTTAGTGCTGCGTTCAAATATCCCACCAGTCTATAGCTTGTCTCATCTCATGATTGAATGGAGCCGCTATCTCTAAACATTAATATAATTTCGTTTCAACTTGCATTTTCCGTTTGTGTAACTATCACTCATCACAAACCAAGCAAGGTATTCACAAACCCAGCTGACTACTGGCCAGCTCTTCTACTTTTCATGCCTGATTTATTTCATTACACATTAGCATCAAGCTAACAAACGTTGTTCTACCAGGTAGTCCGGATAGCCTTACCGTTGACCTTGTCAATCTTGTTTCAGCCCATTAAAACGAATAGGACTATTATTTAAATGTAAACTCATTTTTCCGATCCTCGTCCTGTACTACCCTGCCAATCGCTCTAATCACTTCCTGGTCTCTCGCGACGTCACATGCCATGACGTAACACGGAGCTTTTATTTCCGCCTGCTATGGGGACACGCTTGTTAATCTATTACAGGGAGCGGCATAACTAGACATGAAACTATCTGGTAAAGAAGTTAAAAAAAACAATAATAAGTAATTGTAATCAAATTAATAAGTAAACAAAGTAGTCCCCAGATGATACAATAATGCTTTGTATCTACTTTCTTTTCAGCAAAGACATGGTGGTGTATATGATTTTCAAATTTAAATAGGAGTTTACTTGATGGGGCAATGCATTGACCAGACATTACAATTCATTAGTCTGTTATTGTCATTCTATACATACATCCAGATAATACTGTTTTCTCTTACACCTGAGAAACACTAGACAAAGTTCCCCTGTTACAGATGAGTGTCTATTATTGTTGAAGGTTTCACTTTAAATTTCCTCTAACATTTTTTTTAATTCTTTGAAGTGGGCTGAGATGAACAGGATAACACACCCTAAATAAATTCAGCTGTGTTGAGTGAAATCTAGTTGAACAGGCTCCAGTAGAGCTGTTTTTGTAAAACGGTTTGCCTTGATATTAGGGAATGCTTCTTTACAGCCATTAGAAATACGTTTCATTTATATCATTTAAAAACTTAATTATACATTTGATGAATTGTAGAAATCCATTGTTTCGTGTTGCAACATGAACTAAGATGAATGTTTAGGTAAGAAATATAAATGGGACAGAAAAATAAGTGAAACAAATGCAATATTTTAAATTAGTTTTATAAAAGAAATGTAAACACAGGAATTAGCTTTTACATTTGTTGCTTGTATGTAAGAAATATATGCAATTTATGGCCAAGAGTGTTCAGGTTTTCATTTCAACCACTTCAATAAAAATTAGGTAATTTTAATGATCATGATTTATGCCTCTCTCTTTGTTCCAAATGGCACATGATCTCTTCTATCCTTGAAGGGCAGCAAAACTGCAGTCAGCTGGTTCCATCCACAATGGCCATGTAGAACGCTTCAGTCAAGGATGTGTTGAGGAAGTTGACCCTTTACCAGAACTCAATGAACATGTTTAAGTTCCAAGGCCCCTAGCAGATCCACCCTGCAGTGCTGAATGTTGCATCTTCTCCTCCAGCTAGACAAAAATAAGTCTTAATTTGTTCTCTGCCTGTAATGAATCTGCTCAATAATGAGTGCACCCTGTGGCCAAGACCATGGTGTGCCAACTAAGCTATTACAGTGTTGTGCTGCTCAGCACACATCAAAACAAATTAAACAAAGAAAGTGTGACAGTGATTGCATGGTACAAGATGACATAGGGAGTTTGCAACACAAAAACAAGACATAAAATAACACAAGGGCTAAAATGCTTTAAATTGTGTTTGTTTTTTCTTCCCTCAGCAAAACACTTGGAGGATGGATTTATTTCAACCTTTTGACATTCAAAAGTTCCACGAATTCTTTGTTTATTCTTTGTACAGATCCCCATTAGCTTCCACAAAGTGATCGCTAGTCATCCTGGGGTCTGATCAAAACAAATCGAATCAAGCAACAGAATAAATATTATAATACATCAAAGACCATGAAAAAGTTTAAAACAAACTATTATAAATATAATAAACACAGTAGACAGTGAGGAGGAAACCCACACTAGAAAAATCGACTATTACACTATTACAAGACACATCTTCCAGCTTGCCTCAGATTTGTTTTGCTGCTTTCAATAAGAGACCAAAAAGCCGTGGTGGACTGGCCATCTGGAACAGCAGTGTTTCCAAGTTCCACTAGATCATTGGTCATAGATTGGTTTTCCAGGTATGGATTATTTGCAGGCATTACTTTTTGACGTTGCCTCTTGTACATCAACGTAGTGACAAGGTTCCCTTCAAACCTTGTGCTGCTATATATTACACTCACTGACCATCACCCGTTTATTTACAAAAGTGAAACAAAGCAATAATAGTCATTGCAACCAAAAGATATTTATAGGGGAACAGGTTACATTTGAACACAACCTAATACAGGAAAAGATGGAGCTTGCCCAAGGACCCTTATAAGAAATCCCAGTAAATTGTCAGAACATCTATAAAGATCTGTATTACATGCATTACATTTTATTTAAACAGAAATGAACAATGCATTTTGCTGGTATTGTGCCATATAAATATCACCTTTATGATAAAAACCTTATAAAATTGTTGCATATCAACCCAGACATATTTTTCATGATAGTACCTAATGTAGATCTCAGTATTAAAATATTCTTATTTCACATTTAAGTCATGGAACGTGCAGTGTTGTGTGTGTGTTTATATATAGATAGACAGTAGATATAGATAGATTAAATGGCTCAGTTTTACACTGTATTTCTGTAATGAAGGATGCTTAGAACCTGAAGAATGAAAGGTGAGTCTCATTCACATGAGAGTTTTAGATTTTATGTGGGACTGTGTTGTCAAATACTACATTAAGCTTAATGGGTTATATCTGAAACAGAGTAACTTAATTCTGCATTCAGAAAGATGTCTTTTTGGACATTTACAATGTCAACCACACAAGTTTTTCCACAGAATCTAAAATGGGTGCATGCATTCATCAATCTATTTTTGTTGTGAGAATATTTCTATATATTTATTGTGATTTGTAAATTAGTGTTTGCATTTAAATGTATCCATTAATCTTCATATCATTTTAAGAAATCCCCTTTTTACCGTCCTTGAATTTGAAGGAAATAATATAAACAGCTGCCAGCAAACACGCATAAAAGCTCACACAGAGGAAACAAATCATTCCATCGATGGAATGAACACAAGATGTAACATGCCTGGAGACAGTCCCTTGGTGGGCACAATGCCACATTCACGTTGAACCACCTTGGACAATTATCATATTTTCACATTGGAGTTCAGTCTTTCCTTCTGTATCAAAGTCAAAAGATATGGAGAGACACATTTCACTGAGAGAACCAGTAACAATTAAAAAAGCCAACATAGAAGAGAAAACTCATAGCAGCTTGATTTAGCAACTTCAAAATGTGTTGTGCAACTCTAGTTTAACCAGCTCTCAAACAGTGTGACAAAGGCTACGCTTGAATTAAGAACTCTGGCAGTGTGACAAATACTTGCAAAACTTACTGTGAGAATTTCCAGTACTTACACAGTGAAAATCCAAGCACCAACATAATGGGAATGATTGCAAATAACGAATAGCTCGATCCTGTGGAAAATAAAGAAAGAAAATAGCAAAATCATGATGCTGTAAATAACTAAACAATTTATGTCAGCTTGATTTGATGTTGCATCCAAACAAGATCTACTTAAAAAAATGTTTCATGATATGTTGTATAATGAATGTTGCTCTGTTTAAATGCTGTTATTGTGGAATATTAATTTGCTTTGTTGGTAAAATTTTAAAAAGATGTTACCATTTTTAGAATTGCCAGAGTTCAGAAGGCCACTGTTGATCCCTGGTGAGAGATGACATAAGTTACACAAATACAATTGTGGACTTATAGTGTAAATTCATTGGTGAATGAATGATACTATATGAATGCATTATAAATGAAAGACTCACCAGAGATGTCTAGGTTTACAAAGAATTTCTTGTATTGCCCTTGACTGTAAAAACTGCATCTGTATTTTCCGCTGTCATTATTTCTGAAGTTTGTCAGTTGAAGTGAGCAGTCATTTCTTCTCCCATTTAGAAATGTTTTGGCCCTGCCATTGTATGTGCCAGTGACGTTCAAGATATGGTTGTATTCTATAAGAATCAGCATCTTGTTTGGTTCTTCCATCTGCCACTTAAACTCCTTGTCCAAATTTCTCTCTGAGCAGGTGCATGGCAGGTGGCCATTGCCTCCTAAGATGCCTGTGATTTTGAACTCTCCATCGCCTACAGTAGAAAAAGTACATTAGGCCAGTTATGCAGATTCTGTTCAAAATGACCAAGCTGATGTTTCTAGTAGACATCTCTCAACTGAAAACATTCATTCTATCTTGAATATGTGAGTTAAGTGAACTTTTAATTTTAGTTATTTTCAAAGTACAATTCTTTTTGATCAACATCACACAAAAATGTGCCAGTGTTGGCCAATAGGATAATTACATCCACCAACATGAGCTGTTATGTAATCGCCAAGTTTGTTTGTTAGTTTGTTTATCCATCCACATGATATATCGAAAAGTTGTCAGTGGATTTTGATGAAATTTGAAGGAGCGTATTTTAGGCCAAAGAAGAGTTGATCAAATGTTGATGATGATCCGGGTACAGATGCAGATTTCGGATTACTTTTTCCCTTTCCTCAACATTATGATGTAGGGCCATTTTTAACAACGACATCATGAAAAATAATAAAATATGTATTTGGAGAGGGCAGTACATATTGGGTCACAGCACAGTAACAGAGAGGTGTAGAGAAGTTATAATTAGGTGATGTTACTTAATTTAGCATGGGGCAGATCCAAGTAAAACAACGTCATTAAGGGAGTGAAACACCTCTGCTAAACAACTGTTACAGGACTTTGTTTCAACATAGTCTGGAAACTATTTTCCGATTGTTCAGGTTTTAGTGACAATGGCATAGGAGGATGTATGTGCTCTCTGAGAGCTTTCTAGTTTCCAACTGTTGTACCTTTGCCAGTGACAACATAAAATCACTTTGCTTTACAGACGACAAAAGTAAAACCACAAGGGACACAGAGGAAAAGGCAAGCAAATAAGGAAAGACAAAGCAAGCATTTCTAGCTTCATTAAGTAGCCTATAATAGCAGGTCTGGTTGCTTTTTAATTACAATTTAAGGTAGTATGCAAAAGGAATGTTGGCGTGGGCGGATCCAGAAATGGGCCGACAGAAGCAATGACCCTATAGCTGAAATACTGTATGATTTGCAGCTGAAGTCCCTCTGACTGCCTCAGAGCATTTCACTTCATTAGCCACTGTTAGGTAGCTGGACGTAGCTGGCTAAGCTAAGCATTGTTGAAAGAATGTTATTCAGCGTACTCATTGTGTTCCATATGGTCAACAATTATTTCAGAATTTAAAGTTAGACTTTTCAAAGACATGTCCACCTTCCTCTAACATTTAAATTTCCCCCCAACTCCCCACATCATTATGGAGTCCTGCTGTGTCAATTATGGCCCCTTGGTGTCTATTGAAAAAAGCCTTTTTTCTTTTAACCAGGGAACATCTCAGGATCCACCAGGAGGAAATGGAAAGTGTTGCTGGGAGGAGGGATGTCTAGGATACTCTTCTTTGCTTGCTGCCAATACGATTTGACCCCGGATAAGCAGAAGAAAAAGGATGCATGGATGGATGGATGGATAGATGGATCTTCCCATGAATGGGGGTAAGTAGGGGGAGTTGCTAATTTTGAATAGAAAACAAGCATTGCATAATTTAATAAGATTTTCCCAGCAAATGAGACCAAATCTAGGAAAGATAAAACAGAAATGGACATTAACCTTCATCCTGGTAAGACTTTTTTTAAATGTATTATCAGATGAAACAACCATGACCTACCATGAATTAAAGGCATAGTACGATTCCATAATGGATGTTTTCTTTAAACTACTTTGGAAACTGCATGCTGTGACATCTGATATGCTGAACCCAGTAAAGATAACTAAGTACATTTACACAAGTACTGCACTAAAGTACATTTTGTTGTACTACTACGTATTTCATACTTCTACTCCAGCAGAATGTGTTGTACTTCATTCCATTTTTTTAACAGTAGTGCTTTATTCCATTTTTTGGCTTGTTACCCCCCCCCAAACCATTTTAAAATTTTAAGTGAAATATCCAGTAAAATGGCACTGTGCTATCATGAACCACACACACACACACACACACACACACACACACACACACTAATATATATGCATTTTATCTTTTGATGTGTTTGTTTCCTATATTTGTTGTTGGTTTTTAATTCATTCAGTTACTTTTACTTATCTTATTACCTCACATGGCCTCAGCTGTAATCCATCCCACATCTGCCTAAATGCCTAATATACATCTAATATATATCATAATAAGTCATATAATAAACTAATAAACCTTTCCTTCCATTCTGCTCATTGCTGAGGAGATTTATTGACATGACCCTATTTGGCAACTCTAACACTATGTGGTTTGTTGTTTAACCACACCTGCAAAGTCACTTAGAAACTCCACACTCTCACTTTGTTTGCATTCTTTACACATGCAGAAAGAAGCCAAATGAAGGGAGTTGTTCATTTTAATCATTTGACCTATATTGTTCAAGTTGTACTGATATCCAACAAATAATTTTTTGGTCTCAAACAAGAGGAAAAGTCATATTTTTTGACACGAAGCAAGACAGTGGGCAAACTTGATAGATAATCTAATCATGATACTGTAAAATGTCTTCAAATAAGCTTAAAACAAAGCATTGTTTCTCGTTACAAGTAATTTAAAGATTTCACTTTTTGGAAAATCTATTAGCATATTCGTACAATAAAATCCTATCTCATCAGGGATGAGGATTTATGACTGTCTAAAAAAATTCAACTGTGTAAAAAGACAAACATAAACATTTAATGTGAAATTATACAATATATCATAAAAACCTAAATGTAATCAGTGCAACCAAAAATATATCAACAACAATACACCTAAATAAGAAGTGATCAATGGCTCTGGTAAACCCTGTTGCTTAAAATATTATTCTAAATAGGTGGATTAGTATCTAAAGGAAAGATAATGTTTACAGAAAAATATTCACCGTTAAAAAAAGAGTATGACGTTAAATTTCTGTACATATGTGGCATCACACTATTTTATTGACTCAGAATCAACTGTTTGGTGTAATTTAATCAGGTGTTGAAATCTTTGACCACACCCAGTTTCCAATAGGTGATGAGTATAACGAGTTCTTAGGAAAGTCCCTTAATGTAGCACTGAACAGTAATCCCCATTTATCCCTCTTGAAAAGTTACAAGAACTGTGAAGGGGCATATTTTTTGGTGTGTTTCATTCATAAAGGGAGATATCGAATGTGACAGCTCCAAGCAAAGAGAAACATCAATCAGACAGGGATGCAGTGAAAGCTAAATGCAAAATATCTGTGGGGTGCAGGTAAACGACTTAAGCAGTAGCGCAACGCATGGTCCAAATTATTATAGGTCTACTGCTGATGATGATAATAATCAAATGTTCCAATTATTGAACTCTAAGAATATGAAACGTTTGTATGATTGTTCAACAGTATGACGTTTACTTTCAGAGAGAAAGACTAAATCAATATTGCTGTAGAGTGGCTGAAGCTTACCTGAGACAATTAGCACTATAAACATTCCCAGAAATATCCTCATGTTGCGCTGTGAAGCTGAAAAAAACCACGTGGATCTAAAAGGCTTTTCGGCTTAATTTATATAGTGTCCTCGATAATGTTATTCCAAGGTGTTCCGTGTCGTGTTTCGTTTAAATTTAAAGATTAATTTCTTTCTTCACAGATCGTAAGAAATCCATTCACGTCCGTCTTCGATCTGTCATACGCTGAAGGAAGTGAAACCAAAGTCCAACAGCAAAAGCCATAGTTTCCGGAATACCACAGAGAAAATGTCACATTCCAATTTTAACAACCTCCTGTATTTGGCAGTGGATTAATTTAGATATGAGGGGTAAATTAAGTTTTTGTCTAAGCCAGTTCTGAGGCATGCACCCTGCTGTCCAGGTTCAAACACCACTGCATGTAGAGTCATGGTCTTCACTGTGAATGAGTGACAGAGACGAACAAGAATCAGGATTAATGTGTGATAACATGATGCGTCTAAAGAAAGTTTTTAAATACTATCAATGATTTTATTTTGGTGATGAAACAAGCTAGTTAGTATAGCTAACCTGTTTGCAGGTTGGACAAATGAAAACACCTGCCAGATTAAATGACTTTGTGGTCGAAAAAACGCTCAGATTGTTTTAAAAATAATTTTTAAACTTTATTCTCAGAATTTTGACTTTATTCTCAGAATTCTTTCCTTAAGGTCAGAATTCTTTCAACAACAAAAAAAAAATTCGTGTGGCCCTAATCCTCTTCCGTACTTCTTAGTTAAATATGCTTTATTTTGTATGAAAAAAATGCACACACTGTCAGACTCGCTCTCCCGCCCCCACCCACCCAACACCAAAAACATCCCTCCAGCTCCAGCCTCACACCGTCACCGTCGGGAACTAACCAGGGAGGAATCACCGAGATCGCTGTGAGGACATATAGATATCTTTTACTTTAACATTTCTTTTAACGTGTACCTCCTGAATATAACGGAGGGCTGGATACCGAGACAACGGCATGGGAGCGTACACGGCATTTCTGCTGTTACTGGTGGCGACCTTGACGCTTTCATCCGAGGTGAGTAGCTACACCCGAGAAAATCTCAGATTGTGGGAGTATAGAGAGTGTCAACGAGCCTGCTCCTCCTCCCGTCTGCGGGCCTGTAGCTAACAGCCGTCAGACGGAGCACAGTGCTAACCACCCTGTCAAATCTGAATGATGGGACAGACATAAATCCGTAGATTATACAGTTCAATTTATGACAGAAAGGCTTTGTTAACACAACCGAGCTGCAATTAAATATAACGTGGGCTTTACTGTGGCCCGCTTGTTCGTGCGTTCTAGTGAAATGGTTTCCCCCGACAAATTTGGTCAGGAGTCAATCGATATTCGATATTGTGTATACAGATTCACGGCGTAAAGTTAGTAAATTAATTGATGTAAGCGATGCTACCAAGGCCTACTGATAGATGTGAGTAATTGACGTGTTGTGGTTTGCCTTATGATGACTATATTTTTAAACTCTGTTTAATACTCAGTAGTACTAGCATCGTTATCATTTTATTGCTCATAAGGTACCTAGGTTAAGTCACCTTACCATAAATAACAAGTGCAGTGAAAAGGGTTTACGAAGCTAACATTAGCTAGCTATTTCCAGAAAGACATTGGCATGGCAACAGCTACGTCGCGTGTACAGTCAATTTGTTGTGTTCAGTATCTGTCAGACAAACCTCTTATATCTGACAAAAAAGTACAACACGAGCAGCACATCCTCGTTGTGAATGTGTACTCCGATGCTGACAGGTTTTTAATGTTAATGTACAGTGTTATTTGGTGCTGCTGTCGCGAATTGAGCCACTTGGTCGAGTCCGCGGCCGCGTTGCAGTCGCAGCTGGAGATATTGCTGAGGAGAATGGAAAAAAAAAGGATGCAGTCTCTTTTAGTTTGACACAAGCAAGATGGCGCCTGTGGAGCTTTGCTGCTGCTGTTGTACAGGACCAGGGGAGAGAATATGCTGCTTAGGATCAGCTGGAAAAAGGATGAGCAGGGCCTGCGCTGCAATATGTAACCCAAGGGCGTTGCTAGACATTAAGCTCTACGGGGGCACAGGCCCTCACCACTCAAATCACATTTTCTTCATATTTGCCAATGAAATGTGCTAAAAATGTGCTGTAGAAACGATGGTTTTATCTTATTTACTCAACATTATCCTGTTTTTTTCTAGTCAACTAAAAGTCCCACGGCAGCATAGCACAGAAAATATACTAGCTAGCTTGTTTTATCAGCAGAATAACCATTGTGCCCTTTCTTGCTCTGCTCCCCTCCAGTCATAGAGGAGAGTTTTTGAGCTTTTTGTTTGATGTAAGATAAAGTCAGACTTGTTACCTTAGGGTATATTCACACTTATAGTTTTTTTTTCTCTTGGTCTGGACCAAAGCAGAAATTATATTTTACAGAAAGACATTTTTAGTCCTGGTCCCCTTAGCATTCACACAGGCATGTTAACATTGACTCAAATGATACAAAAGAAAAGGCATACTGATAAAGTCGCAATCTGATTGGACAGCTTTTTTGACATCTTTATGATGAGTGTTGTGCGACTGAACTTGCCACTTTCCAAAACAATACTATATGCTGGGCTAAATGCGCTCGTTGGATTTTTGTATCTGTGGTGGTATTTTAACTGGCTGAGAACTCACAAAGATCTTATAAAAATGTATTTGGAGTCAAAACAGTGGCAGAAATTATTCCGTTGCACACACAAACAAAGGTGTACTGCAAGGAGACGGCGGTTCACATCTTGTTTTTGGTCTTTGGTCCATGCTGTGATTAAATATCAGTCAAACCCCACCAGAGTTCATTTTGAAGCAGATCGAGACCCTATGAATAATACCCTAATGAATAAGCCGAGCAAAGTGAAATGAATTAGTAGTCATTTTCTTTATTCATACAGTAACTTGAATACACAATACACATTGATTTTAAAGAGTAAATTAAAGAGGCATTCCTCCTCATGACTGATTTATCTCAGTATTATATATAGAAACAGACGTTTATGTAAGACTGTATGTGAAAGGGAGTAGAAAAACTGAAAGGGACCCTTCATAAGCTGCATTAAGTTAAGCTGTACTTAAACCATTGTCATACAGTCAGTGTTAATCCTTGTCTCTTTTCCATTATCTGTCCAGATGCCTGCTGATGACTCTGTGGGTTTGCTAACAGAGCCCCAGGTGGCCATGTTTTGCGGGAAGCTCAACATGCACATCAATGTGCAGAGTGGCAAATGGGAATCTGATGCCTCTGGCACCAAAAGCTGCATTGGCACCAAGGAGGGAATCCTGCAGTACTGCCAAGAGGTATTTAAACAGAGCGAGGCAGCATTGCAGAGACAGAGAAACAGATAGAGACTGAGATAGTGGCACAGTAAGTAGAGATAAAAAATATTGTCTTCTCCAGGTGTACCCAGAGTTGCAGATCACAAATGTTGTGGAGGCCAATCAGCCAGTCAGCATCCAGAACTGGTGCAAGAAAGGCCGCAAACAGTGCCGCAGTCAAACACACATTGTGGTGCCTTACCGCTGCCTGGGTATGTCATGATTTATGATTTAATGATACACATAGATGTTACTGAGCATGAGGGGTTGTACCATCTACTTGCAATGAACAAAGGAATAATTATCCTGCAGTTGGGGAGTTTGTGAGTGATGCCCTGCTCGTTCCTGACAAGTGCAAGTTCCTGCACCAGGAACGTATGGACCAGTGTGAGAGCCACCTGCACTGGCACACTGTGGCCAAGGAGGTGAGGACAGACATTAAGACCGTATTTGATATAACTGGATCATATTTATACTGTATGTATATTATATGTGACTTTGTCATATTCATGTATATTTGCCATTGGCTTTTTCTTTCTGCTTCTTCCATTTGTATCTGATCCTCTGTAGTTGTTTTAAACATCTCAGCACTCCTTATTTTCATCCTTTCTACACTGCTATCAAGCTTCTACAGCATTTTATTATGATTCTGATTATTCTTTAATGTTTAGTCACCCATGAAGACAAGTGTCTGCCAAATATTTATCTTGTTAACCTCTGTTGTAATCATGTGTGTGACAGAGCTCAATTATGAGAGAGGGGCTCCTTCTCCCCAGTAACCAAGTTTAGATTGTTCAGGGTGTTAGAAGCCACTCAAATGCTTTAGGAAGTTATTATTAATGTCTCTTATTAAAATTAGTCCTGCGGAGACCGCTCCATGAATCTCCATGACTACGGGATGCTGTTGCCATGTGGTATTGACCGTTTCCGAGGGGTGGAGTTTGTCTGCTGTCCGGCAGAGGCAGAGCGAGAGTCAGACAGCACAGAGCAAGAAGGGGAGGAGTCAGACGTCTGGTGGGGCGGAGCTGAGACAGAATACTCTGATAACAGGTATCATCACTTGCCCTCATTCATCACCATTCATCCAGTCTGGACACACACACACACACACACATACACACAAACACATTTGCTGATGCGTAGACTGAACTTACTGCTCTCCATGCAGCATGTCGCGTCCGGCAGACACCGAGCCTGCCACCACGGAGGATGATGAAGATGAGGATGAAGAGGCCGACACTCTTGAAAGGGACGAGAACGGAGATGGCGATGAAGATGACGAGGAGGATGAAGTGAATGACGAACAAGATATTGATGAGCGTGGTGCTAACGTTGCCATGACAACCACCACCACCACAACTGAATCAATTGAGGAAGTGGTTCGAGGTAAGAAGTGGATACAGACCCGATGTTCACATGTTTTCATTTATTGCTTACATTTCATGATGTGTTTTTGATTTCCCAAGTCGTGTGTCACTTTTATTTTTTCCATGAATTCCTGAAGCTCACATTTTGCCTTCACCTTTATTTGATATTTGCGTTGCTGTGTGGACGTGTCTCAGCTGTTTGTTGGGCTCGTGCTGAGTCAGGTCCATGTCATGCCATGCTGGAGCGTTGGTACTTCATGCCTGAGAAGCGCCGCTGTGTTCCCTTCTTGTTTGGGGGCTGTGGGGGCAACAGGAATAACTTTGAGTCGGAGGAGTACTGTCTAGCCGTCTGCAGCAGCTCGTGTAAGTCCCAGGACCGGAGCCGTGTAAACCCTGAAGTGTCCAAACCATGAGCCTGACTCCTGTCCTCAGGCTGCTGCAGATTATTTCTCTGTCTCTTTCTCTGTCTCTCACTTTCCTGAGAGTCTGATGGCTCCTAACCACTCAGTGCACTCACAAGAGGATTCAGTTACTCGTCTTTCAGTTTTGTGTTGAATATTAAAGGATTATTCCCTCAGCAAGATAAAAATATGTGTTTGATTGGGAAGGAAAATTTTTTTTAAAAAGGTAATGAAATCACCCATCTCCATTGAATACCTTGTTGTTTGTTTATCATTCACGTAAAGAAAACAAAATGTTGTGGTAAAGATGATGCGAACTAGTGGTCCTTTGGCTCACATGATAAGGCTGATGATTTTCTATGTTTGTGTTATCGTCAACAAATCAAATGAACAGACTAAAACCAACAGTGCATCAGTTTGTTTTTCAGTATTTATGAACAATGCTGTGACTGTGGCGTTCAGCCCCAAACTGATTTCTTTTAGATGATACAAATCTTTAAAGATAGGGCAGAAATACATGGGCCTATTGTTTGAAAAGGCTTAGTCCTTCCTTAAAACGTCTCTAGGTTTTAGCAAACAGGAGTAAATAGAGCACCATTTTAATCGTCTCACCCATTTTTGTCTGTTTCTCCACAAGATAGCTCGAAAAATTGTCAATGCATTTGAATGAAATGTTGTTTCTGGGTGCGTCTTGCCCCAAGAAAGAGTTGATAAGATTTTGAGGTGGATCTGGGTTACAGATGTGGATTATGGGTCACATTTTCACTTTCTTCAGCATTGTGAGACAGGGCCTTTTTACTAAACATTTTCACAACACCATGAAATGTTGGGTAACCGTACAATAACGGAGAGGGGTAGAGTCATGGCACCTTCACCACTATGTGGCCGAGATACTGGAAATCCAGAGTAATTTAAATGGGTTTCATGTATCTGTGACAGGTAAGAAGTTATAGCTAGATGAAAAATTGATCCAGATCCACCATTATGGAAAAATCATATTTTTGTTGGTAGCTCATAAACAACTGATGATATTCACATGATTCCAAATGCTAGCAGTACGTTAGGTGGTATTGCTTAAAGCGACGTCGTCATAGCGACATCACTGTAGTGTGTGCTCTGCCTTGGTGTAATGGTAGGATTTGTTGACAATAAAGTAAATCACCCGCCTTATCCTTAAAGAAGTTATTGTACATCAGTCATCAGTAGGTTAACTGATGATGTTTGAACATTGCACTGAAAGGAAAAAATTTAAAGGAAAGCAGATTAAGTGAGTGTTTCTTTTGGAATGCAGCCACAGTACTCTAGTAGACACTTCTCATTTCATAATACTCTAACCAGTAACACTAACTTATCTGACAGCATGTGAACAAAGCAGAGTAAATACTGAACCATGAATGTAGGTGTGTGCATGCACCTCTATATGTGTGTGTTTGCATGCCTTGCAGCTGTAAGGTCTTTAGTCTTCTACTGCAGCTCCATAGTGGACTGACCTGGCTGCTGTGTTGTTGTTAAATGTTCATGAGTTGGTTTGCTGTTTCCTCCCAGTGAAGCGCCACATTCCTCAGTGGTGCAGCATCTGCCCTGATCCTGACTCAACACTTTTCATCTTATCTTCAGGCTCCCACATTAAATAACGACGACGCACAGCACTTGTACTGGGAAACTAATCACCCTTTGTCCTCAGATAACGTGTGTCTGTTATATACCATTGTATGTGTTTGTATTAAGACAATTTTGTGTATGTACCTAACCTACCTGAAACTGTCTTGTTAATGTCATTTATGGCTGCTGTCTATGTCTCTTAGAGTGCATTATGTGTTTCAGATGCTCTGGGATCATACAGTGGTTTTTCTCATATTTACCTTTCATGCATCCTTTTCACTTATTCTTTATTAACCTCTGAGTCACTCTGCCTCTCATCATAGTGTTATATCCCCTGTCTAATACTTCATTTTCCCCTCTACTCTCCCCCAGTGCCTACCATGGCCCCCAGTCCTCCAGATGCTGTGGATCGATACCTCGAATTTCCTGGGGACGACAATGAACACGCTGACTTCCAGAAGGCCAAGGAAAGCCTGGAGGCCAAACATCGTGAAAGGATGTCCCAGGTTTGTTTGTGTGTCAGGGGTAACATTTACTGTAAACCCTTAAACCCTTAAGGGAAATAGCTGACGTTGTGCCTGACATGACACTCTTTTTGTCCAGGTGATGAGGGAGTGGGAAGAGGCTGAGAGACAGGCCAAGAACCTTCCTCGCGCTGACAAGAAAGCTGTCATCCAGGTAGGACACATACCACAACTTCCTCCATATCTGTCTGTATTTATTACTATGTTTGTTACTATCAAATACTAAAAGAGTCACAATGAAAAGGAATAATAATGCTTCAGTGATAGGTACATGATTGAGAAGGATTTAAATCTAATCCCTCAGATTTCATTGGATTGTGTAAATGTTGGTGTGAATTGATGGATATGGAGTGATATGGGTTTGTAGTGAGATATGCAGCAGTAAATGACTATTGGCCTCAATCTACAACCCCTTCACCTGTTATTCAGACGGGGATGATGGTTTTGACTGATTTGCTTTTTGCAACTTTATTGATTTTCAAAGCAGATAATACATGTCAAGTAACAAGTTTCAGGTTTTTTGCAAACTTATTGATCTGTTTTCTGCTACAACCCACAAGGCAACAGTATTAGAAGTGTGCTTTACCTCAGCCAAGGACATGTTTTCATCAGTTTAGTTGGTTGTCTGTCAGCAGGATTACACAAAGACTACTTTTTGTGAAACTTGTTAGGTTCATATTTGGAATTTAGATTAGGGTTTAATTTAATTAAAAGTGATGGTCGGACCTTGGCTGAGGTACGTGAAATACAGTATTTGAATGATGAACATCGTGATCCAGGATTGGAACTTGGATTTTTTAAATTTTTTAAATTTTTTAAAATTTATCTATCGTTAACTTGATGAATACTAAAGACTAAAAGTAAAAGAAAACATGACAATTACCGAAACAGCTGATCAGTACCTTTTCTGTCAGAGCAACCTATGTAAGTAATTATTACACTTATTACACATCTGCATCAAAATTACTGCAGCAGCATGTTTGCTTCCCTCAAAATCATTCAGGGTAAATATGTATTTCCCAGCAGCTCACAGTGTGTGGTGAAGAACCATTGAAAATCCTATAAAATATCATAACTGTTACTATTTGTAATCAGTAATACTGTAAAAACTTGTTGTTTTTCCATTTCTTCCACGGGTTTGCAGCACTTCCAGGAGAGGGTGGAGGCTCTGGAGCAGGAGGCAGCAAGAGAGAGGCAGCAGTTGGTGGAAACACATATGGCCCGGGTGGAAGCTCTGGTCAACAGCCGCCGACGTCTGGCTATGGAAAATTACCTCAGTGCCCTTCAGGCCAACCCTCCACGGGTACATACATACATACACACACACACACACACACACACACACACACACACACTCATCACCAATGCACTTATAAAAATAAGCAGAGCTGTTACATGTGAAGTCATAGGTGTATAAATGGAAGAATACATTTCTCCAATACGTGAAATTAGTGTAACTGGTAGGAAATGACGTGTATGTGAAGTACAAACAGCTCATCATATGTTTATGTAAAGCATTCATAAATGTAATAATCACCATATAACACTGCCTCCACCAGGCTCGTCAGGTGCTGAGCCTGCTGAAGAAGTACGTCCGTGCAGAGCAGAAGGACAAGCAGCACACGCTGAAACACTATGAGCATGTACGCACGGTTGATCCAAAGAAGGCTGCACAGATCCGACCTCAGGTACCACACACACACACACACACACACACAGTTAAAAAGCCTTAAGCTGTGCCAAACCTTTAATTCAATTGGGATGGGACTTCCTTACTTTTCTTTGACCTTTAGGTTTTGACCCACCTACGTGTGATTGATGAGAGGACGAACCAGTCACTGGGTCTGCTCTACAAAGTGCCTAGTGTAGCCACTGAGATCCAAAACCAAGTCTGTAAGTGTCGGCTGTAGAAATGACTGCTTTTATACATCTGCATAGAGAATCAGGGTACGAGGACTCACTATTACTGCCACAGTATCATAAACATACCGTCCAAAAATCATGTCTTTTCATAAGGGAACTAAATCCACTAAAGGTTGTATTACAGTGAAACATTAACTAGACTTTCCCATTTTTTAAAAATTCTCTTCATATTCATGTCCTTGTGTGCAAAAAATTAGATTTCATTCAGTGACAACTCATAACTGACACACATTGAACATTAAACGACTGAAGTTAATATGCTTTACAATAAGTAATTTGATTGATTTGCACTTTCCAAAGCTTACCATTTGTATGTTGCATATGTTATTATGTTGTATGTTAGTTTTAGGGTAATGCCAATGTTAGAGCTAAATCGACAATTAATCTGAAGAAAGTCTTTTAAGAACTGATTCTAAAAAAATCACTAGTTTCTGCTTCTCAAATGTGAATATTTTCTGATTCGCATAACCAAAGATCTTAAGGTTTTGTGACATTTTTCAACATTTTCTGACATCTTTCAGGCCAAATGATAAATTGATAGTTGGGAAAGTAATATAATAATGGTAAATAGCAGCACTCGTCAGTATACTGATAATAAAATGAACTTGCAGAGACAATAAACATTTCCTTTATATTTGTCATCCAGTGTGGTGTGTCAAAACAATCTGTGACCTGTGAATTTTAAAATGATGAGCTCACATTGGATTAACATCTAATTAAACCGGACTACATATTACCTTTTTCTTTCATGCAGATTGATTTAACAGCATTTCATTTCAAGTCCTGTGATGTTCTAATTTCTCCCTCCCATCTGGTATCATGCTGTGGCTCTCTTTTTTTCCTCCTAGCTGTTATAGTGCAGAGAGTTCAGTCGGAGCTTTCTCAGCAGGTCTCCTCCCTGCAGAGTGATGGGCGGGTGAGTCGAGTTGCACCCACTCACATATGTGTATGCAGTCTCGTGTGTATAAACTACAAGACACATTTGCATATAACATGCACAGAAAGAAACTTAAATGCAGTCTCGGTAGGGAAGCAAGGGATTTAGTGCAGAAAGACAACAGTAATAAATATCAAAAAGGCAACGAATAAAATGTTTAAATCACAGCTAAACATTTGTAGAGAAATCAGTTAGATTCATTTGAAGAAATATAATCTCCCAGGAGGATGCTGTATCTGAAGACAAAGGTTTACTGTAGACTCTGAGATCACAGTGGTAGAGATGATGGATTTTTTAGCTTTCAGCTTTAAAAGGGTTTTGGTCATATAATAACACAAATGGCTGATTGGATTATATTTTCAAAGAAAGCTTTTCTGATTGTTCCACACAGACATGTCCAGATTAATGTTCCTTTTTGTCTACAGGTGGATGGCAGGGTGAGTTATGGTAATGATGCTCTGATGCCTGATCAGGCCTACAGCTCAGCTCCTATGGACCCTGGCCTGGATGGACTGGGCTTCATCCACCCTGAGAGCTTCAACCAGCCCAATACAGAGAACCACGGTAACACACACACACATCTTTTATAGACAATGGCATAGTATGAAATGTCTATATAAGATCATCTCAGTTTGACTTTGCAATTTGACATTTTATCCCCTTTTTAAAATGTTCTTTATGATTCTTCTGCAGTTGAGCCGGTTGATGCTCGTCCAATCCCAGACAGAGGACTCCCCACACGACCCGGTGAGTGTGCCTTTGTGTATTTTATACAACTTCTAAGTCCAGTATAGCTACCAAAAAGCACATCACACAGGACTACTACTTTGCACATTACCACCACCAACTGGTGATTAGCAGGACAGTGTATTGTTTCACACACATGCAGACACAAACAAAATATTGGCAATTGAAATTATTTGCCTAATAAAACTGCACAATGATCCTGGACTCAATGACACATTGTTTATTTTATTATTAACTTATGGTATTACTATGTAATTTTGAATACTAAGTAAATTGAGTAAAATATTAATTAGGATGTGCTTATTATTGCAGTATTAATTTTGACCCTGTCCCTCACCTCTCTTGAAATCTTTCTGCCATTTAATTTTGTTCAATAGCATATAATACAAATAATTGGAAAATATAAATTGTATGTAGGACATAAATGCTACATTACTACTAAATGTTATTATTTATTACATAATTTGTCTGTGTTTGTTGTTTTCTTTGTAGTATCTGCTCTGAGGCCAGAGGAGATGCCAGAAGTGCGGATGGAGACTGAAGAGAGGCAAAGTGCGGGTTACGAAGTTTATCATCAAAAACTGGTAAGAAAACTAGAGCTGCACAATGAATCATTTCAGCATCAACATCGCAACGGGCATATGTGAAATAGTCACATCGCATGAAGTGCAAAGTCATGTAAGCCTAAGGCAAATTAACTCAGATAGGTCACGCTCTAAGTTTTGATACAAAAGGAAAACTGTTGTGGTTTTCATTTTCCGTGGCTGATCAACAAGAGAAGTCTGATAGAACGTAATTTACTCTAAAATCCAGTTTGACTTAACTATTTCATATTTATTTTATAATTATCAAAAAGAGATCATTAAGGATTAATTCTTTAAACATAGAGGTATTCAGGTCATCTGGGGAAAATTCCTGGATTTTTTTCATGTTGCAATATTTATCGCAGAAAACTATCATAATGTAATTTTTTCCATTATCATGCAGCCCTCATGAAACCATCCAGCACTACACACATAATTAATTTTTGTCTTGCATACGTGTTTTGTGCACATACAGTAAATAGGTTTACTATTAATGGCAGGTGTTTTTCGCTGAGGATGTTGGGTCCAACAAAGGTGCCATCATTGGACTAATGGTTGGAGGGGTCGTCATAGCAACTGTCATTGTCATTACCTTGGTGATGCTAAGGAAGAAACAATATACTTCTATTCATCATGGTGTGATTGAGGTAAAGAACAACTTTTTTGAAAAGGTGGTTTCGTGTGAAATGCAGTACAGATCAGTCATTACCAGTGTGTTCATTTGTCCACATTAAATAAAGGTTTTTAACCTCGTTTATCTGTCTATAGGTGGATGCAGCAGTGACACCAGAGGAGCGTCATCTGGCCAGGATGCAGCAGAACGGCTACGAGAATCCCACCTACAAATTCTTTGAGCAGATACAGAACTGAACTGCCCAACATCTTCTCCAGGCATTTCCCACTCCCACACTTACTTGTAGGGTCTGTTCCATTTTTGCCCTCAGCCCATACACCTTCAGTTTTTCATCCTGTTGAAGGGAGAGGAAATATGAGAACACATTTTACACTCATTCTGCAATTGGTCAGACAAGGGTCCTGTTTCACCTGCACATTTTATCCAATCACAACCAAAACTTCAGTGCTTGTGCTGACAAGATTTATGTGAAGTCATTGCAGTACTCTGCAGTACTGCAGCTCTCTTTCTCCAACCGACCCACACATCCCTGCTCGCCAGTGACAGCTGTGCTGTTTGATGACATCATAGCTCCTAGAGCTGGCAGGGGAGGAGGGGCTCTCAGACACCTCTCAGCACGATTAAAGCCCAAGTGTTTCAGGTTTGTTTTTCAAAAAAGGAGAAAAATCACGGAAAAAATATACACTATCAGAATATCTAAAAGTTTAAAAAATATTGAATGTTTTTGTTTTTTTTCATGTGTGAAATATTACGACAGAGATTAGCAGTAAGTATATGTAGTGCATGGCAATATTGATGACAGATGAAGAATACTGTATGTTGAGGTCCTCAGGAATGGTCCTCTTACTAGATATTTTAGCAGGATTGTACATTTCTAGTGTCTTCTTTGTGATCTTGTGATATGAAGAAGAGAAAGGTCATTCAGAATCTGGTCTGCTTTGTTGTCACTCAGATTTGCTTTAACTGAATCTTGGCTCGCTATGCTCATCTCCACGCTTCACTGTTGTGTTAGCTGCATGAGCAAAATGCTCTATATGTAATATATGAAGTGTTATAATATCCGAAAGGAAGATGATTTTGTTACTGTTTGAGTTCTATGCACTCTGTCATTTTGCAAGTCTGATTATTATCACCAAATATTATTGCTGTCATGTCCCTGATGCCAATCGACACCATAGCTGCACATTTGATTTTTAGCAGAATGAGGATAGTCAAACTTTAGAAAGGGTTCCTGAAGTGTATTATGAGACATTTGTCATTCCAGTCTTTTCTCAATTGTAAATATTTTTGACTATGGATGTCCAGCTTTCATTATCAAACTCCACCTGTTCTTCTCTTTTCCCTTGTTCATCGTTCTTTCCATCTCCTATTTGTGATGTTTATCTCTTTCAGGTTGTCAGCAATATTGTACAGTGCAGCACTTGGAAGTATTTGATTATAAAAATTGGATTTTTGGGCCTAAAGATCAGAGGTTTTCCAGATTGTCCCATCTCCTCTACACACATTCCTTTACATAATCTCATAAACACATTCTATTTTTCTACATTTCATGTGTATAAACATGTACAGTGATTCTGTTTGTCCTGTTTTGCATATTTCTTTACCTGCATGTCTGTTGTCAACATGCTTACTAGTCCTCATGAAGAGGCAAAGGGTGACCATCAACACAGGAAGGATTACAGCTTGACTATTAAACACCACCTCCAGTGAACATGAATGTGACATGCATATTGTGCATTTACACCGTAGATATACAACACATATCAGCTCTTTACATTTTCACATGTACATGTATACACTGACTGAAGCTCTTATCAGGTGAATGTTAACATTTGTATTGATGTTCACAGTGAGTGTCTTTGGATACTGTTCAAAAATGCTCTTTCCTCTCATTGATTCAGTGACCCTCTGTGTGTAGTCAAATGAACCATTTGCATAGAGTAAGAAAAAGCTTTCTACACTCACTATAACATGAATAAAATTTTGAATGTACATATGCCTTTATGGTAGCTTGTCATTTCGAGTCTCTTACTATGATTTACGCAGCATTGAAAATTTAAATATTTACATTTCAAAGCTCAAAGATGACATAACTCAAACTTTACGAAAAATGGGTGCCACTTTATTCCCCCTAGTGGACAGAAAAGGTCCAAAAATTTAGGGAACAAACACTAAATAAAATACAAAACAGCTTCTCTGTTAATGCAAAGTATGAAAATACAATTGTCCCTGTGTCTATCAAAAACAGGAAGTACCGGTATATACATTTGAAAATAGCCTGAACTAGAGACGACCACAAAACACAAAGCTCATAACTGGGGCCTCAGTCACACATTCCCACTTTCAGTCACATGCACACAACAAATGCTTTTCTCAGTAATAGCACAGACATTCACCATCTCACCCCAAACACACTCGTCCTCTTGGTTAGACTTAAAGAAAAGCTAAGGAACTGTTTACCTGCCACCATTTTTGCTTGGATTAAACAGTAAAGACAATAACATAGCTGTTAATCCATACTGACCAGGGATCAGTGTTATATTCCTGTGCCTTATGAACACAGTTGTGTCAACAAAAAGAAAAAAATTGATTTTATTTTCAATCGGTGGAGAGCAAAGTTTGCCTTTGGCGACTGGAGAGCGCTGTAATGTGGCATCCTTCAACTGTCTTTGTCTAGTGTTGTGGTGGCCAGCGTCACTGTAGTGATGGGCTGGCCGATGCCGTGAATCTGCATGCGAGCCAGTTTCTTCTGTTCACACTCGGTCACCAGGTTGTTGAGCTCAGCAGCGCTGTAGCCAATCAGAGTTCTCAGGTCACACACAAACTTGTAGACGAAGCGTTTGCCCTGCACCTTGCTGATCATGTCCCCGTCGTAATAATACCTAAATGACAATGTGATGGTCAGAATCTCACAACACAAAGGCAAGATAAAAAATCATGTTGTCAAATGAAACAGATGATTCTTAAACCATCATTATATTTCTTTCCACAAGCTACCTTGAAACCTACATACAGATTAAAGTGGCATTCCACCAATTTTGCATACAACTTTATTTTTAGAGAAAACCTGTGTTAGAAAATCAAGCTTTAAAGATGTAGGTATTTACCAAGCAAGGACAGTGAAAGGAAAGATGCTGTAAAGTTGTTTGGTGGGAAATGTAGGGTCCAGTATTTGTGGAGCTTTACCCCTACTAGGAATTCGAAGACAGGATGTTTGCCTCTACTGCACTGATACTGTTTTTTATGCTGTCTCTCCAATTCTATGGAAGAGTCATGGCAAGAAACAGAAAAACCCCTTTTAAAAAGAAAGAGAGGAGACAAACCTGAGAGCTCTGCTGAGTTTCTCATAGTTCATAGTGGGCTTGTTCTTGCGCTGGCCCCATTTCTGTGCCACAAGCTCGGGCTGGTTGAGTTTGAACTCCCCCTCCTCGCCCACCCAGGAGATGCAGTCTCTTGCATCCTTGTCTGTCAGCAGCTCCAATAGGAACTGCCACAACTGGATCTGACCGTTGTTGCCTAGCATGGCATCCAGAGTAAGATGTTATAGTCATAAAAATTAAATTCACATAAAATAATAGATGTATTTGCATTCAATAAAAACTGAACAACACCAGAAAGGTGGAATCAAACACTTGAGAAGCACTTGAAGTAACTGTAACAATTACTTTGATGATTGATTCATCTGCCAGTTATTTTCTCAATTAACCACTGGTCTATAATGTGTTATAAAATTGTGAAAAAATATTTATTACAATATTCTATTGCCCAAGAATTTTTTGTCTGATTTAACAGTCTACAACTCAACTTATTATACATTATAGACTACATAGCACTAAGAAAATAAGCAAGTTCTCACATGTGAGATACTTTTGGCATAAAATATAACTTGAACAATTAAGTAGATTCACAAATCAATTCATAGATTGATTAACTGTTAAAACTTGGTGCTCTGCTTAACCTGAACAGCATGTAAGCTGCTGACATAAAAAGAGACATACTAAGTCCTCTGATGTAGTTGTACTACCTGTGCGGTTGCCGGGTGAGCTGCGCTCCTCTCCCCCCGAGATCCGCGGAGTTCTGGGGCCTCGGCTCTGCTTCAACACCTTTATGGCAGTGGGTGTGCTCACTTGAGCAGGGATTATCTGCACAGCTGGAGAACCAGATGAAAAAGTTTTAGATAAAGACAACATCTACCATCAGAATGACGGCAAGTGTTTGGATGTGACTAAACTGATGTGACTGATATGAAGTCTATTATCTCTTGTAAAATATATTTTTCCACTATGCTATTGGTAGAGAAATTAATTCTGCACTAAATGGACAAATTCCATCTTTAAACGCTTTGTTCTAACTGTTCTAACTTGACTGGCCAAATGGATTTCATAGTTTAGAGTATCTAAAAGGGCATTTTTTGGGGGCAGATTTTTCAGTAAAAACACTTACGTTGATCAATGGTGACAGTAGCATCCCCTCCAGACTGGTCCTGGCTTGCCAATACATCTGTAATAAATATAATGAATAAAGAATTTCATTTTTACATCAGTTGAGTTCTTTAAACACACATCCAACCACCCGTAGTCTGTGCAAACAACACACATGAAGTACACTCGTAAAGCCACTCTATCTGACTTACACTTGCGAAGGAGTTCTAGGTGACTCCAGAGTATTTCTCCATTGGGCACTTTCTGAAGGAAATGTTCCTGGCTGAATGTGCACAGGTCTCGTCCTGGGATGTGAATGCTGCCTATTTCCATCTCATCAATGTTAAACTCCTTCATTACCCACACAGCCCAGTGGATCACCTGGTCAGCTGTCCAAAGCAAAGGATCTGGAGAGAGAGAGAGAATCCTCATATACTAACAATCACAGTTGTTTGCAAACATATTAAGGATTTTTTTTTTTTTGCATATTACTGTATTTTATTTAATTGTTCCTCACCATATGGTATGCCCAGGCGAACCTGCTCTTTGCGGTAGCCTTCAAGTGCGGCGGCCCAGCGTGTAACCTGCTCAGATGTCTCATCTGACAGGCCAGATCGCTCCACAGCAATGAGTTGACCATCCTCCATCAGAGTTCCCTCCTCTCCTGCTGCATCTGGATCAATCACCACCTCTACCGTTTCTACTGGCTTCACAATTTCCAAAATGTTCAACTTCTCCTCACCTGGACAAGGGAGAAAAATGCAAATAAGTTGATGTGTCTTTGTGCAAATTAAATGTGGACACCAACATTAATATATGTATGACAGTATATCTTCTGTATAGAGCATTTTGTATGGACAATCTTATCAGTACCTGGTTTGGTTATAATCTGCAGGCTAAGCTGCACTGTGCCATCTGTCTTTACGCCCTGATCAAAGAGGCTGTGATCAGGGTGAAGCTATAAAGGAAAACACAACAAATCTAAATCAGAGGTGAAGAGAGAATTAACTCAACATGCATACAGTTCAAGGGCTGTTTTTTAAATGGCATCAGCCACAAAATTATAGAATCATACAGAAATCTTGATATGCTCTAGTTATGTACATTGTTACCTGAATGTCCTGTAAGCAGATGTCATATGCATCCAGTGATATTTGGATACGGGCCTCCAAAAGCTTCTTCAAATTACCAACCGGCTCATTAATGTCAATATCTTGTTGAATCAAATCCGAAGCTGTGATGCTCTGCTCCTCAACACTTAAGGCAAAAGAGGAAAAAAATCATTTAAATGTGTGGTTGCTGCATGTGTAAGAGTATGCAATTCAAATAACCACCATCTTGCTTACCCTTCCTCCAGGCAAGCCTGTTTCTCCCGTTCATCGATCTCAATCTCTATCATCTCTTCTGGTTCACTTTTAGACATGTTTTATGCAAAGAGAGCCAAGCTGTATGAAAGTAAAAAGAGACGCATGACTGTGATTCATACGTATTACAGTATACCAACAGGACCAATAACATATCAGGAAAATTAAACGTGAAAGTTGGCAGTGTTTTATCACAATACATCATTAATAAAAACTATCATAATGACTTAAAAATTCACAACTTAAATAATTGCATTCGTGCTGCAAAATTATTTCAAATCAATCGCCAACAATTTTGTTCATCAACTGATCAAAAATACCAACACTCTCATTCCTGCCTCTCAAAAGTAAGAAATTCTGCTTTTTTCTCTTTGACATTATTACTTAAACGAACAAGAGTTGGAGGAGGTTATGTGATCACCCATGTTTGTTTTTGTTTGTCAACCCACAACAACTCCTGGTATGGTTGCAGATTCTGGATAACTTTTTCACTCTTTTTTTTTTTTTTTACAACTCATGATTGGCTCAGAATCTGTATCCAGACCAGGATTTGTATAGGAATTAGGTAATACTATTTAATTTGGCATGAAATAGATCAGAGTAAAGCAATGTCATCATGGCTACATCACAATAGTGTGTGCTATGCTATGATACAATAGATGATCTCCTCATGGCAATAAAAAATGGAACATCAACTCAACTAACATCAAGGCAAGGGTTTAGTTAAAATGCCTTTATTTATTGGGGCATATAGTAAATTAGTGGTGAAAAAAATCATGGTTCTCTTGTTCCATGACTGGTCTATAAGAAAAGTCTGTCCGATAGAACATAATCTAAGTAATTCTGGTTTGACAGATCTATTATTAAATTATCAATATTATTATTAGACAGACGTGACTATGACTGGCAGTTCTCTTCTAACCTGCAAATAAGTTCTAGAGTGATTAATTCCTTCCAATTAGAGCTATTCGACTCATCTGGTCAACATTCCTGAATTTTGTCATTTCGCCAATTATATTGCAGAAATGAAAAATGTCACAATGTCAGTTTTCCCTCATATCGTGGAGCACTACTCTATAAAGAACTAATCTGTTCTCTCGTCATGATAAATTTATGTCAGTGGGTGAGGGGCCCTCGATGTGACTCTACAACAGCAGTTTTAGTTTTTCCATTCTTCAGGCCTTTCAGCCTCGACTCCTCATTGGTCGTCTGGGACAGTTCACTGACTGCTCCAAATGCTAACGTTAGCCAACTCGAGGGCGAGGCTCTGGCGTCTAAAGGCCAACTCTTAGGCCATTTTTTAATCCGAAACACTAACAAAACGTAAATACGCATCACAAACACATGCTTGTTATACAAGCTACACGCATCAACATATTTTAGCTGGTCAACAGAGAAGCAAATTAGCTATAACTTTGCAAGCGAACGCAAGGCGAGGCAACCCATGACCCAAGCATTGGTCTCCGTGTGCTAAAGATCGGTTAAAATATCCATCAAACGAATTGCACTACATAACTTAGACAAATCTTTCTTAATTGACACTTTTACGCAGCGAGTAGAAAAGTTTTGAAACGGAAATAGAATAAACGGAAACAAAACAGCATAGGGCAAATGGAAAGGAGCCGGAAATCCTGGCTAAGGTTTACTGCGCTGCAAGACTTCCGAGAGCAGCCTCGACAAACGTGATACAAGCTAATTCGGGAAAAATAACCATAACAGCGCGACTTAATACACTACGATGATACTCGGTTAGGCATAACATGTAAATACTCAGAGAGAGAACGACTATCACTCGTTTCTGGGTGTATACGCACCGTGTGTTTTGGGTGGATGCTGATCAGCGCCGCGGCAGCTTCTCTGTTCAGCTTTACTGTTAGCAACCAAGCTAATACTGAACTGGTATATGCTATCTGAGTTTGCCCTGAAGGAAACTAACGTCATTTATATCTTACAGAAAACATGGAAGCATCAACCGCAACCTTCGACGCTGTGTTAGCCTAGCATTAGTGGAAATACGCCAATGCTCTCTGAATATATCGCTAAATGCCTGAAGATAGGCGGCTAGCTAGCAAGCTAAAAAAAATAGCGGGAAGTGTCCAAACACGACAAACAGGCCTCGTACACAACCACAATTCACTTTTTATGGCACAAGCAAAAATCTCAGAAATATCCATACCTCTTAAAATTCAGGCCTTAAAAGATGTTGGGATGTGTTCAACTCAATTGTGGTAGATATGCTGCCAAAATTCACAGACAAACGAGAGCTATAATGCAAGTTTTTGGTCAACAACACACACTCAAGAGGGGCGGAGACTAACTGGCAGGACAGTGAACGCTACCCTAAAACTTATATGGTAAATTAGACAGGTTTAGATTCCTGCGATTCTTTAATTTATCGGGGACTTTTTATCGTATTGTCAGCAAAAAAATGCGTGTCCACCAGATTAATTAGGTTTTTTAATAAAGTAGGTTTACATGGTTTGTTTTATTGTAGTGATCCATTTATTATCCAGACTTGATCTCCAATTAATTCTTACTCCATAATATAAAACTCAAACTGAAGTTTATTAATATAGCGCCTCTCATGCAACATGCAGTCCAAAGTTCATCACAGAGCAAAAGTAGAAGAGCACAGGCAAAATACATAATATAAAATAAAAGTGATCTTTGCAAAACACTTAATTATACTGAAAACACTAAATAAACCAAATACAAGATTACAGAAAAACAGTGCAATAAAGCAGTAAAAATTATTAAATTATGATAAGCTCAGTCAAATAAAAACACAAGGGATTAAAGTATGATAACCCATAATTAAGAATAAAGCCAACAAATGACAAGGCACCTTGTCCCTCAGATCCTGAGGCAGGCTGCTCCAGTAGATCCTTCATTCTCACTTGTGTGACTTCCTCACATGTCCTACAAAACTGCTTAAGAAAGCCTACTGAATGAGTAGCTTTAAAGTAAAAAATAAGGAGGACTTGTAAATCTAAGCCAAAAGTCAGTAATTTTTTAATACTGCCATCAGCTATTTTAATACAGTTATTACACATGCATTTCAATATAAGCCCTTCACCTCAGGGCCCCTACCATTTTACAGATACAGACAACCTGGTGGAGGGCCTAGGTGTGGAGCCCTGGGCCAGCGACCCTTTGTTCTGTTTTTAATTCAGCCTCAGTTTGCAAGACTAGGGTTTTAGTGTCTAAAAGAGTTGGGTAAATGTTATGTGATGGTTATATTTATGGACATAATTATAGTTTTTACACATTCTCACAGACTTCTAAATAATAAGCGTAGCAAGATGTGATATTTAGTGACTTATTCTTAACAATGACAAAACAAGTAAAATATACTTTAATGGGGATGTTATGTGCCCTCACTTGTACTGTAGCTCCCACAAGTACTCAAGGATATAGTTTGCTTGGTCTTCTCAATTTAACATACTGTTACATAATTAACATTATCAGAAAATTTATCAAATGATGTTGTTTTGGTGCCACTCCTTTAAAACAGACCCCCACTGTACAGAAACAGTAGTCTTCTAAATTATTTCATTACCCAGGATAAGTTAAAATCTCCATGCTAAAATGCCCAATTGGAACTATCAATTTACTGCATAGTTAAAGCAGCTGATATTAAGGGATATTTCAATTTTTTTAGGACTGTCTTAATACATGATAGGTTAGATTCTCATGGATTCAGCTTTCTGGTCTTTGTTCAAACATAGTGATATTTTCTGACCGTATTAGTTTTTGTGTGTTTGTTTTTGAGGAAAGAGTAGTGTAGTAGTGTAGTAGTGTTGTAGTGTAGACGAATCAAAGAAGGCGACTCTTATTTCGAAAGTCATGATCAAGACGGGAATTACGGATATTGTAATAGTAATAGTATAGTATTTCCGGTTTCCTTCAAAATGAAGACGTAATTACTTTTGCCAAGATGAGTTCATGTTAACACCCACATCGTTTTTTTTTCCTGTATGATATGTCGAAAAAGTGTCTGGATTTTGATTAAATTTTAGTATAGGGTTGGATTTTAGGCAAAGGAGGAGTTAATTACATTTTGATGCAGATCCAACGACAGATACAGGAAATAGATCACTTTGTCACTTGAAAAATACTTATAGGCCAATCCAAACTACACAGATGTGGACAACTCATGATGTTCTATCTACTATGCACAACTGGAGCCAGAGCTTAAAGAATATATAAGGAGGTCAAAGTTGAACATGAGGTTAACTTGTATTGTTTTTCTTTTAATAGATAAAGTTTACAGTGAAGGAGCACAACAAGGTAGTATTAAGTACTTTGACGTATATTTGTGCATTAACTAAATTGTTTGACTTTGAGGGCCTTTATTTTATCTCCAGTTTAAATGCTAATATAAGAATAAGATAGGCTAACAGGAGTATATTTGCATACACATCGCTAAACCATTATAGCCCAAATAGAAGGAAATAAAATAAACAGCACAGTTGAATGACAACTTCCAGACACCACTTCTGGAAAACTACACAGGCTTAATGGTTTAGTATTATACGATAGCCTATGAGCTTCAAAAAGCCAACAGATATTGCGGGGGGAGTTGTGTTTAACTGCAACAGATTGCCCAGATGTGCTCCAGTGTTAATTGTTAATGTAATTTGATGAGGTTTTGTCCCAACTTTCAGATTTAGCCAGTATCTACATACACTCAAGTGATTTAAAAACTTGCAACTCGTTTTTTGGACCAATTTGAGAAAACCTTTCTCTGTTTCAAAATTGGTCATATGTCTATGTGTAGGGGAGGTTTTGCGATAATTCTCAACATAAAAGGTTTGGTCACGCTTGACTGATTTTTGTGGATAGTTTTGAGTCTGAAAACACAATTTTTAGAGAAATAGTCACAATGGCTTAATCCAACTAATCCTAAATGATCTCTCCCTTAAACCCCTATAAAAAGCACAAAGATTGGGGAGAAAATTACATCTGCAAGAATGCCACAGCTGCGACAAAATGACCGAGATCATGCCATTGGCATGCAGAGGCCTGGCAGTCCACCAGAGATGTTGCCAAGGTGGTGAATACTCACCATTCCACAATAGTGCTTCTAGGCTAGTGTTATGTAGCCATAGGATCAATGGCAGTTTGGCATATCCATCTGCTCAACCTCAGAAACAGGTTCAGATCGACCACCACTATAGCAGCACCCTTAACAGGCCTGTACATGCCAAAACAATAAGAAATTGTCTGAGGCATGGCAGACTTTCAGCCTGATGACCCTACACTGGTGCTGTGCTGACGGGATGACATTGCAGGGCCTGTGCGTGTGTGCCCTGTTTCTGCAGGAGACTGATGTCACAGTTATGGACTGGCAAGTGATGAGCCACAACCTAAATCCGATTGAAAACCTGTGGGGTTGGTAGAGTCAGTGTGAAAATAAGAACATCCTCTACAGACTCAGCACCATTTCCAGACAGCTCTGACTGAAGGGGCAGCCATCATACAGGATGACATCGGGAGCAGTCCGTGTCAGTCCATGAGGAGGAGGATTACTGCTGTGATCAATGCTGATGGGAGACAAATTACTCATCATTTAAAATGTTGTATACTTCAGCTGTGTCACCTGAGAAATGTACGTTGTTTCAATTTTTGATATTTTGTTATGTCTCTATGCTTTTGATACTGATTATGTCATTCTAAGTTAATGAGGAACAAAATACGGGTTGTTATTATCATACGACACAAGCTACCCAAGCAAAATTGTAAAATTAACACCGCAGTGCATTTATATACGCTTTGTGTTTATGTATGTAAATTACATATTTATTCTGAAGGAAGTAGAGCGGAAGTCTTGTCTCTGTTGCTTCCTAATGAACACAGGCGGGCCACGACCAGACCAAGATGGCAGAGTACCTGGCGTCCATTTTTGGGACTGAGAAAGATAAGTGAGTAATTCATGTCCAGTTAGTTAAACATTTTTCCAATCAGCTATTTCCTCCAAAGTCTGATTTGACCAGTAATATTATATGGAATGGTGTTTCTTTGGTCAATTGGTAACGTTAAGGCTAAACTAGCTTTAGCATCAGCTAGTGCTAGCACGCCAGTAACGTGAATACCGCGCCGCGACTGCTAGCTCCTGCAGCCTTTGAGCCCGGAACGATGTTATCATAGTCAGAAAAGATGGTCTGTTTCAGTGACGTTTTCCTCATTATAATCACTTAACGGATTAATATTAAGTTAAAGTGATAAGACTATCTAGCCTTGAGTTAGCCAAAGTTAGTTACTTCGTGAAACCCACATAGGCCTTTGTGACTTAGGGAAGTCGTCTGTTAGACATAACATACTAGGTAAAGTAAGCATCCTAGTGTGATAGTAAACATCTAGCGTTACATAGTCCCCGACTATAACCTGTTATGTATCATATGGCGAACTTATTAAAAGCTGAGTTAATGAATGAATGAGAGCCTATGTACATTCACCGCTTTATGCGTGCCGTAATATCGTTATGCTTCTTCAATTTATCCAACCTGTTTATTATTTTTCCCTCATTTCTCTCATCTGAGAACAAATAACCCACACACTCAACTAGCCAATTAACTACTTACCTAAGGTATTCAGAATATTTGCCATATTATAGTCACTATTATGATTAATCTTCTATTTAAAGGATTATGCTATTTTAAAAACATACAAATTTTCTTTGGCTCAGTCTCTGTTTCTGTTAATCTCACAGAAAATACACTCAAATGATTTAAAAACGAAACAAATCACTGTTTTTCTGCAGATTTGTTTGAGTAGTTTATCATACAAGCCGTGGTTTGCTTATTATTTGCATATTACAATTTAAGTAGTCACAAAAACAATACCAAAAGCAAACACTTCAAATTTCTCAGGTGACACAACTGGAGTATACAACATTTCTCATCACTGACAATTCCACAACTGTGACATCACTCTCCTCCAGAGACTGGGCACACACATGTGCCTTGGTGTTGGTGTCCCATCAGCACACCACCTGTGTAAGGTTATCAGGCGCGAAATCCATCATGCGTCATACAATTCCTTATTGGCATGGTCGGCCCTGTTAAGAGGTTGCCAGTTGTCTCTGCTGCTGTAGAAGTGGTCGGTTTGAACCTTTTTCTGAGGTGCAGCAGGAAGATATGTTCATTCTTATACTGGGTTGTTACATGTGGTTGACCAGGGCATGGGTGTTCTTTTAATGTTCCTCTGGACACACTGTTGTGGAATTGTGAGCATTCACTGTCCTGGTGACATGTCTGGTGGACTGCCCTGTCTCCAGCATGCCAATACGAGTTACGTGAACAATCATGCAGCATTACAATTGTTACATTGTACAATTAGCATTGAAGTGAATGTTCCTAATGTCCCTGAATATTCTACATTTCTGGAGGAAGTGTATCTCTGTCCCAGCCTCAACTCTCGGACAATGACCATATTTTCTGTTTTCTTTTGGTTGCCATGATTATTTGTGTCTTTCTTCTTCAATTGCTATTGAGCCTGTACTAGTTTAGGTATTTTGCTATAATAACAGTTTTACAATATAAATGCTAAACATTGGCTGGCTCCAGCTATTGAAATGTGAGGATTTACAGTTGTTCTTGTCATATGTCATTACCCATGTCTGTCATTCTGTTGTCTTTCAATGAAAGTTTGTGGGAGGATGGGCCTAGGACTAAGAGTTCAGTTTATATTTTTAATAATTTATCATTTATATATTTAGTAAAGCTCATCAGTGTTTATGAATAACCAGACATCAGACAATCCTTGACACAATTGGCTGGTAGAGGATGATGGAGGAAACAAGCTATATTAATTTCAAGAGGGCATAATCAGTGTTCAAATGCATAATTTATAAAAAAAAAAATTATTTTCAGGTAACATATTTAACTAGATATATACACTAAAGCATGACAAACATTGTTAGAAGCCTGTTAGAGTAATGACATACTCCCAGAGAGAATTCTGTTTTTGTGCTTACCTTCATAAAAATATGTTTATTATTATCTCTCTTTTCCCCCCAGGGTCAATTGCTCTTTTTATTTTAAAATTGGTGCCTGTCGTCATGGTGACCGCTGCTCCAGATTACATAATAAGCCAACATTCAGCCAGGTAAGGTCATTCTTTTCTTTTTTTGTCCCAGAATGTCCTCATATGGATAAACCAATAAAGAAACATTTTTTAATTCAAAAGGATTTTATGTAAATATTGTGTAAGATGCAGAGCATATTTACCTTTTTGTTAATAGTTGGGCTGCTTGACCGTATCAGTATAACCAGTATTTTGTCGTGTTATTATGGTTCATAATTTAAGTCTCTTGTTGAATCTGCTTGTGTAGTTTAAGAAATATGATCCTGACTTAAGAATTAATCATGGCGAATGCTTTTTTAAAATTATTATGTTCCATCCATATTTTACAAGGTTACTGATAGGGATGCACCAGTACCACTTTTTTTCAGAGTGGACATGAGACCACCAGTATCAGACTGTTATCTGATACTGGTACTGGTATATTTTTTTCCCACAAAAAGTTCTACACACAACAACCAAGTATCGAAGTGGTTTCTTTTGCTATTAGGGGATTTTTCTCATTTATGTATTTTTTTGTTTCAGGTTACAAGTTGAACTTGGAACAAGATAAGGGTTTCGGGGGTATAACTAGAAAGAAACTGCTCAATGTTTTTTTTGTTTTTTTCATAAAACTTTATGTACACATCTCCAATATACTGCGGAGATGCCTTTTGATAATTTGGGAATTTTCAGCATTTTATTTATTTATTTATTTTTGAAAATTTAACTTTCAGATATGCAGTTAGCAAGAATTGCAATTACCACAGACAGCTTGAATAATGTCTGTCTTTTTTCAATGAAAAGGCACCTCTGGCAGGGGATCCTGAGTATTTCATACTTGCTTACTTGCTTACTTGATAACTTGCACAAATGACATGTTTTTGTCATTACTCAAAAAGCACTGAGTTTCGATACTCTCATCAAACAAATCACCTCCAAAATGAAAATGTTTTATGTTTCAGACCATTGCCCTCCTGAACATTTACCGGAACCCTCAAAACAGTGCCCAGTCTGCTGATGGTCTGACCTGTAAGTATTAAATCTCATGACAGGGGTCTGTAGCCCTCTGAAATGCAATTTCCTCATATGTATATTACACAGAATTAATTTCTTTTATCATTATCTATTATAACCACTAGGTGCCATCAGTGACATGGAGATGCAGGAGCACTATGATGAGTTTTTTGAGGTAACTGGCATTCTGATTATTGTCTGATGCTGTGTGTGTGTCAGCCTCGAACCACAATACTGACTTCTCTAGAGAAAGTTATTCAGAATCCTTCCTCACAATCATCTATAACTAGACACAAGTATGGTATGCTGCTGTTGATAACATGATAATGCTGAGGTAATGTAACAAATTCTTGTAAACGCTCTTTATTAAGTTATTTCATTGAATAAAGTTGAGGGTGTTGTAAATGGTTAAAGGGATAGTTTGACATTTTGAGAAGTGCACTTATTCATCTTCTGGTGGAGAATTAGATGAGAAGATTGATGCCACACTCATCTGTCCAGTAAAAACAAACTAGCTGTAGTAACTTGGCTTATCATAGCATAAAGCCTGGAAACAGCCTGGCGCTGTCCATTGGAAACACAATGTCAACCAGCACCTCTAAATCTCACTATGTAGCACATAATATCTCATATCAATTTTTTATGTGCAAAAACCAAAGTGTAAGAAACGCAGTGTCACATTTCATTTTTATCTGCTATCCTTGTAGGAGGTCTTCACAGAAATGGAAGAAAAGTACGGAGAGGTGGAGGAAATGAACGTATGTGACAACCTCGGGGACCACCTAGTAGGAAATGTGTATGTCAAGGTGGGTGTCATGACTACTACTGTTATTCTGTGATTGTAGCTGGATCCAGGGCTGGTCATTTTTGTCTTCAGCTACACTCTCTGTCTTTTGATGTTCCTTTGTAGTTCCGTTATGAAGAGGACGCAGAGAAGGCCGTGATAGACCTGAATAATCGGTGGTTTAATGGACAGCCAATCCATGCTGAGCTCTCTCCCGTCACAGACTTCAGAGAAGCCTGCTGCCGCCAGTATGAAATGGGGTGAGTGCTACATCATAGGAGAAAGCTTATTAATTGAAACGGGTTTCAAAACATATAATTCAAACTTACAATTAATTAATTGAAACGTGTAAAGAAAATTCAATAATAAACCAATTACAGGTTGTTGGATGGATAAGGTTAGGAGACAAGAGGTAGAAGAAACAATGTGCTCATTGAAACGCTCAGGCACCAGGGAATTTATTGATAATTCAGAGAGGAGGCTTCAGTCTGTGTTCAGCTGTAGGACATGCTCGTTCTTGAGTTGAGGCAAAGCGCAACAATGAGCTCCTTTAAAAGATGAAAGCTCCTATCTTAAGGTGGCACACAGTGCCAGTGTCATTGCTAACATTTGTGTAAATATATAATGTAATTGAATCTGTCTGTGTGCCTGTGCACATGTTGGTCTCAAAATGAGGTGTGGTCAGGCATATTGTTGGCGTATTGCTATCTTGAGGCAACAGGAAGTCATTGAACCACTGACTAACTGAAAACAGATTTGTCCTTCTTTTTAAGGGATGCATTTTTTGATGATGTATAGGCGGGTTAACAAAACCGTACACTTTGCTAATTACAGTCTGGTGATGCACAGATTGGCTGTGACATCATTCAAATCCACATTACATTTCTACTGGTCATTGTACTTCTATAAAAATGTTTAATAATTTGTTAATATCTTCTAATGTTATCATGGTTCTGACGTGATAGAACAAAGCCTGTTTGGTCTATATTAATAATTTTGGGTAAAAGGTTTTCTGGTCTTTTGGCAACAACTGAAGTAAATATCTTGTAGGCAAGGTTAAGCACAAATTGGTCTGTAATTTATGCAGTCTAGTTTATCTTTCCCTCCCTCAGGTATAACTGAAAGAATAATGTCTTTCCATGAGATCATCATTTCTCCTTTTGCCAGAACCAAATTAAAAATCAAATCAAAAATTCTTAGTAAAGCAGGTGTCAGAACCTCTTTCAGATTTGTATACCACTCTGCTGTGAACCCATCCAGGCCTGGGGATCTTCCAGGTTTCAATCTGGCCATAGCTGAGTAAATTTCTTCTTTCGTTATCTGTGAATTTAGTGATTTATTCTGATCTCTGTGAGGGTCGGCAAGTTTAATGATTTGAGTAGTTTCCATTTTCTGGTTGTTGTTGACCTGGAGTTGTGAATATAATTTTTCATAATATTACTTGAAACAATCTTTGATTTCCTTCTATACATATTTTATATCTGAAAATATGTCTAATATCAATTCTTGTATTATTTGCATATTTTGTGGCACTTTTGTAGTCTACAGCTTACACTATATTGTTTATCACATTCCTCACCGGCTCGTTGTCATATCTTCAGTGTT
This sequence comes from Chaunax sp. Z400, assembly GCA_037577475.1. NCBI lineage: Eukaryota > Metazoa > Chordata > Actinopteri > Lophiiformes > Chaunacidae > Chaunax > Chaunax sp. Z400. The sequence goes on from CM075196.1 coordinate 10,392,229, forward strand.
GTTAATTGTATCAAACAGTATGTAGCGCTTCTTCTAAGTTGGTACCTCTCCATATCAACAAACCTAATGTGTTTTTCCTTATTGTCAGTCTATCAGCTCAGATGTGATTCTTCTGCCATGCCGTTTTATTTTCTCTGCTCCAAGTCCTCCAAAATGCTGTCTCTTCACAGAGAATGCACCCGTGGTGGCTTCTGTAACTTCATGCATCTGAAGCCCATCTCACGTGAACTGAGGAGAGAGCTCTATGGGCGTCGGAGAAAGGGGTACAAACCTGTCAATCACTTTTATACTAATGCACTAAAGTATGTAAAGCACATTGTTTCAGAGCCATTCATAGACCCTTCCTTTTTACTTCCACAGCCGCCATAGGTCTCGATCTCGATCAAGAGAGAGAAGATCTCGCTCAAGGGACAGAGGTCGAGGAGGTGGCCGTGACCACGAGAGACGCCGCTCCAGAGATAGAGAACGTTCAGGGAGATTCTGAACCACAAGTCATGAATACTTGCTCTTCCCTCCCCATGTCCATCCTCAGTCTTTTTTTTTTCTTTTTTTTTTAGTTTGTACCCTTCCAGATCCACTCTAGGACTAATTGAAAGGTACCCGATTTTGAAGCTGTGATAGCATTGAAGAACTTTGTTTTTTATTTCTGAAAATGATTTTCACCTCCATTAAATTTTAAGTTTTTACTTAACATGACTGATTCAAGAATATTTCTTCTTATTTCTTATCATGATACCAGCACTTTTCTTTACTTAGACTTCCTATTCATGATGGAGTACAGTTAGAACAAAATATACACATTGATGATCATTAAAACTAACTGGTTCTGTTATTGAACTGATCAGAGGTCACTCTTTTACTCTTTCAAATGAACACATTGATATCTTCATTAGATTCAGATAACAGCAGCTGGCATCACTGGACTAGCCTTACAGTCACCTAAAACAGCAGACAACTAAAATATTAGCTTCTGTTGGTCTAGCACTTCTAAAAATCTGTGATGAACTTGCAAAGCACAATTTAGTCACTAAATTTTAGTTATTCTAAATAATATTTTGGTATGGGTGGAGTTTATCGCAGCTGATATAGGCAAGAGGCATGGTACACCTGTGACAAATAGCCAGTTCATCACAGGGCTAACACAAAGATAACCATTCTCAATCACATTCACACCTACAGAAAATTTAGCATCACCAGTTCACCTATATTGAATGTTTTTGGACTGTGGGAAGCCGGACTACCTGGAAAGAACCCACTGGGAGAAAATGCAAACTCCACACAGAAAAATCTGAGGTCCTCCGGTGGAACCTGCTTGCTGTGAGGCACCACTACTCCACAACTCCCACCATTTGTGCCATTCTGATAAAGCCACAAGGTCAGCGCTGGGTGTGTTCAATATTTAACCAGCAGTTGGGTTAAAATCCACCAAATTTGAGTGTTTTCAACCCGGAGTGTACAGTCTCTGCAAATTCTTACAATCTGTTGGCTGTTATATTTGCCAGAACTGCAAATAGATTAGTTTTACCACAGTAGCTAGCTTGTTAAAACACCAAAATAAGAGTATCTGCACTATTTAAAAAGTGGGATGGGACTTTAAGGCAAACCTACATAAAATAAAAATGCCTTAATATCTCGGCACCACTGTATAAACCTGGAATCTGTGTATAACAGCTGACCTGTGGACATGCTTAAACAATTAGAAGTCGTGTGAGGCATGGTGGACTTCAAGCCTGACGACCTTACACTGGTGATGTGGTAGCAGGATGACATTGTCTGGCTTGAGTGTGTGTCAGTTCTGGAATGGCCAGTCATGAGCCCTGACCCAAAACCTGCAGCTCTGATTGGGGAGTGGGCCGACATCCCACAGGATGACATCCAGAGGTTGTGCCAGTCCATCAGAAGGTGGATTACTGCTATAATCAATGAGGATGGGGGACAACATTAAAATGTTGTAGACTCCAGTTGTACCACCTGAGAAATTAATGGTGCTTATGTTGGTATTGTTTTTGTTATATCTGTTTTAATTGCTGACTAAATTAAGATGATCATAAAAGTTATTGAGTAAAATACAAGTTATTTTCATACAACATAAAGTACCCAAGCAAACTGTCAAACAGTGGTGCATTTTTAAATCCCTTGAATGTAAGTAGGGAACCATGACCATTAAGTTAAAAGAACTTGCTGGGGCAGTTTAGACATTTGTTGTAAGCTGCCATGACAGCATAGGCTACCTCAGTGAGTAACATCTGCATCACCAAGGTACTCCTGAGGTGTCCTGGGTACTTTGGTTACTTATGACCAATCAGAAAATAGATGTGTTGTGATGTCATGAAAAAAGTAAACTGCCATTTCCTTTGTGATGTCTCAGGAGGTGTCTCTCTGTGAAGAACATGACCAAAAAAATAGATTTTCAGGTGGAAAGTAAAATGTTTGATGAAGATTTTTTTTGCCTATAGAATTATTTGTATTGTAGTTACTGTAGCTATGTCGCTCACCTAAAACAAACCAAAGGGCACAAGTCCCTCCCCAGTGCTTAGACATGTCTGACGTCTATTTTGCACCGCCGCCTCCTCTGTAATGACACAGGTCATTTCACTGATGACAGCAGCAGAACCCTCCTGCTGAGGCTGAGGGTTGATCCGCTCCGATCAGTTCTTGGTGTCTTGTCTGACGGACAGGTGAGTTTTAAAGCAACATTTAGTTATTGTAACTGTATAATCAATTATCTAAATGAGGCGTTTTTAGATGTGATTTCATTTTGCGAATTTCAAAGAGTATGTTTGGAGAGAGTCGGCATAATTGTAACCTATTTATTGCTACTGTCTTATTAGCACAGTAAAGTTACTAATGCCCATTAAACAGTACACGCCAGAAACTTCTAGGTGTGTTTTTGTTCGCGCGCTCTTGGAGGCTCCGCAGTTTGTGTGGCCTTCATTTTTTTTTAAACTATCACGCCATTGTATGGTTTTCATTAGTATGAACCATCTACAGCGTTATATTCCAAAAATGACCATCATGGATGACGGTATTTTATTCTGGCCACAGCATGATAATTAAAACAATGGCTTCATGTATTTTCAGTGTTATATGAGTTCTAGAATGACTCCTCATTTATTTCATCTTTGCCGGGATAATCCGCCGATCACACAGGTGTGGCTCATCAAGATGCCGATTAGACAGCCTCATTATTGCACATGTGTGCCGGCTGGTCACAATTAAATGCGAATTAGTAGTTTATTAGTAACATTCTGAATTGTTAGATCACGATGAATGCTCCATCACATGCGCACATGCGGTGAGTAGCACAATGGGCTATGAGCTAATAGTCATTGTTTGAGACTAAGTAAATTTGTGCTTTGTACTTACTTGACTGTACTTACTCTACTATATGTTATCGAGCAATTATCACAATATTGGTATGTATTTTAAACTCACAATTGTTTGAACAAAGGCAAGTTGCAGCACGAAGCCAAAATTATATGCATCATCACATTTCTTAAATTTTGAACTGGGCAACCATAATTGCTCAGCCATGCCTTATTGTAATGCAGCTAAACTGTGCTTGGCTGCTTTCCATAATTTACTTGACCTTGAGCCAACATCTTAGTGAAAACACACACAGTACACAATCTATTTTGAAGGATCAAATAGAGGTTTGTAATAAATCACTCACACTCAACTGTGTAGAATTGCAGTGAAATATGGTCTGAGATCTGGACAGCTCTGATAATTAATGGGGATACAAGTTATTATCTTGTGAGCACAAGATAATTTTGGAATTGTTCTGATTCAGGTGTCAAAACTGACATCCTCAAAAGTTGCTGAACTAGATCCTGAACAAACCTGCCATTAATAAATTGTTTTTCTTGAATATATGCCAAACTATTGACACCAAAGTGATTCCCAATTCTAGGGGTAGGTTTTCATGGTCAAGGAGTAATATTATGAGGATTAAACTATTGCTTTTAGGTGCAATGACATAATGGTGAAACGGAGCTGCCTTGGTGGTGGTTTGCACTTTCTCATTGTTGTATATATTAAATGTTTAACTTGATAGACAGAGAGGAGTAGTGAGGGATGCTTAACATCAGTAAACAGGCTTTAATCAGCATCAGGTACATACGCAAGTACAGTACTTCATGCCTACTACCTCCCGACTATTACTTATTATTACCTCTGCCACCAAGTGTTGGCGATTATGTGACCACCTCATTTGTCTGTCTGTCTGCAAGATATCTGGAAAAGTCGACAGATTATGTTGAAATTATGTGTAGCAGTGAATCTTGGTGAAAGGAACAGTTCAAGTTTGAGGCAGATCAGAGTACAGATGCAGATTCTGGATCACTTTTTCACTTTCTTCAACATTATGAAAACTGTATAATGGGTCAATTAAAATAAGTGTTTAAAAAAAATGTAACGAACATACAAAAATATTTATGAAAGTCTTGTCATTTTTGTGTTACATTTCCCCTTTTCCCATAACAACCCAAATAACCCCTTGACTCAAATTTACCAACAAAATTAATCCATGGGAATAAAATTAGAATGTACAAAGAAATACATTTATAAACAAATTATTAGACTAAGACCAAAACAGAGCTAAAAGGACATGAATATAGGACTTGCATTGTTAACCAGAAATGATGACTCCAAATAAGAATCTTTCTCAGTGCCCATTGAATGTTAATGCTGTTACCTTAACAACTTCTTTAGATAATATGGCAATATTGTGTTTAAAAATTACTCTATTGCCCCAAGTGACTGAAGCATAGTTTATTGTAGCTTCAATTGTAGCATGTTTTTTTGTTGCTTGTAAATTTCTTTTTTTCAAACAAAGGAAAAGTGTATACTGTAACTGGAAATGGCCTTTTTGATGGCTTTTCTTGGAAAGACATCTTGAGAAGACCGATATTCAAATGTATAATACATGTAATGTTTAGCCTGATTCAAGCAGAAGTAAAGTGCTGTGTTCATTCCAAGCTGAGAGGTTTTTCTTGTGTAGATGTGTTTGTAACACCTTTCCCATCTCCTTGCAGGTGAGCCATGCCTTCTTCTCTTGACAGCAAAAATTTGGAAGAAGTTCCCACTCTTTGCTCAGATGCAGCTGAACAGATAAATGCAGATACCTCTCAGGGTCAGGAGTTTGCAAATGGAGAGCAGAACAGTGGGAAGGTTCAGGATGAACCGTGCCATGAGAACGGGGCAGACAGTGAGAGTCAGCTGAAGAACAGAGAATTGACTGGTGATGAGATGAACTGGATCCGTCCTGATTTGCCCAGCCGCTGTACCTGGAAGCTGGGTTCACCCATTTCAGAGTCACCTCATAGACACCCAGAGCGGTAAGTCGCTAATAAAATCTCGGAAAATAAAACTGGCTATCACTGCTGAATTAATACCAGAGGCAGAAATGGAGACAATGGGGCCCTGGACACGTTAAATGACTCCCACCCCTTCAACAAGGAGCAATACATTAACTGAAAGAGACACAGAATGATTGCAAAAGATGGGCCTGCAAAAATACTCTGTATTAGAGGACTGATAAGGTTCAGGAACATAAAACATGATCAGGACAGGGCTCTGTGACTTGTAAACATGAAATTTTAAAAACAAGAGTCTCTAGCTCCTGGACCCAAGAGTTAAAGCAGCCCAAAACAGTAGGCCCCAAGTTAGTCCAGGTCGAAGTTAAAAAAACAACAACCTTGAATCATTTTGAATTCACTTTCACAATAGCTCAATACTCAAGAGCTTGTAGTTCATGCATGCATCAATTTCAAATTAGTGCAGTCTATTTTGTAGCCCATTATGTTTCTGGTATGTTTAACATGGCACAGAATATTAAAGCAGTTGAGTGAGCAAGGCTTTGCCCCGTATGCATCTTGACTGTCAGCACATGACAAGGTTAGATATAGGGAGAGCATATTTTTTGTCAACTGTTGAGTTAAGGTCACCATATACTGACTGACAATGATGGTGATTTTTTTTTCTCTTGTCCATCACAGCACCAAATCCCCTGGCATCCTCCCCAACATCCTTTGGAATATTGGGAACACGCCTATGGTTCGTTTGAACAAAATCCCAAAGGAGTTTGGACTCAAGTGTGAGATTTGTGAGTAAAAACTTTCATATAATCCTTGCAAAGCTAACATACGACAAAAACTTGTCAATTTTTGCTCAGGTATGTAAAATCTTTAAAAAAAAAAAAAAATTATTATTCCTCAGCAACTGTGACTCTACTGTTACCACCTTAAGTCATCGTACAGAACCTTTTATTAGCTGACCCATAGTAATGCTAATTATCTCTGCTAACCTGGGTTGGAGATTGTATCTCAAAGCTGTGAACGGATTCTGATAGGATTTTGTGTAGGTGTGGATCTTGGGCCAACAAGAGTTGATTAAATGGTTAAATTTTGAAATTTTGGCCCCGCCTACGTATTCTGGATCATTTTCGCTTTCTTCAGCATTGTGAGATGGGGCATTTTTGCCAATATCAAGAAAAAAAAATTGGCCAATTATAATGAAAATATCCATACATGGACAACTCATGATGTTCCACCACTATGTGCGATCGGATCTGGATCTGAGAGATTAAAATATATTTGGATATATCTATTGGGTCATAGTACGATGACAGAGGTGTAGAGATGTAGCACTCCTACCAAAGATGAGATCATGCAGATTCAGAGTCATTCAAATGGATAAGTCATGAAGTTATAAACTACTGATGATAAACACATGATCCCAAATGCTAGGAGTGGATTTCCAGGCTCAAGGAATTAGGTGGTATTCATTTTACATGATGGAGATCGGAGTAAAGGGACATCATCATGGCGGCCATAGTGTGTGCTATGCTCTGGGCGTAATGATCAAACATTGATCCACTGATGCATTTTGTTGCACCATGAGGGTCCTTGCAGGATTTTTTGACTTAGCCTGGAAACTCATTTTCTGATTGTTCAGGTTAGAGACAGTGGCATTGGTGAAGGTATGCTTACCATACACTTAGGACTATGAGTATGAATTATATTGTGAAGATAAAGAAAAGAGGAGTAACTCCTAACAGGAGCCTAACTGTTTTCCATCCTGGAACAGCAAGAAAATTGAAGTTTCCTTTTTCCACTAGGATAGAAAAAAGTGTTGGCTGCATGTGAGTGATGGTTACTCAGCAGCATTAGAATAGAGAATTTGACTTTTCCTCATAGTTTGTCTTTGGCAATGCTAAGAAAGACTTCTTTCAGGGAACAAGGCATGCAGACAACATAGACCAACATATTAAACTGATACATGCAAGTGGAAGAGCTTTAATTACCTTTAGCAAGGGCTGTGTCCATTTTGGTTTTCCTCTCAAGACTAAGACGCTGCTATCAAGAAAGGAAACATTAAGGCATCATGTGGCTTGTGACCTTATGAGGGACTGTTGGGGTCTTGTCTGAGGAAGTGGCCCATCCATGGGGAGGTAACGATATACACTTGTTCTTTTAACAAATGGAACAAAGCACAACAGCAACTGAAGCAAAACCTTAACAGTCATGATGTTACATTAAGTTTTCTTTTTCCTAGATTTCAGTAGAATATTTCTTCAGGTTCACCGTCTTGTACTTGAGGCCCTGTGAGGTTTTTGGGTTCAGTGAGGATGAAACCTGTCGGAGGGATCAGTTTAAGCCTCCTCAGAAAAGCCCTTTTTTACTCCCTTAAAATGATAATGTGTAATTCTAGTCTGTTCCCATGGCTTAATGAGACCAATGAGACTATGTAAATACAACAGTGTTTTTTCTTTTTTAAACACAATGCATTAAGAGTGTTGCATGAGGCATCTAATTTTTAGGCATCTCAATGAACTGAATGCTTGTGTGCAAGGCAAAGAAGAGAATCTTCTCCCCTCATCTGACAAATTATTTCAGATCTAAACATACTTAGGGGCTCCTCTGTGGAACAGGGTAGACCTGACATGATTCCCTGGTGCAGTGAACATTCAAACAGCAGCACACTTCTCTCTCAGCATCTGAAAATTCTACACCAAACATTTAATTGCCATTTCCCTTTAGAGTCTTTTGCACAGTTGGACTGGTCTCAAAAAAAGCTCAAAAGACTTGCAACTGCTACCATTATCTATGATGTATTTATGCAAACTGAGCTTTGGAGCCTAAGTTAAGACAAGTACAGGGAGCAGCTGACGGTTATGGACCAGGAGCTACGTCTCTGCCTCTGATCCATCCCTGCCTGAATAGAGCAGTTGTGTGTGTGTCATCCCAGGCTTTCACCAGAGTGTGTGTTTTTAAATACATTCTAGACTGGGCAGACGGCAGATTTTGCACACTTTTTCTGAAGAGTGTCGTGACTTAAAAAAGGTTGTGAAATGCTGCTTCACATTGAATGCATTCGAAATGGAGCCAGCTTTGTCAGTCTGAGTCAACAACAGAGAACAAAATACCGTTTCCTCAACCTTTGATAGGCCAGCTTTCCCAGAGCAAATGCTCTGAATATGACCATGTCACATTACCATCTGAAAGAGAGAATCAACCTTATTAAAATTCCTTCATTTTCAAATTTAGTCAGACGTGAAACATCTTCGAGCCCAATATGCCATTAGGACACTGACAGTCAATTCTTCTGCTCATAAAGACACAATTATCTAATCTAATCAACCTCAAAAAAAGAAGTAATTGAAAAAAATAGTAGCAAATACTAGTAAATTAACATGAGTTGAAAAGTGAACTAAGACACAAAATACGTGATCAGTGTACTGAAAATAAGCCTAAGCACTCCCTCCAGGATGTTGTGATTGCAACTATAAACACAAATTCAACGTGTGTGTGTGTGTGTGTGTGTGTGTGTGTGTGTGTGTGTGTGTGTGTGTGTGTGTGTGTGTGTGTGTGTGTGTGTGTGTGTGTGTGTGTGTGTGTGTGTGTGTGTGTGTGTGTGTGTGTGTGTGTGTGTGTGTGTGTGACTGTGTGTGTGTGTGTGTGTGTGACTGTGTGTGTGTGTGTGTGTGACTGTGTGTGTGTGTGTGTGTGACTGTGTGTGTGTGTGTGTGTGACTGTGTGTGTGTGTGTGTGTGACTGTGTGTGTGTGTGACTGTGTGTGTGTGTGACTGTGTGTGTGTGTGTGACTGTGTGTGTGTGTGTGACTGTGTGTGTGTGTGTGACTGTGTGTGTGTGTGTGTGAGAGACTTCACTGAGTAAGACAGATGAGAGCCAGAGAAAACACTAACTGCAAATAAGATTAAAAAAATATCTTGTAGAGCGTTGGCTATATGGAATGGGGGAATTTTTAAAAATATATTTTTATAAATGGTATATACATATAGAAAATGCCTGAAAATATCACAACATACATCAAAACTTTTGAGAAAAGCTGCTGCAAAATCAGGCATTTTAGGATGTAACAATCACAAAAAAGGCCTTCGAAATCCTGGAGGTACTAAGCATGAAATCATACAGTAGATATTGCTTGTGTTTGGGCTTATCAGTCTTCAAGTCCAGATAAGAAATGTACTAAAGCATTGATTGTCACACTGGGGTACGCAGATTGATCTCGGGAGTATGCAAAATCTTTAATATTCATTTTCATTATCATTTTGGTGATACAGGTGCGCAAGGAAGGCATTTTGGGTAAGGCGTGCTGCCATGCAAAAGCCACAACTGTATCCGTCAATCACTAAATTTACATTCCTTTATTCTCCATTTACTGCAGAGAATGATCTAAAAATATTGTAATGTAATCAGATTAGTCATGTTAATTACTGTTACAACTACTGATATTCTTCTAGGTTTATGTCCTGTGCCAACTACATGGGAACATAAGGAAACATTTATTAATTTATGTACTCATATAATCATACAGGATGCCATGATGTGAGGGAGTGTGGCATAATGACACGTACCTTAGCGTATGAAACCATTCTTATGTATTCTATCACTCCCCCCGTCAGTGTGTTGGTGTACTCTTTGTGGAACTCCTTCCCTCTTCTGCCCTCTAGTTGTGATGAGAGGAGCGTTTCCATTTGTCCAGAAAACACCACTCCTCTCTAAAGATTTGACCATTTGACCTTGAAAATGCCTTTGCTCGTCAAATTAAATGAATTATTTTAAAGATAGTCGCTACATTCCTGCACAATCAAAGTGTTCAACTCTGTTATAAATTCTTTTGGTCTTTGAAAGTATGTATTTACAACATTAGAATCAACTGTTTGTCTGGTGCTGTTATTCATAGCAAAGCCTTATGCACCTTTCACTAAGTATCCGGTTTTGAAGCCCAGGCACCTTTTATAATGGTGCCCACAGGCATCAAGAATTGATCTAATGTTGTAAAGCCTGATGTATGACGTATTAGTTGAAAATTCTACTGAAGGGTTTATTGAATGTTTTAACTTCAATTCAACAAATTATATTAATATTTTAATGCTATTTATCTTGACTGGGCTTCCTTTAAAAACTGTACATGTATTTCCCAGTGAGACATTATCAGCTGAAATACTGAAATGAAGTATTTCTCTTACACTCCGCTGTTGGTGTTTAGTTTCAGTTGGATCATTAAAATCTTTCTTCTTTCAAACTTTTAGCATTCTTTTGGTAAACTTTGTACTTTAAATTCTTGGTAAAATATTTTTGACCTTTCTAGCCTCTGCTATAGACTGATTGTTACCCATATTAAAAGCATCCACATTAAAGCATTATACACACATGAACCCATACAAAGAACACATAAGAGCACAAACAAAGCTGCATGCAAGACTTAACGTCACCAAGCACAATGCCAAATGTTGGATGAAGTGGTGTAAAGCATGCTGCCACAGGACTCTGGAGCAGTGGAAGTGTGGTCTGTGGAGTGACAAATCATTGAGAGGCCATGTTAGACCATATTTTATACTTTCTCACACACACTACTATACTCTCTTAAATGCACACTCATACACTGTAAAAATGTAAGATTGAATTTAATCAAGTTTAATTTAAGTTGACCTAACTCAGTTTTTATCAACTTGTTAATAACACTCATTTTATTTTAGTTACTTGTACTTTGGCATCAAGAAAACTGTCAAACTCAGTTTACTTGAGTTTGGTTAATTTAAACAACCAAGTACTGGGAACCTTTGCTTTTTTCAGTACTTAGTTACATCCCGCAATGTAACTAAGTATATTACTCTTGTACTTAAGTACCCGACAAATTAGATCTACTTTACTTGAATAGCCCGTTTTCTGTTCATACCACTTTCTACTTGTACTCCACTACTTTTCATGGTAAACAGCCCTTTTGTTGTGTGTTTTGTAAAACTCTACTCAGGTATTTGCTGTCCCAGCTTTTAAAATCTTTCATTCACATTCAGATCTGTCACATGGAATACTCTTTAACAGTTGTGACAGTAGCACACACCAGAATAGATTCACATATACTTGTTTATTGTTCTGCAGCTGTCCTGTTTCAATGTTGGGTAGCTGATGTTTTTTGCCCATATGAAAATAAATGTTTAATGACAGTAGAAACAACTGAGGTTTTGCACAATGGGTAAATAGATACTGTAGCGTGTTGGGGATAGGTGGGTGGAGTTTCCCAGCATACCTTGAGACAATGTATTTGAGGTCATTAGCCCAAGTAACCTGTATTTAAATGTGTTCTGAATAATTATCAGTTCAGCAGTAATTATTTCTTCAGAAATATTTCTATAGAAAATGATTAGTTATACAACACCATTGCATCATGAGTGAAGTCTCTCACACGGTTAGTGACGTCCCGCCTGGGGGCTGCAAGAGGGTGAGGTCCTTTTCCTTTAGAAAACACCGTAAGAGCTGCAGATGTATAAATAAAACAAAATTAGCAAGCATAAACATTCCCTGAATGCAATTTAACAGTACATGTAAACCTTAATCAAATATTCACTCACACATAAACCTGTCAAAGTGACATGAAAAGCTAGAAAACTAGCATAGCTTATTAATTTAACCTTCAGTGACAATAAGGCAATAACAATGTAACACTTTTCACGAGTTGACAAAGATACATTGTTAAAGAGCAGTTATAATATACATAATAAACAAGTTGAAACTCCATATATCTTGTTCCTGTTCCAGCTAGGTGCTTAATTTTCCACATTTAAAACTTAACAAAGCAGAGCATCTTCAGAAAACACGTTTATACAAACATAAAACGATCACTAGACGTTCTCATGTGAGCTTCCTGTTTCAATGGAAGTACTTCAAAATAAAAGACCCAATGCAAAAAGCGCTGTCAAAATAAAAGCTTGAGGGAAGTAAATAGCTTATCACAAAACCTTCATTAGGTTCATTTACATCAACTCCATCGAGCACCTTTGGGATGAACTGGAATAGAGACTGCCAGCCAGGCCTTCTCGCCCAACATCATTGGTCAAACATTCCCACAGACACACTCTAAAATCTTCCAGAAAGTCTTCCCAGAGGAGTGGAAGCTGTTATAGCTGCAAAGGGAGACCAACTCCATATTAATGCCTATGAATTTAGAATGTTATGTCATAAAAGTTCATGTAGGTGTAAGGGCAAGTTGTCCCAATACTTTTGTCCACAAGTGCATCTTCAACCTTGGTTTCGATGCCAGAGACGGGCCAGCCTTATGAGAGTAAATACATTGAGTAACCCCACTTTGTCATGTTACCATCTGAATGAGAGAATCTATCGAATGAAAGAAAATTCATTCACATCGATCCTGTTTAAACACAGAATTATTAGTGACATGTTTAATGTAAAACACTCCGACAATATTATTTCATGTCTCTCTGTGTTAGTGTGCAAATGCGAGTTTCTCAATCCGGGAGGCAGTGTGAAAGACAGGATTGGCCTGCGGATGATTGAAGACGCTGAGAGAGCTGGTACCCTCAAAACGGGAGACACAATCATCGAGCCCACCTCTGGAAATACAGGTAACTTAGAAATACTGCAGTTTCATTATAAATGGGGAAACTGTGCAGGTCAGATGTCATTATGCACAATGACAAAATAATGCAAGCTGCATAAATGTGTCTCCTGGCTTTCTGTAGGTATTGGCCTCGCTTTGGCAGCTGCAGTGAAAGGCTACCGCTGCATTATCACCATGCCTGAGAAAATGAGCATGGAGAAGGTAAACATGACCACCACTTCTCATTTATTCATTATGGAACATTTGGATAATTGAAATCTTACCTTACTGCGTGGTTTCAGGTGGACGTGCTGAAAGCTCTTGGTGCAGAAATAGTGCGCACACCCACATCTGCAACATTTGATTCACCAGAATCTCATATGGGTGTAGCTTGGCGTCTAAAGAATGAGCTCCCCAACACTCGCATCCTCAACCAATATCTTAATGCCAGCAACCCTTTGGCTCACTATGATACCACCGCTGAGGAGATACTGGAGCAATGTGATGGTTTGTGATTGCTTTCATTTTTCTTTTTGAGAGAAATTTTAAAGATAATATCTAGCATAAGAATAACTTGACATTTCTTTATACAGTAAATTTAGTAGAGGTGTGTAATTGGCCCAAATGTTTCTAACAATTTTCATTGTCAAGCAGAAGAGACGCCTAGCGACAGAAGCTAGTGTGTTTAAGTGCATATTTATATACAGTATATACAGCGAAGTCCATTTAATATATTGTATCTTAGTGATACAATTTAGTTGTTTTGGCTCTTTACACACAACACATTGGATTTAAAATAAAACACTGACAATGAGGTTGAAGTACAAACCTTTAAATTTGAACTGTCAGGTGTTTATGTTGACATGAAGGATTTAGTTTATATTTCTCGGTAAACAAATCCCTTAAAGCATCTTGTTACTTCATCAACTCAAGGGGAATCAAGAGAATTAAAACATGTGCACATTTCTAGTTTTGTGTTCTTTATTTGGGTCCACTTTGGTCTTCTACAAATTTGAATATTTGAAAAAAAAAATTAAATCACATTGTACCAATAAAACAAGAAAATGCAAAACAAGCCAAATATAAAGATCAGGAAATAAGAAGTTACTCTAAATATGACAATGGGATTCATTTAATACAATTTTCTAATCCTAAAAATAATTCTCAAGACATTTAGTTCATGTAGCACCTCTGTCGGGCTGTATTAAGGCAAACCTTTGCTTTGGGCCAAATGCTAACATTGTCGCAAGGACAACGCTACATGCTGTTTAACCACCACCTTAGTTTAGCATGTGGCCTAAGCATGCAAATGTTTGCCAATTAGTTCTCAGTATAGGAGCTGTTGCCTTCTGTTTTGTCCTTTTAGAGGACCAAAATGTATGGGACAATTTAAAATAAAATTAAGAAGTCATTATATTTAAAGGTGCCCTGTGGGTAAATAAATGTACTTTTCCTTTCAGGTAAATTGGACATGTTTGTGGCTGGCATTGGGACTGGTGGTACACTTAGTGGTGTTGCTCGGAAGTTGAAGGAAAGGTGCCCCAATATGAAGGCAAGAAAGGCATCTTATTGTGATTAAGAACCTCTTTGAATACATTTTATTTTTGCTAAATCTCTGGATGTGATTGGAGAGAGATTGAGAACATGAGCTGATGAGGTTACTTGTTTAAGGGCAGCCTATTTGAAGTCAGGGGGGGTGATTGTTTTTGTTTTACTGCCATTAACATTTTCTGCTCATTGAAAAATAGTACTGTATCCCTGGTCTGAACTATATTTTATTTGTTTTTAGATAGTTGCTGTGGGACCTAAGGGTTCCAATATGAAAGAACAGATGCCTTGTACAGAAGTGGAGGGCATTGGATATGAATTTATCCCCACAGTGTTGGACAATTCTGTGAGTGTTTGTTCATGTTTGATCATGGAAGTCCTGGTTTGTTCTGCACTTAAAACTTAGAGCAATACTCATACTAGTTTTGTGGCATAGCTTAAACTGCTGCTCTATTGCCCTCTCCCTTAAAAATGTATGCAGCTTGTTGACATTTGGTATGAATCAACCGACGTGGAGGCGTTTACCATGTCACGTAAGCTGATCAGAGAGGAGGGTCTTCTGTGTGGTAAGTTCACTGAAAATATTTGGTTAGGATTCTTTGTAAATTGTAAATGCATTCATTTGTTTGTGAGCGACCATGTACAATATTCAATATAAATGTTAACCATTTGATGCATCGTACCAGATTTAGCCTAATGCTAATTTGCTCATTAGATCCTTTAACTATGCATGAAATAATTAGCCTGTGTTTCCACAGGTGGCAGCTGTGGCTCAGCCATGGCAGCAGCAGTAAAGATGGCTCAGCAGCTAGAGGAGGGACAGCGCTGCGTGGTCATCCTGCCGGACTCCGTCCGCAACTACATGTAAGACATATTTACTAAACGCTTGGCTCATTACTTCTACTACTACACTTCATTATTGATCTCATGCTGTCTAATTTACCAGGGCCTAGGTGTAATCAATTGAGGAGTTTTGATGTATTTATTGATATATCGATTATGCTTGTGTTTCTACGATCCAAGCTCTGCAAATAATTGCTCACAAACATGACACAGAAGACATGATGAGACATACAGTACTTTGATACGTTGCACATCAGTGAGAGTTCAATCAGCTCTCGGGCTTCTCTGTGGCTAGAATTTGCCAATCCACCTTGTTCTAATAGTCACTACCTCGGAGCATTAATGAAGTGGCTATTCAATACCTGCAGTGTGCAATTTGTGTTTTTTTTGTTTAGGTTTTTTTTGTATATTTCCTGTTTAGAATGTATGCTATAATAATACATTTGTTTAGGACTATTATAATACGTTTTCTGTTATTTCTTATATTTTGCGGGGTATTGTTTGCTTTAAATAGAGGATATTATCTAGAGTTGACACATTTCACATATAAGCCTGGTTAAAACCCTCAGGATGGTGAAAATGTGATAGAAAACAGCCACTAAATTGTTATCTGATCAAACTTATTGTTGTTTTCCCTCTAGGTCAAAATTCCTGAGTGACCAGTGGATGTCTAAGAAGGGTTTCCTCATGCCGGAGGCTCCAGTGGATATCAAACCCTGGTAGGAAAGTCAACCATGAGGGTATAACAGGGCACCAAAACCACAGATTAGTTTTAAATAACATTGTCTCTCTTAAAGGTGGTGGAACATGACTGTGGAGTGTCTACGCCTGTCTGCCCCCCTCACTTTGTTACCAACTGTGTCCTGCCAGAAAACCATTGAGATCCTGAAGGAGAAAGCGTTCGACCAGGCCCCAGTCGTCGACGAGTCAGGGTATATCTCAACAAACTGTATATATCAGTACATCTTCAGGATCGATGTAATGCAGGATGAATCTCAGCAGATATTAGTGTTACTAGTGTTTTTACCTGGTGATCCAATAGTGAAGCCTGGCTCCTACAGTAAATGAAGAGTTGATTCTATGTAGCCACGACAGCTTTGCTCATCTTTAATAGCTTTCTCAATTTTCTTTCATAGTCACTTCAGACCTTCATTACATTCATCTGGACCTCCTCCCTTTGCTTGCACAATCCTTTTTTCAAAGACACAATATAGCCAAAGGCCATTCCAAATAGTATTTTTACCCTCCACACCCATGTACACTGTCATTGAAAGTTACAATTGAAGGTGGGTTTTAAATACAAATCCCATTTGTATCTGTTTAATCATATATAATTAATATACAGTATATTTTGTTGGTAGCTAAACATGCTAATGTCTTTGGAGAGTAAACGGCAGAAGAAGAAAACAGTGAAATGCAAAATATGAAGCAGACTGCACTATTTCTACTTCTGTCCATGTCCTCTTTTTGCACTATTTTCTTGCAGATACAGACGGTAGCTTTGCATTATTATTCTATTGTACATCACTATCACCTGTGTCATTGCTAGTAGAGGGTGAGCAGGTGTGTGTTGCCTCTTGTTTTTTCCTTTAGTGTGATCCTGGGGGTGGTGACAATGGGAACTATCCTGTCCTCTGTGTCAGCTGGGAAGGTAGAACTCTCTGATGCTGTCATCAAGGCGCTCTGCAAATCTTTCCAACAGGTCAGTCAGTCAGTCCATCCACATGGATGGCAAATATGCATAATCTACATTCTATTCAAAGTTCGCTTATTTACATTCATGTCTACACTTGTGCTCCCAGGTTCATCTGACTGACAGCCTGGGAATGCTGTCCGATGTTCTGGAAAAAGACTACTTTGCCCTGGTGGTGCAAGATCACGCCCAATGTAAGATTCAATATTTTATAGCATTGTCTTTGACAATTTGCTTTCATTTAGCTGGACATCTTAGATTGGTGTCAGGAATGAAGGAGACGGAGGACATGCAACAAAGGCCCCAGCTGTTAATGTAGGGTAGTCATGGATGAGCCAACCCAGGGTGTTGTGAATGTGACAAAACTGATGCCGTTTTCAAGCGTTAACTATCAACTAACAATATGGATTTATATGCAGAAGATTTTCTTAATTAAACAACTATATGCTTCAACTGACTACCAGCACATCTAAAGCTCACCAATGAACATGTTGGTTTAAAAGAAGTGTGTAAAAAAATCACTTTGCCATCAAGGAGGTGATTATTTTGATGAACTTTTTCTAAAATGTAAAATGTGAGTGTAATTATTCTCTTATCTCTTGATGAAGCTGATGGGTCAGCTTACCGGAGACAGATGGTGTTGGGTATTGTGACAGCGACTGACATCCTCAACTACATCACCACACACAAGGAGCAGGATTGGTCGTCGTCTGAACGCTCGCTCTCAGACGTTCTGTCACCAGTATCTTTAAAAGACGCGGACGATACCACCAGCGTAGCTAGAGGCAGCACATGAGCACTGGTTCAGTCTAATCAGTGGTTCTCAAACTGGGGCATGGGCCCCCCAGGTTTGGGGGGGGGTTAAAGCTCATGTAGGGTGGGCATGGGTGACCCAGTTTCTAAAGGGGGCATAACAAAAATGTTTAAGAACCACTGGTCTGGATCATGTTTCTGTTCAGTGTTTTTGTGGCTGCATCCGTTTTATGATTCATTGAGGTTTGTTCCACATAAGGAATGGGCCTCATGTAGTTTTAATGTCGAACATTCTTAAATCACATTTAAAGTATATTTTTGACAATCTTTACTGTTTTCTTCACATTCAATAAGTTCCATGAAAAGAAAAGAAACAGTGAGCCACACTCTTGTACTTGGGGACATGATTACCATTAACATGGATACTGTACTTTTTCAAAAATCCAATACCACATACAGTTCACTGCTCAAATGTGTTGCAAATGTATATTAATCCTCAGATGAAAACAAATGTATTACTTAGTACACATCTGTTTTAGCAAATTTCAGAGGCTTTTTGAAAGTATGCAACTCTATATTTTTGATCTGTTTTAAAATATTGGTCTTGGGAAGAAATGAGCTTTGACCTGAGCACAGGAAGCTAGAATGTAATCAGAGACTAAGAGACATTGTTGGTTTTAGACTTTTAATGGGATTTCTTAAGGTCAAAATACAAACTAAACACATCCTTAACATTTTAAAGACTTAAATTGTACAGACTTGGATTATGTTTTTATGAAGTCATTATTGTGTTGTTGTCATGGTATGAATCTTTTAACATGCATTTTAAGTTGAGGGTTTTGGTTTACCTTTGTTTGCCATTATATTTACCTTGTATACCGATTAGATGTACAAGGTAAATATATTAACTACCGCTCCTTACTAGCTTTTACTGGATGGTGTCCAGAGTAAGATGTAGATGGCCTCATTGATCTTTCTCTTGTAGTTCATTGATTTGTGTTGAATGATTTTTTTTTTTATTTTGGCAACAGTTTATTTGAAGGGGTGTGTATGATACTATTAGGACACTGTCATAATCATGGCATGGCATCTGTTATGAGCATGAAGGAAGGATGTTCAAGACTTAAGCGTCACTTTGTCAGTTAACCTGAAACCCATTAGACCTAATTACTGAGTGACATCAAATGACAAGTCATAAATTTATGACTCCTTCATGCTTTTATACGCACCACTCCAAATACAATGGTACTGTTTCTTTATGCTGTTAATAATTTTGCTTTTCTAAATTTTATTGATCACATTTTTACAAATGATTACTCATTAAGACTAAAAAATATTTCAAATTACAGCGTAGTGTTTTTATTGGCCTTAAAATTCATCTGAAGGAGGATTTTAAGCAATAACCTGTTCCAAAATTCCCTTTAAAAAAAATCTTGCTCACCTGGTCATTGACTCATGCCCTGCTGTGACTTTACATGTCATGTTTCAATAGACCAGAAGGGGGCAGTACCAACACACTAGTGTTTGTGTGTGCATTGCCATTACTTCGAGTATAACTACTGTACTGAAATTTCAGTTCTTCATTAAAACACTTCAGTGGAACCTAAAGGGTCCTGTCTTCTTCACAGTACTGGCATTTATTCTTTATTCAAATACAGTTGATGCCTTCATTAAACATTTCCTAGCAGACAGCAACACAAACAAACAAAACTGTTACTCATGGACAGATTAAGGAAATAAAAGGCAACCAATTGAAAATATTATCACACATTTTGATAAATACATTTTTTTTAAACTTAATTTGGCTTGAGTTTAGTTTACAAATATAAAATTATTTCTAAAGAATTAATCATTCCTAATGAGATAAAATGGAAACTGTTTCAAATGACTGAACAGCTCCTTTGTCACTGAATATTGACTTCACATGAAGGTGACACTGAACTCAACTAGAAACTGAAACTTCATTATTAAACAGGGTCTCTCAAAGGGTCAGACTAGTCATATACATATCCACTGTAACTGCAGATCATACTGTCCTCTGCTTGTAGTCATCTGACATGTAAACATCAGCAGGCAGAGACAAACCCTAGGATGACACTGGTCCCTCTCAACCATTTACACATGTCTCTGTTCACTGTTGTAAATGAAGAAGCTCTATTAACCCTTTGTATGCATCTGATGAAACATAGTGGAGCATTTAGCTGCCAAAGAGCCACATAGAGCCCTCTGGACTTGGAGCAGATGTGTTCATAAAAAACACTTTGCTATAACAAGATTTCAGATAAACCTAAACGGTGACACATTTTTGTAGTTCTCAAATTGTTTCTAAGGGGCGTCACGGTGGTCTGGTGGTTGAATCCAGCTTTAGGCCCTTCCTGTGTGCAGTTTGCATGATCTTCCCTTGCAATGTTGGTGAATTGGTGACTCTAAATTGCATGTAGGGGTTAATTTGACTTTTTTGCAGATATGGTTGGCTGTCTCTATATGTCAGCCCTGTGATGAACTGCTGACCTCTCCAAGGTGTACCCTGACTTACCCATTGTCAGATAGGATATGCAGCAACAGGTTCATCAATGATTTCTGTATTTCCTGTGCCTTCACATTATCTTCCGGTTCAAAACGGCCCTGTCATTTGCTGCCTATCCCTCATTCAGTTGCTGTCATTTCCCATTCACCTGAACCTCATATGAAGGCATTTAAACACTTTATAAACCTCATCTGTCTTTTGGGCTTGGTTCTTGTGTATCTGCTTGTTTCTGGTTTTGCTGCCTGGTTACCGTCTCACTTTAACGTTACCCACTCTACCTCCCTCCCTTAGTCTCAAAAAGATTAAGTGGTTTGAGATATTTGAGTCAAACACTTCCTCACTGTCACTGAATCACATGAGTGGTGTTTTGGAGACTTGTGATATGTTCTACTTAAAGTGCATCAGTCATGAGTTGATTTAAGTATAATTGGCATATGAGCAGTGGGTAATTTTGGACATTAAGTATGATGCACATCTGGTTGCCTCTCTGCCTTTCAATGCTTACTTTGCTTCCTGAGTATAATTGCAAACGTAGATGTTTATTTTTGCATCAGGACTGAGGGCTTTAATGTATTTACGAAAGAGTGAATTTTGCGTCACTAAAAAGCTTTTTAAAATCTACCAGTGATTTAATGACTTCCTGATGTTGAAATATTGTGGAGTATGAGCAGTATTTAGTGGAAGTGCTCAAGTAAAGCAAATGTAAAGACCTCAAAATTGGAAAAAAAGTGGTATACTTGAGTAAATAATTATTTTCCATCCACAGGAGAAGATCCACAGTAACTACAATGCAATGCTTAAACTAAGGGTACTAAAATGTTTTTAATTTTCTTGGCTAAAACCAGCAGTCAGTTAGCCTAGCTTAGCACAAAGACTGGAGGATGTTATTGTACAGATGTTCATAGCCCACAGAGGACTGGCCCATACTGACATCGGTGATCCCCTGACTTTTCTTCTAGCACCACCAACAAGTTGTAAAGTAGCTTTTTAGTGAAATCTCTCAAAAACTATTGTATAGATGCCATTAAATTTGATGCATGTTCATGGTGCATGAAGGATGTATGCTCTGATGAGTGATGATGTTCAGGTGCCTGAATAATTTTGAGATTGCAAAAGTCATTAAAAGCATTTTTCAATTGAAAAAACTTAATCTGCAGTATTGACTTATTTAACCTGTTCTTGTTTGATCTTATTGCAAACCGCTGATAAATAGGTTTATTGGTAAAATCTAACATGTGAAATGGGGTTGAATAGTTTTACTTCCAACTGTACATGCATGAAGTTATATACAATTCTTTATATAGGATGTGGAATTGTTCACTCAACATATCAGTTCCATAAATACATGTCAAAAAGCCTTAAGTTGTTTATAGACTTCAGTTGTTAGAATACAGTTAGTGCTGATTTTTAGTGTTAATGTAATCAGATGAAGGATCCACAGGAAAGACGTAATAGATGTGCAGATCAACACTCGCTTGACAGTGACACACAGACACACACATGCATACAACACACTGATGTGAATGACATGTCCCTGTGTATGAGGTACAAACTGAAGCCCATTCCTTTCTCAGCCAGTGCACAGCTACTTGCAGTGACAGAGGATGCTCGTCACTGGGCTGTTGCCTACGGTTAGACAACAGGCCTCTTGCTCCTCAGTGCCACTGCCAATGTCAGTAACAGCCCTGCTGGTACATCCCATCGCACCTCCTGGCCACCGTTATCTAACTCATTCGAGTGGAGTCACCGGGTCATGGCACCAACATTCACGACCCCTCATCTAAAAAGTTTCACTTGCGTCAGCGCTCCAAATGGTTCACGCTCTGAGCCATTATCATTGGTATTCCTCTCTGAAATCAATGGGTATAAAAATAGCACAGTTCAGTGTTTAATGATGATGAATACAGTTTGTCCAGTGATCCCCTGCAACACCTGTATCACCTGCATTCTGAACGATAAACTGTTCTGTACAGGTTAGGTTTGCTGGTGCTGCATGAAAAACTTGGGAGGTGGGAGTAAAATTCTGCAAGGAGTTCAAAGCTTAACAAAATATGAGGGATGACGATAAGAAATGTGCCCCAGATGCTTCTCCTGTGTTGCTCATACTGGATGTACTGGACTGGTATCCTCAAAGAAATGTTTGGTGGTTAGATGAGAAGTTAAAGGATATAAAGATAACTACGGTTTTTGACACTTTGCACAGTGTAAGGACAGTCTGTACTTCACAACAAGGGATAAATGAATATTTCTGCAAAACGGCAGGCTGCAAGTTCAACAGTTGAACAAAGCTTTTTATGAAATATTTTCAGGAATTATTTTTCACTGTTTATTTGTTTCCCCCTTTTATTCCTGAAGAATAATCCAATCTGGAGCCTAAAACGGCAAGAAAACCTTTTATTTTTACATTATAAATTACATTAAATTATTCTAGCTTTCTGTACTGGAGCTACAGATGATCCAACACCATATCCCAAGATTCATTGCACACCAGTGATGGTTAGATGTCCAAAACAGAGTGCAACGTCTTACGGTACAACATCAGCAGCTGAAGAATCATTTTCATGTTATAATACTGTAGGCCATGCACACACAAATCTTGACTTTTTTTTGGGTCAGTCTGTGTCATACGTTTCTGCTATACTGAGTATGGCCACCGCTATGCCCTGCTTCTACTGTCTTGGTATAGCCTCATCCACTGAGTGCAATTTAAAAAAAAAAAATTATTTTAACACTTGTATTTTTTTCTGTTTGATTTATATTTAAATCAAGTGTTCGAAATAGCAAAAATTGAATAGAGGGAAATTCTGACAACATAAATTCAGATACATAGTTTTTAAAGTAAAATATTTCATATTATTACAATACCAGTAGAGGATATCCTACAGCATCCACTTTTCTCTGACCCACTGACAACCTCTCGTCTTTTAATTGTGTGTGTATCACAAGCTCCTCAAAGTAAGAGTGATTGTGAAACAAACTCCACTCTTAACAGTCTTAACCTTTTATATTCACATCCCTCACCCTTTTTCCTCTGTTACAGTGCTTTTACTAAAGGTATGTACATGAAATGCAGCTCTCTATATGTATATCTTTGCACTTGAGAATTTTCCTTGGTGAAGGTCAGGCATATCTATATATATCTATATCAGCGATGCTGATTTCTACTCAGACTTTTACCTGGAGAATACAGGTTGTTCTCAGAAAAGGAGTTCAGGAGATGGGCTTGATTTGTGAGAGGAAATGCCTCTTTAGCCAACAGGAACACTGCACAATGGAGGACATTGTGGGGAATCACACGTTTTTCATATGACTGTGAACTGGGGGAAAGGAGTCAGCACAGAGGAAGAACATGTCCTGGTTTTACTTGTCCCCTTTTGCATTATTCCTCAGGCAAAATCACAAGCTCGTCATCTAATGAATGGATAGACTTCTACCCCTGCCAGCTCCCATCTCTAGCAATGATCATTTAGCTTTTCTCCTGCAGTGGCACCAAAAATAGATAAGAGTCATGCAAAATTTGTCAGAGGCAGAAAAAGGTAGATGGAATGAATGTATATTGAAAGACAGGCGTGTAAGACGGTGTGTGATTGAATTACTGTATTAGAGAGGAAAGATTTCAAAGGAAAGGAGGGCAAAGCAGCTGTTTGCTCTGATTCCTGTCATGCGTCACACTCAGGCCCCACGGGGGGAGCACAGCCATTTGAAACTAACCTCTGCACTTCATTAGAGGGAGCGGGGTGGGGTGGGGGTGTACAGTTTACATTTACGACAGTTGTCCAAAATGTGTTTTTAGAGCAGACATCTTTATTGTCATTGCATTTGGAAATTTATCTTTGGCTATAAAGCAAAGCACATGGTGTAATAAATAAAATGGAAATAAAGCAAAGGGACATGATGGAGGCTGCTAACAGCCACAGTCATACATACACTTAAGAACATACACTTAAGTTTATTGTTTCTCATATTTTCTGACAGTGAACTTTTGGAGAGACTCATCATGTCTCTCTTTTTGTTTTGATCTCTCTCCCAGCTCCAGCGTCAGCCAAGTGTTGAGCAATCCCAGTTCAAAAGGCACTTGGGGTTGTTTAGCCTTCTGGAAAACTTTCAATAAGTCCTTCATTGTGTATGTTTTTAAAGTGAAATTAGATTTTTGTTTTGTTTGTGTAAACATAAAATGAAGCTCTAGCCAAAGTTGTCAGGAAAGACTATTCTATTTTTTAACATACAGTAACTAACACACATATTTTCAATTCAATTTTCACAGCTTACATGGAAATATATATAAATGTTTACCATGTTTCCCTTTTTTAATGATTGGTTCAAAACAGCATTTTCCCCCCCTGCTGTTAAACATTGTGTTGGGTCCTTTTAGACACTCCAGACAACACCAGGGATACCCTGCTCCACTCTGGACGCGACAAGCATTAACAGCAGTACTGTAAATCAAAAGGAGGCAACAGCCGAGCACATCAATCTCTACTGTCACATTCTTTGAGGTTAAGCATACCCACACCAACTGCCAGACAGAGTGGAATCTGAAATGTGAAAATAATGTGTGGATACGCTACATTTACGACATTTTTGTGTGCTGATGATTTAACAATTTGACGAGCGCACATGGCATCTGAAAAGAAAAAGATCACTGGGGCAGAAACCACAAGTGCACCATATTCCTGGCACACAGACCCATACATATAAAAACCCTGTTGTGCCTCTGAGAAGACTTTGATGCTAATTTGCAGAGATATGCAGAGGTGGTGCATTAGATGGAGTGTAGAGCTGCTATGAGTCAGACTGTGCTGCCCTGTCAGCTCATCCAGACAGACGCTGCTCTCCAGGCTGTGTGTAGGTGTCTCTCAGGGCACAGTTGGGCTTTTCTCTTACAAAATCCAGAGTTCAGGGCAGCAGCTGCTGCAGCTTTTCAATACTTTATGACATGCAAAGGCCAGCGGCCTAGTAACAGAGCAGAGCACTTATTTTGAGAGCCACAGTACTTCAGAATAAAGTGAATTTAAAATCGGACAGCCATTAACATAATATCTGTGGCCTTCACACTTTTCACTGCAACTAAATAAGAATAAGAGAGAAGTACTTGATTTTAGAAGATTGAGACTACAAACAAGTGAATTTGTGTGTCAGCACTGTAAGGTAATTGTACTTGGTTCTCTTTACGGTTCACATTCATAATTACAAGTGACCTGAATCTAGCTTAAGGAAAAAAGCGCTTGTTCCTTGAAATGGCAGGCATGCATGCCCACATGGTTGGTTGCAAATATGTGCATGACGTTTTTCTCTGGAAAACGGCAACTTGAATCTTGAAAATGTGTCATTCTCATGTTACAGATGGCAACAAAAGATGGCAGACACACTGGTAACTAAATAAAGTCATTTAGCAAAAAACAAACAAAGTAAACAAACAGATCTGTACTAACTGGCTGCTGCTCTGGTCTTTATGCTTAAGGCACACCATCACATCACCATCACACCATCACCATCTGTAAATTTCCCCACGCGGGACTAATAAAGGGATATCTTATCTTATCTTATCACACTAAGAAAAAATGAATGTTTACCTACTATCAACTAATGATGAACTAATTATTTTAAGATTAAAAAAACTCCTTACTCCTGGTGGAAAACAGGCTCGCTAAATTGCATTAAATCAATTTGTTAGACATTTCTCCAAAGCGGCTTACTTTATTTTCTGGAGTTACAATAGAGTCGAGATAAATCTACCATCCTTTGTAGTGATAGAAACTAATTCTGATGAGAAATGAGAGAGAGTACAACTGCAGTAACTTCCTTAAGAGGAAAAAAAAAAAGGATCAGCACCATTACTGGTGGTTTCAGTGGCTGGCAGTGCTTGTTAGTAACTATATTTTGTGCCACTTCATGTTCACACCAGATCCAAAAAGGTTAGGTGTGTAAAATCTAAATAAAAACAGCAATAATTTGGAAATTAATCCTGTTTACCAAAAGTGTTTTTTTTATAGTGTTCAGAAGCTCCTGTTGTAATATCCTCTCATGGTGAACCTCACCCCATCCTTTCTTGCATACAACTGAGCCTTTCAAGGACACCCTCTTCATCCTCAGTCGGGACACTGCCAGCTGTTGTTGCTGCTCCTGCCCCAACTTGAAACATGTTGTTGGAATCATATTCAAAATGATCATATACAGCATTAAAAAAAAATCAATGAAGTTGATGAGGTGAAACATTAAATATTGTCCTAGATATAATTAACCAAACTTCTTTGGAATCAGGGTTGTACTTCACTGTCTCTGCTCTCACTGACCTTGCATACCTGAGGCTTATGTAACTGGAACAGTCTGTTTTTACAGACGTGTAACATGAGCCTCGACACGGGAGTTCATAAGCACGGTATATTGTGTGAGTGAAATTGCCCTGCAGCATGTGTTTCCTCTCACACTGCTGCTATTAGCTATTAAACACAATGTTTCTGCCCACTAATACTGTAGGCAGTAGATTCAGTGGTGTGTCTGTATGAGCTATGAGGCAAATCTTTAAATAATTAGTGAAAGAAATGTAAGACTTAAGGGTATGAGGGGAGCATACGTGTGCATGTGTCTGCTTTAGTGAACATGAAAAGC
This sequence comes from Chaunax sp. Z400, assembly GCA_037577475.1. Lineage (NCBI taxonomy): Eukaryota > Metazoa > Chordata > Actinopteri > Lophiiformes > Chaunacidae > Chaunax > Chaunax sp. Z400. The sequence goes on from CM075196.1 coordinate 10,419,066, forward strand.
TTTTTTGTGTGCTTGTTTGTGCCAGATGGAAGAGATTTATATTGTTGTACTGACTCAGGAGCGCTTCCATTTTGGGAACCCCCGTCCTACCAGATGTTTTTTTCATCTCTTGTGTCAATGCCTTCATACTGTCACAGAGTGAAAGGGTTTTCCCACTCGATTCCCCCTGAGAGCAGCTGCCAGACCTGCTTTATTATTGTAAGCTCTGCACTTTAACGGACTGATGATTTTCAGCACAAGTTGGGGAGAAAACTTCGGTGGAAATACTGAATAAATTTCCTGACCTAATCCCCCACCTTCCTTGTCTACTTTGCTAGGGGCCTGGTATTTTCCAAACAGGTATTTATCCGGCAATATACTAAACTAATTTGTCATTTTCCCCCCTCTGTGAAATGAACATAAGACCATGACGTTAACAGGATGTGCGCTCACTTCCTTTCAACAGAGTGCTTGTTCCTGTCATTTGACCTCAGGTCATGCAATAACTTTGTGCTAGAGAGACGGGAAATAACTGATGTGATGGAGCAGTTTGGAAGTGTGGGTCTCATAAAGTCTCATAAATAAACAGAGACACAGCCAAGTAGATGATTTGCAACATGATGGACAAACAGCCTGAAAAGATCGGAGTGTGTGACCGAGAATATAGAGGCAACGGACGAATGGGAATGAAAAGAAGAGCGAAAGAAAAAAAAAAAAGGAGCAAATCTCTTAATTATCTTGACAAATTCAACAGAGCCTCATGACTGCTGGGCTGGAACAAAATATTGCTTTTGGTCGAAAACAATCTGCTCTACTAATGCCAACTCCTGCGCTCCTACTCAACCCCTTTCCCTGCCCTCCGTCTCGTTGTGCAAACACACATGACCCACTTAAAGAAGCTCTCTCACACACACACACACACACACACACACACACACACACACACACACACACACACACACACACACACACACACACACACACACACACAGAGAGAGGGAGAGATCTCTGCGATCTTGTATAACCAACAGTTCTGAGGAATGAAAGACTGAATTGTAAACATTGTGCAGACTGGAGGCTGCATTGTGGAGCTGGATAAGCTGACGTCAATGCAGGCTGATGATTTCATCTGTCTGCACATAAACAAATGCTGCAGTTCATGTGTACGTGTGTGAATGGAAACATTTAGTTATTTATATAATATACATTACAATCAATTTCTTTCTGCACATACCTGCAATGGGTATGGACAATTGTCCATTGCTAAAATGCTCACAATGGTTTCATGCTAATGTTTAGCCGGTTAATTGGTTTAATGATGATGGCTGTGCTACAATAAATAAAAAGTTAAGTGACTATAATTCATCCACAGAGAGCCATAAATGTCCGATCCAGATTCATTTGCAAGCCGTCCAGTGTTTGTTGAGACATTCTTCTCAGAATCAGCCTCTTTGTGGAGCCAGAACAGAAGTCCATGAATCAAGTAGTAGGCCTACAGTTCATTTTCTGGGAGCCGTGACTGTCAGTATAAAATTTCATGCAAATCATACATGCGTGTCTAGATGAGACTGCATAGCCCCACTGCTGGGATGGCCACAAAGAAATGTCTAAGAACTTTAAAGGAGGGGTTATTGCAGAAAAAAATGTGGAATTTAGTGGTTATAAAGATATTCAGTTAAAAACCATGTCAGTGGCAACGGTAACATCAGACAGCATCCTCTTTGTGATGCCGGAAGGAGGCAGGGACAGCAGAAGAAGAGCTGGTGTTACCCATAACGCCCATTACACCGCAACATGTGGTCACGTAGCAACAAAGTAGCAACACAATCTCTGGTGTCACAAGTCAAGTGTAAGAGGAGCTGGAGACCCAGCAGTCAGGCTCAGTGACGCATCCACCATCTGACTTCATGTCCTTCCACACATACACAACATCTGACACTCCTGTGTCATGATACAAACCACGGTGCAACAAGGCGCAGTGACTCTCTCTGCTCATTGATGCTCTTATGATCATTTCCCTTCAATGTGAGTTGTAAAGGCGCATAATAGAGGAGGGTTTTAAACTAATGGGTAAGGGCGTAAAGCTAACAATGTGTTAGTCCATCTCTCAATGCTTAGCAAAGAGCCCAGCTTGTCTGTGGCACTCAGTAGCAGTCTTCATACTTGTAAATCTTAGAATGGTGGGATGAGTTTCATTTTTCCTGAAAACAGCTGAAAACTTGAGTAAAAAGTGTTTTTGTTGGGGATTATTTTCAGCTATAGATTTGTTTTTTTTTGTGTGTGTCTCAGTATGAATCTGTTAACACATAAACCAAACACTGAATTGCCATTTCTACCATTTCAGTCAGCCTGACGTTGCATTCATTAGCCGATGTCGCAGGGGTATTTTGTAGAAGTTTGCTGGAACCACTCAATGAGATATCCAGCCCATAATTTTCGGACAGCACACAAGCTGTGGCAGGATTTGCTGGGATGACTTTCGGGAAAATGGAAGTTGCACAAGAAATTCAACAGCTTCTTTGTTTATTTTGTGGCTTTATTCAGATAGGACAGCTGAGGATATTATTGACAGGAAACGGGGTCAGAGACTGAGGGTAGACATGCAGCAAAGGGCCGCGAGTGTAAATAAAATGACACGAAAATCGATTCAGTTCAAATGTGCCTAAAAATGTTTTTTTCAAAAAGAAAAGAAAAATGCAGAAACTAATTATGAGATGTTCACCTTTAAGGCCCCTTCAAATCATGTCTGAAATTTCATTCATTCATCGGTTTTTGAGGAGATGTAGACAGACCATAAGCGCCTTTCAAACCTGCACGTACATATGTGCTGACAGACAAGGGTAACTCTATACGCCCCATTTGGCTGGATCATAAATATAAGACCAGACTCCCTCAAGCAAAGAGAAAAACTCAAGATTAACAAAGAGCTTGAGAGGTGAGCGAGGCCGTGAGCAAAGAAACGCTGAGTGATAAAGTATTTGAATTTGTGTTTATGTCACAGGGTGAGTGTCTAATTGAATACACAACTACTTAGTGAACTCAGCATGAGAGAGCAATGGAATGTAATGCCTGTAATGGAATGCTCACGCAGACGCCAAAGCCTGCTGTACAATATTAACAGAGCCCAACGTGCGTCATAGCTCTCACAGCTGACAGTCTGTGAGTGTGTGTGTGTGTGTGTGAATGTTATGTATGTGTGTGCTTCCCTTTAATCTCTCTCTATACTGTTGTGCGATACCAGACTTCTGTTGATGTATGAGCCTCCAAATTGCATTCCTGGGTGGTGTCGCCACAGTCAAAGAACAAAGGAAGTGCTGAACATGTGCCAGTGTCAGTTCAACGAGAAAAATTAGCTATGAATGAAGTGTGAAATAAAAGGAAATTAGATATATGGTGTTTTGGTTCCTCAGGGACCATTTAAGCCATAATAGGATCTAGTTCATATTAAAAACTGTGTTGGATGATTGTGATGATCAACAGTCAATTCACACAGCATTACACGTGTTTTAAAGGTCAAGAAGTACGTTTTCAGTAACTCTTTTAGATATTCTGACTAACTGTGTAGCACATCTCTCTTGTGAGACCAAGAGATCGCCCAAGTCCCCAGACAAAAGCCTATAGCAGTCCACCTTGGAACAGACCAGGGGATTCCCTGAAGACATCGCAGAGACCACCCTCAGAGCAGACATTGTGCTGGCCTCATCTAAACAGGTGGTCATGCTGTGAGGGTGTCTGAAATTGAAAGGCCATAAACACCTGATGACTTCAAGTACTATAAATGATGACGTGTCCACACATAATTGTCATGCTTTACATAACATTTAAACCAGTGGGCTTTTAAAGTAACTTTGGACTTTATGGTTTCTTACGCAACTGTTCCCTCAGCTGATGCTGTGTAATTAGTTTTTTTTAATCTTAATTTCCATTTTGTCACCAGACACCGAGATCTCTCATCTGTTGTATTTATATCTTTCAGTCAGACTTCTGTTTTTTCCCCAATCATCTCTGTTCTGCTTTTGTCCACACAAGAAGACTGCAGGACTGCAGAATGCACTTCACCTTTGATAAATTAGTTATTTATTCATTTATTCATTTCATTCACATTTTGATCTCAGCTCTGAATGGGGAATTTCTCTTGCACACTGTTTAGGTGCAAATACATTTACTGTACTTTAAGGACAAGGCTGACAATAGTCTTTTTTTCTGTAAACAAATAGGATGGAAAAGCTGCAACCAACAGCAAATTGATCCAGCTGACAAGTTTTCCTCTTGGCTGTTTAGCTCCACTGTTGTTCAAAACCTGCACTGAAATGGATACTAAATACTCTAGAGCAGCATTTCTCAACCTTTTTTCAGTCATAGCACCCTTTAAAAGTCACCCCGGTCTAAAATGTTTTTAGAAACATAAGTGTTTTTTGAAAGAGAAGTGGGTAAATGTAACTTACTATCAGTGGGAAACCTGAGCCTGGGAGGATGCACATGCACATCTATTCTAGCAGGGATGGATAGGAGGCAGACACCTAGCTCCTGGTCCACAGCCCTTATTCGCTCCCTGTACTTGTTCTTGATGTAAGTTAGGCTCAAAAAGCTCAGTTCACACAAATATGTCATTGATTAATGGATCAGAATTGCAATGGTGATACTTGAAACTATTGGCTACTCCTTCTCCAATGATATCCAAAACCTCTCCAAAGCCATGTCTTGAAAATGTTTTCAATGTGTGAACTTCCCTGAGCTTGCGTGCAAGTCTGTGAATGCAACACTCTTGGAATGCATCCTGCATAAAAGAAAACCACGACAGTAGGTTATTTATGTAATCTTACGCTGATCATATGATGACCATGTCATATGCTGAGTCATATGTTTATATTGTGACATGGGGAAAGGAGCATGGGAGACAAATTTTGATGATGTGTGAGACAGGTAATGATCTGGATTTTCATTATGAGTTGCATATGATTTTCTTTTTTTCATTTTTCATGCAAACACAAGATTGACTCTTTTGCTTTTCATTGAAATGTTTTAGCAACTATTTGATGGACTGTCATGAACTTTGTTTAACGTCAATACACACACACACTCACACACACACTCACACACACACACACACACACACACACACATCTCTAAATCATATGGTGACTCAGTGTTGTTGAGAGGGTATTTTGAAACGTTTGTTAGTTAATTCAGGGTCACGTCGGTAGGCACGCAGCAGCTGATGACTGATATGTTTGTGGCAGCTGGATGTCAAATGCACAGCGTTTCTTTTACACTGAATCCTCACAAGCAACTCCTGGAGGGTCATAAGCCAAATGTCAAGCCATATGTTACACATACTGTATGTGTGTGTGTGAGAGAGAAAGAGAGAGAGAGGGAATGAATGTGAGTGACCCCTCACAGTGTAAATCTGTACATGTTTAGAGCAGCAAATCAACACGTTTGTAAATCTGGACCAGGCTGTTTCACTCCTCTGGTTTAAGTAGAGAAAATGAGCACTTGGCTCACGGATGGATTGGCTTCTCATTTTGCTGTTGCGTCACTGGACTCCTATCAGATGTCAGGCACCTGTCCATTCTCAGTTTTATGAATAACCATCCAACCGGAGGGTCATAGGGTCCAATGCATGATCACTCTGCCTCACAGCACTATTATAGGGTGCCAGTGAATCATCAGTGTTCCTCCTCATCAGTTAGTGAATGAGGATGTGGAGGAATGAAGTGTTTTATCCAACAAAATAGGATCCATTATTTTCTCCTACTGTATTATGTGTGTAAAGACCTTCTTTACGATGGGCCGGTTTTTATGTTTCTTCTACTCTGGAAAAAAATAACATAACTCTGCCTCTTTGTCAAAGATTCGGTAAGTGTTTATCAGAGGTGTATCGATATTGATTAAAAAGGAACAAACAGTGCCATGATGTCTCTACCACTCTGCATAACCGTACTGTACATATATCCGGATTAAGATCTGGATTAAGGTCCGGATGATGATCCAGATCTGGATCCAACTGTGCATAGTGGTGGGCCATCATGAGTTGTCCATGCCTGCGTATTTTTATTTTGATTGGCCTATTATTGTTTTTCATGATATTGGCAAATTCATATTCATCAAAGTATTTAGGAAAACATAATGATGTTTGTGTTGCACTAGAATTATTACAAGTGGTTGTTATTCTTCCTATTGCAGACAAACTATCAACTGTGTTAACATTTCTTCAGCATACAGGTCTTAATATTCGAAGGTTTTGTTATATGCTAATTCAATACGTGTGACATAGATTTGCATAAGGCTGTAATTAAAGGCAAAACATTTAGAATAACATAAAAAATTAGAATCAGCAAAAGGTATAGTAAGGAAAATGAAAATGAAAACTAGAAATATACGCAATATCAATATAAAAACATAAATTCTTTGTATGTGAGCTTTGCAGTCGCTCAGCACATAAAAATATAAAATGCAGATAGGTAAGTCACAATTCATTCAAGTTACGTCATTCAATGTAATGCAACCCACATTTACTATGTAATGTGTTAAAGCTGAAATAGTTCTTTGGTTCTTTCATAATATTTTATTATTATCTAGTGTATAAATATATATATACATATAGATACATATAGTGTATCTATATGTGTAACCATTAATGAAAATGCAAGTAAAGTAAAGTTATCTATGGTTACCGTGTCAATAAATATGTGCAAATTGTAATAAAAAAATAAACAACAGACAGTTTAGGATGTCAACTTTATTTAAATAAATAGCCACATAAATAAACTTTCTTCAACTAACACTTTTCTCTTTCTTTTCTTCCCTTCCTTCTCTCACACACACACACACACACACACACACACACACACACACACACACACACACACACACACACACACACACACACACACACACACACACACACACACACACACACACACTCATACACGTGCTCACACAGTCAAGTAACAAATCAGGAAAGAAGATGAAAATGAAATTATCCAAAGTATCAAAAATGGGTCCTCTTACAGATTTGCATCCAGAATCTTAGTGTTTCAATAGTTTAGTGGAGGTTTTTTTTTTGTATGAGAAACAAAACAGGTATCAGTAATAAGGAATATGAATAAAGTGCAATTCTTGCTTCTGTTTATACAAGTTGAAAGGTCAGATTCAGAGATGAGAGAGAGGTCAGAGGAGATATCAAAAGGGGCTTGATGGGAAATGGCTAGGAGTAACTGAGTCGACCTTTCTTCGGTGTAGCAATCAGACATGGAGACCTCTGCTCGGCGGTTTGTCCAGATAAAGGCACAAGTGTTGGTAGTGAGTGCAATCAACCAAAACTTGGATAGAAATATTAACATGTTTCCAATGTAGAAGTGGGTTTGGAAAACGCGGCTCTTCTACAAGTTGTTTCACACAAGCAAAGCATACAACATGACACATCTCTTGCAGCTGTCTAATATGTCGTCTGAAGCGACAGCACAAGTCATTTAGCTTGTTCAGGTCAATTCTCCCTATTCTAGCCACTTACAGACGACTGAAGAAAGTTCAGTTTCCTGCACAACGTGGTATTGCTATTTTCTGTTTTGTTTTTTTTGTGGTTTTTTTTTATTCTTACTTTTTCTAGAAAAGTATAAAAAGGAACAACACCATGGTCCTGATAGTAGAGCTAGAGATATTAACAACACATGTAGCAGTAGCATTTGGTGGCAGCAGGGGTTGTCTCACAGCGAAGGCTAAGGAGATCATGTGAAAATGAAAGCTAACCACCAGTTTGAGATGGTATTTAAAGGGAGAAAAGTCAGTAGTGTATTTGTGATTGATCATCCAACTCTTGTGCTGTTCACTCTTTGGTAAAACCCAAATTCTTCCTCCTGTTAAAGAACTACTAGCATGCTGTGTGAAGAAAAAGGATTTTAAAATGCCTTGAGTATTTCTTCTTAATTTCTACAGTTTCATGTTTTTATACATAACTAGTACCTGTTCTAGTCAGCTATAGCTAGCACAGCAAACAGACTATATTATAATAACCAAAGCAAACCTCAGGCAAATATGCATGTGCATTTTGATCATCCTATGTAGAGCCTCATCTTTCCTTTGTATTTCAATGTGAAATATTGCACTGTTCCCACAGCCTTTGTTATGGCCTTATGAAAAGCGTCATTCCACTGATATTCTGGAATTGACGTTTGTCTCTGTCCAAATTATTGCCTGAGGAGGTAGTAAAAGCATCCAACTTAAAGGTGCTTCACAAATGATGTATCCACATATGTAAGGTGCTACCAAGCTGACTGACGTACCAGCTGTGCTTTACTCAATCAGCAAGCCAGTAGTTTTGGCTGATGAGCATTTAGCAGTCTTTTTGCAGCTTGAGGTAAAAGCAGCATTTAGCTATAATAATCCTGCAGAGGAAAAAAAAAAAATCACAGTTTCAATACAAATCAAAATGAACTCCTTAATTGTACGTTTGTAAGCTCAGGGCACAATACTGCATGTCCGTTGCACTGCTACAGAGAAATGTCTCATAAGAAAGGCGGTCAAAGTGAGAAAAAAGAACAAAGTTTGGTCTTCTGTCCAGTCGAGAGAAAAAACAGGAGAGCTGGAAATGACTCAAAAGGTGGGTGATAACAAAAAGAATGAGGAAGAACCTTCCTGTATAATCAAAACGTCATTAAAACATGTGAGACATAATTGGATCGGCTAACGTCAGCTCTCAGTTTATTCAGGCGAGTCCATCGGAGAGCTGGATGAGAATCCTTCAGTCTATTATTGCTTATCTGGCTAATAGGAGTTTAACGCCTTGTCCAGAGTTTGGTTATTGCTTATTCTTTAGCTTATATGACATCTAAAGCAAACACACACGTGTGGACACATTCTCACATGCTGTTAAATGAAGTGTACATTAGATGTTTCTGCCTTCTGTTTGTTCTCTCGTCCCACTGCTACTCTATTTTCTTCATGGTTCAAAGTTTCAGCGTCTTCCACAGATCGATCAATCGCTGGTCTTGATGACTACTTCACCATCACACAGTTACTGAGCTGTTGCTGTGCAGCCAAACTCAACTCCTGCATGTCAGGATCTGTGCTGGAGACGGAGCCCATGCTCCACATGGCTGGTTTGGTGAAGGTGCCTTGTGCAGACTGGGGTTGCTGTTGGAGACCAGTGTGTGGGTGAGGGTGGGTTTGCTGGCTGATGTGCAGACGAGCCTCTAGAAGGTAAGCAGCTGAGGCTACAGGGGACAGACAAGAGGAGTAGCAGGATGAAGAGCTGGAGGAGCAATTCTCGAGGTTTCGTTGCCAGGGACCGCGCTGTTGGCCCACTGAAGCATGCTGAGGAGGCAGGGCTGGGGGCGTGTCGAAGATGGAGGAGGAGGCAAACACAGTAGAAGGTGGAGTGGAGGTTGACTGATGCTGGGCCAGAAAGAGCAGGGGATTCTGTGTAGATCCTGCCTGAGGGGCTTGGACCTGAGGCTGTGGTTGGTGCTGGATCTGTAGCATCCTGGAAAAGAGACAGAAAATAAGACTCTGCATTTATCGACACGATCTAACATATGGTACTGAATAACAGTGTGCTTTTATGTGATAGTGTGTCTCACCTTTGCTGGTGCAGCACCTCCTCCAGCATGTTGCGGTGCTCAGAGAGGGCTGGACCCAGTGACCCTCGGCTGCCGCGGTTACAAGAGGGTGGAGGAACGACTTGCCTCGTCAGACCCTTGATCTTATTTAATCCCAGAAGGCCTTTAGTGCGTGTGTTTTTCCTCAGCTGCTGGCGGAAAGCTTTCAGGCCTGTGGAGAGGCATGGGAAAGTGTTACACCATGCTTCTTGGATCTTATGATGTGATTCATCAGACATGGGAAAAGTGGATGAAAGACACTTGATTTCATGCTTCTGTACCTTGAGTGAGGGAGGTGTCAGAGGCTCTGCGACCCTCCTGGAAGCTGGCAGCAGGCAGGCTGCCCTGGGCCTGGGGCAGGAGGTGGGATGAGAAGGCCAGGGGCGTTCCAGCTGGCAGCAGAGTTCCACCTTCAGCCCCCGAGGCCAAAAGTGTTGACATCTCACCCATAGCAGCTTGCAAATTGGGGGCTGGACTGGATGAGGACTTCAGGCAGCTGTCAGAAGAGGCACCATCTGAGGGACTGACCACAATACCTACGCAAACAGGACAGGGAGTAAATTAGACTATGCATATCCGACAAAGTGTGGATCAACGTGACACTTTGCATTTTGTATGTATGGCTTATTTACATGGAGGGTTGCACTGGTGGAAACCGGCCGACACCTCAGCCAGGGTGTGTCTGCGGGAAGTGGTGGTGGGAGGCAATAGGGGCACGAGAGTTTGTGTTGCTTCCTCCTCCTCCAGGTCCCTGGGTCGCACCTCTTCACTGATGCTCGTCTCCAGCAGACTGTTGGGTGAAATGGAGCGGTTCCATAGCAGTCGGTTCAGGCTGGCCTCCACAGGAAACAACACACGCTGAAAGGAGAAGTTGGACTCTTAGTCACTGGTCAACAGATGCATCATGGGGAGCAGTATCTGTCTCTGGTATATTAGGAGATATGTGTCATGATGGGGGGATGAAGACTCCTAACCTCTGAGCTACTGAATGCTGACAGGTTTTATGAAAATATGCTTACCTGGAACAATCCACCTTGGTCACACTCCTTCTCTGAGTACACTGGAGGAGTGCTTTTGGTTGGAATTGAAAATGCTGTGGTTCTAAAGCCGTCCATTATCACCTAAAATCAAGCCAAAAGCACGCAGAGTGTTAAAATTCAAGTACAAGCAACAGGTACAACTGTGAGCTCACAACCAGTTGGAGTGCTCACCTCTGGGCTGGTGGAGTCGGAGGTGCTCCTGGGTCTCTGGCTCCAGGTCCCACACTGACGGCTCAGCTGCTGGTTGCGATGCTCTCTCACTCTCTCCAGCAGTAGGTAGTAAATAGCGGAGAAATGATTGTAGCTGCTGCTCTGCAGAGACTGAGGAAAAGGAAAGAGGGTAGATTAGTGGTTTTGCCACTATGTTTACCGTCTGTGGCTCTTAAAGGCAGCTTGTATCCATCTCTTCCTCTGTGTATAGCTTTTGTTTTTCTTCCCGTCTATATCGGGTTCAGTTTTGCTGAATTGCAGGTAGAGCAATTTCATAAAAATCATAAAACACCAATTTTTGTTCAGTCACCTCGATAGTCCTCTGGCGGTCGATGCCCAGTGTGTTCATGATGCCCAGCACAGGTTCACTGTAGTCCCCCAGGTTTGAGTTGTATTCTGTGAGGGAATGGCTAAGGGTCTGCTGTGCAGCTGTTGGGTCTGCCAGCATCCAGCGGTGCTGCTTGATCTGGTCCACGCTGATCCTCCTGGCTGGGTCCACTACCAGCATCCTACGGATCAGGTTTTCACAGTCTGGAAGGTGTAAACAAGGAATGAGTCTTTAATTATGAGCGCTTTGGATTAAGACAGTATTGGTGATTGGCAGAAGTGATTTGTTGCCATTATACCTTGGGACATGAAGAAAGGGATTCTGAACCGCCCCTCTGTGACTCTCTGTCTGAGTGCAGGTAGGCTGGGTCCATCAAATGGAAGAGAGCCGCAGACGAGAACATAAAGCACGACACCAAGGCTCTGTGGAGAAAATAGCGAAAGGGAGAACATTAGCTTGACTGACTAATGATGCATGACTGATTAACTTTCCTTATATAAGCTTACCCAAATGTCCAGCTGAGGCCCCTCATACTCTTTCCCTTCAAACACTTCAGGAGCAGCATAAGGTGGGCTGCCACACCATGTAGACAGGGGCTCTCCTGCGTTGTAGAAGTTTCCAAATCCAAAGTCTGTAAAACACATGCAGACATGCACAATGATTTGGTTATTCCAACTTGTTTGTTTTTGTTACATCACAGCCAGACGAGGTAAGAGCACTGGAATGCAAATGTGTTGCCTTCCTTTAACCACAGCGTCTTATGTAATTTGTCATGACGTTCAAAGACCAGATTCATAGACTGCGTCATATCGAGCCACTGATTGCATATCCTCTCTCACACAAAGGACTAGTTGTCCTGCTCTGCTCTCTTGATGCAAGAGTATCTGAAATATTTTTCTCTGTTTTATGTTTGTAGAATGAATTGTTCAATCTTGATTAGCACAGTAATGACTTAATTAGAATGGTTTAAGAACCCAACAGGTGAAAATACTCTCAACAGCAAGGAGATACAAAGACATATTGTCAGGATTAAATTTCTCATAAAAGTAAATTACACTATCAGTGACCATGATAACGGTAAAGTGCATATGGCAGACCTACCAGCCAGTTTGATATTCATATTGGCATCCAGCAGCAGGTTCTCTGTTTTTAGGTCTCGGTGAACGATGTGGTGTCGATGGCAATAGTCGACGGCTGTAAGAATCTGCCAAAACTTCTTTCGTGCCTCGTCTTCACTCATTCGGCCATTTGAGGTCAGGTGGTCTGGAGGGAGAGAGGATATTTTAGTTCGAGCTCATATGTTAGATATAAATGTTTGTGCCATTCCATCTGTCAGACTATGAAGATTAACTACAGCTATGCTCATTTCCCACTCACCAAACATTTCTCCATTCTTTGCATACTCAGTCACGATGTACAGCATGTCTTTGGTCTCCATGACCTAAGAGACAGAAAGGGAGAGAAATGATGAGTTTAAAATAAATGGGCCATAGGCAGCTGATGATGATGATAATGAATATATTTCTTTTTACAAGTCATTCATCACAGCCCCGCTCCAGGCTACTCTGGGCATGAGACGTTTTCTAACCACTAAAATTCCTTTGTCATACTTCCCCATAAACCTGTTCCACTCAGACAAAAACACCCCAGCCTTTAAAGAAATCCATTTATATCAGAATTTGAAGACTTTCAAACACAAACCCCAAAGGAGAATGTGTGAACCTTCATAATATTCAGATGTCTAATGCAGGGACATGTTTTCCCTGAGGCTGACATGTTGACAGCGTATGATGGTGTTGAATTTCAAGCTATCCCTATCTCTTTATTTCTAGGACACAGAGACACCGATCCACATGGGCTGTTCACATCAGGCACGCCTTTTGTATCAAAAACACCAAAAGCGCAATCACTCAATGATCCGCAGACTGCGTGGGGACGGTGAGCGATTCCCAGTCCTTTCCTGGAGCTCATAAAAAGCTTCCATTTCGCAGGAGTGTCCTCAGGGACAGGGCAGTTAAGCAGAAATGTTGAACAACAATGCAATTTTTGACAAAAGAAAAAGCCTTGTCCAGATGATGCTGGTGGCTAACTTTGAATTAAATGTCACTAAATTCCACTGAATCGTGGAGCTTAACTCTTTTCAGCTACCGGTCCCCTTAGAAAAGAATGAGTAAATACCCAGATGCCTCAGGAGTAGACTTTATCTATGAGATGGGACAGGTCTCTGGTGCTCTGTCACCTTGAGGTGCTGCTGACGTCATAGCTCTGATGAACAGGCCCGGCACGTCAAGGGCCCTTAAACCATCCCCGAGGGAAGACTAGGAGGGGTGAGTGATTGATACAAGGTCAAAGAGAGGCTGAGACAAAGAAAGAGTGCAAGGCTTCTATGATCCTTGGCCAAATAGAGTCCCCAAAAGACTGCACCGACACAAAGAGGATGTAAACCTCAAATCACAAGACCGTCTTATGCCACTACCCTCCCTTTGTAGAGGACAGAGAGGAAGCAGGGCGCAGTGATGACGAGGGTTGCTTCCCATGATCAAGCATGAGAAAATGATCAAGGATATATCACAAGCAGGATACAGTCAGAGGACTTTCATGTTTGACGTCAGAGCTGTGATAGCACCTTTAAAACGGGCTGGCTGACGATAATGTCTCTATATGTTTATATAACAAAAATACAACTTTTTTATTACATGTCGATGATGTCAGTCTACGATCTGAGATCTTCAGTCCTTGATAGGAGGACTGTTTTGGAAATTAGTCCCTACTTAAACAAATACATTTGCCATTTGACAAAATGGCATAAAATTGTATTATTTTCAGTTTTAATTAATTAATCTTGATAACACGTACCTCTTTGTGTAGCATTAAATATGACAATCACTAAATTTTCACAGCTGGTTGTTTTAACAGGGCTGTAAACTCTGAGACTGCTATGCTACCATATATAAAAAATACATTATTCTTGCACACAACATCCCCTATTGCTACTTTTGATTATATAAAATTATAAATTTGAATTTTTTTTGATTTTTATTTTTTTTTTGCATTATCAGTATCAAGGTATTGACAGAAAGTATTACACTAGGACTGCACCTAAAAGCCTTCTGGTCTACAAAATGTGAAAAACCTGCATCACAAGTTCCCAGGATGACGTCGTTACATTGTTTGGCCTGACTAACTGGAGTAAACATGGTGACATTTAATTAACTTTCACATAACACAAAGAAAATCAGCAAGTCCTCATGACTTCTGTCAGCGTCACCCTGTTCTACTGTGTTTGATTTGAAGCACCGTTGAGGTGGAATAATGTTATGCTTTCATTGTTGCAGCTGAGACACGATTTCACAGTTAATGCTGCTCAGCCGCTTAAAATTGAACATAAAGTAATCCTCAAAAGCAGGAAAACATTATGACGCCAAACAAAGAGCAGGCAAAGCCCGAAGTGAAAAAAAGAAGGAGTAGAGTGTGATTATTTGCGTGGGTGTGTGTTGCCAGACGCGCGTGCCGCTGCGCTCGCAAGGCCAGCTGAGGGGAGAAAAGCGGATTCTATCCACTAAGTCTTCAATTTGATTAGGAGTAAAGCAGCGCTTTGTGGGATGGCCTTCACGTGACGCACAGACACACTGCACTTGGCTTTAACAGATGCTAATTGGGCTTAAAGTCCAGACCTGTGGCTGCATCTTTAAACAAGATTCTCTTGACTATTCTCTGTTTCCCGCATCTCTGCCAACACACTGTGCAGCTGAAAACATCATAGGAACTCACTGCTCCCAGCACGGACTGGTACACACGATTATTCTCACTTTCTGTGTCTAACACACACACAGAGGGAGGTCAGAGGGGATTGCGCTAATGCTGCTGTGCTGTACTTATGATTCAATGTGATTTGAGAGTCAGCAGCTGCACCACAACCAGTACAAACCACTTAAAAGCCCCTTATTTTAACCCCACATAATTCACTGCTGTATCCATATATCATCAACGACCAGGCACAATCCTTAACACCACCACAATGTCTTTGAGAGAAATAAAATGTCCACATTTTGTCCACACCATAATATTTTACTCCCAGATTCACACTTGCTTTCAGGCTGGCTCTCTGAAAATGGAGCCGATGCAGACCGGGCTGCACAGTGGAGATGTAAAATAACACACTGCCAAACACACACACACACACACACACACACACCGTTGTACACACTGCCAAACACGTACATGCAGAGACAAAAGATGACACACACCTGGTAGAGTTTGATGATGTGGGGATGGTTTAGCAGTTTCATAATCTGCACCTCCCTGTAAATCTTCTCCAGGTTGGAGGGGTCCAGTCTGGTCTTGTCAATGATCTTTATGGCCACCTGAAAAAAGAAAATGCCAAATTTCAAGTTGAATAAAAAAAAAAAAAAATTCGAAGATAATGTATCTTTAAAAAAAATGCAATCACAGTCACACATTTAGGAGGAGAGCTGCTGACCTGTGTTTTAGTGACTTTATGCTTGGCTAGTTTCACCACAGCAAAGTTTCCCTTCCCCAGCGTGCGGATGATCTCATAGAAGCCGACCTGCAGGGGTCTTCCCTGGGCAGGTCTGGACTGCGTCCCCTGGCAGTTCTCTGTCATGATCACCATGCTGCAGCTACAGTCTTGGTCTTACAGCTTGCCTTGGGATAGTTTAAGGCTATAGTACCTGCAGAGACACGTAATATATTTTGCTGCATTAAATTTTTACTAAATATTATACTTTCGATTTCCATGTTAAATTACATTCATTTGGCAGACGTCTTGTCCATATCAACCTGGATAATTGTCATATTGTTTGAGAGCCTATACGCATGTTTCAAGTTCGACAACTTTCTTCTGTAAGAAATAAGTTCGGTCAGAAACAGTAAAGGCTTAATAGGATGGATGTGCACTCATAATTGTCTTCGCAGTGATGCGGTGAAACGATAAGTATTTTAGCGTGAAACGCGCACTTCTGTTTTATTACTAAATTATATTTTCTAATTTTCACACTTTATAATTTAATTAGAGCAATTTCTCTGGAATGATTAATCTACAGCCGTAAAATAGTTTGACTTTGGTAAGATGACTAAATACTCGATAGAAAGTGTTAACTCAGAATACAATGAAAATTCGTACCTTATAGTGCGGACATAAACCACTTTCTCTCACGGTTCAGACAGCTCTCAGAGGAAACGTAAACCATTCCAAAACCAGAGCGACGTGTCAACAATAAAAACAGAGGGCAAACTGTAGAAAAACGGAGCAACGCTTTATTCCCGTCTTTACTTTGAGTTTATACAAGTCTTTCGGCCCGGGACTGGGTTACGGTCGGTGTGAGCCTGTGCGCTCCGCCGGAATGCAGAGCACAGGGCACTCACAGTGGGAACTCCTCCTCCTCCTCCCTCCGCCACCATAACAAATTGATATCCACCTTATTAACGTCACACCCGCGTCAGAGCTCCGAGCGGGGTGCAAGGCAAGGCCGGACCAAAGCGCAAGGCACGTGTTGCCGGGCAACGGCGCGGCTCGGGCTCACGGTGACGCGAGTGCTGATGGAGGCGTTGCTTGGAGATGGGGACGGTGACGTCAGTCGTAAAGATGTGTCACCACGTGATGTTTCCCTTCGCCGGGCTGTTGCTCGCGGGCTTCCACGTTCAAAGTGAGACTGCGCGCGCGGCTTCGGCAGAAATAGAAGCAGGAAGCAAATGTTTTTCTTCTATTCTATTCTATTCTATTCTATTCTATGACAGACAACCATAATTTAAAGGCACAAAATTATATGCAATAAATTGTATTATGCATTATTTGTTCTTTTCAATTCGGAGTAATGTTTTTCTATGACAATATTCTTCTTAAACTATTGCAAATTTAGTTGTATTCTGTTCTAACTATTGTCTATAAATTATCTTTCAAATTGCACCAGGCATCTTTCTCCTATTCAGCTGATATTAAAATATTCCTTAAAGTATACTGTCCATGAAAAATAAGAGCAGAAGACTCAAGGACACATGAAAGCACATGACTGGAAACACAGTATAAGTATCTTATTGATGCTTTATACATAAGATAAGCATTGAAGTAAAACAACTTTTATGGTAATGGTTGTGAAAAGTTCCTTTGGCTGATTTATAATATTTGAAAATACACAGGGTTTTTCAATAATCTGTTTCCAAGAAATTTTTTTAATGAAAAAGTGTAAAGGTTATTTTAAAGGTTATTTTCATCTCATATTGCAGTAGTACACAAAATCTCTCCCAACTATACACAAATCATGTGGGACAGAAATAAGGGTGGCAACAACTAAACACGGAGGAAGGGAGGAAGCACAACTGGCAGAAAAGAATAGACAAGACTGGCAGAAAAACAAGGGAAGGTTGAGATTCGAAAGAACAAAGAAAAGATTTGCATGTGGTGAAAGATCGATACAAACAACATGCACACGCACAAACATATGAATCATCACATTTCTGTATTCCAAGTCAGGACATGTGATTACATGAGTGGAAAACAAAGCCACTAGGATTGTTTGCAAAGCATCAAAATTACACCGTCAGATGTTTTTTCTTTTATGCATTCAACCTGTGTACGGGTTCATTCACCTTTTTTGTCTACCACACTGAGCAGCAGCTTAATGGATTTTCCTGTTGAGCTGCCATTTTTCCAATCAAGATGAGGAGAAAAGCATAGTCCAGGTCATTAGTCCAATATCAGAGAACACAGGCAATGGCCACGGGTGTTGGAGTGGAGGTTAAAGTGGTCTGTGTTTGTGTGTGTTCCTGCTGTGGGTTGGGGATAATCCAGCTACAAAACAATTATTGAGCAGTCAAGCTGAGAACATACAGAGTATACTGTACAGGATATCCAGTCTGTCCAGTATGTGGCCTACCAACAGTGCAGCACAGACCATAAGAAGACAAAAACAATAATAACATGTTTCAGATGGTGGAACATGCTGTAATGGTTCATTGTGTGAATAGAATAAAAAACATAAACCTTAGCAGAGAGACAGATTCTGCCCTCCCTCAGTCTGAAATGTTAAAGGAATGCAAACTGCATGCAAAATGTCTCAACTGAAAGGTCGCATAATATTATGATGCACATACGACCAAACCACACATCCCCTCTGCTCCTCAGCTCACTGCTTTCATAACCAAATGTGTCTACCTGGTGCCATTTGAGAATCTGTCTCACTACGTTAGTGTATTTCCTGAGTGTGAGTAAAGCAGACAGAGTTTTATGACCTGAGTCAGATTGTCCGACTGGACTGAAAGCAAGACTAAGTAACGTTTCCTTCACAGTGGTGACAGTTGTAGTGATTACACTAGAACAGTACATTGAATTTACCTTTATTTTTTTAAGTTTCTCTCAAGTTATTCACCGGAGCATAAGTTGAAAAGAGTCATGGAGTCGGTGAACACACTTGAAGTCAGTCAGCCAGCATCTATTAAAGATAGTCATCATAAGATACAGTACTGATTAGGATGTAAGACTGAGTGAATTAGCAGAGAGAACAGCTCACTTTCGCTTTCTAATGTCTAAATTCAAGCCCTGATGTGTGAGTTTGTGATGCTAAACTACAATATAAGCAGATCATTTATTGTTTTTTTTTCCCCCAGAAAGTGAATAACTTCAAAAAATAAAAGCATGTCCACGTGAAATGAGAAACGTGTGAAAGAAATGTGTTGAATATGAGCCCAAACCCAATTCAACACAAATCAGCCTCACAGGCACAAGTTCTCATTCCTGGAAATGGAAACTATACCCTCACACACACACACACACACACCACTGCATGACTTCCAGTCATACTGTTAGTGTGTTACAACAGTCACAGTCCACATGTGTTTTGATCTATGTGCATTTTCATATATGCTCATCAAAATTAACTGCTGACAACATAAATCCATGTTGTGACAGTCAACACAGATGCTGCAATGGTTGAAGTATTTTCCTGTGTGTGCAGAAAATAAACGATTGTAATTCCTGATATAAGCAGAATATTTGCACGGAAATACAAAACATGAATGGCTGAACCGCCACTGTTTTGTCTTGAAGAGTTAGCAGTGTTCTCTTAAAACACGCGGCTTATCTGGCACGTTTCACTTTACATGCACTTTGAAAAGCAAAAAGCAGTTTTGATTTGGCCATTTTGGATCTGTTTTGCATGTGGTTCTAGTTCCCTTTTATCAAATCTGGGTGCACTAAGGTCAACTTCCAGGAAATGTCTGCATTTTTAAATAAACGTTTTCTGTGCAGACTGACAGACAAGCATGAATCATTACTTGCAGTCATACAGGATGTAACAAGTTTTTTTTTGCCCATGGACTGTTGATAATAGTAAGACTGCAAAGGCATTTATGTTGCATCCTATCACTATTACTCAAAGTGGTTGCTGTCAGCATTTTTTAAATATCAATTCAAGTTTGTACATAGAGCCAAAGATGGGAGTCTTTCAAAGTGCAGATTAAACTTTGTTAATCTGTTGTCATGTAATTTTTTTTCTCTCCATCTACCACGTCTAGTTAAATACCCCCCTGGTTTCTCTTTACAGGCAACACACATCATGGTCCATTTGGATTTCAAGGTCGGGATCACAAAAGGACAGAAAATCCTTTTGTCGTGAGATACTGTGTATGTCTACAAAGCAAGATTAACTCTGACATTGTAAGAGAAAACAAATCCCATGCTTTTAGGAAACAGATGCTATCTTTAAATCTACCTGTAGCTGAAAGCTCTGATTAAAAATTGCTTGTTCTATACTAGAAACATCACTTTTCATATCCACCATAGAATCGCTGTTTTCACTGTGTCCTCTCAAAGACCTTTTATGGCTGACTGCAATGACTTCTCTGTGTTGCTCATCGCAACTCCAAATGTGAAACTTTGTCCTCTTGAGAACATCTATTGAACCTGACCTTGTTGAGGTGGAAAGGCAGGATGGGGCTGCGATGTTTTCTGATGACGTGCTATGTACGTCCCAAACCGGAGGACTTAAAAAGCCGCTAGTGGCAATTAGCAGCTAACTCGAGGAAGAAGAAAATCAATAGAAAATGTCTTACAAGTGGAGAGACAACACAACGTTTGGGAGATACCCTCTGATTAGAAAACAAGATCAATTGTATTTTTTGACCATGTTAATTTAATAAATTTTTTATATTCTCAATGCATATGTTAGACGTCACACTAGATGCTGACACTGCTGTGTTATATACGTCACGACTCTTTTGCTTCCAGAATGCTGGCTCGCTATTTGAAATCACACACCGGAGCGGGGTTGTTCTGCCGCGGTCTGGTTTAGTGTTAACAAAAGGTGGTGTAGAGAAGGGTCTTTGTTGCGGCGCCGTTGTCAGAATGCTACCACGATAACGATGACAATGACATGCTGAAGTTTACCAGGTGCTGTATCATGTTCAGCACAATCACCATCATGCTAACATTGGCGTAAACATATAATACAGCCAAATTTTCCTGCTTGATTTGGGACCTAATACCTGTAAAACGAACATTCCTATTAGCTGTACTTTATGTTTAGCACAATTTATCAGTTATGAGTGTGCTAGTACACTAAACTAAGATGGTGAACTTGTCATATCAACATCCCAATTTATTATAATAATGTCCATAAACCCATATAAGCATATCTCTCACAACGTCAAAGCCGAAACAAACGGCAAAACAGCTCTTTAGAATAAATAGAAGTTGACATCTAAACAAAGATATATATATATATATATATATACAGTATATATATATATATATATATATACTGTATATATATATATATATATATATACAGTATATATATATATATATATATACTGTATATATATATATACATACTGGTACATGCAATTATAGCAGTGCTGAGGCAACATAGCACAACAACTGTTGCTGTCCCGATTGTTCGCAATTTCTCTCGTCACTCACCTTCTGCTCCGATTTCATTCTCTTGCATCTACGTCAAGTCTCTGAAAAGGATTATACTGCAACTAGCTTTCATAATCACCCCAGAAACACTCTTCAGCGTATACTCTACACACATACTTTACAGATTAGCAAACAATAACTCTCAGACCGACAGTAAAAGCTGTTTAGCTGAGGTCTGCCATGAGGTAATGATGCAGAAATTCTTGTTTTGAAAGTCTAATCTACAATATGTGAGGTTTCCCATGGGAAAAGTTAAGAAGACTAATTCTGCCTGTTTAAAGCTCATATTTAAGACTTTTATTTTCTTCCTTCCTAAATATTTTTGTCACTAAATACTAAATAATAATGTTAACATTATTGATTCATGTTGATTTTAAGGCATATTTAAATACATAGACTCCACTGACAGACTTCCTGATGTTTATGTTCCACTAACTGACCTCGGGCCATGTGTCCATTTATTTGTCTCTTTATTGCATCCCCTGACAGTCTGTGAAAAGCTCCTTTGTCCGATCATTTGGTGTCATTGTGTCCTGTAGGACAGGGGAACCATTCTTCTTTTGTAATTAATACCGGTCTGTCTTTGCTTGTTGACTTTGGCAGACGAGGGACATCCTCGTGAGCTTGTGCGTCAAGCAATCATCCAGGAGGTTCAGCGCTTGCTCACCTCAAACAAACATTTTCAGTGATGAGGGCCTTACAGATCTCCAACAAACACATCCTCACAAAGATGTTTTTCTCACTGATCGAAAGGGTTTGTTTTGGTTTGAACAAGAACTACAGCAACCAACCCTAACCGTTAAAATCTGCAGCCCCAAACCAGTTTGTTTTTTGTTCATTGTGCTTTTTCACAGCAGGATGAAGTTACAGTATGTGGCATTACAGCTTCGGCATTATCAGTGTAGTATTACACAAAAATAATGCTTAAAAACAGCTGTTAACCTAATTCATATAATCGTGATGGGGTTTTAGACCAATGTGGAAACACAGACATGGCTAAAAGAACCATTTGGTTCCTTAAAAAGCATTTTTTTGGACTGAAAGTTACAGACACTTTAGATGGAAATGTGTCTTTTTGTGTCCAATGGTACAAATGAAGTAGATTCCGGCCCACTGTAGAGCCTTTGACACTATATTTAAGTATTACCATTGTTATCTGAACATAAAGAGTAGAAGATACATTGTTGAGAAAGGTCCTTTTCCAAGCATAGATTTTTAATTTTTTCTCATTGTAACAAATCTATTTAATATTGTGAATGTTTTCTTTCATCTGGAAAAGAGCCCAGAACAAAACATATCTCCTTTTATACTGGCTGAATAAACAACAGCATTTTTTATGCCAGGGATGGAGGCTTTGTGGTCATGGTCTTTTCACCAAGTGGGGAATATCGTAGTCGGCCAAACATTTACAAAACGTTCAACTCTTGAAACACATGAATTACTGCTGTATGAATTTTTTCCAGTTGGCTGCTCGTAATTATGTTTGGAACAATGTGGTGTGAAGGCAGAGTTAAATGCATGAAGTTTGTGCTTCCTTTTGGCTCCAAATTAAACAGGTCACTTAAATATGAGACACAGAAAAAGGTAAAATCATCCTCATTCTCAACACCATTTAATACCTCTGGTCCTGGTGACAATACAGTTATCTGATTTATGAAAGCCATTCATGACAGTAACAAAAGGCTTTTCTGTTAAAGAATGCACCTTGTATTGTACTATCAGCAGAGCAGCTGATACAGTAATCCTGTGGTGTCACTTATCTCAAGATGTAAATACCTGGTCACTGCATGTATCTGCACACTAGGCTACGCAGAGCTTTTATGAAGGCTTGTGTGTGCAAAAGCCCCTCTGGAGTTAGAGCCATGTGCGTCATAACACAGATCAGCCTATTATCTCGAGGGCTGAGGGTGACTGGGGAAGGGTATGTGGGGTACCCAGAAAGGTGATAGTAAGCTAGACAAAGATGATGACACAAAAAGCAGGTGAAGACATAGATAGACTCAATGAGGGGATAAGATTCCATAGATAAAAAAGCATGGAGTGAACGAGATCATTAAACAGAGAAATGGGAGCTGACATTGATCAGAAGGGTGCAAAAACAGCGAGGCAAGCAAGGAGGATATTAGAAAAAGGTCAGCTTTGAGTAAAGTATAAGGTGATGCATCTCTCTTAGTGATATAGTGATGTAATGCTCTGACTCGACTGCTCCGAAAACACAGAGAGTGAGTTTTTACTTCTTACACTCTGGGTCACAGACATGATATACTGTATATGGGAGAGTAGAGAATCAGTTGGAAGGCAGGTCCTAGCTAAAACTAATGAAGCCATCACAGCTTCACCAGGCTGTGGGATACAGAGGGGGAGAAAGGGGTGAAACTATCAGAGTATCACTTCAACAAATCCCCTCCCTCTGTTAATTTCTGATGTTGGAAATCTAAACAGTTTAGATTCCCGATGTGGTGGGACAACACATGGTACTAAATAAAGTAAAGTAATAAAGTACTAAAACGTTTTTTGTTCCTAGTATGACATTTACTATTCATGTCATATTAATTAACTTCTATGTATATGGTCATTAAGCAAAGTATTGGTCAAAATTTAATTTTTTTGACAAGATGATGTTCATGTTCATGTCTGAACCAAGTGTGGGACCACCTAATCAAAGTTTCCATCCTCAGACCCAAGCTTCTTGTGGTTAAAATACATTATATGTGTACCACACATACTGTTTACAGCATTATTTATTTACTAAGGATAACAAGAAGGAGCTTGAATTCACACTCCAGATGGAAAGAAATTTGCACGTTTGATCCCTCCAGGTGTTGCTGCATCTTGTGCTCCTGAGTGTCCATATGGTCTCTCAGCTGTCCCCCTAAAGCCGGATAACAGTCCTCAACTCACCAGAAAAAGGAGGGGAGGAAGAGAGAGCTTGGAACATATACAAATACTGTATATGTATAGAGGGCCACAGGGCAGAACTATTGGATGATGCTTGTGAAGGGGAGCAATAACTAAGGTTAATTAGGTAGAAGAAGAGGCTACAATGTGCATATCAGCACAAATGTGTATACATAATCGATGATAACATTTGGAGAGGATATATTTTCAATTACTTGTCTTTGCACACTGTAATATTCAAGTTCATCTGCACTCATCTAAAATCATTCCTTTGTTTACACCAAAATAGTTGCATCTTAGCTCACTTTTCTTATTTCCTGTTTTTTTGCAGATTGTCAACAGGTTGAGTTAAACGTAATGTGCATTTGATTTGATGGTGCAGCATTTGAGAGATGTCTGACAGAGAAAAGGACAGCTAAGCATGGATTAAGAGACCTAAGCTGGGTGAAGGGGGGTGTCTGTGAGGCAGAAATTACATTAAGGACATCTGTGTGTTCGCCTGGTCAAGCCATGTGAGCGCTGGACCTTCCAGACAAGTAAGGGAGGGAGGAAGGAAGGGAGAGGGAAATCACTCCTGCACTGAAGCCAAGTATGGAAACTAGAGTTGGTGTCAAAAGGTGAGTCCTAATGATGTGTAGGAGGCTCCTGAAAATGCAAGTGGTGGAGCAAAACAAGGCGGCTCAACACGGCTGCACAGAAAGGGATGTATCCATCATCAAACTTCTTCGCGTCTCCATTATCTCCTGCACACAACCACACACAACCACACACAACCACATTAAGTGCGGAACATACTGTTTGTTTCTCTTCCCTCATGTGCCAGTGACTCTGATGTTCCAGAACACTAAATCCAGAAAGGGCTCCAGCTTCCCGTGAAGAAACAGGACTGTGGAATCATTCAGTCGCTGCTACTGTTTTTTTTCAATTTGTTATGCTTTTCTGCGTGCACTGAGATTCCCCCAATACAGAGAATTAAACATGCCACAGAGAATAAGA
Source organism: Chaunax sp. Z400 (assembly GCA_037577475.1). Lineage (NCBI taxonomy): Eukaryota > Metazoa > Chordata > Actinopteri > Lophiiformes > Chaunacidae > Chaunax > Chaunax sp. Z400. Next base: position 10,444,050 of record CM075196.1, read on the forward strand.
AGGGACGAACACAAATCTATAAACATGCATGTACTGTAATGTTGCTTTTGAGTGTGACTATGGGGAGTATAATACTCTGTGTGGGTAAATAAATCACTAATGTTGCTTTTGAGTGTGACTATGGGGAGTATAATACTCTGTGTGGGTAAATAAATCACTAATGTTGCTTTTGAGTGTGACTATGGGGAGTATAATACTCTGTGTGGGTAAATAAATCACTAATGTTGCTTTTGAGTGTGACTATGGGGAGTATAATACTCTGTGTGGGTAAATAAATCACTAATGTTGCTTTTGAGTGTGACTATGGGGAGTATAATACTCTGTGTGGGTAAATAAATCACTTTCACATTCAGACATGAAATGCACCAAAGTCTCCACAATAAAAATTATTACATTTTAGGCTTTAGAGTACACAAACATACACAGAGTTGTTGCGTGCGTTGCTAGCTAGCTTCGAGCTAAAATGCATACAATTGGTATTTTGGCTGTTTGAGCTGAATCAATACAGACTCTACAAATATTCCAACAGTCAAATTTGCATGAAGGCCATAATTTAGGTAAGTTTCTGTCTGAACACACCTTAAGTAAATGCAGAGTCCCCTTGAGCAATGGATGGGAAAAAAAACGTATGTGCGTCATTGTGTGTGTCACAGTCAGCCTTACTACAGTTAAAGATGGCTGAAAATTACATTAATCCAACACTTTGGTGCAGGGATGCAAATGGTGTCAGCATTTTTTCTAATTTCACTGGTGCAGCTGTTACATGTTAGACGCTTCAACAAACAGGTCCCTTATTAGAACCACAGAGTGTTTTGCATTGTGTTTCATTTTGTTGCTAGGGATGTTATGAGATAAAGTGACACAGTTCCCCCTCTGTTGTCTGTCCAACTTGACGTGCTCTCTTCATCCAACACGAGACCACCCACCACTTAACTGCAGATCATTTGCAGAACAAAGGCCCCATCCCGATTCAACGTCTCATTTCGCCAGTCTTTCTCCTTCAGTTTATCTCCTTCCACTAAATAAATATCTAAGAGAACAAAGCCACACTCATAAAGTTTGAAGCGCACAATCGACAATCAGACCTTATGTCATTTTTAGCTGCAAAGACTGAAAGTCAGCACAATTTTCTTTTTTATGCTTATTTTGACTAATCTATCATCAGATAAGAAACGGCACATTTCTCTCATTCACTCCCACTCTTTCTCTTTAGGCCAGTACAATCTCCAGTTTTAGCATGTGTGACATCAGCCTGATAATATGCAGCTCTCAAGCAAAGTTTTTTTCCATTATATTATTCCTCCCACACTGAGTCAGATACCAAAATCTCAGTGTGATAACCTCTGTGTATAATTAGCAGAAGGTGCATGGTGACATTTCTGCAGCTTTAATGATGTTCTGAAAGTATGAAGAAACAGGTGATTTCCTTGCAGGAGCGACAGTATAAATATCCTGATTGCAGGTTAGGTCAGGTCGGGTGGGAGGCTGAATGCCACATATGGCCAGTAATTAATAAATTAGTTTAATTATTTGTTCTTTGCCAATTTCTTAGGTCACGTGTTTCTTTATATTTTTCTGCTACAATTCATTTAGTCTACACATGAGTCTCTTTTGCTCTTTTTCTCTCCCTCCCCTCCTCCTCCTCCTCTATGGCAGTGAGCAGTGAGCAGATGCTTGGTCAAAAGGAGGTATGGGTAATGATGTCAGCAGCTTGCGTCAAAGTCTCTGGGGCACATTTACAATCCCCTTAGCTGAAAACAGCCTTCCATTGAGATCATTCTGCACTAGTCAAATCTGCACCGCAAGTGGTGCATCTTTGTCCATGCACATCAGTTTCCTCCTCCAGGTCAATAATTTTAATTTCATTTAGGAGCAGAGAAGTGTGGATACTCAAATATGCACCACCAAACCAGGACATGTGTTTGTACAAAATGCCCAACACACTTCCACATACACAGTCCTTGGGGGAAATTATGTGTAACCTTTGAGATGGCTCATCACAGTGTTTTTTTTCTTTTCTGGTTGATCAATGGAGGTGACTGAATCCTTCTTTAGATGCACCAATCCATCATTGTTCCCAGTGGGTTGTGGCTCTTGCTGAGAAAGGACAATGCCCTCATTAGGCATTTTCTGCAGAAGAGAGCAGTTCTAATATATTCACCGTGTTCATGGGCACATAATAAAGGATTGTTGTTCTGCTGGATGTATTGGGTTTCCAGTGAAGTGAGTCAGCTGGACTGTGGTTTGTATTTATGGTTGACAGCATTGTGAAGTAGTTTGGTTTCAAAGTTGTTAGAGACAGAAGGGTGGGGTCAACAATGAAGGGATGTTATTTTCATTTTGTAATCAAGGTACATTTGCATTAACAAGGATGTTTAAAAGGCAGGGTTGATTCGGTTTTTTACCAAAATGACTTACTTCTCAATATGGGATAGGATATAGATCGAAATTGATGTTAGAGCAATGATGAGCGAGGACATGACGTTGAGCACCTCTATTAATATTCCCTTAGGCATTTGCCTAATGTGTGTTCACAGCAAACAGTGAATTTTTCACATGGCGCGATTACATGCAAAGTCAATATAAAAATGCAGACAGGGTGACAGGAGTGACGCAAATTCCATGTGTTGTAAAGTATTTGCACAAGTTGAAATTAAGTTAAGTGAAAAGAACTGAATGTGAACTGGGGCTTGAGTATCATGTGGGACAGACCAGGCAGAGCATAGGGCCGGAGACGTAGCTGGATGTCCTCGTGTTAATTTGCATTCCACTCTGATTTGTGCTGTGCAGGACCAATCAGTGGTCTTTAATGTTTCACATGAACTTGTAGTACCTGCTCGGCTCGCTTGGAACTGCAACGGAGGAAAAAGTAGCACTGGGTACCAGGAACCTTTTACCTAATGGAAACGCAAAAAAAGCAGAGTAGAGTCCAGTCCTATACAGTGGGAATGGGGCTTATGACACACCCTCATTGGCGCCTTTGTCCATGGCTAATGCACAAAACAGTATTCTAGCACATTTACAGAGTGTGTTGACTTAAATACATGCTGGATAAACCATCCAATGTTAAGTAATGGTAAAATCATGAAAAGGACTGGGAATAAACTTTATAAAGCGCCTCCAAAGGAACAGAACGTAGTATACAGCTGTTTTAACAAGCTGAGTTTGTAATAAAATGACATTTATTTGTGAAGTCGCTGGAGTATCCCTCTGTCAGCCCCTGCTGTCTTTGGCCCAGCATTATGCACACTGACGCAAGTCAAGTTATATGCACACAGTAGCCTTAACTGGCTTTATTACAGACAGATGACAGTCTGTTACTGTTTTTCTCTCTGAATGTAAATGGGCTCATGGCATCTGCACAGACTAACTGTAACATCCATCACCGGGTTTAGTGACACTGCAGTAGTGAGTTGGAGAGGAGAGAAAGGGAGTGTGAGGTAACCAATTAACTGGTTAGAGCTGTCAGAGGAGCTGTGTGACCACACTAACAGAGTGTTTTGCTGCATTTACGTCAGAGAGCAGCTGTGGTTTATCCCTCCCCCCGCAATACTATGCGAGTCAGCCAGACAGGCTTCAGGACCGGTTAAGAAAAACACTGCAAGGAGCCGCATGTTTGATTTTGCGGACACGCTGATACGCTACACAATGGGCACAGACAACACACAGACACACAAATGAGATTTAAGTGATGCGGTAATTCCAAAGAGGTGACGGGGAAAGATTCACATACGTACATACATAAAGCTTCTATAATCCATGACATGACATCTGCTATAATCCTCCTTGGCCTTTAATGCACACGGCTGAGTGATTATAACAGGTGTCATGTCATGTTTAAGACAGGATTATGCTGGTTTTAGCCTGCATGTGTCCAAAACATAAGAGTGTGTGAGGGTATCGTACCACTGGACTGCAGACTCATTAAAGGTCTCTATTGTTTTAATTAAGGAGTCTGTGGAGTAAAGTCTGCTGTTTGGGATTAAACTTCCCGGTCTTAATTATGTGGGACATTCTTGAAATCTAGAGAAGAAGACAGGAAAAAATAAATAAAACAGATTGTGCTGAAGCTGTTTAAAGGTTTCAACACAAAAAAAAATCACCTGGAGAAATAATGTCTATGAGTCAAAGTCTTCTGTTTCAACTGTTTTTTATACTTCTCTCCTCGCTATTGTCTTCTCTCTTCTCTCTGATGTAAAACTAGAATCATGTGAGAGGAGAGAATTCAGTCGACTGTGTTTGCTGCAGTTATTGACATATGTGGAGGCATTTGTGTGTGTGCATGTTTGTGTGTGTCCTCCACAGGAAAAACAAAAGCTGTTTACTGACTAGGTCCAACTCTCACAATGCACTGTATCGCTCTGCATGGCTCCAGCATTAATCACTTATGCACAGCTGTAGCCCTTAAAATGTTTCTCTTTGACAGAACATGGGGTTTATAGGACACAGTTTTAATCACACAAAGGTTAGAGGAAATGAGCTGTAAAATGCATTGTCTTAAGTAAATACCATGCAAAGACCACATTTGAGGGGGAATTTTTTTGGTGCATTACTCATTGTTAAAGACAGAGTGACGTGTGTGCAGTTGCCTCAAAATGAGCTACAGCTGACATAAAGAACTTTTTACATTAAAGACACACAACATACATACATGCCATCTTTGTCCCCTCTCTCTGCCTGTCAATGCCTCTGCTGCCCTGCATATGTATTGCTGCCTCCTCCTTCAGTCCCACTACCAGCCCATTATCCACCTGTAGGCTCCGAGAAAGGGGCCTTCAAGGTGTTTGCACATTACTTTATACCAATACCTCTATGTAAACACGTCTTCAGGGAGCGATGAGGTCAGAGCCTACAATCCTCCAACTATGTTCTGCTGCTGTAATAAACATTTCACAATCGTGAGTTGTTTGACTGAAATATTTTGAGGCCAACATTTAGCTTTGGACTCAGAGGTTGCTAGATCTTGTTGCGGTAAACATCTGCTTGTAGGCATCTTTCTCATGAGGTCTCCATTGTTTCTGGTCCACCCTGTAATTCGAGTAAAACTGAGAGTAATTGTGTTGTTATTTTCTATCAAAAACAGTTTGCATCAAAACAAGGCTGTAGATCATAAAAACGTTAAAAGTTATACTTCCATGGTTGTGAGAGGTTCAGACAAGGGGATTATTTTGAGTGGCCAGTCTGTTTTTTTTTGTTTGTTTTTTTGGTGCTATTCAGCTTCCTGTTGTTTGACATTAGCTATTGATATTGATGGGTTCACATTTACTGCAGCTGTCTGATATCTTTAATACTTAATACAATAATTGTGTTTAATAAAAACTGACTTATGTTGTAATTTCTGTTCACTGATGCTCTTTGACATTTCTGGCTTTTCATCACTTCTGTCATTTAAGTTTAAATGACATTAAAAAGTCAAATATATCAGACTGATGAAAATGCCTCTAACTAATAGATGAAAACACTATAAAAATGAAGCAAAAATGGAACATTAGAACAATAAATGTTTACTTACGTATAATTTCCTGTCTATGAAAGCTATGATTATTTTTCATGAATAAAAGCACAGGACACCATGTTCAAGTTTGTCAGGTTAAAAAATGTGCAGCATTACATAAATTGGAATATCTAAAACCAAACTCTCCCCTAAACCATTTTTAAACAAACTTTTAAGAGACTTTTCTACATGCAGAGTTACATAATCAGACAGACATAATGTTTTATGTCTGCAAATATGGCATGAAATAATTGAACCAAGTATCTGTTAGATGAGATGATGTCTTGAAACAAGGATTGTAAACCCAGCCCCGAGGCCATGACAAATATAGGAATGGGCACAATTAATGACATTAAAGCAAGATATTATGCTAAAAATATTATACTAACATTATAATAAAACAAACAACTATATTAGAGTGTGTGAGCCTTCAGAACCGTAAGGTGTGGTGGAGTGAGTGCAAGTGAGAAACACTAGTGCAAAGCTGAGCTGAGCTTTTATCATGTGGGAGTGGCTGTGCGACATTGGACCAAACCAGGAAGACCACCTCCTGCTCTGGTATGTTCAAAGACGTGGGAAAACAGAGCAGCTCATCCACACCACCAGCATAATAACAGTTCAGACATCCAAGTTTAAAGTTAAGATGAAACAACTCATAAAACAGAAAAAAAAAGAAAGTGAGAAAATGAATAAATAAAGAAAGACAGAAAAAAAGCTCATGCTAATCATAATCTCTTTGTGTGAGAGCTGGCGCTGTGCTGGCGTCAGAGGCAATTGATGTCACCACCAAAAGCTGCACCCAACCCCCTCCGTCCCCAGCATGCACAGAAAGACTGCATCACTGCTGGGCATGATAATCGCCTCGCTGCCCGGAGGGCACCCAGGAAGTGCAGTCATTGAGTGTATTTACAGTACACGGACTCAGTGACTGCACTTATCACACATTGTTACAAGTAAAAGCCCTGCATTATAAATTAAGTAAAAGTGCTTAAGTATAATCAGAAAATTATTAACAGTATCAAAAGTAAAAGTACAACAGAATGTCTCATTTTAGGACTGTCCGTAGCCTGATACCCATCCTAAAAAACCTCTGAACAAAGAATACTTGCAGCACACAACTGATGATGTGCCTCACATATTAAATGGGAACACACAATTCTGACTGAAAAATCAGTAGGTATAGCCTGAATGCTGTGAACCTGCGTATTCACCACTTATCTCTGTAGTCTGCAATAAGAGACAGGTGTGTTGTAATCTAATGTACATATGCTGCAGTCAAAGGTGCCCTTAATTCTGTTGATGGCAAAGACTTGTGTCGTGCAGAGATATTAATTGGACGGTACAGAGAATAACTCTCAAGCAAACATAGGAGACAAAGCAGTATACCGCAGCATGACGAATACTTTGAACAGCAGATGACAGTATGTGTGTGTGTGTGTGTGTGTCTCTGTACGTGAGAGAGGCAACACAGGATAGACCTACTTCTTGTCTGCAGTGACATAATGAATCACACAGAACCACAAATGTCACAGTGCTTAAACCTCAGCCTCATGCTACACTCAAAAAAATAATTCTTTTGAATTTCTTAATCCGGTTATGGCAACAATTTCCACACAACTGAGTTGTGTTAGATGTAATTTAATAACATTATTAAGATGGCAATAACTCACTTATTTAAATGTAACATAACTGTGTTGATTGATTAATGCCAACATAAGCACCTGCTTAAGTGGACTGCATTATTTGAGTGTGGATCACTCGGTTTTAACAGTCAGCTCTGAATATCCAGTGTTTTGCAGCTTAGTGTGGCAGTTAGACATTTTATATTTCAAACCTATCTTCCACCAATAGAAGTCTGTAAAAGAACATTGCTGACTTGGATATTGGTGCTTCTTCACTAGTACTTCAGTTACAGTATGAGATTCAGCATTTGAGGGATAAGCTTTGTATTTGATGATTTGTGATGCCAAAACCCCACATCTGAATTTGAATCTATTTTATTGCTGTGAGGCGACAATTCAAACCACTTGACCACTGTGCCATGGAGCAAGGAGTTCCTCTCACATTATGGAGTCCTAAACTTTCAAAGTTGGACACGTGAACTCTCACCTCAAGAGGACATATCCCACCAAACTCATCCTCATTCTGACTGTAGTGATGTGAATGTAAAGCCATGAAAAGATGCTGTTTTTGTGAACTTAATCTCCCATCTCTCCCATGACATTACAGGTTTAACTTGTTCAGTCTGGAGTATGACTGTAACGCTGATACGAACAATAGTAGCTCGTCTGAAGCTGGGAAAAGAACAACAGGAGGAAGCAGTAGTCTTCGGGGAAGGATTTTACCTTTGACCTAGATAAAGACTAGCAGGAAGAGAAAAATGGTTGGGAAATGCACATTACCCTGTGATACTGCATGCTGTAGTGTTGTAAGGTACTTCTCTTAAAGTGTATTTCAGATATACAGTACCAGTCAAAAATTTGGACACAGTTTCCCATTCAAGTGGATGGGAAGGTATGTCCAAACTATTGACTGGTACTGTATTTATACACATGATTAACAATAAAATATCTACGTATAATCAGGTGACATTTTTTAATTTGCTGACAGGAGGACAGCTTTAGCTTTGGCAGTGTGGCTGATATTTAGAAATAGGATATAACTGACTTTTGCAGAAGGCTATGACAACCACAAATAGAACACATTTGAACTTATTTGCAATAAATAGGTCTGATAAATGTCTTCATGTCTTTTTTCCCCCTTTCCCACACTCCCTTTAATCATGCAGGAGAGTGTTTGTTTTATTTTTACCAATCTAAAGGGAAAGAAATATCCATTAATAATTTTCCATTGTTTTTTTTTTCTCAATTTGTCAAAATAAAGTATTGAATTATATAATATATTATCATATATCTATACACATATCTATACATTTGGAGGACAGACTGTACAGGAAATATGCTGTTTTTCCTATTGAAATAACTACTTTGCCATTCTCTGTGACAACAGACTCTTTAAACCTGTATTCTACTGAGGCTACTTTGAACAGATAAAACATGAGACATGTTGTACAAACTTGCTCATTTTGAGCCACGATGCCCAAACTTTTTCCACTCGAGGGCCAAAACTGTATTTTAATGGTGAGCCATGGGCCAAATCAACCACCTATTTTGTTGTTTTGTATTGTTAAGATGCAAACTGGTACTAAGATCCCGAGTTCCTTTCATTGAATGACTTCTGGAGTAAAGTGTCACTGTGCTCAGATTCTAGAGAGTAAATAATGATTATGGCTCCTACATATAATTAAACAACATAGACAGTTTTTGTTATTATTATTATTATAATAATAATAATAATAATAATAATAATAATAATTATTTGCTGGATACATCTGATGAGCAAAAGCAAATCTGAGTCTTTATATTAATCAATGTGCCTTTCCAGGAGTTGGGTAGGACCCCAGTAGTGCTTTGAGTCTCTTTCAGAATCCATTCATGTAACCCCCTGAATTTTAGATCAGATCAGATCAGATTCAACTTTATTGTCATTGATCATAGTACAAGTACAGTACAGTGACAAGGAAATATTATTCGATGACAGAACTACTGTATGTCTTAATCTGAATTTGTGTAAAAGATGTAGTGTTCAACATATGGAAACTCTGTACTGTTTGTGGATTCAACAGCAGCACGATGACAACTGTGTAAACACACATCACATCAGATCATGAGCTACAAATTTCCCATTTGACCACAGGTCCACTGTTTTACTTTTAAAGTGAGAGAAGTAGAACCCAGTGTGTCTGTGTCTGTGTGTGTGTTTCCGTGAAAAAGGTTGAGATAAATTATCTCACTCATTTCCTACACTGACATCCATAACCCACCAATCCCCCTGCTGTTTACCAAAGTGATACCCAACACTTTTGCGTCATTTCTCTTTCATCTGTGTGGAGTTGACTCAGTGGTGCATTAGAGTATGAGACGTCAGCAAATAAATCTTTGTACTTGTGTAACACTGGTGAAGAAACTTCTGACTATTTCTCTCTGCATCACAAATGGGATCTGCCTCTTGTGTGGCAAAAAGACGAAGCCACTCTTTGAACCTAAACATACTCCCACGTTATAATCTAGTTTTGTCTGAGCTGAGGCAGGATGATTAGTATCGATTGGACTAAAAGCGAGCTTGAAGACTGCGTTTCTGGTCGGTCTTTCTGTTCAGAGCAAACAGATAGTTGTCAGATGGGATATTGAACCACCTTGATAAGCTATCAGCTGACATTCCTGTGTAGATGTGTAATCAAGGTCAGGGAGAGAGAACAAGACACTGAAACTGGCATCAGATCCATAAATTCTCATCAGAATGACGCATGAAGAGACAGACAGATAAGTTCAAAGAATGATTTGACACTCAACAGAACTGAAAGTGATTCAGCCAGAAAAACACTTGGATGATTCACTTCCGCACATGCCAATCTATTTTTTTTAAACTATGCTGATGTACCACAACACCTTAACCCTTTCTAAAGACCATAGAGTGTCACATCAAGCAGATGAGGTGATCTGAAAGTGAAAACCACTGTGGTTGATTATTGTCTAAAAGTTTTTTCCCCATGTTGTTGTAGCTCAGTTATATTGTGGCACTGCACTATGCTACTTAGTACAAATTCATTACTTTATAGAAAATTTCCAACTATTTTCTGTCTGACATTATTCACAATGCATGATTGGGGTGTAGGTGATGCTCATAAGACACTGTGCTCTTCTTATTGTATCACCTTACGTTTGAAAAAACATTTACAAATTGAACTTTTGCATCTTATATACAATTATTACAGAGCTTTAAAAATAAACTTAAACAGAAAAAAATGATACGAATAAATAAAAATAACAAATAGTCAGAGGTCTAATCAGCAAGTCATAACTGACGTTTTTGTAAATGTGCAAGGCTTGCTTGGTTTTCATACATTTCAAACCTTAAGCTACTGATTAGACATCTTAAAATATTAACCAATCTGAACTAACAGCTGAATAACACTGCACAACTGAAAACAATGCAACTATTACTTTCGTGTTACACTACAGTCTTGCACGACCCACTTCAGCAACGTCTTCACCACAGAGATATGCCGAGAAGTTGAAATATTCAGTTGAAATGCTGGTGCTAATACTTTTAGCGATGTTTCATAACATCGGCACATAAATGTATGTATTGAAGTATTTGTATATGTAATTGTGCAATTTATCTGATTTGTCTTTGCTGAATAGACTAATGATCATTTAAGCTGTATGCCGTTAGGTATGGTAAATGGAGCATTATAAATGAAGGTTCTTCGGTGTTACATACTGTTTAAAAAAAAACATACGGAGCTAAATCTCAACTACATACTGATTCTTAACAGGTTTTTGTAGTGTATTCACGCTATAATAGTGATAAAATAGATAACAGCAAACAGTGTGCAGATTAAATATGGTTGATTGTTGAGTGTGTTGTTTTTTTACTAGCTGACAAATTGTGCACTACTACAAGATGATTAGTATGTAGCACATACCAGTACAGAATTAGTATGGATTCTGGACACATCCATAATGTAGACAGCTAAATGGCTGGCCGGTTGCAAAGCAGGAAATGACATCTGAATCAATGGGTGATTTGGTTTGGCTGTATTCTGACAAATAAACGTAGCATCCATTCATTCAGCTAATCTGTTCTCTGCTTATCCTGTTCAGAGTTGCAGGGTGATTCAAACTACTGATTACTTTCCAGCCTATCATAGGGCCAAATTTCAAAATTGCACACCAAACATAAATATGTGGATAAATTTGCATTTACAGGTGTAGGAGAGTTTATCTGCATATGTGACAACAAATGTCTTTGAGGCTCAAGAGCGCTCTGAGAGGACTTTGTGAAGCTGATAATTGTCTCAAGTTTGAAACACATCTGGGGTTGTACAGTTCATAAGACCTCTGTAGCTCCCTCCTCATCTCTGTTTGAGGCTAGTCGAGGCTATGTTAGCTGCTACAAACATAACACACTCTCCAACTGAACTGTTGTTGGTCACGTTGCACTCTGGCTAACATCTGCCTCATTTTTAATCAGTACAGTATAAAAGGGAGGCCTGCACTCTTTAAAAATGTCCCGTGCTCCTCATAACATCCCTGTATGCTGTTTTGTTATCTTATAATGAGTTTTCCAAACCATTAATACTGACCTAGATGTTACCTGCTGAGGAGAGGTGAAGGAGGTTAACTGGAAAAGTATGTAATTAAGTTCCTCCTAGATTATGTGAAAAGGTTGGCCAATGAAGTGGATAATTACATCATCACATGGATATCAGAATGACGCACGTCACTGAGGATCATTAACATTCTCCTCATTCCAAAGTCTTTCAGACTTTCATAACAGCTCTGGAGCTTGCCTTGTGCATGCGGTTATAGATACCAGCCCACCTGAAGATTCTAAAGGATAAGAAGTTAAAGAAAATAAAATGAATGAGTGGATGGTTGGTTCTTTGGAGTGACAAAACCGAACAAGGGAAACTGTGTTGGTAGAAATATTATTATATATATTATTATATATATTATATATATATTTTATATATATTTTATATATTATATATTATTGCCACCACTGTTGATGCTACAACAACAACAACAAAATTATAATAATAATCATATATTATTATTATTGTTATTATAAATATCTGCTTTCATCATCCATGTACCTTAAAAATTAAACCCATTTGACACATAAAAAATGAAAATACAAGCTCTTCAAATATTACCTCACAAATTTCTGCTTTCAGTTTAATTCTGATTCTGGTCTTAATTTAAAATATGTTGATAGGAGTTGAACCTTATTGGGTTTGTACGGTTCATGGTGGAAATCAACACTATGTTATGAAGTACTAGTGACTGTGCTCAGTATCCCTCTCTAGTGTTAATAAATCATACTTCACAATGAAAAAACGTTTGTCATGTGCTGTAGATATGTCCTCTGACAAGGCTTCTTTTTATACAAAAAGTTAACTCCCTACCAAAATAATAATAATGATAGATACATTAATAAAGAATATATTTTATATATTATAATCACTTGTGTAATCTGTCTACTTTGGTCAGAACGTCATTTGTGGATGACCATTTCTTATTGCATACTCCCATCTAGCGGTAGAAAAAGGCACAATGCATCAAATGGTAACATTTATGTTTCTTATTGTGCATTGTCCCTCCCCAAGAAATAAATAAATAAAACAACAACAACAAATAAATGTTAGAGATGAGGGACAAAATTCACGGTCCTTGTTTGAAATTACTTTTATCAGTCAGGCCACTAAATTGATATCTTCCAAAGTTTCTGTCTTTTTAGTGAACAATGTTATCTGTTTCCACCATGTGTCTATGCTTAGGCAGAGAACAGATTGTGTTCAGATGGAATCTTGTAGCTACTTCAGACTGATTTGTCAATGAAGACTGCTGACACCTCAAACTTGCTTTTGTTTGAACGTCAGAATTCCCATCACTTACAACGAAGTTGCTTTGAGAAGGGGGCTACTATTAATAGGTGGGACAATGAAAGTCACCAACTATGACGTCAATGTACATATAGGCATGTGACGGAGTTTTAAGACACAAATAAGTTAACACAGACTAAGCCTGGAGGTCACGTATACTTCTGAGGCACTGGGACCCTCTTTTCATGGTTAGTAAACCAGTTTGGTAAATTGTGCTGCATCAACCTGCTTATTTTTGAAGTTCCTCTGCCCCCTGGTGTCCATAAAAAACGGTGATGCATCTTTACCTCTCAATCTCTTATAGAAAGGCCTTGCCATCCATCCGTCCATCCATCCATTTTCTACAACCGCTCATTCCTTGCTGGGAAGCAGGGAGACTGGAGCCTTTCCCAGCCGACACCGGGCAAGAGGTTTTATACACCCTGGGCAGGTTGCAAGTTCATCACGAGGCATTTGACGTTTGTCATACCACAGTTAAAATTCAATAATGACACACATATGTTTTATGTACATTCGAATACCATTAGATAAACAAACAACAAACAAAAAAATGTATTGCATAGCTTTAGACAAGGTTACATATGGCAATATATTGCCATATGCAGTATTGCAGTCTAGTACATCTTGGACTTCACAGCAGCATTGCACGGAACAATGTATTCCACTATAAAACCAGCAAATTGTTTTGGCATAGTTAGGTCAAGCCTTTCTTGTTTAAGATGTTGACAGAAGGCACAAATTAGTTTTTAAAATGACTGAGTTGACGTTTTGGTACTCTGTATCGTCTACCAGAAGGTAAAAGGTCATACTCAGAGTGAAGTACATGCGATGAGTCAGCCAGTATTCCTCAGTGCTCTTCTACACAGACTACTGATAAAAAAAAAGACTGAAAGGAGTGCTCCTCTTTATTCTAAGCATGTTCATGGCATTATGACCTAAACAGGCAAGCCTGGATTTGATCAGAATCAGAATCAGAAACAGAATGATCTTTATTGCCATTATACGCAAGTACAATGAAATTCTGTGTGGCTTCTCTCCAGTACAGGTAGAACAAGGTAAAAATCTGTGAAAAGTTACAAAATAGATAGATAAGATAAAAAAAATAGATAGATATAGATATAGACAATCAGTGCAATATAAACAATCAGTGCAAGATGAACAATCAGTGCAAAATACAGTTATTGAATGAGGTAGCAGTTGGTTGGGGGTATGTGTGTTTGCAGTCTTGATGATGATGATGGTGGTGGTGTGTGTGTGTGGGTGTTTGCGTGTGCTTGTGTGTGCGCATGCTGTATGTGTGTGTTTTTTGTGCCCGTGTGCCTATGTGTGTGTCTGTTTCAGTCTGTGTTAGTGTCGGTGTGGATGTGTGTGGAGATGGAGGCTACAGCTCTTGGGTAGAAGCTGTTCCTCAGTCTGTTTGTGCGGGATCTTAATGTTCTGAACCGTTTGCCAGACGGTAGCGGTTCAAATAAGTGGTGGCCGGGGTGAGTAGTGTCTTTAAAAATCCTGACTTGCTTTCCTTCTCAGTCTGTGAGCATAGATTGTGTCCAGTTTGGGGAGCTCCATCCTGACGATGCGCTTGGGCTGCTTTCACCACCCGATGCAGGTCCTCGCGCTCTGCAGCTGTGCAGCTGGCGTTTCACACAGTGATGCAGTTTGTCAGGATGCTCTCGATGGTGCTCCTGTAGAAGTTAAACAGCAGGTTTTGTGGAAGCTGGGCCTGTTTCAGTTTCCTAAGGAAATAGAGTCTTTGTTGGGCCTTTTTTGTCAGCTGTGAGGTGTTGGAGGTCCATGCCAGATGTCTAGACGCATTGGCTCCGAGGAACTTTAGGTTGTCCACACTCTCCACAGGATTTCCACGGATGTAGAGGGGGAGGTGGGGACTCGCTATTGTCCTCCTGAAGTCAATGATCATCTCCTTTGTCTTTGTGGTGTTGAGGATCAGGGTGTTTTCTCTGCACAACTCAACAAGAGTTGATCTGCATGCCTGTAGGCCGTTTCCTTGTCCTCTGACATCAGCCCCACTATTGTTGTGTGGTCTGCGAATTTAATTACAATGTTGGAGGTGTGGATGGGGGTGCAGTCGTGGGTGAATAGTGTGAAGAGCATAGGGGGGTTCCTGTGCTCAGAAGGAGGGTGGAGGAGGTGTTTTTCCCAATCCTTACTTGCTGTGGTCTGTTAGTAAGGAAGTCCATGATCTGTCCTGAAAGATTGTCATACCATGCCTGTATCCTCTTAGCCTTATTTAAAAGTGCTTCCTCTTCCACATGCTGACAACAACATAAACTTGCCATTTTATCAGTGCGGACACGAAGATACTTGTGGAAGCAAACCTGAGTAATTTCATTGTAGGGGATAATCACGGTTAACTCCCTCCAGCAGATGGCAGTAATGCGTCACATACGCGGTCCCATTAAACCTCAAAGAAGAAGAACGAAAGTCCGGAAGCGAATTTACCGAGCCTACTATAGCGATACCATTTCCTGCCCTGCTCTACTTATGATTGGCTTACTCTGATATTCTAGTCCCAACACTAATCAATCATTACCAATCATAGCTAAACCTAACCAACCCAACCAACCAAGGCAACAGTTACTACCCAATCACAGCCAGAGTAGGGAGGGTCATGCATTTACCATAGAATGAGTCCAAATTTAAGATCCGGAATGTGAAATCCAGTCCATATTTTGCTGCTTTCCCGCCGTTTCTCAAGTTTCACATCGGCGCGTGCTCTGCCCCGTCCGCATTGTGTTGTTAGGCAGAAAGAGAGACGCACAAACCAGGGTGGCGAGTGTTCTGATTCACAGACACCCCGACAGCCACCATAATTCAACAATAGGGTTTTATTGTCTTTTCTGAATAGTTAGTAATTGTTTTTGCTCAGTTTTGCTACAATGTCAGTGGGTTTGGAGTCTGGGTTCTCCAGCGAGGAGGTCTTGAAAAGCCGCTTCCCTCTCCATCGGGCATGCAGGGATGGAGATGTCGGTGCCTTGTGCTCCCTCCTTCAGAGCACCACGAACCCGGCTGATCTCACGGTGGAGGACACCTTTTACGGCTGGACGCCCATACACTGGGGAGCTCATTTCGGAAAGGTAGCGTTTTAGCTTGATGTTTGACGAACCAGGTTTCTGTTAATGAACATTTTGGTGTTAGATCTAGCGGGAAACGCTCTCCTACGGGAGTCTCGTCTCGGCCATTTCCTGATGTTAGCTGAAGAACGCAGCCAGCGAGAGGCCTGATAATGTTCTGTTGCGTTAAATTGTTATTGTTATCCAGCTAACGAGTATTTCTTTAACATACTGTATTATTATGTCGGTAACGTCATGTAATGCGGGTTTGTAAAGTGAGTTGTTCGTTAAGCGTTTACAATATTATCATTGACTTAATTGCAGTTGTATGAGTCTAACAAAGACAATTAGCTAACAGCTGTTTTTTTTTACTGAGGTTTGGATATTACCAAACACAAATCCATCGTTGCGATAATTTAAAACTAGGTGATACGTCATCACAGAATTGTTGGCCACATTACGTTTAAATTCATTTTCCATTCAGCCCTTTTCAAAAACCGTATAGTAACTACGTCACATAAAAAACATGGCCGATTCTCTTCCAAAATGTTTATTTTTCATTTCTAATGATCGTGTTACACAAGGACAGGCTTATATTTTGCACAGAAATCGGATGCATGCCCACCGCAAGTTGTGAAGACTTTATTAGGCTGATCAAGGCCACAAAACAGTGTTGCTTTTTTTTGCATGGATAATGTTCTACACTTTTTATACATGCACTGTGTATTCCACTGTCTGAGGTTTTATGCATTGTCCTTGTCTTGTCAGTTGGAATGTGTGATGCGTCTGGTTCAAGTGGGCTGTGGTGTGAATGTGGTGACCTCCAGGTTTGCACAGACGCCCACTCACATTGCTGCATTTGGGGGCCACCCTGAGTGCCTGTTATGGCTTCTCCAAGCTGGTGCAGATATAAACAGACAGGTACAACAACACACGTCTGCACACAGTACACCAGGAAATTGAACGGTTAAGTTTCACCTTCTTTGCAAACCACCCAACTTGTTAAATATGTTTACAGCAGATTTTCTTGTTGAAATTTCCTGTAAAGATGCACACCAACTTGATATTTCAGAAAGTACACTGGCCGTGCTGCAAAGACAACTGAACATTACAAAGGAACGTACATGTGACTTAAAGTTGAACAGAAAAAAATCATCTTAACTTAAAAAATTACCTACAAGAAGGAAGAGGTACACATGTCTGAGTGCAAAGAGTATAGAGCAGTGTGAGAGGGTTAAGCTCTGACTGATCCTATCAATGAGGATCACTCTGAAATGGGGTCAGGACCCTCACAGTGTGCAGTTGCCACATACTAAGTGAGGTGTAGGACATGACCTCTATCCCTATTGTTTAGGTATCACATTCTCTGATATGGCATTTTGTCTCAGACTGTACTCAACAAGTCCTTTCCTCCTCATGTATTTTCATGCACTGGGGCTATATTGTATGCTCTGCTGCACCTCTGAGAGAAACCAGATTAGTAGGTCATGATGACATAATGTGTTATCATGAAGTTTGGTTTCGAATTTGCTCAGTGTATGGTGAAATAATCACCTGGGAAATTCAAGGATTTGTGACCTTGCCTCGCTTGAATTCATACTATTTTGTTGGCCAGCAGAACAGTTCAGTGTTTAAGCACTGTCCACATTATATTGTGGTTTAAGATAGCCTTTTACTGTGTTTTCTCCCTCTTTTCTTCCATCTGCAGTCTTGCTAATGCGTAACTGTTAATGTGTGTGGGTGGTGGTGAAGTCAGACTGAAAAGTTCAGGGTGTGGCCTGCAGAGCTGCACCCTTTTCTCGGTCCTGCTTAGGGAGGGCATATTTGATTTAAAACGTAGCCATTCATACATATATGTACTTAGAAATGCAACAGGCAAATATTTTGACTCCTGTGCTTTTCTGTGTCTAACTGCAATCTTTCGTTATCACTCAGGACTATGTGGGCGAGACGCCCATCCACAAGGCTGCTCGTGCGGGCAGTCTGGAGTGTATCAACGCTCTCTTGATTCAGGGAGCGAAAGCTGAGTAAGTCCTGTGACCAGATCTCTATCTTTATTTCTATTCCCCTGTACTGTTAAACATTTCAGTTAACACTTTTGCAAGGGATCATCACCAAAATTAAAGTAGAGCACGATGAAATTAAAATACGCTTTCTTCAATGCAAAATTGAAAGTAAGAGGATCTGCAACTTAATTCTTCATGTCTAAATGTTAGACTGAAGAACTAACGATTAATGTGGAACAATTGTGGCCGTCCTTCACATACTCAGCTGTTTATTACAGGAAGTGCTGGACATGCTTTTAAAATCGAAGCCCAACTTTCAAGAGCTGATAAGCGGAGTGCGGAAGTATAGTCTTATAAAAGTCTGTGCAGTTAAACACTTCTCATCCTGCTGATGTATGTTCAGTTTTATTGTTTACATTGTATACCACATAATCGCCTGGTAGCAATTATTTGAGCTAATCACAATGATACATAATCATTAGAATCACTTTCACCGTTTGATGTTTCACTGGCGTTCATTAGTGACGTCCTATAGTTGCGCTTATTTTGCAATGAGCGGAGAACTAATTACCGTTTAACACCACTCACTGTTTATCTCAAGGTTTTTGGTGTTTAACTTTTTGATGAGCTTCTATTGACATGAACATCATGCATCATTTAGCAGTCCCTCTAGGACATTGCAGCTCAACGTCGGGGACTGCTATTTTTGGTACAACTTGCAGGAAACTACAATGATTGGTCAAATTTGCAGATAAGTTGCGGTAATATGGACAAAACAGCACGGTCATATAGCATGCACAGAGTTTGGGTGAATTGTTGCGGTCGTGAATGGGTGGACTGATGTAGTAGCAAATCCCAACACCACACCAGAGCACAGCTGTGTACACATTGTGGTTGTGAGCTATATGAAAAAGTAGTGCCCAGTAATTTGGAGCTGACGATCTGTCAAATTTGCAGCAAGAAAGGTAGTTTGAGCTTGAAATGCGTCGTTTAATATTGATAAAATTGGTGGTGCTCCCTTGAAAATTTGCCACTTTGATAATCCTTGAAATTGTTGTTTTTCATTGCAACAATTCACATTAAGTTGCCCTCTGTGTGTAATGTATCTGCAAAAATCTAAGACCTACTGGGTTCAAAGAGATTTTATAAGTATGTTTAATTTACCTTTATCAGACCCTTTTTTGTTATCTTTGTAATTTGTGGAAGAACTGCACTGTAATTAAATAAGTTATTTAAGTCTTTTAATATGTTCTAACCACTTTGTAAATCCTCTGGAATTATTACACATACATGAGGACAACTTAATGTAAAAGTTTATGAACTGTTCTTAGCCTAGTAGGCCATACTGCATGATCTTTAGGTCTAGATTGTGGTTTTCTTTATTAACATTTGTTTTTGTTTAGTGTCTTACATATACAGCTTAACTAGATGACCAAATGCACATTGCGTCTTTTTCTGAAGCTATTTTACTGTCTGTATGAGGCTATATTTCTGTTGCATGAAATGAAAATGCATAGATCATACAAAACTGGTTGCATAATTTACACTTTTAGGAGACTGGACTAGAACTGCAAGATCAGATGTCCTAGTTTTGACAAAATGTCTAATTACTGTCATCAGTTGTAAAGCATACAAAGATGTTGACGGTATATATTTTAACAGTGGCTAAATAATCCCTTGTAGCGTTTAGCCACACCCTTTTTCTGGCAGCTACTTTTGTATCTATTTATAGATACATTCTGTTATTGCTGGGGCATCTGAAGCATGAACAAAGGCATAAGAGACACAACCCATCTTTCCTGTTTTTTTAATTTAGATCACAGTCCTTCCTGTAGGGAGATAGTCTTTTTTTGTTTTGTTTAAATGACCGTAATACTCCTTAACTTTGGCCTTGCATGCCTTAACATATAAGTATTATTTCCCGAAGGTCTTGTGTGAGTCAATCAATTCAATAAACAAAGTTTGACCTTTTTCTAGAATCATATTTTATAGGATAAAGTACACTAATTTTACCTTTTGAGCTGCTTGTTTCTCAGACTTTATCATACAGTAGTTTCATGAGACAGCTGGTTTGTTTGTTCAGCTAGCAACAAGTGCATGCAACAGTTGAACCATAATAAATAATATTGTTAGAAGCTAACATCAGATGTTGAAGCATTAATGTCCACCTATTAAAATAATGCATTTGTCATTTATCTCTCAACTTAGCTGTTTTACTTGCAATTTCATTTTTTGCAACAAACTGTATGCCTTTTTCTAATACAACTGATGTCCACAGACCCAAAACAATCAGGGAGTTTCTGTTTATCCTTTAATCAGAGAAAATGGTCATCATGTGGTATTCATACATCTTGAGATCAGCAAATGATGTGGAAAAGTTGATCAAAGATGCCATAGTGAGATATTGGTTCTACTTATTAAACACTTGTTAGAGTGAGGACAGAGGACATGTGTATTTGATATAATTGAATGAGATTGGATGCTAGTTCTGCTGACTGTAGCCCTCCAGTTGAAACCAGTCCAGTTTTATATCATCATAATACCATGATGTGTTTCATTATCTCTTCCATGGAGATTTTTATTTTACTGGAAAACATGACCCCAGTGACATGCTAAAAAAGATTATTGCAATTAATTACATTTTTATGCAGGGTAGTTGATTCTGGCAGTTAAGATGCATCCATTTTTATTGGCCAGACATTAAACCAAGATGATTTGCTTTATATTCTTAATTTATCCATTTCCCTAGCCTATGAAACCCTTGATTGTTTTGGTTATTTCAGTATATTAAATCCATGCAGACATCTTTAATAAATGCTTCATTTCTTGTTGAGGTTGTGTAATGTGCATTTGTTTATCAGTTTATAAGTAATGTTTATGATGAAAATGATGTTATTTTATGTTTTCCCCTACAGATGACAGATATTGCCTTTAGTTTAGTTTATTGAAGTTACTAATGTTATTATTTTATAATTATTATTTTGTACTTATGTCCCAGAAATGTAGTGGGACACAATGGGTAGGGAAACTAAGGCATCTAGGAGGTAATGAGGCTCATGACACAATAACTAACTTCAAAATTAAGTTTTTCTCAAATGTTTGTCACCAATAACATTAAAATTTTCATCCTATGTTTTTTTGTGTGTTTTTTAACAAAAGGATAAGGGCTCTTGTTTTAAAAAAAAAGTTACCCTAACATTTGTCAAACACAAATAATCATTATGATTGCATATGACAACAATACAACAAAACAACAATAAATTGAGTAATACACTGCTCATATGAAAATCAAAATCACAGAAAAAATAATCCTGTCAAATGTTTTCATGAACATTTGTGTACAGATTGCTATTTTCACATAGTCAAGCATATGAGTGTCACGACTCTCCAAATTCTCAATTGGGTTTGACTTATGAGTGTAAAGTCATTAAAAAAAATCTGATTTTTGATTTAAACTTTTTTTTAGCACCTGATAGACTATCAAGTCTTTTAAATTCTTGTTTAAAAAGATAGCCTACATTGTATCTGGTGTGATATAACCCCTTTTTTAATATACCACATTAAAGCCATGTAGTTAAATTTGAATAATATACTTAGAATGTAATATATATCAATCAACTGGGAACAAAGTGTTTTCTAACTACAAGCAAACCTTCCCAGTTAACGCTTGGTTACATTGGCAGTGGCAGGATTCAAACTTCTTGAATTTCCTCACGTGAAAAAGGCCACCAGGATCGGAAAATTAAATAACAACAATCACCACACCGCTGACTTCTAGGAATACTTTCCAGTTCACTTGTTTCTCCGTCATCTTCAACTCCGAGTGACCATGATGTCTCAAAATGAAGCTGCAGGATGCCTACATCTTTGATAGGTGGTTTCTTTCAGCTTTGAAGGCAGCGCGGAGTTCTCGGTTGCCACACATCGACAAAGTGTTTGTCCACTGCCGTCCACAACAAAATCGACATCGGTACAAAGCCCACGGTGAAACCTACTGCATTATAATAACAAAATATGCAAAGGAAATAAGGCTTCTTACAGCAAAGTCTTCATCTCTTAGTAATGTTGGTGAGTGCCAGTCAAAAATCATTCTTGCTGTCGCTGGCTCATTGACAAGACACATAACTACACTGCATCTGTTTTGCCCAGGATTTCAGAAAATAATTACCAGTGAATTGTTCCAAACTGTAGCTTTTGCACTTTCAAATTAAAATCAGTGCCTCTAAATACTACAAAAAGTCTTGAAACGTAACCTTCAAAAGCAGTGCTTGCACATTTATTAGAAACAGGAGTTGCTGCATCGTGTTAATGGTGTAGACACTACCACCTGGAAACACCCTTGCTGATTGCTCGACTTGTCGAGTTCCTTTGCGAAGATTCTTGAGTACTCCTGATCAGATGTACTGCATCACCTCATGTCGCTTCACGTCTTCTGTTGTTCTTGAATACTCCTCAAAGACAGCAAATGGCCTGCTGGTCCATGCCTTTATGAAGAGAGGTGTTTAGTCATAAGACTGCGTTCATAAATGCTGTGCAGTTTGCAGCTGTGACTTTCCAACTCTTCTTTGCACTATTGTCCAGCTGTTTTCTTGTCTTGATTTATATTTATAGACTCAAAGACAAATTGCATTTGCTTGCACTGCAGAGCCGTGGTCCAGATGAAGGGATAAATGTATTGACTAACCAAACACTGAAATAAGGGTTAATGATTCAAATGTTACAACGCAAGACTTTACATACATTTAAGTATCCATTTGGTTTAATGAGACAAAAATTGCTTAGTTAAATGTATGGCTTTGTAAATACAAATATAAAGAATTTTGATATCTTGTCCACATTGCCCACCTCTAAATATAATCTACAAGGATTAAAGCAATCATTTATTTTAATATATATTTAAATAAAACGATCTTTTCCTATGTATATTGCTATAAAATCAACATTATTAAAAGGTGTTTATTTTTTTTATTTGTCATGAGCCTCAGAGCGTTGAGCAGATCCATTAGTAAAAGCAAGCAGCAGTTAGGAAAGTGTTCAGAGGCTGCCAGTGATGCGAGTAGAGCAGAGACACAGAGACAGAGGCTTAGAGGAGCTGAGTGAGAGAAAGAGTTGCATAGCATCATGTAACTGTGTAATGCCTAACACTCATTCTGTTGAAATGGTTATTCACTGTCATCTCACTGTATAAGATATTTTCTACACAGAAATGTTTCATTTTGTATGTCACAGTATTAACCCTGAGATATCATAGTCTGTTTTGACATCTAATCTTTGTCACCTTTTCCTGTATGAAAGTGACAATAAGTTACAAAAAAAGTTTTCTATACTGTTAACAGAAACAGAACCGTACGTCTTAATGTTTTGCAGCCATTGAATTGGAAATGACTTGGTTTTTTCAAGTAATCCTAGAAAGGGGGAGAATAGACACTGCTGAGTCTGCCCCGTTCCCTGGGATAGCCGCACTGTTGTGGCATTGAGTGTTCTCACTATCGCTTCCTATCTACACACTGGCAAACTGTTGAGGTATTTCTTGCGGTGATTGGTTTTAATGCTAGGTTTTTATGAATCAAAACTAAAGTTTTAAACCTGCATGCTTTGCTTATTATCCATGATTGTTCCTGTATCTAGTCTTTTTATTTTATTATTTGTTTTTGATTATGTGAACTAACCATAGGAGCCCGTTATATGGACAGGTTTAATCACGTGAGTCCCATGTCAACATGTAGCATGATAATAGGCTGCCTCTGGAAGGTTAGATGATAGAAAAGATACATATTGTGTGCTTAGGTCGGAAAAGCAAAGCATACCAGGCATTAACAAAGAATTAACGCTTCCTTTTTAAATCTCCCTATTAAACCTGAGTTACCAAGTGCATTGGGTTATCCATTTTTTTTGGATCAATGCCTGCTGTAGATGACGGGTCTCATTAAAGGAATACTGCTTTAAGGATATCGTGAAATGGCTTATTTGCTTTGCATTTACAAGGTGGGTCACCAAATATTCCAAGCTGGAGGAAGACATGTTAAGTTAAGCTATAGAATAGAATGCAATGGAACAGAATAAAGCTCAATGAGAGAATTGAAGAATTACCCAAGACTTTGTGAAATTAGAGACACCATGTCCTATTTCATCATCTAGCTGGTCTTTTTGTGTATCCAGGAATGTTCCATAACAGCTGTTGTAATGCTACAGCATATGAAATCCCCCTTGTCTCTTTTTGGTCAAACCTTAAAACAAGGCTGGGATAAGGAAAGATTTGTGGGAGATGCGAAGACTGCTTTGTCTATAAAGATGAGATGTTATACTCCCTCAGTGTTTATTTTAATTATTTAATCTATTTATTTACTTATTTTTAAGCATTAAAATGCAATCCAGTGTCAGGGAGTTTGGAAGGTTTGGTGGAGTTTGATCTTAGGTCAGACAAAATGTGACTCCAGAGGCTGCAGAGCCTAATCACTAGACATCCTCTGGACAACTAGTACAACTACTTCTTGTAGCATTTTGCATTGTAGTTAAATGTATTTGACGGTATCTGATTATGGTGTAAATGATAAAATAACACAATAAATTTTTCAAAGTTTATCCCTACAGTAACTTTATTCATTCATATTTCTCTAGTCCATAATGATTTGCTCACTTTTTCTGTTCAGACAGTTTTAGCTTTTTAGAATACTGATTTAATTGTTGCCAATAACATTTAAATAATAGAATTTGTATTCCTTAGAGTGAGACCAATGCATCTACCTTCACTCAAAATGGTTTTCGAATTTTAAATATAATCACATGGAATAATCCTTTGGAAGCGTTAATTTTGAAGGGGACGGGTAATGTTCAAAAAGTTATTGTGTGATTTTCTTTTTTTTAATCTTAAATTCTTTATCAAATGTTTTTCATATGCATTTGTTCTTGAAATGTTTATTTTTTGAATAACTTCAGATAAAATGCAGAGAACAATTTCTTAATGAGTGAGCAAACAGCAACTCTATACTTTAAAGTTTGCCTCATTGTGTGGAAGTCTATGTCACTTGGTTTTGATTTAACAGTAAATAGTTATACTAGAAGAGAATAAAAAATACTGATTAATCATACAGTTCCTCAAGCAACCACCAAGTATTCCATTTAACTAAATATGGACATTACCTATTTTCTTGTGCGTTGTCTGTAATGTAGCCTGCAGAAGGTGTAGTTTAATAGATTTAATTTTTAATAGTATGTAGAAGCTTAGATATGGGCCAGAGTCCTAAATCTTTAATGAAGATGTGGCTGTTTGTTTAGAGAACTTATTTTGCAGTGTGAAGACCTTTAGAAACAGAACAAGTGCAGTATTGTTTTTTAATCAGCCAATTGAGAGGAGAGAAATTCTCATTGTTAGCTTAACAGGTCCCTATTGGTTAGAGGTAGACTGGCAGGCAATTCTTCCTTTATGTTAACATTCACATCAGCAGGAGAAACGTGACTGTTTCCTATCTGGCAATCCTTTTACTGAATAACTGCAGCTGCAACATACAGATAAGAGTTTATTATTAATTAGTGTAATATTATTTAATTGTGTTGACAAGACTAGTCATTCTCCAGTGAATTTACTTCCATACTCAAGTGCCATGTGCAAATCTTCAAATTGAAAATTTGTGAAACTGCACTGTTTGCTCATTCATTATTGGATTCTGAAAATTACATTATTTCTGCTGCAATTGGATATGATTAACACAACTGTATGTCGTGCAAAAACTATTTTGAGTTTTGAACTGTACAATCTAATTCTTATTTTTCCTTCTCTTGTTCACCACTTGAAAGAAGATGAAGACTAGATGAAGACTTCTGGGTTTCTAATGGTCGAAAATTGCAGTTCTTGTTTCACTCTTCCTTGTAGCCACTAAATCTGTGGAGTGTCCTACGAAGATACTGTCAAATCCTGTCTTCTTATGGTCTTATGGATGTTGAACTTCTGGATCTTGTGTCTGTCTTGGAAGAATTCTACAACATAATATTTACACTCCATCTTCCCACTTCTTACACATCCATTATATACATTCAAGCGGAGACCTAGTTTTGTTTATGTGGCCTAAATTTGTGACAAGACGATATCACTAGCTGGAATTTGGCATTCCTGAAATCTTTGGCCAATGTCACAGTTGGAATTGGGAGAAGACGGCACCCTTTGCATAATCCTTGATCTTGAATTTGGCCTGCAGGCAAGACAAAGCTCTCTACATCACCTGCGAAAATTCTCCTTTGGATTCAGTGGACCGTGTGATGTCTTACTCATCATTCCAGGTTCTTCTGAAAATAAGCTTGCATACTTTCAGTTGCCTTATTCATGTCCTTTTGCAGCAGACATTTTTCTCTAATTATTTGGAAACAATGTCAAGATTTAAGTTCAATGGGAGAAGCAAATGATCCAAAAGGATCAGTCGTCATCTCATGATGATGATGACGAAGAGGATGTGAGAGGGTAGAGCAGCACAGGCTATTTCTATACATTTTGTATCTGTCTGTGTGTGTGAATACTTAATGAGTCTGTGTGTGCCTGTGTGCGTGTGATTGGGCACGTCTTGTTTTGTTTGTTTATTTGTGTGAATCAAACATACAGACCATGTCTCTAACACTCCTTCTTTCTATTGTGCAGTATGAGGAATGCCAGTGGGCTGACTGCTGCTGACCTGGCCCATGCCCAGGGATTCCAGGAGTGCGCTGAGATTCTGTCCAATGCCCAGAACTTCCAGCAAAACATGGCTCAGTCCCATAACGGGGTTTTTCTGAATGGCATGGCCCAGAATGGGGGCCAAGCTCACCCCACTATTCAGGGACGCAGCTTCTTGAAAGGCGTACCCAACAGAAAGAGGTCGTTCGAGGGCATGGAAGCGAACCCAGTAAAGAAGGCTAGACCCAATGGTGAGTGGTAACTACTTTTTAAGATGAACATACTGAAAGCACTGCAATAGAGTGTATTTCAATTTCAGAAATGTCACTGGTATAACAGCTTTATATAGTAGGAGTAGGCAGAAATGTCTTCAAAAAAGAAGCTGGAAAAGCAAGAGATTCAATTGGATCCTCATCATCATGGCCCAGTGTTTCTGTCATCTTTGACATTAAAAATGAAGTTCTATTAAAATGTCATTTCCGTATTCCGATGGTGTACATCTGTTTCTGTTAGGTCTGGTCATGCAACCAGTATTGCTGAACAGTAATGGGTCACGGAATGGTGCTGGAGAGGCCCAGATGGAAAGCATGAACATGGAGATGGCAGCCACATTAACCTCAGGTGGGCCAGGACCCTTTGCATATGGGCTGAATGGGTTTACACCACCACAGGGGCAGGGGCCCATGGATCAGGGTGAAGACAGGTCAAGCACTGCAACTAAAGAACTGGAGGCAATCACTGTGGCTTCAATGCAGACCCCTTGCCGTTGCACCAACTCTTATGCCTACCTGTAGAGGGCTTGTGTGTAGTGGCTAAGGTTCCCATTTGTGCAGAATCTCTTTTTCTGTATCATCTGGCTACTTATTTTGGAATATACAGTACCAGTCAAACGTTTGGACACACTTTCAGGAAACTGTCCAAGCTTTTGTCTGCTACTGTACATGCATAAAGGAATACATCCATTTTGATTTGGTGGTAAGCCATTGTACATTTGGAAGATAAGTGTGCGCGCGCTGTATCTTCTACTTTTTCCATGTAACTAATTATACTTGATGGATAAAAGTATTGAGTTTTCTTTGTTATACAATGCACAGATAATCATTGTGTTATCCTTAATTTTGTATATTTGAAATAAAGGTATGAGTTTTGTTTTGCACAATTATACAGCTACAGCCTAGATAATGCTAAATGATCGGCATTCCTTTGACACAGTGGCATTCTCTTGACACAGTGGGGTCACCCGTGCTAATGGAGGTGGCTGAATGGAAAAACAAAGTCTTGGTCCAGGTTCAGATTAGTCTTCATTATTGCTTGTGAAATTATGTATTTGTTGCATAATGGGGAACTGGGCAGCTTCATAGGTCACTGTAAGATATTACTGTCGGTCTTGTTCCTGGAATATCAGTGAATTTTGATATGGAATGGTCAAAAGATGTTATATGCTCATCCCAAACAGTATAAGTGTGACTTTCTTTTACAATCCTGAAAGGAGATATGGCTGAAAGGGTGATTAGTATACACTTCAAATATAATGTCTTTTGGATGGTTTTCTTTTGGCATGTTTCCCCCAGAATATTTAGAAACATTAAATCAAATATTCTTTGATTTTAAATAAT
Source organism: Chaunax sp. Z400 (assembly GCA_037577475.1). Lineage (NCBI taxonomy): Eukaryota > Metazoa > Chordata > Actinopteri > Lophiiformes > Chaunacidae > Chaunax > Chaunax sp. Z400. Next base: position 10,472,385 of record CM075196.1, read on the forward strand.
GCTTGATTCAGAACATTCATATAAAAATGACTCAATATACACTGAGGAATGTTCCCCAACATGAATGTAGCTTGGACAGTAGAAATGGTTCACTTTACAGTTGTTTTATGTAGTTTGTAGATGTCATGTACTCAAACATTGTCCATGGGGTTTCTGTTTTTTTTTTTCTTCTCCTTTGCATTAATTTTGGCTGTGCTTATTTGAATCTCAGCTATGATAATGGATGTTTTACTGTATGTTGGCGGTTTTTAAGGCAACAAGCAGGGCTTGCACACCTATGTTATATAATATCCAGTCTGATTTTCTAATTGATAATTGGACATTTTACAATCCGTAGTTATGAGTGAAACGTACTGCTCAAGAAAGTTTGCATGGATTTGAAAAAGGCCTTACTTCTTGAGCTTTATCCTATAGTTGAAGAATTACTCAATGTACAACATTTTGGTAAGGGGAGTTCTTTTTGTATTTTGTAGAACTATTTCATGTTGCTGATGGTGTCTGTATTTTGTTTTTGTTGACAAAAGGCGTTAGTGTAAAGTCATTCAGTTTGGAATGTCTATTGCTTAGTACTAAGCAGGTTTAGCTTTGTACTTGATTGTGTGAAATCATTAAATGTTCATAAATTTTGTAAATGTGATTGTGGTGGACTTTTGTTTTCTTGATTTATTCTCATGCATCTGTCATGTCCTTTGGTTCAAGTAGAACCATTTTCAGATAAGATAAAGGAATGTTATAAACTTTGTCATTAAATTAAACTTTTCTATTTAGAATCATATCTCCTTTTGTAGGGTTTTGGATTATGGCTTGCAAACATGTCTTTTTTAAGTCTATTGATTGACCACCGTGGTGACAAAACTAGGTCAGTGTGTCATACACTAGATGTATGTTAAAGCGACACCTGATCACAATGTGGTCTATTTTAAACTAGGTCTCAGGTCAAACTTGATCCCTCAAGTTACATGAGGGTCTAGGGAGTGTTTTGCAATTTATTGATCAACTATATGAACAATGAGTGTGTTGAGAAGCAACTTTGTAGTGGGCTGCTCATCTTAAGCCTATTTTATTGTTGTGCAAAACAAAATCAATTGAGTGTTTTGCCTCATGTTACATTTTGAGAAGCAGGAATATGGTCGCTAGTTAATCATGAATGCCCTTTGACTATTTGTCTCATTTCCAGTGGCAGGTGAGAGACACTGTGAGGATTTTTCCTCAGATGGTCACGATCAACTACAGCTTCCATTTGGGTGTGATCCAGTGGCAGAAATACTCCCTGGACAATGCATATACAGCGACTCACCTGACAACAGCAGCACAGCAGGCAGCCAGATGGAGCACCAGAAGTCTGTGAAAGCAGAGCAGTTGTATGACCATGCCATCTTCAGCACCATGTTTCTTTACCATGGATCCTAAAGGACAAAGGGTTTGGTTGTCAGGCCATCCTTCTTGACTGAATCTTATATAAGCCTGAACAAGCATTAATTTGCCTTAAAGCCAGTGATTGTTCCTGTTAATCATTGAAATGATCTTATGTTCGAAAGGGCAGGCCCATTGTTGTCGACATTAAAGTTTCTATCTGAAAGTTTATTTAAGTCTGTGTTGTTAAAAAAAGTGATTGTTCATACAGTTTGATTAGCTTCAAATTGCCTTGTTCTGATACACACTAAAGTTAGCATCTGTATTGAACCACTGCCAATACTTACATTTTGTCTCAACTACAGTGTGGGCGATACCGCCTCCTCCAAGTTAATATAAAAACATTCCCATGTGATCCCATGTTACTCATCTCTAATAAAAAGTTTTGCAAAAGTTATTTTTGTTTATTCTTTTTGACAGCTCCTTATATATAGAGAACTTGTGAAATAATTCCTCATCCTGCCTAAGAGACCATGTTAGCCAATAAGAAATGATATACACATTTTGTTGGTTGTATACAATTTTTTTTCTGCTTTACATATCGGGGACCATTTTTAGTACAGAAAGACAAAGCATTATTTTGGTCTTAAAATGCATTTAAGATCTTGCTGCAGCAATTAAAGAGTTGTTTAGCTAGTTTTATCCACAACACAGGTAGAATCAACAAAACTACCCTACTCCTGCCTGTATAGAGGCACAGCTGTCGCGGTGTAGTGCCATTAGTCATTTGCCGCCGGCAGGGGCGACCTTCACCATAGCTGCGTTTCACAAACTTACACGTCATTGTGACCACGCCCCGTGACAGACAACCATTGCAATAAAAATAGGGGAGTAAAAAATACACCTTGTTAAATTAAACAATTCATCAGATACGTGTTCCTTATTATTTAGCATGAAATAGTTTCAGATCCGTATTCAAGAATGGGACCGAATTCTTGTATAGACAATCCACTTCTAGAATGTTCTGTTTAACTCAATAGTCGAATATGCATCCCGGTACTTCCTGGATGTGGTATCGTCCTATAAACCTAGTTGGGCAATCCAGAGGGCCTGGATTATCGAGAGAACGACGGGCCACGGCGAGTCACCCAGGAGGTGTCAGATAACATCAGTACATACATATATTTTACATGTTAATATCAAATAGATCGCTGTCAACGCATCATTTTTCTAAATAGACGTTCCACATTTCAAGTCATGTCAACTCCGGCTAGAAGGAGACTTATGAGAGATTTTAAACGGTGAGTTGATGGGCAAAATTATGCCAATGTTGATAATGTTGCCATGGTATGATTTGTCAAAAACAGCTAACATTAGCCTAGCCGTCGTTAGCGTGGCACAGCTCAACGGCGTTTTTAATATGAGCTTAATTATAAACCTAATTAGAACATACAAAACTTAAACACGATGTAGAATCTCCTGTTCTTATGAACCTGAAACATGTTGGTGAAATAACGTCAAGTTTGTAAAAGCGATTCACCCGTAGCTAGTAGCTCACTGCTAACGCATGCTACCATTAAGAGGTTAGTCGACTAGGCTTGCTACGTCAGGTTACGATTGCGAGCTAACTCTTAAAACTAGCCGGTATTTAAACATCCTTGTGGAAAAATACTTACTGCATTACAAACGTCAGTCCTCTATTAAATTAAATCTGTCTCTTCAACATTAACAGTAATTCACTTTAGCGTTGTGAAACATAAGGTCGGTGCAAGTAATTTGATAGATTGATTGAAAAGTTCAGTCGAACATGCAGAAAGAAAAAATACAAAATTAAATGAAAAACATAATACACAGTGAAATCAATTAATCAACTCTTATAAACAAACCAATTTACATGCCCGAAAGGGAGTAGGAAGAAGTATAAACTTGTGCAATCCTACCCCCTCTCCTTAATTAGTTGATCTTTGTAATTTAATTATGAATACAAATCTAACACCACTAAGTTTTATCCTGAGATCACATATTAATGAACAAGATTATGTTGAACGCGAGAAGAACGATGTTAAGTATGAAAAGAAGCTATAATGTATGCTTGGGTTTTTTGTGAAGTCAGCATCAGTAGTATCGGAATACTTTGTCTACTATAAATGTATTGTTATTGTATATACTTGCCGGATGCACCGCCTGCTTATTGGAGTACATAAAATATCACATATCCCAAATGTTATTATGTTACAATTCTAAATATTTACAGGATTCATAGCACTGACCTGATTGATTTTCAGAGACAGTTGCTTAGTCGCTATCAGAATTCGGTCAAAGCAGAAGGCTGAGTTATATTTTGCAAATCTACCATCACAAGGTTTGAATTTGTAAATGGAGCAATCAATGTGGAAAATCAATCTACATAGATAGTTTAAGTCTGCTTAACTACCTGCCGCCAGCCACAGGTACAGTAATGTTTAATTGAAATATCAAATTTGGCTGTGGCTTAATTTTAAAAAGGAAAGACACCATTCACCTAACACTGTTGGTGACAAAATCTTACTATTTTACTGTTAGTATAGTTTAGAGGTTCTGCTATTACATTTCTTCATTATGTTTTTGGCATAAAGGCTACAAGAAGACCCTCCTGCTGGTGTTAGTGGTGCCCCATCCGAAAACAATATCATGGTGTGGAATGCAGTCATATTTGGGTAAGACATTGATGCACAGCCATAATGTTAATATGAGCAGAGTTTTCTTCTACTACACATCTTCTAAATTTGTGCTAGAAGTGTAAAATGAATGACAAAATGCCCTTTTTTCTTACCTCGCAGCCCTGAAGGAACTCCCTTTGAGGACGGTAAGTATCTCATTGTGTTCATCACTTACTATTTAGTGTAATAAGCCATATTGTCACTATATTATACGTAAATTAATCTAACATTGTATCTTGTGGATGTGTCTTAAGAAGATATTCCATCCAAAATCTGATTTCATAGTGTCATCTATGACTCATTATGAAAAGTATATTAGAAAATATTTCTCAACAGCCACCGACCTGTATAAAAGCAAACATTTGTCATTCCTCTTTGAAGATTCTCAATTGTTTTTCTGTTGTTGTCAAACCTGTAATGAAAAAATTTTCAGGTTGCTAGAGGAAGTTTCAGGTTTGGTGAAGTCACTGCTTTCACACGCTGTTTACTACCTTGTAACATTCCTCCCAACATCACGCATTCAGGATTAATGTCTCATGAATAAATTTTTTTGTGTTTGTTTTATTCTTTATCCCAGGTACATTTAAACTCATCGTAGAGTTCACAGAAGAATACCCCAACAAACCCCCAACAGTACGATTTGTGTCAAAGATGTTTCATCCAAATGGTAGGCATATTGTCTAATGGTATTTTCTAATGTTGAAACCTGTAGGGGGTGTATAATTGTGTTTTTATCCACAGTCTATGCAGACGGCAGTATATGTTTGGACATCCTACAGAATCGTTGGAGTCCCACTTATGATGTGTCCTCTATTCTTACATCTATCCAGGTAAGAGAGTTCAATAAAAAACAGTACAACAGTAGATGTTAAAAATGTAGGAATGCTTTATCTTTCTTTTAATCATAAATACCTGCAACATTGAGAAGCTGTAACCACCACATATTTGGTGTTTTTATGACCCAAGACTGAAACATTCCATGTATATCAGCCTTGCACTAAATTTGTTTGTTGGTAGAGCATAAATAGCAAATAGATTAAGTAATGCACACATAAAAGTGAGCTCTTTCCAATGGAAAAGCGAAATATGAGGTTAAAGATATTGATGACAAATATAATGAACATATGCTCAAGCAATTTTGCAAATATAGCGAGATTTTGAATTTGATGCTTAGTCGTAGGGCTGCAACCAAGAATTATTTTCAACAGAGGTTCATTTGTTTTTTTTAAAAATTTAACAAATATATTATCAATTGTATCATTTATAAAATGTAAGAATATGGTAAAACATTTAGAAACTAGTTGTAATAATGGTGATATAGATGCAGTAAAAACAGAACTCCTCTGAACACCATGTGCATTTGTGGAGCTCTGTGACTAAGTAGATGAATGAGTAGATCTAGCAGATTGGTTAATTTTCCACTAAAACATTCTTACCTTCTGTATTTGACGTCTTCTCCCCAGTCTCTGCTTGATGAACCAAACCCCAACAGTCCAGCCAACAGTCAGGCAGCTCAGCTCTACCAGGAGAATAAGCGGGAGTATGAGAAGCGTGTGTCTGCCATCGTAGAACAAAGTTGGAGAGACAGTTGACCTGACAATCCGGATAGCTGCTGTCTCCATTGTGAAGCTGTGTGTGCTGCAAATTTTAGTGGAGTACCTCCTAATTTTTGGCCCCCCTCCCACCTTTTTGATTTTAAGCTTTTATGCACTTTACCTCCAACTTCCCTACGTAAAATGATTTTCTTTGACTGCTGAGAGGGAGTTTTTTTTCCAGTTTATATCCCCTTTTCTAGTCAATCTGGAGAAACGTGCTGAATCTTGCCTTGATGTTTTGTTAGTATGGACTTGGAGGCCAATAACCCAAATTCTGGTGTGTTCTAACTTGCTGTAATAACTTCCCATGACTAATCATGTTAAATGTCTTAAGGGTCTGTAAGTCATGGGTCCTCTTCTTTTGTGCTCTTCATCTTTTGTCAGTTTGTTTGGGCTCCAAATGTAATCATCCTACCTTTCCTTGGGAGAATGAGCAGCCTGAGTATCATGGACTTCAACTAAATCCGACATCTTTAGACCAAGTCTTTTGCTGTGTTGTGAACTCTGTTACATGCATGACAGAAAGAGTGTATTCACGTTCCTGTTCAATACTCGTGTATATAAGAAACCTGCAAATGAATTTATGTACAGATTTTGCACTGGTTGTTCCCCATGTCATTTTTTCAGCACTTGTAAATAAAAAAAGGCAAATTCATCTTAATGTGAAGATTTTTTAAATTTTTATTATGACTTCAAATTGAATTTATTTAATCGAAAAATTAACACTTGCGCTGAGTCTCCATTTGGGTCAGATTTCTTTATCAAGAAGACAGAAGTCAGTCTGAGGTGCTGCCCTCATCTAACATCTATGCTTTCATAATAGTAATGGTTTAATCCTTGCTCTATCAACATGGCAATAGTTTGTCTCCTGTCATGGTCAAAATACATGCATGTCAATATTGTATAAGGGAGAGTACATGCTGCTGGACTGCAGGTGCTAATTGGGCCCAAAACTGCAGTTATGGCTCTTTTATGTAAAGTAGAACGTAGAGCAGGAAAATTCAATATGTACCAGCAACAGGCAAACCTTTTTCACTTTCATGTGATTCATGGTTTATTGATGACTCATTACAAATGTATTACGATGAATGTAGGTGACCTGAACTCACTTTATTATATAGTGCACTAAAAACCCATGTTTGTTTTTGTTTATCTGCAAGATTTCTCAAAAGGTTGTCAACGGATTTTGATTTTGTGCAGAGGTGATCTTTTGCCAACGAAGTTACATTTAGGTGGATCTAGGTATGGATGTGGATTCTGAATCTCTTGTTTTTCTTCAGCATTGCAGGATAGGACCTTTGTAGCGAAATGGATTTCAAGTATTTGTGAAAGTTGTATCTAGGTGAAAAACATCCAGATTCACCATTATGGAAAATTTCCAAATGCTATCAATAGGTTAACAGGGTCAAGGAATTAGGTGGTGTTACTTCATTTTGCATGAGGCACATTGAGTAAAGTGATGTCATCATAGCGACATCACATAATGTGTGATATACACTGGATGCAGTGATACAAATGATTGACAATTATAATCACCTTTATCATATTTTTGGAATTCTTCACTCTTAATGGTGTCATTAACACAAGATTCTTTTTTGTTTAGAAGCATTTTATTAGTTAGGGAAACACATGAGATGGAGCCTATGATCGTGCATGCATTATTTAAACAAAGGGGATGTAATTGCAGCACAGTTACATACATGTAGGTTGTAATGCACTAATTCTGTTCTTCACAAATGATCCAAACCAGGAGGGAACAATCTTGTTTCTTAGCTATGCAGCAGTTACAAAAATAACTATATACAAGATCCTTCGCATTAGTTTACTTTCTAAAAAATGTTGACAGTAAATGGAAACAAAGAGGAGACATAAACTTAATTTTTTATACAGCAGTGTTCATTGGGCAACACAATGAGCTACCTGTTGTAGGCCTTCTCCTTCTTGGCCCTCTCTAAGGCCTTGTCCATGGTCTTCTCATTCTCACCCCTACACTTGGGGCAGTACCATTTGCCCTTGGGCTTATGATGGAGCCCAACACAGGAGAAATGAAACCATTCGATGGGACATTCATCGTTATCACAGCCAATCATCTCGCCATAAGACACCTGTTCACACAGGCAGTATGTTGGCTCATCTGGATCAATGGGCAGGTCTGGGGGTGATACTTCTCTCTCAGACTTTCCTTTTGACCTCTTCTTCTTCTTTGAAGATGTCTTGGCTCTCTTTTCGCGGGACGCCCCCAGAGCCACTTCCTCTGTGTGATCCAGACCCCCGTAACTTTCCCGATTTTCTCCATTTTTCTGACGTCTTGAGCGTTTCCCTCCAGCCTTGTCTCCCCCGCCTGAGACTGGGGTAACCTCATCACGCTTCTTGTCATGGTGGCCAGTTTTGCCTGGAGTGGGGGTGGCTGCTGATGACGACGATGACATCATGGATGCTGCAGTGGGTGTCATGGTTGTTGTTGTTGTTGTGGGAGGGTGGCTCTCGGGGACTTCTTGAGAGGAAAGCAGAAGTTCAGAATGCCAGTCTATTTGTCGTGTTCGATTCTCAACCAACTCCACCTGCAAAGAATAAAGAATAATCATATTTTACTGTAAAGCTCTGCTTCTTGTAGTTTTGAGTTGCACTGGACCAAAACTTGTTTAGTGAGGAAATATAGTGTGATAAAATGTACTATGACCTTCGTTGGGTAAGTTAGATGATTTGATGATGTGATTTTTAAGCGACAGAAGTAATTCTCTGCAGGAAACAAGCTTAAAGGATTTAAGGCATATTATGAAATTGCTTCACTTAAACAGACGTAGACGTGAACCATAATGATTATCCAAATACTGTATGTGCTTTACATTTTACTTACAATCAGAGGAGAAGCAACCTTATTAGCTTTATAATGCTCTAACCACCACTTCTTTAGGAGTTAGATCTAGAGGTTAATGCTTATATTAATATACAGTGTACACCCAATCCATTATGTAAGAGATGCATCTTTTTTCCACCTTGACAGACCAACCATATGACAGAGAGGAAGGTTAAATATGGTGTTATGTTTCTAAGTGTTTAATTATAATAAGAAGATTCAGTGCAACGTACTGCTGGAGTCCAACAAATGTTTTTTTCTGGGACCAATTTCAGTGATACTCAAATGTGTGCAAAATGGAAAAGCTTCAACACAAAAAGTCCTTTTAGCAGGCTTATAAAACCTTTTTTTTTCATTTTCAGTTACTCTGGGTAGATTTTCCAGGAGACCACTACCCTATACTTACACAGTTACACTCACACCTGGAGAGTTGCCAATGAGCAACTCCACCAGTGCAGCTGCAGGAAGTTATTTACCTACCATTTGCCCAGCAATCTGGATCTTTTCATCTCCCAGCTCTTGACTGCGGATCAGTGCCCTCTGAATGGATAACTGAAGCTTTCTCCTCTGAAGTGAATCAGATTCCCGGCAATACCGTTCATTAGCATCATCGAGCTCCTTCAAAACATCTGCCAACAAAGAAATGAAGGCAAAAACATTCAAATTTGACATTATTATTACTTGTCATACCAAATCATTTAAGTGTTTTCTGAAATGAGTGAACAGGCTACACAAAGGGGCTAGGCAAGAGGATATAAAAGTTCAGCTTTTATTACATTATAGCTTTTATTAAGTTTAGAGAGGTCAGCCAACATGTCTCTGGAGACCAGTAGTAAAGGTTAGTGTCCTCTCAACAAACATCCTGCATGTTGACCAAGCATGGGACATGATTAATACATAAGGAGAGACTCTTTGGGGGATGGTGATGAAGCTGCTTAGAGTGCACAGTGCTAACTGTTAGGCTCAATGTAATGAGACAGGTTAGGAGCTGGAGGATGTAGACATGCAGCTACCTGCTAATTTACTTGGATTAATGAGGAAAAACAAGTAACTAGATTTAATTTCAAGAAATTTTGAGTGAGCCTGATGCTTGTATCTCGACTCAAATGCCAGTGCTAAGCAAGAAATAGTAATATCATCCAGTTTCATACACTATATGCTTTGTGTGTCAGTGAACCCTGTAATGGTAATAGCAGGAGTAGCAGTACTACTTTCAAGCATTGGAATCAAGCCAGGGTGATACACATGTTGAAAGAGAGACAAGGACAAGATGGCCAACATAAGAAATATCTCAATGAGAGAAGCCATACTAAGTTGTAGCACTACTTACTCGTACTTGTTTACTTATTACTACAGCCTACCTAATTAGTAGCACTAATAGAAGTAATACACCTGTTGTAGTACTGTTAGTATTAGTAGTAGTGGTAAAAGTAGTAGTGGCAGTAGTAGGTCCAGTTTCCTGTTGAGGCTGCTAAAAAGGACAGATCTCATCTGTCAAAAAAAGCTTGACATGAATGGACCAATCAGAGTAGAGTACAGTGATTTGGGTTCTAATTAGCAAATCACCATCAGCTGTGTGTAACTGTATCTGGGGCCTAGACTCATTCAGGTTGACAATTTTAAATGCAAGTTTACTTTCCATAATTGTTAAGTTGTATGCTCACCTCTAATGCACACTCACACACAAAATAAAGATCCGTTCACAGCTACACACCTCCGGAAGGTGCACTAGAATTCCACTGCAAAATGTGCGTGTACAAAATTTAAAAAAATAAACCCAATACCACTGCTTTAAAAAACGATGTGCCTTGGCATTTTAGTTTAAATATGTGTGTTGTTTGTTACACACATTACAACATGATTTTTAAAACCTTTTTGCATTAAATTTGGTTGATTAACAGATTTTAAAGACGTGTCTTCCATAAAAACATCTGCACTGTCTAACTTTTTTTTTACCTTGATACTTGGCATCGATTTCCTTCATGAGTGACACACTCCTCTGTAGATCAAAAGGAAGCGATTCCACCAGGTCCAAATACTCTTCAACATAATTCACTACCACGTGGCTTGGGTCGCCATTGGTTGGGTTCAACATCTTGGATCCGTCTTTACAGCAGGACACACTTGACACCTGCTAACAACAAATCATTTTTCATTGTAGCATGGTTGTAAGAAGCAGCAATTCTAGCTTTAGGGGCATGTAACGATGAAGTTAGCGACATATGGTGAGGTGCAAGCAGAGCACACTGACATCTGCACCTGTCAATAAATATGAAACCAGTTCGAACACAAAAACAACAAACTAGAAGGAGGGGAGGTGCAACTATGAACTCAGCTATTCTTAAAATTGCTACGTGAAACATTATGAATCTGCCAACGGATAGATAAATAGTTTGAGACTGAAGATAGAATATAAAAAAATAAATGTGCGAAGCAATTTCACATGTATAACATAGTACTTGGATTCATTATTAAGTGGCTATCGGGTTATCTTCCAGAGTCGAAGAACACAACAAAGCTAATCGCAGTCATTTACGTTAGCTAGCTAGCTACCATTAGGTTATTGTTCTGCGAGCTTAGATAATCGAAATCCAGGAAATAATATAGCAGTTAACATCAATTCAAGTCACAGCTAACATACCCTGCTGGCGAATTCTCGTACATGTAAAGTAATGTTATGTTAAAGTTCCGACTTTCGCAAGTTTTGACGTGGCTAACAGCTAACGTTACCCGAGACACAATGAGACATTATTTTACCAATGAAATTACTTTAAACTACCTCTACTTAGTCGCTGACCGACAACACAGGAGGGTTAAGCGAGCGATGCCTTAAAGTAAAAAAGTTCAACGTAACCATCACTAATGAAATAATAGACACTTCATTCAACCGCTACGAAAATAACGAAACATGCTAAATCAATATGCTAACGTTACACAGACAAATCATCTAGCATTTAAGTTCGAATCATTGCAAGTGAATAAAATAAAAATAGACACTTTGCGCGTATTTACATCTCGTTTGCTTCAATATCATGTTTGCCAAATTAGCATGTGTTAGCTTTCCACGCAACCCCAAAACGACTCAACCATAATGTTGGTATCTAAATGAGCCAAGATACAAATCGGTGCAAAAACAATTGCTCAGTACTTCACTACAATTATCTAGTAGGTAGCTGGGCTGCTTACAGAGGAACTTACAGTGTGGATATTAGCAGTTTTTCTTTGACGCTCCGTGATGCTGTTCTTGCTCCTCTTGCAAACGCTAGGTCGTGTGTGTGTGTATGAAGCAGTACTGTAGCAGTGTCGGTACTGACGTTACCATTACCCCAAGGCATCTAATGTTAGCCGTTAGCTTAAGTGCTTGAACATATGTCCCAGCAATGCGCATGCTGGGAACTACGAAATTGTTATGGCAAACAAGAAAATAATTTAATAAACTAATCAAATGGTATATACTTCTCGGTGACTTTCAGACGTTTTTATATGAAAATTTATATTACCACTCAGTGATTATATGCCATTGTTTTGACACGTACAGGTCTCCTTCTTTGGTATCATTGACTGTATGACGCATGTCTGTGGTTTGTTCTCATGTTCGGAGTCAATATCGCCACCTTGTGGCAACAAAGGCACATTGTTCTTCCTCTTCAGAATCCTGGAGCCGCGTTCGACACCGCTCATGACTTCCATCACTTACTTTAATTTTGAATTGTCTGCTCGCCGTGTTTAGTGGCCTCCTCCACACTGATTAAACTTATGATCTCTTGTGCAGTTTCTGCCACCACATGCGTCATTTACCACATAAGCCCAAATCATTTCTACAGTTAGCTGTGTCCAGTTTTCTAATACCTGTATTGAGAGGGTTTGATAACAAATCTGCCTCTTTCAGTCAGTTTTATTCTAGTCACTTGGGTTTCTGTTTCACTGTTGTCTCTTCTTGTTTTCCTCTCTGATTTCTTCACGTTGCTTCTTTTAAATTCATCCACCTCCATGTTCCCTGATGTGATGCTCAAGTAGACTTCTTTTTATTGTAACCCAAGCATACTTTGCCATGATGTAGACTGCCTTCAAGAAAATATTCAAGAAGTCACACAAAACATTATTTATTTAAAATTAAAACAGGTTTCTGCTTTACAATGGTGCAGCAGTCTTTCATCTCAGTTTATATACCTAACACAAGCCAGGAGTGCAACAGATTTTGTGTGCCATCTTTGAAAGCATAGTAAACACCTCTCAAGCCTTCATTCAATTCAGCATAAAGAGAAGATTTATGAGCCCACTCGTATGTTGTATAAACATTTTTAATGTAAATTTAAGTATGCAGGTATATATTTCCAGGACTATTTTTTCTATTTCAGCTTTCAAACAGCTTTTTAAAGGCTGACCCAATCTCCTGGATCATGTCTGATGTGGTGGTGGACCTGCCATATCGTTGGAATGCTTGATTGTTGCACTGTCGTGTAAGAGAACAGGCCCCAAATGCTGCAACCAATGATGGATTCAGACTGAAGGATGACAAAAATGATGAATTAGGAAACATACACACATGCACTCGAAAATATATGTATTTCTGTGTACTAATACATTTAAAAAACATTTTTACCCATTAACCATTACCAGTTGCATTACCATGTAACAATGACAAAACATTAGGCCTGAATCATTGTAATCGATTAATGTGCAGATTTTCAGTTTTATCAATAAAATGATTAAATAGTTAAAAACACCACCACAGTTTCCCAGAGCCAAGGGTGACATTTTTGATTGTATTGTTTTTTTCAGACCAACAGTCTAAAATCCTACGATATTCAAATTAATTTCACTTACCAAAGACAACAAAATCAGAGAATATGATAGAAAACCTGAAAGTGTGTGATGTTTAGCATTTTTATTCGAAAAATATTCTTTTGAATCTTTTACTTGATTATCAATTAAAAAGCACTGATGTGATTATTTGAAGGTCCTACATAGAAAAAGCCAATAATATGTTTACCTGAATATTCCCGCTGCAGAGGCAGCATGGGCCCAGTGTGCTAAAACTCCCAGAGATCCAGATAGAAGATCACCCTGTCCACCACATCTTCTCCCACTGCCCTCAATACTGCATGAGATCACTGAAAACAAGAAGTCACAACTAATGACACACAGGCTAACACTGACAAAAGGTATTCTCATAAACCCTGTTTTTAGGCTTGATACTAACCCTTAGTGCCGTCTGTAATGAGATCCTGTTCTCCTTTTAGCACCACGGTGAGGTTGCCCATGGCAACGCTGAGCTGCATGACATTGCGGTGATGATCACTGGTGTCCATGGGCTCATGGTGCTGACACAACACACAGACAAGGTGAACACATTAACATGCAGCAATATGTGTTGTTTGCCAATAACTGGTGACTGAGTCAGCTCTACTGAGAGACCCACCAGTGACTCAAACAGTCTGGAGAACTCCATGAAGTTTGGTGTAAGGATGCCCTTCTGGTACCCCTGAATGACAGATGGTTGCTGTGCAACTAGCCATAATCCATCCTGTTCAATACAAACAATACACACACGCACACACACACAAAGTCGGTCATTGTGTATATCTTTGGAAAATAAATCCCATCTGTTTGACATCTGAAAATTGAAACTTACTGCATCAATGACTATGGGGATATCTCTTGCTTTAGACTTCTCTATCACCTCCTAAAAGAGAGACAGTGTTATTAGACAATGTAAAATTAAATGTCATACAAAAATACACACTGTAATATTCTCTACAAGCTATACTAAACAAAATCTTTATATATCTGCTTCAATTACAGCTGCAACGTAAAATTACTGCATTAATCTGATTCAGGTCTACACATATCTTTACCTACGACGGACAGATGGATTGAAATGTCGCCTTAGCATCAGTGTACCTGTGCTTCGTTCAGATAAAATAATAATAATAAGCAGTCTTTCTCTAATTTATCTGACATTCTCATAAGTCTTCCAGTCATCTATTCTGGGAAATTACATTTTCATGTATTTTCATGTATTTCAATGTTGTGTGTTGTGTTGTGTGGTTACGCCCAGGCCTAACAGACTGTTGTCAGTGCAAAGGAGAAGGAATAACTTTCACATGCCTTAGCTGTTTTCAAAAGCAAGTCTTCTCTCCCTAGACCTGGTCCCACCACAAGGCCATGCAATCCTGGGAGCCATTTTTCTATCTCTTCCACTGCATTAGGACTGTCCCTACACAAACACACACACACACAAAGACAAATATGTGTTAGATGTGTTCAAAGGCACAAAATGAAGTTCCACCATATTTATAATCTTGTGTCTAAAAGCTTGAATTGAATTTTGCTCTTTTACACAAAAATATTTGTTTTTATTGATAGAAAGTTAATTTTATCAAGGCTGAGAGGAGGAAAGCGTGCATGCTTCTGTAGCTCATATTAAATGTATGTCCCCTCTACACTATTTGCAAAATTTGGAGGAGCGTGTGTCTAGGTTTTTGTTGGAATATATTTTCAGTCCACCTTTAGGAGAGTTCCAGGGTCCAGGTATTGAACCAATACCATGGCTCATTGACATGGTTTATTGAGATCCTTAATGCAACTGAGCATTCTTTATCTGCTTTTAATTTTACCTGTGCTTTTCCTGCAATGGCAAATCAATAAATGGTCCCTAGAAGTAGTTCAACTAACTTTTTATCTGTTGCTATGATAAGCCAAATGTGTGAAAGGCCTATTTCATCATGTCTGGGGACACTGACCTGTAGAACTCCAAAGCTGAAAAATCTACTATGAACTTACTTTCCTATGAAGCTAGCATCGACATAACACTTCTCAGAGTCAGATACTCCAACTGATCCTGCAAAGAGGTCTTTTGATCATCATGATGCTTTCTGTAGGCATAGTGGATGAACTGTGTGCTTATGGCTCGCCATTACAACGTCACAGTGGCTTTTTGTCAGCTTTAAGCGCACTGACCTAGGACCTCACAAACATATTGATTTTTCACTGAAGTCACATTGGTGATTCTGACCCCAGAATCTACACCGAGAGAGAGAATGACAGAAATTCAGAGTAAAAGTTTCCACCCTATGGCTGTACCTTTTCTTTTGTTGCTTACCTAAAG
Source organism: Chaunax sp. Z400 (assembly GCA_037577475.1). Taxonomy (NCBI): domain Eukaryota; kingdom Metazoa; phylum Chordata; class Actinopteri; order Lophiiformes; family Chaunacidae; genus Chaunax; species Chaunax sp. Z400. Next base: position 10,488,000 of record CM075196.1, read on the forward strand.
TAAACAAAAAACAAAATCTGATCTTATATGGTACAGAAAGGCAACGTCCCTCTCCTTCCAGTATTCTCAAATGGATATTATTTTGGAGAAAATATATATGATAATTAATGGTGCGTGACAATTTTTATTTTTTGATACCCTTTCATTTGTGCCACGAATTGCACATATGTCAGCCAAATAAAAATTCTGTTTTTCAAGTTGCAGTTTGTCGCAAAAATAGAAAATACCAATTAATGTAAAGTGAAACCGCTCAGTGGACTACATTTCTCACAATACACGCCACCATCACCATCGCCATCACCTTGGGTCCAAATCACAGCACATCTTGCATTATTGACAGCTAACTAGCATGCAGGATGTTTCAGGTATGGAGTTTATCAAATGTTAAATGAGAAAACGACACAGTCTCATAATCTTTCTGATTGCCTAACAACTTATTACAACATCATAATTCATTATGAACCTTAAATGCATTCTTTAAATGTTAAATGTTCTGCAGGTATACTGTACTACAGTCTTTTTGAATTTCCTGAGTAATAGCTGAGTATTACTTACAGAACAGGATGAACTATGAGCTCCGGGCTGTATGACTTGATTACAGCTGCAGCGCCTTTGGTGCAGAACACATGAGACAAATCAGCACCCTGGAGAAAAGAAAAAGGAGTCGCCACTGCACCAAAACTGGACTAACTGAAATAAGATCATGACTGGGTAATAGTAATGATACTTGTGTCAGGAGTATGATCAGAACTACTGCTTACCACTTTCAGTGCTGAGATGGCAGCGAAGTATGGCGCTCCAGTATAGCTTTAGAGGGTGGACATGAAGAAATTAGGATAAATGTTGAATAGAAAAAATTAAACTCTGGTGAATGACGTTTATATCGATGGCAAATTCTCTGTACAACATACTCTTGGCATCCTCCGATAATTCCAATACGTCCATCTTGGCCCTTGTGCTTTTTGGATGTCAGTGGAGGAACTATGCTCTTCATCAGTGAGAAGATATCATCATCCATACCTCTATGTGATGAAGGCCCCAAACTGTAGCAGCGTTCTAATACTGAAGAAATAATCAAATTGTTTAAGTGTGGAATATGAGGCAATCTCTAAACTAAAAAAACATGACAACAAAAACAACAAACACATAACTAAAACAGAAACCACGATGCACTGTGAATGAAGATATAATACCAAACCATGTGAGTAAAGAAAACCAGTGTAATTGCTACTGGAGTCACATTTAACTCGATCTTATCTTCACACATTCCACCTTGAGGCTGCACACGTGACACCGAAGCTAATACCTAATGCCTGAGGATCTGGGTTCAACAGTTGACTTTGGTGGGTGAAACTATCAGTCTGGGGTGAAGGGCGTCTGATGTGACTGGAATGGCCACGAGTACATGATGGAGAGGCACTGGAGAACACAGGAGCGCGGGTGGGAGGAGCTGTTTTAGAGGGAGTGGCTGCTGAGCCAGGTCTGGCAGAGGAGATGCTGGAGAACATCTGGCCAAGCATCTGAAGCATTTGCAGCTCCCTGGTGTGTTCGGCTTCTCTGCGGCGGTCTTCTGCCTGCAAGCGCTGCTCCTCCATACGGTAGAAATTGTCCTCGGCCTGGGTGCTCTGCTCAAGGAACTGTTCCATCAGCTTCTCCATGGGGTAATTAGCACGCCGCTTCCTTGGCCGTTTAGATGGTCTGGCTGACACATTACTAGCCGACTGGCTGCTGTTATTTGGTCTTATTGCAGTACCTGAAGAGGGGAAGGGTGAGACATTATCCAATGCATCTTTGAGTGCATACAATCAATCAAGTGTGGTGTAAAGTTTTATTTTAAAAATCCATCTAAGACAGAGGAGCCAATTCTTAACAAGGAATGAGCGCTTACCATTATTGCCCACCGTCACTTTAACTGGAATAGGGATGGGAACAGTTGGATATTCCAACTTGACTTCAGTCTCTGCCGGATAAGGACACTCTCCTGTGCTCTCTGAGTAAACATCCTGAGCATCCTCTCCATCCTCCTCCAGGCCATCCACGGCCTCGTCTCCTCCCGCCCCGCTGTCTATAAACTCCTGCGGGTCAAGCGTAGGCCGGTTGCTCAAAATCCTCTCCATGGTGTCATAAAACTTACAAATCTTGTGATACTGCCCGTTGTTCCGTAGATTACCTTCCTTTGCTAACAAGAACTGTCTCTTGAGGCTTTTGATCCGCACCCTGCATTGTTCCGGCGTCCTTTCGAACCCCATGGCCCCCAGTCTCCGGGATACGTCGCGGTACACGAAGCTGTTTCGGAAGTTTCCATCCAGCGCCGCCTGGATGTCCTGCTCGCCCCAGATGTTCAACAAGGTCCTCGTCTCTACGTCTGACCACAAGAAGCCCCGCGTTGTGTTCGCTTGCATGGCGGATAGAAACAGACTGGTTTACAGAGTAACCTCCACCACCGGGAGTTGACCGAGGATGTTGACACTGCGGATTATGACAGACGTCTGGTCTAGTCTGGTTCTGGGTTAAAGCCGCGAGGCACCGCTGCCCCAAACACCGTCAACAACGAAAAGTGGCCATTTTGGTATCTTAAAAGGACTTGTGGGGGTACCAATTACAGTTTTCAAAATGGGAACCATCACATTAGCATTTACAAATCAACTCTTTGTATGCTAGCTAAAGCCTCCCTCTATGTTTATCCCCATACGTCGTTAGCAAAAGGCGTAGCGTAGGACTTCAGAATAAACTGACTGGGGATCGGTGTCCCGAGCCATTTTCGAGGCCTTAACAGTCACTGAGGCAATTTCAAAACTGACCTCCGATCAGTCCTCAGAGGCAACTTCATCTTTCCCCGCCTGCTCGTCCGCCCAGTGAAGGTGTCTGCGGGGTCCTACAAGCCCCCCTGTTCATGCAACTGGGAAATTATACCTGTCAACTCCTCTACCAACGTGGAAAGATAGCAAAGTACATTACGGTATGTAGTTTAGCTAACGTCATAGCTAACAAGGCGTTGTAATGAAATGAATTGTAATATTTCGTTCACTGTACCTTTCTCATTCAAACAAACCAACGTGGCGACAAGCGACAGTGCAATTGTGGCAAAGCAAAACGCGAACATCTGAATCTGTTGTGGCATGATGTAAAGTCATTATTTGCTTTAAATTCACCCACCGACGAAGCTTTAGCACGAGTTGTTTGTAGCCCCTTGTTGTACACAGTCCTTACCTAAACTGGAAGTGCGTTTCAATACTACCAACTGTGCAGAACTGATCCTGGTCATGAGGCAGTCTAACCCAGTGCAGCAGTACAGGAAGAAATGCTTATGATGCCTTAAGGGCTCCTCGGACATTCTAGACCCCAGTAGAAATATGTCACCAATAAGGGAGCAGACAAAACAGGTCTATTTTGGAGCTTCACCTCTTATAAAGGACGCTAGGTTGTGGTTGGTGCATGAGGGCACTGGCGTCCCATCTCATTTGGGATTGGACAAAAATAAAACCTTTTATGGGATTCTACTGTTCCCACTTTGTCTTTAGAGAGACAGCTGTGGACACCTCGGATGTGTGACAAGGGATTTAAAAATACACCATTGTTTTTGTTTGAAAATTTGCATGGGTAGTTTGTGTCGTATGAAAATAATAACCCATGTTTTGTTCATTATTAGCTTTTAATAATTACCCTAATTTAATCAGAAACTAAAACAAAGATACATAACAAAACAACACCAAAAAGATAAGCACCATACATTTATCAGAAGACACAAGTGGAGTATACTACATTCTACAAAACTAGTAATTAGTGTGTCCTACATCAGCTTTGATTACTGCAGTAATCCCCCTCCTCATGGAGTGGCACAAACCCTGGATGATCCTGGGGGATGGAGGCCCACTCTTCAGTTATAGCTGCCTGGAGTTTGCTGCTGAGTCTGGCTCACTCAGCTGACCCCACAGATTTTCAATAGGGTGTAGATCAGGGCTCATCGCTGGCCATTCCACAACTGTGATGTCATTCAGAAACTGGGCAAAACAGTAGTGTAAGGCTCGAAGTACATCATCAACATATGTCATTACTTTCTTGTTCTATCATTATGGCATTTATACTAATTTGATGCTAAAATCATATCAGTATCCCATCCCCCATGTCAGATGATTTAAACAATTCTATAAAAATGTATCAAATTGTTATCACCAGACTTATATTGTCCAGTAGGTCCCCAAATACAGTGGAGAGTTGTTTTGGCAGATACAAAACAAATATTGTCCTGTGGAACAGTCGAACAACTGGTTACACATAATTGAGATTTATGGTAAAATCATTTGTTGTTACATTTGGCATCATATGAAAATACTGTGTCCATACTTTTGACTGGTACTTTATGCTTTATTTTGATGGGGACTTTTTGCTGTAAAAACTATTTGACTTTCCTTGAAGGAATTCCACAGTTTTAGGAACACATTTTGTCAAGAGATGTAGTTCCATCAGGTTTCTTTTTCTTCTCCATAGATGTTATGGTCAATCTCAAGCATAAAGAATTACCCCCTCCCATTGTGACGAACATCTTGTTAAACTATTGTGAATACTATTTTCCTGAGTTTTGCCTTGTGTGTGAAAAAGATCCTCACTTAGACTTTTGTGTTCAATCTTTCTTCCTTCAATAAACTTGGCAGACCTATTTTCTAACAATGACACAACTGCCTAAAAGCTTACACACATGTATTTGAAATTTGTCGAGGAAGGTTTTACTTTATGTATGCAATCAGTAGCCTGTGTTTTGTATTTTCCGTTTAAGTTCTGTGACTTTATAATATCTTTTTGTGTGTACATATAAATACATTTCAGACAGTATATACACAACTGGTAGCCATTTAGAGTGGAAATGTACGTTTTTTGTTTTGCATATAAACAAGCTACTGTTGAGGATGGGACACAGCATGCGAAATGAACCTGAATGGCATTACTCAGGGAAAAAACACCCACGTGAGCCTCACCTACTTCCTGTTTCACCACAATTACTTTCTGAAGTTCAGACTCAGGCAGAAGATCGAGAATGACACAACACCGGCTAGTCACGTTGCTGCCAATTAACTTTAGTCCCTAAAATGGCGTTTATCAGAGGAATTAATTGTACGAGCTAGACATTATTTCATTTAAATAAGAAAGCAAAAAGCTCCCCGTAGCTGGACCCGACCCAGCGTCATCATGCCCGAGTTGTCGCAGATGAAGAAGCCCGACGTCAAGGTAGTACTCCTGGGAGACATGAACGTGGGGAAGACGTCGCTGCTACACAGGTACACGGAGAGGAAGTTCAAGGACACCATCAGCACCGTTGGAGGGGCGTTTTTCCTCAAACAGTGGGGGCCTTACAATATCTCAATATGGGACACTGCTGGTAATGTCTCCCTCATTTCTTCAGACTATTTTTGCTGTTTTATTTTATGGCTTCATCCCTCTAGTTATTCACTGTTGTGTTTACCTGGTCGCGCGTGATCCCACCACCTGAGGCAATCATCGTCACGTGACCGCGCAATCTGTAGAATACAGGCTGCAAACAAGGTTTAGCTTAATTATGTTATCTTTTAAGTTCCAGAAGACCAACAATGTCATGTAAAGCCTAGCACAAGTAAAGCTTCCAGGATTTAGCAGCATTATAATACAACATACTCCGGCAAAAACAATACATGACAACTTCAAATCTAGTGTTAATTTCTTTAACGAAAAGTTTTGACGAAAATGTTTTAGTCAGTAACCCGTTTCCCTGACGAAGAGGAGACGATACTGACGTCATTAGACACTGTGACTAAATAAACATTCAATATTGTTGACGAAAAAAGACGAGACTAAAATGTAGTTTGAAAGATACTAAAGTCTCTTTGTCCATAAAAAAATAATCCACCAAATATTATGTTCATTAGACGCCATGTCTCAGCTTTATCTGGTAAAGCCAATGATTAGAGGTCTTGGGGCCAAAACGATGTCAAACTATTCTCAAACTTGGGTAAGAAGCCAGGCTCGCTGGCTTGGAGCTGGAAGTGTTTCAAAGTGTTTATGCAAATCAGAACATTTTCATGTCTGGATGTATTTCTTATATTGACATAATCAAACCAGACACGTTCTGCAAAGATGTATTTGTAATCGTTCGACCTATTTTTCATCAGGTAATGATCAAATAAATTATCTTTGAAATAAGATAAATTGACCAAAAATATTGTTTTTGAGTTGACTAGATTCACTGAAATGTTAATAATAACCTGATGTCTTAGAAAAGACAAATGTCAACACATTTCTCTGACCAAAACTATAATAAAATACTAAAACTTGACTGAAGGAAAACAAGATAATGTTGACTAACTATGATTAAAAACTTATAAAGACATTTGACACAGGACTAAGGCTAAATTAAAGGAGAGCTAAAAAAAAAAAGAATGCTATTCGAAACAAATATCTATATTTATGCACAGCCACACAGCTTTTAGAAAAATAACAAGTTCCCTTAAACTGCTTATCTTAGGGCACATGACTCTTAAATAAACATTCTATCCACTGGACAGAGCCAATAATCATTAACATGAATAATAGCTGTATTGTCCCAAATTTATTTACTACAAGTCGTGTAAATTGAGCTTTAATTATAGCTGGTCAGACTGTCTGAAAAAAGTCATTTTAAATTATTTGACTCTAAAGAATGACAGATGTTATTAATATGCAGTTTTAGTTGATTGAGTTATTAAATATGAATATTTTAATACAATTTTTAGTATGCCAACAGAAACCCATTCACTATGCAAAAAAACAACTCAGTGTCCTTTGTGCTATATTGCTCAATGTTGGACTAATCTGAACTAATCAAAGCTTTTGTCATCTGAGTACTTCTGCTGTAAAGCTCACACATACAGAGCACTTTTAAAAATCACTGCAAAGTTTTAACAAAAGATGGACAATTACGAGTCCATTTAACTACTTATTCCATAATAAAAAGCCTCTAAAACTAGACTGCAAATGGAAAGCACCTTTATGTGAAGCTGTAACCAACAAATGTGTTTTGTATTGTAGAAAGAACTAAGAGTAAAACACAATTAGTTTACATTGAATTGTCTGATGGCTAACCAGTTTGAATATTGAGTTATTGTTTTAGAACAATATGAGACCATTATTTGCTGAAGTAACACAAAGAACGGCCTTTATGTTCTCTATGTGATTACACCGTTGTTGTACTAGACAAAGAAGTCTACTTGAATTAGAAGTACACTAGTCACCGTGACTGGATCAATTGTTAGGTGTAGCTGGCAGTATATCTTCACATAGCAATTGCATTATTTGTTATTTATTTCGGTGTGTTGCACGTTTTCCTGACCAATCACACCTCAATGGTACAAACAAGAGAATACTGTTAATTTGTGTGGATGATTTGTGATACACAGAACCAGCTTCTAACTTTACCGTAACATTGAATACACTTGATGCCTACAAGCTCGTGCTTTTCTAGAATTTGTCCCTAATTGACTCCCGAGGCTCACAAGAGCACCGATGATTCAAGATTAAATTTCTTTAAATTTGGCTATGACAGGACAGACTTATTGCTACTGTGGACGAATAAGCTTAAATAAACTGCACTACGTTCCAGTACTGGGTAAACATGAATTACAGTAAACCCTCTTAAGCAAATACCAAAAGTAGATTTGGTAAGCCAGAGATAAGGAAAGACTGGTTATGTCACCAGCAAGTCATTTCCTGTGTGTGTGTTCCCTAACTCCATGACCTCTGACAGGATTCTGCATGTTTTATTTAGTCAGTGTGGAAGAGAACTACTCAGCGTTGAGTCATTCTAGGCCATTGTGGTAGAAAATTGGCAGTTTTGAGCATTGTTGTACAATCCACTGGATATTTGGCTCAGCAGGCTGAAAACGGCAGCCTTCCATCAGCTTTTTCCCCCCTACAGATAATGCCCCTCTCAGTTGGACTGTTAAATTTCAAAGCCCTCTGAAAACGGTCTGCCCCGTTCCTCTTATTAGTCACATGACAGGGCTGTGACAGGAAGACTTGACTCCCTGTGCTTTAACCTGACGTTCCCCAACTTGTATACAGTGGTACTTTCCAGAACCAAAAAGTAAGTCTGATTCAGAGGTTTTCGTTGTAACTTCAGCCAGTTGTATTTAAAAAAGAATTTATTTCCTGCCACTGGTGAATACCATTATAAATTAATGATTAGTCGATTAATCAGTTGATCAGAAACTCAAATGATAACTGTTTCGATCAAATAATATTTCCATATGTATTTTAAGAATAAAAGCAAACTAGTCTGTGGTTGCAGTCGATAAAATGTGACCATTCACTGTTCTTTCATATATTACTAGAAATCACTCGCAGCTTAATTGCCATTAAAACCTGATCAGCCGGAAAATAGTTTCCACTCAAATGATATCTTGCAGCAGTTGTTTATCAGAGGTGTTATCATCAACGATTAAAAACACCTTGCCCCCTCCAGATATATATTTGAATCTCCCGGATCTGAATCCAATTGTGTTTAGTGGTGGAACATCATGAGTTTTTCATGCCTGGATATTTTTATTTGATTGGTGTATTATTATTTTTCATGAGTTTGGCGAAATGTTAAAAACAGGTTCTATCTCGCGCTGTTGAAGAAAGCGATCCAGAATCCACATTTATACCCGGGACAACTTCAAAATTTAATAAACTCTTCCTTGGCCAAAGATGCATCCCTACACAAAATTTCATGAAAATTAATTAACGGCTTTTTCGAGATATCTTGCATACAATCGGACAAACAATCATATAACCTCCTCCAGCTCTCATTGGCTGAAGTAATGATTACTTTTTTTACTAAGTTTTGGAGTGTTGGTTTGATAAAACAAGGAATTCAAAGATACTTACAATCCTACAAAACAATTACTTGGTTATTTTTTGAGAGAATAATCATAGGTGTGCCGAGTAAACTAGCAGCTGAGTGTCATGCAAGAAATGTCCCCTCAGGCAGAGTATCGAAAGTATTGATATGAAATGTGTCAACTCAAGAATGCTGCTTGCTTCAGAAACTAAAGTTGCTTCTGTTTTTAACAAACTTGCTCAACTTCTCTCTGTGTTTTATGTTCTGCAGATCTGTTCCTACAGTATTGATGTTTTTGTGTGTTCATTGGTTCCTGCTGCAGACTGGTTACAGTTGACCTGCCTCTGTCTCCTCAGGCCGTGAACAATTCCACGGATTGGGTTCAATGTACTGTCGAGGTGCAGCTGCTGTCATCCTCATTTATGACGTCACCAACTGGCAGAGTCTGGCTGAGCTGGAGGAGCGCTTCCTGTCCCTGACTGATACTGCTAACCAAGACTGCATTTACGCTGTTGTTGGCAACAAGGCTGATCTCACAGACCCTAAAGCCCAGTCGTCCCAGGATTTGGACGTGGCATCTGAGGACCAAACTGAGTGTGAGGAGGAGAGGACAGAGCCACAGGTGCTGTCTGCTAGCCCCACATCACCGGCCTCCTTTCTATCCCACTCTGGGGTGATGCTACACAAACAAGTTGCCCCTGAGGATGCAGTGGCCTTTTATGGGAGAATACTGCGATACAAAAGTCTGGATGAAAAGAGCAGCCTGCCTGCAGAGAAGATGTGCTTCGAGACGAGCGCCAAGACAGGCTACAACGTGGATACTTTGTTTGAGGCATTGTTTGATCTGGTGCTGCCTTCTATCCTTAGGAAGAGGAATGAGAACCAGGAGTCTCCTACAGTTGACCTGGAGGAATGCAGAGGAGCCAACAACAAGCGGGGCAAATCTTCTTGTTGCTAGAATCTGGCAAAGGATGGTGGAGAGGCTGTCTGATGTAGAGACTTGTTTTTAATGAAGGACAATCAACAGGTTTGTCTGCGATCCAAATGTAAACTGTGATTGTACTACTTATTTGCCTTGATCATGACCCAATGGCATTAAATGACCTCACCTCTTGGTAACACACACAGGAAACAAGTAATGAGCCTCCATAGTGTGCAGTAATATTTCAAGTATTTCTTGCACGGAAGAGAAATAAATGTGTTGTTTTATCGTTCTGTGCTTGGAAACCTCCCACCTCCACCACTTGTTTTAAAAGATGGGCCTGTGGACAAATAATGCACACAAGAGTCGTCAACCACTGCTGTTTGTTTTGGAATGTGAATGTCACTAATTTAACTGCACCAGTTGTTAGGTGGGTGGCACACTGCACTGTGTTTATTCTAGTTATATTTTAAGGTTTTCATTAATCACAATTCTTTTCTTTTATGCTCTGTCACTAGCTTTGTTTCTATTATAATGGCACATGTGGAACCTTTAAATGTGTGTAAATAGTAAATACTCCTGTTGAATTTTCAACTACGCTTTCATAATAAAGATTTCTATTTTGCCATCTGGTCTGTCAGTTTAAGATAAGCTTGTGAAACTTAAACAACACAGTCAGAAGTATAACAATGTTTAATCTTTACAACCAAATAAAATGATCATGTTATGAAAATAACCAGAATTATATTACAATAAAAACAAATGCTGTCAGTATATTTCTGGTCTAATCAAACTGTTTATTTCCAAACAAAGTGTATCTAGGTGAAGTTGAACATTCTGAACAACTTTCTGTTAAACACTAATCTAACCCTGGACCAGTGACCAAAGCAAGGATTTACTTTTGATCTAAGCCGTTCACATTCTGTCCTGTTATCTTGGGGCAGTTGAATAATTAATGGATTGTGGCATGAGTAGTGTTGGATAAGATATAAACTCTTAGGGAAGGGGATCAAGTTCATTCAGCTGATATAAATACAAAGAGAGTCAGTGCATTGTGTGAACATATGGTGTAAGAAAAGTACAGCGTTAAAGACAATCTTGCAATAGTTGATAAATTCATAAAACAGATAACCAGAGAGAAAAGACTTATGAAAAAAGGTTTTTCAGCAATAGATAAAAAAGAATAATAATACTGTCTCTGGTCAAGAGTTGGTTGGAATCTTAAGGACACATTCTTTAGTTTGTGGAGAAGTGTTAGTGGCTTTATGCTGGGCTGTATACCCTAAACAATAAAAACATCTAGATAAACTGAAGGAGTGCATACACACAGGCATCTTTGGTTCAGCTGTAGTCGGTTAACAATGTGTCATAGTAGCTGAGGTAATAAGTTAAAAAAATAAGCACCAATGCACATTAAACACAAAAATACCTGTTTTCCCATCATGCTTTTTGCTTCATTGTGGGGCTTTTATCTACAGTGGGACATTTTGCTCGAAGCTCATCACACATTCATTGCATATCTGAGCTCTGTGGCTCGGGGAGGCAAGTTTCTCATTTATATTAATCTAAATCAACATTTCCGATCCCCCTTGGTTTGCTTTACTACATGGACAGAGAGACGACAATGGGCCATTCGATCTAACAACCTCGTGTCAGTATTACTGTAGAGTCTTTCACAAGTTCTTCATGCAGACCTGGCAGCGGCTGATGCGTGACAGGAGCTGGCCTGCTTTCAGCGTCTCTGATGCTGGCTCACTGTGGAACGACTGATATACAGTGGTCAGCCAGAAGCTCTGCTTGTTAGCAAAGTAGTGGCATGTGCCTTTGGCCCCATTACACTCAATGAACGGTGACGTGCGGAAGTCTTCCAGGCAGGAGCCAGGCGATGACAAGGACTGGCCTCCACCTTCATTTCCAGCTGCTGTATGCTGTAGAGACAAAGGTAACGGATGAGGCCAAAACCAACAATGAATTCTTTGGTATTGTCTCTGTAGCCAAAGCCTGACATGAGTACCTTTGTTAACTTTGAATAACACATCCTGCTCTCATCAACACATTAGTCATAGCTGAAACTAGTAAACTAGAAATATGATAATTACCCCTGCTAATAAACATTTGTTAGAGATACAGAGCAGTGTCAAGACATAATTAACCTTTTAAAAAAAAATTAAAGTAATTGATTGAGATAAATAGGATGATCTTTAGGAAAGTTTTCGCATTGACAGATAATATAGTCCAAATGAATAAAAAATAGAGATCAAATTTGTGGAGAACGATGGAGGGTATATGGGCAAAAGACTAATGGAACCATCTAATAGCAAAACAGAACATTTTCATGTTCATGTCTGATTTCATGATCAGATCATTCAACTTATTTCTAATCACATAATGATCAGATAAATCATCTGTGAAATAAGAGAAAGAAAAGAAAAATAACCCAAAAATATTGGTAGTGGCTCGACTAGATTCACTGAAATGTTAATAATAAGCTGATGTCTTAGTAAAGACTAAAATGTCAACACTTTTCACTAGAACTCGACTAAAATATTTCCATTTTTTTTGTGACTAAAATGAGACTATGATGGTCAGACTTTTAGTCGAATAAAACTTGACCAATAAGAAACAGGATAATATTGACTAAATTGGTGGAATTAACATTGTCTTTTGTCACTTTAGTACCAAGTTCTCACAATTGATAATGAAATCAAAATGATGCCAAAAACCTTCACAGAGCACTATGACTTTATGACCCCTGATCTTTTCATTTGTCTGTAAAGAATACCAGAACCCACCATGAGGAAAGAGTAGCCGATCCACAGGCTGCGCCAGCCCACAGGACACTGTGGGATGGTGATATCCTGGCTGTGCATTGCAATGGCAACTGATGGAGCTTCGCAAACTGAGCAGCGGCTGATGTACGGTTTGATGTCTCCCTCTTCAACAGGCATCATTGGGAGAGGAGCAGTCGTTGACAACCAGTAGGACTTGTCATTCCTGCTAGCGTAGTAACAAATGTCTCCTGGGTTGCAGTACAGGAAGGGCATGGTACTGAACTTCGGGAGGCAGGAGCCAGCCAAACCTGAAATGTTCAAATTAATTATAATTTGAAAATAGGCACGACACACTAATTGATATTGACATTTGCTGGTCTAAATTCCCCCAAATCAAACTCTGCCAAGAACGTCTTCTGGTTCATTGGATTACAATGGAAGAGTTTTGTGGGAGAGTTTACCTGACCATCAGTGCATTCAGACAGGACTGTGTCTATCTCACACTGGTAAATGTCTGGATAATGCATGGATAATTTTTTTATGAGTTGGCAAAATCCCTGTAAAAATATATTTGTACCCTGCAGAATACAGAAATCTCACGAAGAACATTAACATACTTAATTTAATAGTTTCCCCCGACTTACCCAGATCCTGGTTATGGGCCTTTTCCTGCCCCTCCAGGTACAGCAGACTGTAGCCGTCCCACAGTTTAGACATACCCACAGGACACATGGGTTTCTGTTCTGATTGGCTGTGTTTCACCAGCAGGTAACCCACACTGACACTACGGCCAGGCATACCAGGCAACCCAGAGACACCAGATTTACCACGATAACCTATTGAGGAATGAGGAATTCAGTACTGTGTTTTGCAAAATGAACTAAGCGCTAATTATAGATCTAAATCAAACTATCTCTGCTAAGATAATTACATAATAATACAAAAAGACCTCTATCCCCAGTTAAATGCTAATCGTTTTCAGATCAATGCTTATTCATCCACTAAACCCACATTCACAAATGAAATAATCAAAAACCTCTTGGTAACTGGTTCTGTACTCAAACTTCCACCTACTTTAAATCCTTTAATCCAGTTTTATAAACCTAATCCTAAACTGCCCCACAGTGTCAGACGTACCCTCCATGCCTTGCAGACCGGGGTGACCCACTTGTCCAACATCTCCACGAAATCCAGGCACCCCTGGTGTACCACTGATCCCAGGCATGCCCTTCTGCCCAATAGGTCCAATGAAACCTGTGAAGCATTAAGGAAAAATGTGTCACTGAGATGGAAAGTTCACTCAGGGATACTCAGCAGCTAATCTATTGTTAGAATAACTAACCTGCATCCCCAGGGGGGCCTTGTGGCCCTTGTGCCCCCTTAACCCCATGTGGTCCCTGGATACCCTGTGGTCCTGGAAGGCCTCTCTCTCCTGGAATTCTAATAGGAAGTGGAGGAGAACCCTGGTTGCCTGGGAACCCACGGAAACCTGCAGTATGCAAATATCAAGTAATGAAGAAGACAAAAAACACCACAGCATAAATCTGGTAACTTGTCTGTATATTTTGTCCGTAACTTACCTGGAGCTCCAGAGCTTCCTTTTGGACCAGCTGGCCCTCTTTCTCCCTTCAGACCGATCACACCAGGAACTCCCATTAATCCTTGTTCTCCTTTCACTCCTGGAAGATAACACAAAGCATGCAAATGCATGCACTATGAACTCACCGAGGTAAAAATCCCATTTGTAATGGAAGTAAATAACTCATACTAAAAACTTGTCAAAGTATTATCAATGAACATTGTAATATTGTTGTCAGACAATATAGAGGCAATATAGTTTATATTGATTATTTGTTATCCATGACCTGACACAACACTGCAAGTTTAATGCACTTTTTGCAAATTTCACTAGTGGTACTGCAGTAATTTGAACACAGACTAATATAAAATGCTTATCCTTGAAAACATTCAATTTTCAGATTCTAAATTCATTCTTACCTTTCTTCCCAGAAACACCATTCGGCCCCCTGTATCCAAATGGACCTTGATCACCTCTGTATCCTTTCCTACCAGGGACTCCAGGGAACCCATTTAACCCTGATATACCCTTCTCTCCAGGGAGACCATCCACACCAGAAAATCCTCTGGCTCCAGGGAAACCTGAGAGATTAAACTTATGATTAATAAATATATTTAGTATATAGTGTGAACAAGAATTCCTCAACACACAGGAAGTCTTACGTGACAGTTCTATTATTTCTGTGATTTCTTTAACAATTCAGATTCAGTGCAATCTGCTAAAAAAGATGATCAAATCTTTTTGAGCATTTTTTTTCATGATAATGGAAAAATGTTTTAAAAAAGGCCCATTTGGTAATGCTGAAGAAAACGAAAAAGTGGTCCAGAATCATCATCAATACCCGGGTCCACCTCAAAATTCAATCAACTCTTACTTGACCCAAGATCCACCTCTAGAGAACATTTAATCAAAATCCATTTATAACCTTTTGAGGTATCTAGGTGTAAATGACAAAGGAAGAGGAGAATGTGGTATTTATTCTTTTGGCAATGGCTTTTTCAATCTTCCCACCTTGGAAACCTTTAGGTCCTGCAAAGCCAGGGTCTCCACTGCGTCCTGGTCTGTCTGAGGTCCCATTTGGACCTGCTGGACCACGTAGTCCTGGTGGTCCAGGTTGACCTTGGTCACCTGTTCAAGTGAAACATGGTTTAAGATGGTGAAACCACATTCCAGCCTTAATTGATTGCCTTTATTTCCCACCTTATTTGCTTCTCTCAAAGTGCAACATAAATGCATGCACTAAATTATAAATGGGCAGGTAGCAGTAAAGAAGTTATAATGCCAGAGAGCAAATTTCATAAAATTACAGGTGTTACCTGATAAAGCATATATTATGTTACTGTGAATCATTTTATTGAGAGCTCAGCAGATTTCTTAGATGCCCTTATTTGTGCCCCAGTGATGCATAAGAGTAATGGCTGACCTAGAGGTCCCTGGAAGCCTTTCAAACCGGCTGTGCCAGGAAAACCTGGTTGGTTGTTTGGGTCACCGCCCTCTCCCTTCTCTCCTTTGGCCCCAGGGTCCCCAGCGGGTCCAGTGGTATCCAGACCTGATAAAAATACAAACGTATCTTTATATAACAGAAAAACTGAGACATGGCTTCTACACCACACACATGATGTAGATGCGCCCAAGATTAGTGTCACCAAGTCAGTATCTGACCAAATGTGAAATATGGTCACAATCTCGCCTTCTCTTCCTGCAGTATGCAATACATTATGATACCACAGTGAATTTAACCTTCAACTTTTTAGAATGTAAAATGTAATCACTTCATTTATTCTATTAGACATTTGTGTGAAATTTTATCATAATCCTTACGTTGTAGCCAAAACTGTGTTTTGAGAGGCCACAGAGACCTTGACATGCTGATCACAAAGTTCTAACCAGTTCATCCTTGAGTCCAACTGGATGTTTGTGCCACATTTGACAAAATCCTGCCAAGGCATTCCTAATGTTGTACGGTCAAATGGACATACATATCATAATGGCTCCGGCTGCAGCTACTGTCTCGCTAATAAAGAGGCATAAAAATCTCATCGAGAAAAGCTTTTTGGGCTTTCAGTTGTAAATACAGTCATACAGTATATATCTGGCTGATTTTAAACTTGCAACATTCATTTTATATTCTATTTGTCTATATTCTTGCAATGTCATTTACCTGGTAATCCTGGGATACCCTTCTGTCCCTTCAGTCCATGCAACCCATAAAGACCCTTCAGGCCAGGGAAACCTGTGGACATGTGCATCGATTTAGTGAAGTAATATGGCATATATCTAAGTATGTAGTTGAAAGAGAGGATACATATCTGATCATGGTACCTCTATTTCCTGGGAAGCCAGGGAAGCCTGAAAATCCATCTTTTCCAGGAATTCCTGGAAAGCCTTTTTGACCTTGACTACCAGGAGTTCCCTTCTGTCCATCTGAGCCTGCAGAAAATAAAAAAAATGTTATTAAGATTATGTATTGGTCAGATTCAGTGCAAAATGTAATTCTGTTACAACATCAAGTATAAAATAAAATTACATGCTTTCATTGCATAAGGAGGCTACTGGGAGTCTCTAACCTGGATTTCCTGATATTCCTGGATCGCCCGAGTTTCCCTTTTTCCCTTCGATACCAGCAAAACCAGGTGTACCCCTGTCTCCAAGCTGTCCAACTACTCCTTTCTGACCTGTAATAGTTGTATTTAACAGATCATGTCAGCCAAGAAAAGGGCTTCTAATTGTTTGAAGAAGTAACAAAAGGTGTATGAGCTACCTGGGTCTCCTGGAAAACCATACTCTCCTCTCAATCCAGTAGTTCCTGGAAGGTCTATGCAGGGGCCTCTCTCTCCTGTAATAGTGTTCAAAATGTAGGATCGCTTAAAATATTTTCATCACAACCTAATAATTAGCATCTAGATCCCTATCTGTCTGAAGTTTAAATTTAAGGTTGTACCTATGACACCCTTCCTTCCTTTGTCTCCCGATGCACCATATGCACCAGGGCTTCCTTTGATTCCCTGCAAAATGGCAAATGAGCAATTAACAAACATATCAAACATAAGAAAGTATCACTTTTGCATGAGATGTTATGATGAGGGAAATGTATTGAACTTGTTTTTGCAGCTGGTTCGAAAAATGAAATTAGTTTGCTTAAAGGGGGGTGATTATATGCATGGAGATTACCCCCTTCACCAACATTTGTAATTGACTCATCAGATTCAAATAAATCTGATTTGTTCTTCTCGAGAGCTACGCAACAGTGAACACTGCAGCTCTGAGCGCAGTGCTAAAGCTTTGGGTCCATCCTGTAGATCCGGAACTGTGCATATTGTTGGTTTGGTGTTTGCACTCATGTCATCCTTGCTGCTTTGCATGCACCTTCGTTTTGAGTGACTAAAGTTAGTTGCCCTTAAAACTGAAACAAAAACCCAGCAGAGCTGAGGGAAGCTGAAGAGTCGAGTAATAATTCTGTGGGGGCTAATCAAAACAAATAACCAGCTTGGCCCTGCTCACCTTGTTACCAGACATTCCATCAAAACCAGAAATTCCTCGATTTCCTGTAAAGCCTGGCATTCCTTTTATCCCTGGCAGTCCCTGTGCACCTGGATCTCCTTGGTAACCTTTCTCATTGCTGGGGTCTCCAGGAAGACCATGATGTCCCTCGAACCCTGGTACACCAGGGAAACCCTTAATACCTGTGGAAGAGAGTAGGATGAGGAAGTGAAGCGTAGGATGACAAAGTAAGAGGGAAAGAGTGACTGATATCAGATTGTAGTTACACACCTCTTGGCCCAGGGAAACCTTGATGTCCTTGAGCTCCATGGTCTCCTTTTGCTCCCTTCATGTCGACAATTATATGGACAGGAATATGAGGCTTTTTCCCGGGGGGACCTCTCAGACCACGATCACCTTTTATAGGATAGTTATGGTTATGAGAGAGTGTTGGTAGAGTGTATGATTAAGTCTCAACAGAACACAGCACACTTACGACCCGCTTTATAACAGATCAGTCTCACCTTTCTCTCCTTTTTGACCTATCACTCCTTTGGGCCCAACTTGGCCTAGCACTCCAAGTTCTCCTTTCTGCCCACTGAAGCCCTTCAACCCTTGTTCACCCCTGAGCCCCTCAAAACCTGACATGCCGGCAGACCCTTTGTATCCTGGAAATGAAAGGGATAACCAGAAGTCACAGAAAATAAAACTTTCTGACCAAACGGCGTAAGTAAAATATAAATTGCAGAGATCATAAATCATAAATCTGAGGAACAAACCCTTCATTCCTGGAACTCCTGGCTGCCCATCTACACCAAGCTGTCCTGGGTCACCTGTTGGGCCATACTCTCCAATGGGACCATCAGCACCATATGTCCCTGGGATGCCTTTTAGTCCTATTGGACCTGGAGCTCCTGGGTCTCCTTCAGTTCCCCTCTCTCCAGGGAAACCTGGTGAGCAGGATTAGTTGCCAAAACATGTCAAATATGAACAGGACATTTCTAAGAGTGTTGGTGTATCGGCGTGCGTTTGTCTAACCTGGCTCTCCAATATCACCATGCAGACCAGGTGGACCTACATTCCCAGGATCACCAGGGTAGCCATATTTGCCCGGTGGTCCAGGCCTCCCTTTCTCCCCCTGGAAGCCTGTAGGGCCAATTTCACCCTTGATCCCGATCATACCAGGCATGCCATCCATTCCTGGAAGAGTAGACAAATATGAACATAAGATAAAATCTTTGATCCCTTCATTCTTTAAAATGATCCAACTACTGCTGGAAGTAAGGCAACTCGACAAAGCAAGACTTAGTGCATGTAGGAATTGTTGGGTCTCTGCAGAATAAAGATTATGTTCTAGACCCGCTCCTTTTGGAAAGTGACTTGAGAAGGTAACTGCTGTTGTGATTTGGAGTTGTACAAAAAAATGGAATTGAACTGAATTAAACAAACTAAAACAAACTAAAATTCAGTTTGAATATATGAATATATATATATTAAGATGTGGCTAACCTGGATAGCCTGGGTCTCCTTGATTACCAGTCTGGCCTTTATCCCCTTGAAGCCCAGGTAGGCCCTGGTCACCAGGAGATCCAGTAGTTGCTCCAAGGATCTCTCCGTGAACACCCTTCTCACCTGGTGCCCCAAGCCGGCCGGATAGACCAGGCAATCCAGGGACTCCCTCTGAACCTTTGCTGCCAGGAGCACCCAAGTCTCCACGGGCACCTGCAAAACCTAGATTGGACAAACATTAATGATAAGAGAAGAAAATGATCTGGACTACAGAAACTATTCAAATCAAAAATGTGATCAATCTATCGCACTATTGCCCAGGAAGTGTTTTCTCATCACTGCTTACCAGTTGGTCCAGGTCGACCACCTATGCCTTGTTCTCCTGTTTCTCCTTTCTCTCCATTGGCTCCAAGTGAACCCTGTAATCCTCTTTGGCCTGGAAGACCTGTTGATTCATACATTTTACACAGGACATCAAAAATTACTTATAGCAGTTATTCTTCAGGCAACATTCAGCACTAGTTTCTTGTTCTGTTACCTGGAAAACCTGGTAATCCAGTAGGTCCTGGAGGTCCAGGAGGTCCTGGAGGTCCTAGAACAGAACCGCAAGTGCCTGCAAAGAAAATAACAAAAGCTTTAGGGCAAAATTATGGTTGTATGAACAGTGGCATTTGTGGAAATGACTATTTTGGTGCAAGTGATTTTTGTCTGCTGCCCAGCGTGATTGTTCTTCAGAACAGGTCTTTATCATAACATTAGCTGATATCTCAGTTCACTAAATCTCAAAATGTAACCAATTCAATATCATCATGCACACAAGTCAAATAATCCAGAGGCGAAGCACAACAAAGTTGTTATGAAGAGAGCAATAAGGTGAAAACGTTGATATACCAGCTACCTGATACATCCACCTGTCCTCCATCTCCTGTTGGACTACAGCCGCCTTTCAGTTGCAATTGAGGGAGAATGAAAGAGAGAGGCATTCGTAACAAGAGTTATTCAAAAGCACAAGCATTATCTCAAACAAGCTTTGCTGCAGCTGGCTTGAGGGATGCAACCTGTGCATCAAGGTTACAACAGGCGAAGAAAGAAAAATGTATACAACAGCAAAATATACTCATCATGCTTTTTTCACTTTTTTAAAATTACGAGCCATTATTTTCATTCCCGCTTCACTGCATTAAATTACAAAAGAGAGCGTTTCAGGAGAGGTGAGGTAACATTACACGCTTAGAAGAATGAAAACAGTTATAATTGCTGTAAAAAGATAAAGCTTTGAAGGAGAAATATGCAACACCATATTGAGATATGAATAAAGAGGGCTAGGAGAGAGATGCCTCATACCCGGGGCGCCAGGTGTGCCTGGAACTCCTTGATAGCCTGCAAAGCCGTCGTCACCAGGTAAACCACGTTGGCCTTTGAGGCCCCTAAGGTCTTCACCTGGTTCTCCCCTTAGCCCGGATGCACCGGGTTGGCCAGGAAGACCTTGGAAACCTTTGTCTCCATGTAGTATGCTTGGAGCCTCTCCCTGTTGACATCAACCAGCGCAATCATTTTAAGAAGAAATGACCTAATGTTAGTTGAACGAAACCCTGATGCACATATTAAGTCACTGCAAAAAGCAGTATATGGTGAAAATGTAGAATGATGAATGATCATTATTGAGTTGACAGCTCGACTCACTTGAGGACCTTGGTTCCCAGGGAAACCAGGCAAACCGGTCCTGCCTGGAGCACCCGGTGTTCCTGGCTCACCATCTTTCCCAGGAAACCCTACGTCTCCAGGATATCCTGCAGTGATACACACACATACATGGCCATACACATTAGGTCATGCATAAACACATGCATAAAAACAAACATGTGCATACAGTACACACACATAGCATGGAACCCACTTATACCCTTGGTGCTGATCTAAAATGAGATGAAATGACAGGTACACACCTTTCTGTCTGGCCACACTTTCACGACCTTTTGGACCTTTTGGTCCTGACGCACCAATGAGTCCAGGAGATCCCTGCGAGATAGAGACACAGACAAGTTTGATGAAAGCATAAAGGAACAAAAAATGAAAGACAATGATATGACTCGATTATTCTTACAGGGACTCCATCATCTCCTTGGGGACCTGGGTCTCCAACATCCCCCTTTCGACCAAACTCTCCAATCATCCCAGCATCACCATGGTCACCAGCAGGGCCAAGTGGCCCTGGTTTAGAGTGTACAATGCTGCATTCACATTCTCCATGATTGCCTAAATGTGCACACCATAACACACAAAGATCAGAAACATAATCTGTTACTATTACAAACTAATTGGAACGTTAGCAGAGGAGTAAATACTTTACAAAACTCCATCTTTCTGTGTCATTTAAGAGAAACTTTGCAGATTTTCAGCCAGCTTTGTATCATTACAACGTCACTAATACATGCAAATGAACAATGTTAAATGTTTTGCCTGCACTGATGCAGTCTCCAGTACAGATTGTACTTCCACATTGTTATATGGTCACAGGCACAGAGTGTATAGAAGTCGACATACATATCACATATTTTATAGTGTACTGTTTTAGCTGTAGTACGAGACTCTTTGTTAGCAGCCGGCCGCCATACTGTTTCCTGTTTCAAAGCAGACAAGCCAAAACTAAGCACAGCCCAACTCACAGCAAGTCAACCATCAGCCAGAGCATTCATTGGTCCAGTGTGGTGAATTGCACTCTGGTTGTTGTATGTTTTTTTACATTTTGAGCAAAAGGGAATAACTCTTTGCCTTTTTGTTCATGCAGCAGCAATTACAAAAATATTTGTGTCTTTCTACAATATAGAGAGTGCAATTTTATGACAGGACCATCTTTCCAGCTTGAAAATCTTCTTCACCCAACAATCGATCATTATTTTAATAATCTTCTTTAGCAAGAAAAGTATGACTACAGCACCTTTCACTCCTTTAAAGCCTGCATTGCCGGGCCTTCCTCTCCCACCAGGAGAGCCCTTGTGGAACTCGGCCCCTTGAGACATAAAGAAAAACAGTAAATGTACAGACGTTTAAAAAAACAAAAACAAAAAAACAGGAAAGGAAGATCAAATAGTTAAAATCTTAGCGTAAAATAATTAAAACAAATGCAAGCTCACTCACACGCTCACTCACTCACTCACTCAATCACTCACATGTGCCTTTAGCTCCTGGAGGGCCCCTGGCTCCTGGGCGCCCATTGGCACCCGGGGGTCCTGCACTGAGGGCAGAGTATCCTTTCTCCCCTTGCTGGCCCTTCTCTCCTGTCTCCCCCTTTACACCAAATGGCCCCATGAAATCAAACACTGACAGACACCAAAGGAAAATAAAAGAGATTTTAAATTTTGGAATTTGGCTTAAGTTTCTTGACTGCTCAGTTTATGAAAAGCTTGATTTATCTTTGAGAGCACTGTTGTGATAACTGAGTCTGAGTGTCCATTATTCACACCAGAGGCAGCTCTGTTCTGACCATACTACACTGTGTGACATCTAAAGTTGCTTATATGTTTTAAAAAAAATCTGTCTGGTCAACAAAAGACGTGTTTTACTGTTGTCTTGTATATTTTGTATGTATTGCAATTCATACTCCTTGTGTAATGTCATGAAGGGAAATAGTTGATCACAACACACACAGTTGTATGCGGAGAGTTGTACCAATTGACACCCTAACCCAGAGCTAAGGATCAACAGTATAGCTGACAGTCATTATCTGCAGTGCAAAAAAACAAAACAAAACTCATGCCTGTTAAAAACTGAAGTGCTATTGTGTAAGTGTGTCATCTTCTCTAAGCATTTATAGTCTCTTCTCACATTCAGTGAACAGCATGTCTGAGTTTTGGCTTTTCTTCTGCTACATTTGGTTTTGACAAATCTGTGCTTTGTGAATAATCCTACCTTCCTAGGCCTCTAGCAGTGATTTAAATGTAATCATCAGAGGAGTTTAGAGAGGAAATGTGTGTTTGGAAGCAAACAATAAAAAAGGGATGAATCTCATTGTATAACTTCAGTTTTACACACCTAGCTGCTGTGAGTCAGAGGCTGACCGTCCTGGTGGTCCGGGGATGCCTTGGTCTCCAACCGGGCCCCTCTCCCCTTCCGGACCCTGCTCACCAGGGGGACCGGCAGGACCAGCTTATCATGTGACAGGGTAATTTAAAGAAAAATATATTAGTATGTAAGCAGCAGGTAACTTTCCAGACATCTTTGCCTCTTACATCACTGAAACTGTAACTGCTGTAATCCATCCTGATGTACAGTAGATCTGTGACGTATCGGGTTATAAAGAGTTTGTAATTGTTGTATATTGATCTGAAGATAGTGTAATAATAGTGATTGTGATTGTACCCTTGAGTTAAAACGGATTGTACTGTCTGTTAAAGTTGATGATGTCAATGATTTTTCCACAGAATTTCACCTCACGTCAGCAGTTTTATCACATGCATGTCAGCACTTGTCAGGCAGTGAGTTTCATCATAGTTTATTTGACTGCCTCTCTGACTTACCTACTGAAGACCAAGGCCAAAAGGATCCTGATGAAATCAGCTCTCCTGGGTCACCTCTGACTCCCTGAGACACAAACGTAATGTCAGTCTTTCACTGTTCAGTGGCTGAGTCATTCTGAGTCTTGAGGATAAGGATCAGATGTGAATGGATGAGATCACATGCCGGATGTGCACACATATCTTGAAGATGATTGTGACACATATCCAGATGTTGTAATCTGTATCTGTGTTATCATGTCTTGTCAGTCTTTTCTCTCTCTCATGTCTCTTGCAGTGAGTGTCCTTGGGATGGTTATAACTGACAATGTTCGAATAAGATTTTGAAAATTTGATGGTAAAATGAGCAAAATGTTGTGAATAATTTTCTGAGTAGTTAAATTATTCCATTTCCCCAAAACAGTGTGCTGAACAGTCCATTCAGGTTTTGGTCCAGTAAACAAGATTAAAACGAACCAGTCAGCTGTAATTTGCCTCAAAAATTCTGGACAAAATTTTGACTTGTAGGTATGAGGAGTAGAAGACAGAAACAAGAACAACATAGAATCATCAGGTAATTATACCAAACAATAGGTCTAAACTTCCTTGAACCCCTTATGTACTGTAGGATGAGAGCTACTGAAATGAAATATTATGAAATATTCAAACCAAAGACATCTTTTTTTTCTTTTGTCCTTTTTTTTCCTTAGCTTTTCTGCGTCATCAGATGGATGTAATCAAATTTAGCCCGATATATTCTGTATTTTCAGAGAATTTGGGGTTGCCTTTAGAATTACTATAAAATTCGGTGTGTTTGAAGTATGTTTGATAGAACAGCATTAGTTTAATGTGTAAAAGTGCATCATAATTTATTGGCTCGTTATATGTTTTGTATTTAAAAATGTAATGTAAAGTAAACTGGAAACAGCATTCCACTAATGATAACCACCCTGTGAGTGCATATGTTTTTGTCGGTTAGTTAGATAGAGGTTTAGATGCATAACTAATGATCATAATGTATTCTCACCTTAAGACCATCTCTGCCTTTTGGTCCTGGTTCACCCAGATCCCCCTGAAGGAGCGTTGTCATCATGAAGTTATAAAATGAAATTTAATTTGATAAAACAATATTAATGCAACATCTTTATGAACATACCCTTTGTCCAGGACTCCCATCTGCACCAAATTCACCCTAGAACAGCAACCAAAACAACATCATCACATGACCTGAACACGTAACCAGAGGACAGATTCAGGTTGAAATGTGTATAAATGTGTCTGTGCTCACCCGTGGTCCAGGAAATCCGACAACACCAGTTTCTCCTTTGTTGTCAGCCTGAAATAAACCAATCATAAGAAAATATGAGCAGAAGAAATGACATACTGAGGTGTCAATATTAGTATGTGTCTAATGTATGTGGAAATGTGTGTAATCATAAGCAGTCTCATACCCAATCTCCTTCTTCTCCTTTCAGACCTTTCTCTCCAGGGGGTCCCTGTCATAATGAAAGAGGAGGATATTAAAGGTTCATAGTAATGGTCTGTAACACTCCTGATTATATCTCATATTCTGAGGACCATCCATGAATGTCGTTACAGCAGGTTAATGAGTATATTTTGCTGATGTACAGACCGAGGGGCCGTAGGGGGGCAGAGTATGCTGATGAGTAGAGTTTCCTTGAGGCCCAGGAGGTCCGATGTCACCCTGTGGTGTAAGTGGGTAGTGCAACCAAAGTTAGCCAGCTCACCAAGTTGTCACAAAGTAGAAGTACTAGAGTTACTCCACCAGAATACTCCATTACAAGGAAAAGAGAAGTAGAAAATATTGAAGTGACAATGCACATTATACAGAAGCATTGACATTGTGACTGTTATATTCATATTACCAGATTGTTATACTGAAGAAGAACTTTACTGCTGCAGCTGGTCGAGATAGAACAACTTTTAGCTATTCTATTTACTTACTTTATTTGCTTTACATTCATATATTTATTATTGTTTTATTTAGGTAGCTTGGTCTGGTGGTTCCATATTTAGGGATTAATATATAGAAGAATAAGCAGTTCTGTTTAGTCGTGTCTGTAATCTTTGATTTTGTTGTGCAGTGCTGGACAGTCTTATCTGTATAAACAATTATTAAATAAAGCATCTCAGAAGTTTAGTTTAGATTAGTTTGTTTTTAGTGGAACTGCAAAAACTAAAAGAAATCTGCAACAACAGGGCCAATTAGAATGTTTTTTGTTTATTTGTCATTTGCCAAAAGCCAAATTGGTTGGAAACCACAGATTTTTTCAAACATTGTATTTTCAAGTGTATATTTTGAAGAAAAATCTTAATTTGAAAAGGTAGAAATGAATGAATCCAGGTCTTTTCATGCAGTAACAGCGATTTAGTTTTCATCACATCTGCCTTACAGCCATGCAAGTGAATTAGACTAATACATGTCAGCAATGCATTTTACAAACAGGGTCACTCACTTGGTCTCCTTGGACTCCCTTCAGTACTTTGGTCATAGTGCCCTGCCCAGAAAAATAAACAGCACTTGAACAACATTCATAAATTCACATTCCTAATTGATAACCTGTCATACAGTATTTACACAGTCATAAATCACATATTTTGATATTATACTGTATTAAATTGATATTGCTGTTTGCCTTACCTTTGGCCCACGGGGACCTGGTGGCCCTGGGGGGCCCTAAAAGATGACACAAACAGGATCCTAATAAGCACATTGCATGATAATAAACTTACCAAACTAATATTCTAATTTCTCACTCACATACACACACACACCTTAGGCCCTGGGAGGCCTCTGTTACCCGGCCATCCTGGTCTTCCTGGAGGCCCCTGACAAAAATCAAATGAAAAAGCAGATGAGAAACATTGCAACACACGAAAATTGACTAAAAATAAAATTTATAAGATTAAAATAAGTTGATGGGAACAAGGAAATGCATTGGTTGGAATAAATTTAATTTGACCATATCATATGTGAAAACATAACTTGATTTTGTCTTTATGATCAGCAAACAGCAACAAATAATTTGAATAATGTGTCTTACAGATATTCCGTTGATCCCATGTGTGCCTGGATCTCCCTGTGGAGAGAGAGTCAAAGCGAAGTTTATGAGATCTACATTATGTTGTTACAGCAATGGGAAGTCATGAATGCTGTTTTATGAAGTTAAGATTTCTTCAGACATGAAATCTTAAAAGTAACTAAGTGACAAGAGGCATTAATAAAAGTGATGAGTGGATTGAAACCATCACAATAGTACACAATACACAGCAGTCTTTCTCACCCTGAAGCGCTCCATGTACACACTCAGCTCCAGAGTGTCTCCCTTGGCTCCCTTCCTGCCTGATTGTCCCTGGGATGTGACAGAAAAATCATGAGCATAAGTCACTTAAAGGAAATCAAACGCCGTATTTTACAAGTAATATCCATGCAGGTTTGGAATTGCACCTACAGGAAAACCAGGAGTGCCATTAAAGCCGTGTTGCCCCGTTAAACCTGGTTCTCCTTGTGTCCCATTACAGCCGTCAGCACCTGGCTTCCCCCTGGGCCCAGCTTGTCCTGGGTGGCCCTGCAATGGCAACGTCAAATCATAAAAATCAGGACACATCACAGGCAGACTCACAGTTACAATTCTTATAATGCTACAGCACTCATCTAAGACATGGACTTACAGGAATTCCATCATTTCCAGAAAAGCCAGGAACGCCGGTCATTCCCTGTGGAGCCACAAGAACCAGACATTTAACCAAAAGACACACAAGATTGTTGTGACGTTTAACTAGTAGACAAAAATAGAAAAACATTTTACCACACTTCCTTTAGGACCTATGCTGCCACCTCGACCATGGTCACCTTTCTGCCCCCTTGGTCCTTGTATGCCTGTATCGCCTGGTCTCCCTGGAGGCCCCTGGGAACCCTGAGGACCAAGAGGCCCAGGTTGACCCTGATACCAGAGAGACAAAAAAACAACAACTTTATCAACTTCAAGTCAAAGGTGCAATACAACAAATAAACTGTTGCAATACAAATAAACTGTTGCAATACAAATAAACTGCTACTCACAGTTTGGAGCACCATCTATCAGAATCAGACATCATTTTATTTTTTACTTATCATTAATGCCATGGGTGTTAAGAGTGTTAAGGGTTTAGCAAAAGCTAGGTTAACATTGGTGACATGTTGGATAACAATAAAATCAAACTAACTTGTTGGAAATAGAGAAGAAGGATTTGAAATTTGGAGATTTGTTAAAAACAGTTTTGAACTAAAGCATCACAAGCTTACAACAAGAAATAAGATGAAGGACAACCTATCAATTCAAACATTTCTCATTTTTTCACTGGGACACTTCTACTTGTACTTTCTGATTATATCACAGGAGGGAGACAAACACCTTTTCCTTTGTCTAAGGAATTTTCTCCTTCAGCCCCATCCAGTGGTTCAACAGTGTATTTAAAAGGTCCACTGTCAGAGAACAGTGGGTAGATAGATGGGATCTGACTGCTAGACTCAGGGCCATGAAGCAGTATAACTAAATAGAGGCATGTGAACAGACGGATGCAACTGAACTCCTTTTAGTTCTTCTCAGTTTTCACAACGGGAGATTCTTACACACATATTACTTTATATATTCTTCTTTTTACAATCTGCCTGGATACAGGTTAAAACCTGCATGCTAAACTGTATCATCTTACACACAAGTTAAAGGCCCTCTAGGAGCCACAAATACACACAAATAATATTAATCCCGGACATTCCTAAATAGCAGTGTGGACATTAAATGAAGGCAGATAAAGTCAAGCTTTGCTGTGAAATATCTCCTTTATGAGCAAAAGACTCTCAGAGTAGCCAAGTAAACCTTAAAGTAAAAGTAAAGGGCTTAATTTCTGTCTGAAACATCAGACAGCCTCCTAATCCTCCTAATGCAATCTAAATATAACAAAATTGATTGCTCTCTTATACAGAGATAGATTTATGATGTGTCTGCAGACTCTGCAGTAAATTATCCAGGCCTATGTGTCCTCTCTCCACTGTGAGAACAACAGGATACAAACAAACGCACTCCAGCAAAGGGTAAATATTATTGAGGGGTTGTTCAGCACAGGTGTGTGAGGGTGACGAGTCATGGCATCAAACAGGTGTCTCCAACACAGACGCACAAATGTTTCAGTGCTCCTCCAGAACACGATGTGGCGTTGACATTTTAGAGAGGGAATGGAGAGGGGAGAGAATCGACGGGGGAGTCGAAGATGGTTGGGGGGGGGGGGGATGGAAACAGGATAATACTAAGAAAGCACATTTATGAGGGATAAAAAAACATGTGAGGGTGAAGATACTCTGAGAATTCGGTGTGTGATGACCTCTGAGGTTTGGGGGCCTGACAGTGACCCTGTGTGAACCAACAAACACAAGGATGTTGTTTGTCCTGAGACTTAAATTGCTCTTGGTCTTGTTATATGAAGAAAGAGCCAAAGGTCTCTAAAGGAATTAATAAAGCTGCAGGGAGCCTAAACAATGTCAGACAACAATTCAAACAACCTCACAGACAAATCAGATGCTGATAGTGTGAGATAAAGCCTTGGCTGAGCTTGCATATAACTGTGTGTGTGTGTGTGTGTGTGTGTGTGTGTGTGTGTGTTTTGTCTTTTGGGGGCTTTGGAACAGGAGGTGTGTATTTTGTGTCTGCTTCAATCCAGACTCTGCAGCTGTTGCCCATAGAGCAGACAGCAGACAGACAGAGCATGGATACAGTGATAGAGTCATACTATTCATTTAGTGAGGGAGTAACAGCATTGAATTGAAGTCTGCATAAATGGAACAAGCGGTAGGACTGGATGGGGGTGTGAGTTTTTTGATAACTTATGAGTGCGACCCACAACAGAGAGATTTAAAAAGCAGCTAGCACAGTAGCAGTTAGCAGCTAACTCAAAAAATAAGGAAATCAACAGAAAACGTCCTCTCATTGGGGAGACAGTGCGACGAGGAACGAAATCAACCACCATGGAAACAGGGACAGCAAATGATTGTTGTTGCCATTTTAATTTGTTATTTTAAAGCAGTGCTCACTGCATAAGAAAACGGTCTCACTATATGCTGACAATGTTATGTTATACGTCCCACTTCCTTTGCTTGTGGACCGCCGGCATGCTATCTAAAATCGAACCCTGGGGCGACGTTATGCTGTCATTGTTTTGTTCAGTTAAATAAACAATGGCAGCATAGGGAAAGGTCTTCAGTGCATGTCTCTGTGCAAAAGGGGCTTCTGTTTCATGAAAGACTGAATGCAGAAAGGCAAAAGGCTGCTGAAAAAACGAGGAGAATTAGGTAAATCCTATTTCAGATAGCAGACAAGACAAGACTGGTCCCATCACAATATTATGGTTATATATATTATTATATATATATATTATTCCAGTGACTTTCACTGATCTTCTTTACAATCATTACATGGATTTTTGTCTACATCTTTCATTTAGTAACAAAAAAACAACATATTTAGAACAAGTCATTTGCACCTTATAATTGTTGTTTTCTCTGACATAAAACCTCACGTTTGCTTCTGTTGAGGTGGAAAAAAGCCCCTCACACATGTGAAGTAAGGTGAACTCTACCAGCACACCCCCACAGTTGTAAATCATCATCCTCATTAAAAGGACATTAATCAAGCAGACCCATTTTCTGAAGAAAATGATACTGTCAAAGTAATAACTTTGCTCTAATTCACATAAAAGAAGAAGTAAAGCATACATACAATGACAGAGGGGAGGAATGGAGTGAGCTGGAGTAGAGTTGTTATTCAAATGGCTTATTTCTGATTAAAACCGCGTGTGTGTGTGTGTAGGTATGTGTGAGTGAATAAGCATGTAAGTGCATGAGAGATTCTTGTCTAGAGCACTTGCATGGTCCAATATCTGCACTGGCTGGTATCTTTCTGCATGACTTAAACAGGGGGCTGATAAATACCAGTCTGCTTTCATAGCTGATAACGGGGGAGACATTTCTATGTGCGTGTGTGTGTGTGTGTGTGTGTGTGTGTGTGTGTGTGTGTGTGTGTGTGTGTGTGTGTGTGTGTGTGTGTGTGGGGACCGCAGCACCAAACAGCTACATATGCTGAATCTGATGCAAACACGCTAACACACAGGTACAGATATACCATCACAGGCACATGATGGGTCCCAGATGTGTAACTATGGGTCCCACACTAACGTCCAAAAAAGAAGTAGTTCCTTATGGGATGAACAATTGGTCTAAATGCACAGTTACTCAAGGCAGTTAATGCCCCACATAGGGGCCTAATCTCTGTGCACCACCACAGGGACTTGGGTTCCACACTTGACGGCAAGGCTTCGGGTTGGACCTGATCAAGTTAAGTACATTACTGGGTGGGACTCCAGTGAGGGATCATATTTGTATTAACCAGCAACTTTCTGAGAAGTGTCAAACTACCTGTATGTTTATTACTGAGGACATAATTAATGATTGCGTTGTACTGGACTGATTGTTTTGAAATGTGCATCTAATACATTATAATTCAGTCCAATATAACAACATGCTAAAACCCCAAGCACAAACCTCTCTGATGGTGTCAATCAAAACATAACATTATCCCTGCCGCCACAGAGAGTTGGAGGAGGTTACGTGGTCACATCCATGTTAGTTAGTTTGTTTGTCAAAAAAATATCTCAAAAAGCTGTCAATGGATTTTGATGAAATTTAGTGTCGAGGTGGATCTTGAGCCAAGGAAGAATTGATTACATTTTGATCAAGGAATGGATGAGGATTTGGGATCATTTTTTCAACATTGTAAGATAGTGCCCTTTAAAATAAATGCTTGCCCATATCATGAAAAACAACAATAAGCCAATCAGAATAAAAATACCCAGGCATGGACAACTCATGATGTTCCACCACTATGCACAGCTGGATTCAGATCATCATCCGGATCTGGGAGGTTAAAAAAAAATATATATAAGAGGGGGTAGAGACATGGCATTGCCACCAATATGTGGTTGAGATAATGAGGATTCAGAGTCATTCACATGGATGTCATGTGTCTGTGAAATGTAAGACGTTATATCTAGATCAAAAATAGTTTTAGGTTATATTATTATGTCTAAACCAAACCAGATCCGTTCCATATGGCACATTAGTAAGTAGTAAGTTTTCTTTTATTAGCACTCAGGAAATTCATCATTTGTCGTCTCCATCTTCTCCTGAGCTAAATCTCGCTCCAGTCCTCCCTATTCTTTAATTACCAGTCCTCCACAGCTTCACTTCCTTCATACTGTTATACTCCCCATTCTTATCTGCTCACACTACAGTAGTTTCAGCCAGCTTTTTCTCCCCCCTCTACAATCTCTCAAGTGTTCTTAAATCCCTTTTGCGTCTCATTTTACCCTCCCTTTTCTGCCTGTATTCGGTCCCTTCCTGTGTCTGCTGTAAGTGAGCCTAATCACCCAATCAGATGCTGCATGTGTGTGTGTTGGGGGGATTTAAATATAATAAAGCAAAAAAAATAAATCAAAATCAAAATGGAAATCACAGAAGATGGCAGAAATGTCCATTTTTGGGTGTGACCAAGGTCAGAAATGTTGATTTAAAGAACTGTCAGGAATCAATTAATTGGAAAAGACTCTGGGAAAATGTGTCTCGTTCATCCAGAAATTATAATTACCAAATGATTTTTTTACATTTATTCATAGATTTTATTTGACCCCCAGGAAACATTTTCAAATCCAGCTTTGTCCCTCGCAGCTAGCAGCTACGTGGGGGCTGTCAGTGGACAGATAGGAGTACAGTGCCTGTGAATTTGTGTTTAAAAAGTGAAACTTTTTATTTTTATGTGAAACTGTTTTGTCCTTTTGTACTGATAATTAAAAACTTGATCACAAAAAAGAAGATGACAAAAATGCAATGGAGGAGGGAAGCATAAGAGTCATTGAAGTGGACAACTAGTCACTAAACAAAAGGAAAAAAGGTTTGAGTTGTGGTACAGTAGGGACTGGGTGGATATATAACATAAAGAGAAATGCTTATATGACAGTGAAAAGTAGTAACATTTGGAACTTGTGTAAACAGAGAACCTGAACTCTGGAGCTGAGGAAGTTAACGGCTCCCCAAACAGATGTCCTGCATTCACTGAACGCACACGAGTGTCTGTTTGAGCCTGAGTTCTTCTCTGTTTATGAAGACTGGTCATGACTTTACCAGATTATGAAGCTCAGGAGACACGTGCTGCCCCCCTGACTTTTCTCCGTAACTGTATCTGTCCGTGCTGCTATATTTTTCTTTCTGTTACAAATGGCTCACGTCATACCTTCAGCCTCTTTTCTCGTGAGCTTCCTAATGGGACACGACAAGCCATCAATCAGCGGCCCAATCTACCGATGTCAAAGCAGGGAGGAGAAGGAAATGAGGCAGGCAGAGGGGAGATCACAGGTCAACAATAATCCCCAGAAGTTTAACCTCGGATTGAAGCCAAGCAGGTATTTGTAGATAGCAAAGTCAATACCATTTTATTTACTTTACTGTTTAGTGCTAGTGATATGTTTCAGAAGGCTTTACATTCTACATAATATATCACATCATATGTCCTCAGCCTAAAAACAATCCAACAAAAAAATCCCTGCTGGCCAATTATGAGGATTGTTTGCTTTTCCTCATCTGATGTCACAGTTAATTGGTTTTAGGGCTGCACAATATATTGTGTCAGCATTGACAATGTGCATATACACAACTGTCATATAGCAGGAAGTGCAATGTCAAGTTAGCCCGAGGCAGATTAACTCAAACATGTCAACATTTTTTTTTTTTGCAGTTTTGATACATATCTAAACTCTGTAAGCTCACAGCATTTTCATTAATCACAATGTTTGTTTTCTTCTTCCAATGGCACTTATGGATGTATTTCATGGTTAGTCGCTTTCTTTTAAATGTGCATTTAAGGTCACAGGCCCAGACAAACAGGCACACGTCTGTGCTTGGCTAACATCATAAAGCTTCACACAGTCAAATAAATAAGAGGGAGTAAAAGATAGCCAGACAGGTGAAGGAGAGGTGTGTGGCAGGATATAAAAATAGAAAATGACACTATTAAACCACACACACAGTGCACAAAAGCCCAAATAAAAGGCAACAAAACAAAGGAGAATTTAGGATTGTTAAAAAGGAATAGAGGAAACATTGTAAAACAGCAATAAAACACTGGCCCTCC
The DNA here is from genome assembly GCA_037577475.1 of Chaunax sp. Z400. Classification (NCBI taxonomy): domain Eukaryota; kingdom Metazoa; phylum Chordata; class Actinopteri; order Lophiiformes; family Chaunacidae; genus Chaunax; species Chaunax sp. Z400. Next base: position 10,521,816 of record CM075196.1, read on the forward strand.
CCTCACCCGTCTGCAAACTGGTGTCTGCTTTTTATCCAGTCACTTCTCACCTCATTTGAAGGGCATAAACTATGACGCACACATACACAGAAATAAAGCAAACACACACCATTGGCTAGGTGAACAAAGTGACTGAGGCTCTTGTGTGGGATGATGGAATACTGGTAGTGAAAAAAACGCCTTTACAAAGCAGATATATATGTCAGATCTCACAAACTGCCAATATTTCAGTCATTCCTCGCGTTGCCTATCTCTACCATAGCAACAGTTTTTTCCAAGGATTAACCCCTTCTTTCATAGCTCATACTCGTCACGGACAGTGAGACATCCCAGCTTCAGCTTTTACAGCTGTAGGAATGTGTGAGGATGATTTTGGACAGTCTCTTCTAGTTAAACCTGACATATGTGAGTCCTGATGAGGAGAGAGCTGATGCACACTGGATAGTAGAGGTCTAGAGCTGGTCAAAACTAAACCACAAAAAGCATATTTTCACACATATGGCATCAAGTCAGGAGGATTTGCTCTCATTTGTGCAGGTTTTGCTCTTCTGCTGCCACCCCAGTATACGATGAAGGGGAATGGCATTTTCATTTATGGTGCTCGCAATATTGAAAAATTACATTTCAAGCTTTCAACAGCTACATGTCCCTTGAAGCAAGGTCCCGGTTAAGTTGTAAAAACACACAATAAGCATACACTTAGATTGTTTCTTCGGTTTACACCAAAGCAGTAAAAAAAAAAAAAAAAAAAAAATATTTCAAAAATATATAAAGAAATGAATAATAACAATATAAATCTAAATATTTGGAAAAAGGCCTAAATAAGACGAAAATTTTGATTTTGGTGACTTGTAGCTTCTCACCTCACTGCAGTGATGCATAACTCCAAGGTGTGTCAATAGAGTTAAGTACCCTCAATAGAGGGCATGTACATGACGCCACATTACAGCAGGTGTTACACTGCTGTTAATTCTGAGCCACAGAGTGACAGAAAGCTCTTACTGAGTGAAAGCGTTACCGTTCAGCTTGGATATTGCAAAAACACAAAAAACACTCTTAAATGTGAAAGACTTGTTGTACAACTGACTGTACAAATAGATTCAACAAGAAACCTGATCTGTTTTACAAGTGAAAGCAAAAGAAAAGAGAAGAAAATGGATCACTTCGATTCACAGAAACAACTGGAATCCAGATATTGAAACATGGATCTGTGATTGATTATTTGTGATCAACAAATCCTTCAAGACGCTCTCATGTATCGAGAAGCACTTTTATCACTCAACCTTTTCCCAAGGTTGAAATCAACTACCTTCAATTTAAGAAGATAGTAAGTTGTTCTACTCCCGGTTTCGCAGTTCCACTACTAAACGTAGCCATGTTGCACCATGTTCTGGCTCTGAATGTGTGACAGTGACATCAGTGTGACATAAGTGTCGTCCAGGGTGTGTCAATACACCATGACATCAGTGTTGGGTGTGGATGCAGACCACAGCCAATACCCATCAATGATGCAACAAACATAAAACCTATAACAATAGCTTTTCAGTCTGGTACTGTTTTATGTTAATATTTAAATATTATAATATTTTTCTATCCTCTGCTACAGTTTGTACTTTTTAAAGTACAATTGGATTTCAATGTTATTATTATTTTGCATTAGTTCTGTAAACCGAAGTGCCGTCATCATGTTTTCTCTGAGAAAAACCCTCCTCTCCACGCTGTATAAAATGCAATAACCATAATCTCTCTCTGTTCTCTCTCTGTATGTACGTGGGTGTGTTTGCATTTCTCCTTCCTAAATCACAGATCTATTAAAAGTTCCCCCCCGTCTGACACCATAAATTTCATCTGGACCCAGTCTGTCCCCTGGGGTGGACGCTTTGGGAGCGACCCACTGAGAACAGGATGGGAACAGACAGCCCAGTGCACAAACATCTGACCTCAGCGAGGAATAGAATAAATCAATAAACGACTGGCCGGAAGCTCCCTCTGTTACCTCTCTGTTAACTTTATGTGTGTGGAAAAACTGACAACTACAGCACATCCTTGCACAAGGAATGGAAAGAGAAACTGATTAAGGCAAACAAGACTTAAATATTCCCTAAATATATCAAATGTACCATCTTGGATTGAATAAATCCATCTTCTGCTTGATGTCTTGCTACATTCTGGAGAAGATATTTAAAATTCTGTCCACTGGTAATCTTTGCAATGATTGTTAGCTATTATACAAATTGTTATTCACATATAAATCAAGCTTCCATGCTTCTTTTACAGGGATAGTTAACCTCTTTGTTTACTCTGTTGCAAACAATGTTAATACCTAAAATTTCAGATGGTTTCTTGCCCCCCTAGTGGTTGTATAAACTGTATCTCCTCACCGATAACACTGGAATCCAAACGGAAAAGAAAACTGATGCTATGCAGTGTGAACATTATTCTATGATGTCATACAGCATACGATGTTGAGGATGGTGCAAATTTATAGCTGTTTCAATGACCAAAACTGAAACCTGCTGTCATGGAGACCAATGCCCTTTGCACACTTTTGGACTTTTTTTGGACAAAGGTTTCATCCAGCCGACAAGCACGTAGCTTGAAGCATATTGTCTTTATTCCGAGAACATCAGCAGCATATCAGCAGCTCTGAAATGATCTGCCCCTTGTAAAGGCCTACCAGAGAAACTAGAGAAAACAAGAGAAAGAATAGTCAAGAGAATGAGGGAAGAATGAAGGCTGTAAAGTTAAATATAAAAAAAGTAAGCAAACAAAGGAGGTTGGAGGTTAGGGAGGAGGAGAGATGTGAAAGGATGATTTAAGAAGGGAATAAAAGAAAAAGAAGGCAATAAAGAAGAAAAGGAGGAAGAATTTAACGCAAGGAAAGACAGCTGTATAAAGGAAGAAGAGAGGAAATTAAGAAAGGTAGCACATGAGAAGGAAATGAACGAAACAAGAAATGAGGGCAGGATGGTGAAGACAAACACTAAATGTCTGCCCTCTTTCTCAGACTCCCACCGTTGGGCTCAGAAACTTGGTGGATTTGGTCCCACTTCGCTCATGTGTTTTTCTTGGACACATTTTATCTTGGACTCATTTCTTGAAGATCCCTTCTACACGATGCCCCGGGGGGGAAACGGGGCTCAGCTCTCCAAGAGGGGTGGGGAAGATCAGGGGTTTAGCTTGGGGGGCAATGAGGGTCCTCAACTGAATGCCCTGAGGAGGACTCAGGCAGAATAAATAAACATCTGTAGATGATGTTTAGACATCTATTAGTGTGTGTTTAGATCTGCTGGCTGAAGTCAGGAAGGTTTCTGAATCTGTGGCTGGAGGAAAACTTCTAAATGACTGTAGAGGATCTGTAATGGATATGCTGAGACACAGAAAAGGGAATGAGGCCATGCAGGCTGCAGGTGGAACAGTGGCATATGAAAAATGTTATCTATTAAAGAATTAGTTCAAATGCTTTGTTGCCATGAGGACAAACCGAGATCCGGACTTAAATCTTCGAGATCTCATCTGTTGCAACACTTTCTTCTGACTCATGTGCTTAAAATCTCTCATGTGCAAAGAGAGAGATGAGGTAGAGGGATAAAAACAAATGTCATTCAGTCATTTCTTGTCACTTGCTTTGTTTCTCTGCTGCTCTTAGTCGAGCCATTCTGCCAGAATCATTTCACTGCTTTGAGAACAGTTTACATTACAATTAATGTGTTTAGACTGAGCTAATTTCTGCATGAACATGTTTCATCTCCACAGAGCACGTGCACACGCATGTGCCAGAAACCTGACAGCATCCAGACCAGACAGAAAGGACTCCTAATGACAAGTGGTTAGACTGAAGTGTCTGAGGTGTGTGAGAAAGTGTCTGCATGTGAGCTGTGGGTGTGTGTTGAAGACCAGGACTCGAGGGGGTGATCCCAGGCTGAGAACAGAACAGCTTGGACCTCCAACTATCCCAGGGGTCTCTGGGGCCCGACACCTGTGCTATTGCCTCATGTTAGAGGAATGAGACGTCTTAAGTCTGTGGTCCGAACACGTGTGTCTAAACAGGACACAGCTGCAGCTCGTGTGTGTATGTGGGAAAACGCAAATATGGTCTCAAACGAGGTGTTGTCCTCACCCCAGAGACCAAACACCTGTGTGTCTGTGTCATGTATCCACAAATGGCTGTGTCTATGAAGTCCATCTTGTGTGCCTTTATAATTCCACCGCTGCATTTATCACTTTGATTCTATTGCCATTTAGAGCTTTCATATACCATGGATCACCCAGGGCGTAGTGACCAAGGAAAACTCAATTTCCTCAACAAAGTTGTTCTCTGACGCTGTGCACTGCACCCAAGGGAACAAAGGTATGTATATTGAATTATATATGGAGTGTAACAGTCTGACAGGCCACAGGCGCCACGATGAAGCATGAGAAATGCATGAGAAATTAAAGTAAACATATGAGAAAAAAACACACAAATTTAGAAAATGTTTTCTAGAGACAAAACCAAGGACCACATGCTTCACTTTGGCCAGATTGGATCAAACTCACAACACCACAGATGCTGCTGCTTGCCAGGTATTATGCCTGCAGTGGATAAAATGATCTAATTGTACAACTGGATGTAGCAATAAGAAAACATTCGTAATATTTGTTGGCATGCCAACTTAAAGTGTAACCACACTAGGACTAAGTTGGTAAATGTGTGTAAATGTGTTGAAATGTGTTGAAACCGTCACTTTGAGCCTCAGACCGACTTAATCTTGCTCGTGTTGGTTGATTCGATTCATACGTGTGCACATGAACTGTTCTTAAAAAAATACCACATCATGTTGAGTCATGTGCCTCCACCCTGTCCAACTAACGTTAGTCCGCTTTCACTCAAAATGAAGGTGTATGCAGGTGTATGTCTCTTGAGTAAAACACGAAAATCAGTGTGAAATATTAATAACCATTATATATAAATGATCTTGGTAATTCCAGTTAATTCAAAAACCTCAATGATTCCATGACAAAAGAACACATTTTTCCTGAGGTTTTCTTTCTCATACATTTTTCATCCCTCGCCTCTGTATTCGTTTTTAAAATCAACATTCAAGGGTAACATAAAAAAAGATCATTATAGATTCAGAGCTAAAATGATTGGTTGATTGAGTCTAAAGGAAGAAATAAAAAAACAAAAAAACAAACAACTTTCATTGTTCATTTATTAATTGTACACTACTTAGTCAGAAATGCCACACATGATGGCTCTGGATTTATAAGTATTTTTTCAGTAATTTTTGCGATTTTGCATGCTAAATGATTAGCTTATTAATTTAACACAAATTAGACTTTATTATATGTTATTTTCAAACTTTATTTTGTGCTAAATGCTAACACCACCAGGTTAACATGGTTTAGCAGGAAAGCTATATTACCATATTCATCAACTTAGTTTAACATTTTAGTGTGATAACATTTGCTAATTAGCTCTGCACTTTGAGTACAGATGAGAGGTCTGCTGTCATTAAACAGATTTTGATGTTTTGAATGCTCTAGTTAAATAACCAAAGGATCACAAAGTAATTACAATTAATCCTGAGTAGGACATGAATGTCTGCACCATATTTCATGGCGATTTGTTCCAAAACCAAAAAATGACTTCCTCATGGTGGGACAAGAAGTAAAGCCTTTGGATCATCTAAGTCATTAGAATTCATCATCTGGGATCCATGGTTATCTGTATCAAATTTCATGTCAACTCATGTAAACAGATTTTGACTTATTCTAGTCTGGGCCAAATGAGAGGACCAACTGACTGACATTTAATCAATAGATTGATTGATTAAGAAATGAACAGTTAGTTGCCGCTTTATGGCGCTTTTCAACACATCATTACAAAGCGATTTACCAGTGGGAAAAAATCCAAGACATAAACAATGGGAAAAAAACAAGTAGGGAAACATGGGATTTATAGTTGAATACCCAGCTGTGATCTTGGCCCTGACTGACATGGACTGCAGCCATTATCATTAGTATCAGGGATACCCATGTAATCCTCAGAGTCTCTTTCTGCACCCACCGACCCTTCCAGCTGGACCAGAATACAGTTGACCAGAATACAGCTGGTCCAGTTTTACCAGCTTGGAGAATTTTCCATTTTCCCATAAGGGGATGCAACACCCACTGCCATTCCAGCTGTAGTCCACATTGCTGGGTAGTTTGCACGGGAGCTTTGTCTGACCCAGATAAAGGTCAATGCATGTATGTGATTTACTGACTGAATTAAAGGGTGCTCAGATGGCACTAATCTTGGATATACAGGTAAATCAGATCAAGCTAATATTCCCAATTCCAGTAAGATGAAGAAGGTAGTGTTTTGCCTTGACCTTGTGCCATGGGAAAAAGCTTGTATTACACAATATTTCCAAATTACAAAATAGAGCTGGCACATGTTGTACTACTACAATGTGGGGCCTGATCCCTGCTCCTGAGAAAAAATGTCTTTCTCAGAAAAGTGGAATAAATATGAAAGGATTTAGAGGAGATCTAATTGTTTCCTCTGGAGCCAGCCCCCAATGAGGTTTCACAACGAGGCCTGATGGAGAACACATGTCGCTGCTGTGGTGACCCACAACTCTGGTCACATTTTTCCTACAGCCTTCTGTGTGACCATAATATTTCCTGTGTACTGTCTGCAAATAAAATGTATGCATCCCAGAGGATGTACAGCATTAGCACCTAATTTACCTAACGTTCTTATTCTGAGAATACAAAGGAGACAGATTTGATTAATGTGGAGTACATGGTGTGTACATGGATGTGTTTTGCAGAGAGGGAGATGGGATGGAATTGGTAACACAAGGGATCCACAATGAGGAAGCAGTTACAGAAATAGGAAAAAACAACCCTTCGCCCTGTTTCTTATGTGATCATGGCTATGAGTAATCCACTTTGAGAACAGAATATCTCAGGTTAATTCCACTCATCTGGATCTGTATTCCCTGCTTATTCTCCATTACACTCACATTCTGGCTGATGATAACAGAGTCAGGCTACAGATGGTAACACAAGGCCAGAGTCTACTGCCTAAATGTACATAAAGTTGCACAAATACTGGACTATTGAATGACAGTAGTGTCTAGACTCCTTCCTGCTGTGGGATTTAGCTGATAAGGTGATGTCAGTGACTCACATTCAAGGATATAATGACAAAATCAAATATGTGTTTCTTCTATGCATCTTTTTACATACATGCAAACATCTGTCCAATCAAATTACAATCCCCACTCCCCTTGGTTACTGTTGCTACGTCTGTCACATGATATGCTAATGATGGCAGATTGACCACATGAAATTCTCAGTAGTTTTCAAAACATAAGGTCCTTGATTTTTCACAGGTAGACAAAAGTAGCATCTTATTTGTAACCATCTTTTTCCCTGGCTGAACACCAACTGTGTAACAAATCACATCATCTGTAAAGCTAGCTAATTACATTAATGTACATTTCCACAAATCCAATAATGATCAGGTCAGAGCCACTGACATTGGCTTTAACACTTTGTGGATATAGGCTACTTCACAGTGTAACCTGCAACCCCACAAAATGTTGTTAGCTAATGAAATGTTTATTGGCTTTGAAAGTAATGCTGTAGTAAATTATTACACTCTGCTACTAAGCTGGACATACCAATGTTAGCATTTGAATTATAGAAATCACACTGTAATATCCTTTCTTTCACGTTTTCTCTTGTGCTTTTGGTTTTGGAAAGTGTGGTTTAAAAGACACAACAGTCCAAACTGTTCAAACTACTGTCTGTACACACATGAACTATGACTGGATGATTGCTGCTTAAAGGGGTCCAGCGAAGAGTCAATATTCTCTATGACTTCAGTATCTTATAAATACCCTATCTTTATGAACAGTATGTGCTCATAATTGTTCACTTAGGTTTGTGTACAAATATGTGTGTAATTGTGTGTGTGTGTTTCAAAGAGATACTCCTTTGTGCACAGCAACAATCGCCCTCTTGTTCTAAAACAGGAGCCATGATCTTAAAAATGTGAGAGTGAGCCTTTACGGGCCCTTAAAGCTGGACCACAGCTGGGTGCAGGACTGGAGGTCAGACTCTGCTCTAACAGTAACGGAATGATGCGATCTTGTGACGTGCATTTTATAAATTATGGGGAAGGTTTTTGTGTCAGAGAGTCTCACTGTATGTCTCTGTCTTCTTGTCCTTCTAGTGAGGTTTGTATCAAGGTGAAACACTCACACAGACTAACATGCACATTTAAAGCTGTTTTAATTATTGATTTCTAAAAGCAACAGCTGCTTTCTTTCTGTTTGTCTTAGCTCTTCTCCAAGCATTCCCTACAGTGTTCCTCAGCGTTAATTATCACACGTGACAAAGCCAGCCTTTGATGCTCACTGAATCCTTCTTTCCAACAATCTCAGGAAAACGAAATCCTCTCGTCTAAGAGTTTTACTGATAGTGGCAGGTTTTTGCTTCCTTCCCCAACTTTCCTCTCTCACGCACATGCATGATTCTTAATACCTTCTCCACAGATGGCATGGTTAAGGTCAAGGTCAGGGTTAGGGGAAAGAACTATAGGAATGGATGTGGCTCCTGATTGCACGTGCGGTTTGAGGGGCTAACAGAATGAAAACTGCCATTACACATTGTGTCTTCTTCTGATGTGCAAAGCTACACAAACTACCCTAAAACAAACTGACATGCTACGAATACCAGTAAATCAGTTCCCTGACCTATCCCTTCTCCTCTTCTGACATACAGCGATGAATTATACTTGATCAAAGTTACTGTGCACGGATTAAATTGCATCTCTAATCAGAGAACTTCACCCTGATTTAAAGTTTTACAAAAGAATTCATGCACACAGTTGTGCATATTGAGACAGGGTTTGCAAATGCCAAAAGGCTACTTTTCTTTTTTCCTATGCCATGCATTTGTGAGTTTTATGATTTGCTTTGAAACTTTTTTATATGCCAAGGGGTTGTAAAATATGTCCTCAATGCCGAGAGGTCATGACTCTCCAAACAAATCCAGAATCTTGAAACTGGCCGGAGAGGGCTTCAACCCTTTGGTGAAAATATATTGGGTGGACTCTTTGATCTTTTCTAAATCTAAAGCCTTCCTCTCTGTGCCGTTATCCTGCCTCTGAGCGGGGAGGAAAGTCCATGATACTCATGGATACGAGGGCTCGGAATGTAGGTATGGACTTGTTTTCATGGAAAAAGGAAATCTTTGCCATTTATAGCTACATCCAAACACACAGATGATCTTGTTCCCACAAAAACAGAGACTGTCTATATCGAAAAAAGATCAGTGGACTGTCATTGTGCTCAGCTTCCTGATGCATGTGTCATTTCCTGCTCTACTTCAGCTATGTTGCTGTCACGCACCACGCTGGAAAGGACAGCATCACAGTTTTCCTACCATGTCTCTATTTCACTCTCATGGTTTTGTCCACTGTATGGGATGAGGAGACAGTGAGGTCTTGCAGATGGATGCTACTGTTCTTCAAGCCGAAGTTTCTTTTTTTTCTCTATGAAACTGCACCACTCCCTATTTCTGGGAACTACTGATGGAAAGACCCCCAGCACAAAAGACAGCATTATTCTGCTAAATATGTTTTCTGAGGAAGATTCAGGGCGCCTTGTGTTCAGTTCATCATGTTGCCCTGGTTTTTAATGCTTCAAAGATCACAAACGTCTCTGTTTTCAACACTACCAAGCTGACGGAATTTTTCTTGTTATTTTATCTGATCATACTTTACTTTCTTTGCAGAGATGGCAGCTCTATTGTATGAATCCAGTTGTGCCTTATGGACAACTTCAGATGCTTTTCATTTTCTTGTTACTCTGTTTTGGCTATAGCTTGTTCTCATTTGGGTTACTAATATCAGGGAGACATTCCAATAATGATGCAAAAGAACAATGGGGACTTGTGTGTTGTGGGAAGCTTAATATTTTTCGGCACACCTGCAATGCTCTCTGTTCTTTCTGAGGACGGATATAATACAAAATAAAAAAAAAAATTTGACACTAATGATGCTGCTCAACTTAAAAGAATCCTATTAGCACGTTGAGCAGTCACACCGACACGTTGATCGGACCGCAGCCCCCATTTACCCATTAACAGACACCGACTAATCACCACAGCTGTGTCTCGTCTCAGCCAATTAAGACAGCTGCAGTTCCTAGAACCAATCATCAGCGTGACTCTCCTCTGGGAAGGAGATTTAGAGGGAGAGGAGACACATGTAAAACAAGAGAGACAGAGGGATGAAAACATCTGTGAGAATCCGTCTTGATTTCCCTTGTATTCACAAACGAGGAAATCAGTGGGGTAACGTTTATATGGGAAAAAAATGCTGGATCGAATCGTGCACAAGACTCTCAGGCCTAGGAAAATTTCAAGCTTTAACATGCACGCAATATGTCATAAACCTCGAGTGATCCCTGGCTTCTTCGAAAGTAGAATGTTATTTTTCTGGAAGAAATGCGCCAAATCCGTGTGTGCAAGAAGTGTTTGTACAGTTCATCCATGTATGTATGTATGTACAGTACCAGTCAATAGTTTGGACACAGTTTCCCATCCACTTGAATGGGAAACTGTGTCCACATTTTTGACTGGTAGTGTATGTTTATTTAAAAAGAGAAGTGGAAATGATGCCAAGATTTGACGGCTCTTTACTGTCTTGGCACGGTCATCATCCCTGAATGATTGAAATCCTTTCCTGCAGCTGACACAGAGGATGAGAGGGGAGGTGTAGGAGAAAGGTAGTTTGCTGACCCTGTCATTGCACTTTTGCATCCTTCAAATGTGGAATGTGGAACTTCCTCCCTCTGTCTCTCTGTGCCTCCTTCCTGTTTCCACAGAGAGCATGCAGGTCAGAGATCAGACCTACTGTAAAGTTGGTGTGGTAAATTCTCAGTGCTTGCCACAGTGCAGTTGCTAGATCATTCTTCTCTTCACCTTTGTATTTCTTAAGAATGCCTCCCTTAGGAGCTGCTCTTACTGGTATGTGGGGAGTTTTTTTAAGAGTCTATTTCAGTCCTTGAGTGTTCCACATCGCATAGCTGAACACAGACATTTATCAGGCACTTTTTGGCACTGAGTCAAACCATTCTGCGCTGATTTGCATTTCAATTACCATTTCAACCATGCCCAGGATGCACCCAAGGCGGACCATCTCCAGAGTGGGGCTGAAGCTCATCCAGTCCCCCTCAAAGCGGGGTTGTGGTGACATCTTGCTTACTGCAGCCAACCCAAGATCATCCCCCTTCCCTCCTTCAAAAAAGTATACATTTGCGTGACTCCACTCAAATACTGATTCATATTTGGTAGAAAACAAATGAAATAGGCTGTCAGTGAACATTTTACTGATATATTGAGAATCAACATTTTTGCGACTTTCCATGTTAATTAACAATATTCACTCAATATGTTAATATAAGACGTCAATTTGCTGTTACAAATAATTTGTATATTAATGTTGGGCAAATAGATGAATATATTTCTTATCGGATATTGAGTCTGTCACTGGTTGGTATTTTTGGGCACTTTTAGTCATTTTATTTTGCTGATTTAATCAATCAAACCAGAGTTGGTGATTGTTGGAACAATGGGAAAACGATCCAAGACCCTTTTATATGAGTTTCATTTTGTTTCCATCAAGTTTGAATGAAGTGTGTACATATCTCTGCAAAATGTTGCATATAAATTAATTAACAAGACTGTTCTCACAACTTGGAACTTCATCAAACTATTTTTTCCTTAGTTTATTTATTGTTAGATCCTTGTTAAAAGTTAAGCCCAATCCTTTTCTTGCTCAGAAGTTCTTTGCAGCTGAACTATCAGGTACAGTCATGAACCTTTGCTTAGTGTTGAGTGAGGTGTTTTGGAGGTGTTTATGTCACCTCCTCTTCAAGCCCATGTGAGCTTAGATCAAACCGAAAACCACTTCTCAGTGTCTCGATTAAAATCGGTTTAGTTTTGCTGCTAAACATGCGTGGCTAATTACTGTGGAAAGTAGGCGTTAGCTGTCTGATTCTTTAAGTTCAAAACTTTGCAGATGTGAAACCCAGAGTCCAACGATCTGATAACTTGACGATCGAGGCAGCACGTGTCTGAAGCAAAAACACTTCAGTCATGCAGAACCTCGGTCACTCACTCTAGACTTGTTATCTCAAGATGTTTAGTCTATGTCTGTCTCTTGATTTCACACCCCTGGTCCCTCTCTCTTCTTTCTGTCTGTTATTACTCCACGCTCATTCCACTCTGACCTTTGCCTTTACAGAGGCTATGGGTGTGAGTTTCATCTCTTAAACTGTGTGAAACTATGATAAGTATATCTAACTAGTGAGGCTCAGCAGCACAATCTCATATGGCTAAATGCCCATGTCAGTCTCATTCATTCAAAGGATCAAAATATATGTTGTGATACTTGAATGTTCAACAAGGTGGCTTTAGGCCATGATCACACATGATGCAAATATGAGCTTCGTGTTAGCTCGTAAACCTTAAGCAACCAATCCCATGAACGGACCGAAACCAACAATGTGTTAGTCCCAACCCTTCCCAACTCTGTCTGTAGCACTCAGTCAAGCCCATTCATTCCAACATCCTATGTAAATGTTTAAAATGGGTCACAAGTATACAGTTTCATTTTCAGAAAAAAATGGCTATATCCTATAATTTCCTAAATCAGCGGGGAAATTATTATTATAATTTTTTTTATCACACAGGAATAAATACCACATTTTTTGGGGACTATCTACAGCTGTGGATTAATAACCTTTGGTGTACTTCTGTGTATTTACATCAGCATGGGCAATACCTGCTAGAAAAATCAATTTATTAAATTCAATTTACTCTGTTTAGAACAGTAGTTAGTGTAAAGGACAGTAAAGGACTCACCCTGGCACCCTTCTCTGGCAAACATTTACAGCCTCCGCTGCAGTCTCTTCCTCCACAGGGGCCACTGTGCTTCTTACCACCCTGTTCAGACACAAAAACACACAACATGAGGGTTAAAGCTGAGTTACTGGGTATACAGTAGATGTCACATATACAGAAAACAAGCTTTGTGCATTGAATGGGACACATTGTGGGGTAAATTGTTGTACTATGTATGTGTAACCTGCTGTGTCTGTGTACACTCTTGCTCTGTGAGTCTACTTGTTGTTTATTCCCTCATCTCTGTTGCATGAGTGTAAAAGATTGCTGCAGTTTTGTCTACATTGCTGTGTATACTGGTGTGTGCAGAAAGGATGCTCTGGATGTGGTTTGAATGACTCATAATTAAGACATAATGGATAGCCATGTGTCCATGAAAATCCTATTCATCAGAGAGGCTGGGTCCCGCCACTGACGGGGACAATTTGTCTTTGGATGTCGGCATACCAGCAAAACCACCCACCATCACTACCCAATCTGTGCTAGACATGACACAAGGACACGCAGGCAGTCAGGGGTCACTGTAGACACGACATGATCAAAGAAAGCAGCCCCACAAACGGGGTTTCCCAACCCACAGGTCAGAGGTGTCAAGACCCAAAGCGAACTGAGACATGAGGAGACATTAAATAGATCAAATACATTCTTTTTGTGTTATGTGGCATCTGCCATTCAGATGTTGTGTCATGACCACAATTCTGACTCATTAGAAGCAGAAGCAAAACAATTTGAAGAGTTGAGACACAACAAACACTATTCAAAACAGACACACATTAAGATATTGGCTCAAATGCATTATTAGAATGAAGGAAAATTGATCCAGATGTTCTTGAAGGTTAATAAGCAAATGTTTAGACCCTCCAGTCATGTTTCTATGAATGCATGAGTGGGAACAAAGCTTTAGTTTACAATGTTCTGTTGAACGTTTTACAACGAAGACGACATTTATTAAACCCCAAATATCCAAAGTTTAGGGAATTGGATGAAAAGACCTTTCAGTGGCTTTTCAATAAGGATGTATAAAGGATACTTTGACTACAGACATGCAATGAATGTATGATTCATGACTCCATGTAGCTAATTATGACGTTTCTCCCTTGTGTCTGCCTACGCCATTCACCTACACAGCCATACCATAGCCTGCTTAAGCAGCCAGTGTCTCAATACCCTCCCCTCTCCCTTGTTTAAAAAAAGCAAAATGGCCACTTTATGCCGACAGTGCCAACAGAACGGCAAATCAAGAATCAGAATAATTCTCCCTCTTCGCCAACAGCAGATCGCAGCAATCTCTCTCCCACAATGGCCACATTGAGACCCTCCTCACACACAAAGACCTTCTTTTACTATAGAGATGCCGTCCTTTAATGATCCCCTATCTCCAAAACACAAAAGACCCTCTTCCTCTCCCTTGTGGAATGTACAAGGCTGCATTTCTCTGTTAACTCTCAGTGGATCTGAGGGGTTCCTTTCAAACCACTGTTTGATATGGCTAAGACATGCTATGTTGGGTTTAATGCAGCCTGCACACTATGGTGGCACACCAACATCATTCTTTACTTAGATCACTAATTTTGAACCATTAAGTTCAAAAAGGGGATATGCAGACCAAGCCTCCTCTGCAGGGTGAGTAGGCCTACCTCTTTAGTTTAATCAGGGGAGACAGAAAACAGAAGGTTTTATCATCATAAAAAAGGATGTAAGAAAGTCACGGAATGACCTTTCTCCACATTGATGTGGAAGTCCAAAACAAAGACATTAGACTGCGTCATCTCCGAACAGACACACAAAGGAATGGCTCCCCTAAAGGGGGAATCCACCACCAATTCAACTTTACATAGGCTGAAAATAGCCGATGGCTGTTTCAGCAGTATCCTGTTTTCTCAACCCACTGTCACAACGACCCACTCTTTGTCACAATCACCTTTTCCATAGCTTCTGTACAGTACACTGTGTAATGGACACATGTAGTTATATTTAAAAAAATAACATTGAGATATAAATTTGAGGCCAAATAGAAAAAACATTTCCTGTTCAGTGTGCTATCACACTTGTAGTTGGGTTCCTTTGGTCCAGACCAAGAAAAACATTCTTTTGCATTTTAGTCTTTGTTCAGTTTGTATTCACTTTAAAAGCTGAAAACATGACGTCACATGGGCTAATGATAAAGCAATTCTGTAATCTTGACAAGCTAAATGGATCCACTCAGAGAAATCAAGTCTGGTGACTCACAGCGAGTAATGCAGCACATTAAGAAAAAAAAAATTCTCTAATGAGCTCACGAGGAAATAAATGATCATTAGTATTATTACTAAGGACTTAAAAGAATACCGCACCTACTTATTCTTCTTCGCCGTGTTCCATATTAGATCAAGAACGATTGAGCCACTTGTCGCACAATGTGGCAGAAACACATAAATTCAGACCACCTAAACTCCACAGTGTGGGTTCCTGCAGACTATTACCATAAATCTGACACAGACATAAAGCTACAGTAACAGAGAATTGGCTCCCAGACTTAACATACAAACCTGACAGCTTCCAGACTCAACATCTCATTTGTGAGCCAAAGAAACACAGAGGCAGAAGACACATTTCATGGTGTCTGTTGGCGGGTGTTCATTTCCTCCATTGACGCACAGATGAGCTGATGTCATCCGGCAAAGAACACATTAATATTAAATCTCTACAATCCAGAGAGGTTTAAGAACTTATTGTAATGCCTTTGTTACGATATCTGTCAGAAACGGTCTATATGAGATGAAACAATGGCCATAAACTGATCCGGTTTGGTGTGATTGTTCATCTCATTTAAAGTACAGCTCTCATGTGTTTATTTCAAGTGATCTGTGGGTTCCTCATGCTCTTCTTCAAAAATGAAATAATAAAAGTGAAAATAATAACAAAAACTCACCCGCTCCTTTCCGTACTATAAATTGACCTGTGCAAATGTGTACACCATGTAAGGAAAAACAAGAATGTCCTACTGGGGATAGATTAGAAAGACAAAACCAGCCTGTCAAAGTTGCGACATGTTTTCCTCTATGGGCCAAGATGGTGACTCGTCAGCCAAAAAACCTAATTCTCTTTTGTGAAGTCCTAAGATTCGAGATGTATATATACTGTATGAGTTTATGACTGTAGAGCAATAAGAAGAAAAAAAAAAGTGTTGATGTGAAAAACAATTAAGGAATGTTTCATCAAGAGGAAATCCATCAACATTCCTCAGGTGAAAGTAGAGTTCAGAGGTTTCATCTTATCCACACCACCCAACCCTATGACCACACCGTATGCGCGTGGAGGGGCGTTTTCTGTAAAAGTGTCCCAGAAAACATACCTGATGTGATGTATGCAGATAATCTAGAGTTTGACTTCTTAGAAGTGGTCAAATTGATGTTTTTCCTCACTGAGGAATATTGTTTTTTTTGCCTCCCTGTACTTTATGGCTGCACTGATTCCCTTGCTCTTACTGCCCAAATCATCATCATCATCATCATCATCATCATCATCATCATCATCACGGGAGCACTTATGGTAATCCAGAGCAATCTGTAATAATAAGAATATGCGTACATAATCCATGCCTGGTTGAAAAAAAAAAGAAGCCACCTAGACATGTAGAGAGAAACATTCATTTAACTGCCAAGAAAATGTAAAACGTAGGTCAATGCAGATCAGTACATAAAACATCAACGGAATGCAGGAAATGCATAGTGAAGCTTCTCCTCTTATCAAATGAATTAACATACAGGGCATAAAAAGAGATAAAGAGAAGGAGACAGATGGCAGTCCATGACGTCAACACATAGCTGTACATTTCACATCTCTCCTGGTAAACTACTCACTTGAATGTTGTATGATCCACGCACATTATTATTATAAATGCAAAAAAATGACAACAAAAATATGTGATGGACAGACTGATGGATACTTAAAGTAGATAGCTTCATCCTTTTTGTTCAAAGCTCTTTTAGCTCTCTTTTAACACACAGTGTCTAATGAAAGGACGCTATTTCTCATATGCTGTTGTTTAAACATCCAGGCATTACCTGATGAACCCTAGTGCGGCAGAAAGATCTTGCAAGAGGCATCACTCTGAGCCTCAGGTGATAGAAATGACAAACTGTCTCTTTAAGTTGGTTTCTCAGTTTTCACACATGAAACGACACACTGAAGGATAAACAGTGTTTGAAAGAGACCCCCTTATGTTTGAGGTATCAAATGAACACAGATCAGAGACTATTGCAGGTCAGGAGGAGTGTTTGATCTGAGATCGGTGGTGAAACGGTTTGTACCCTTCACTAACTCACACAATGGGGAGGACAGCACAGATGAAACAGAGCACAGAGGTGTAAAATACGTCTTATGTGAAAACTGTAATGGAGCCTCTTAAGCAAGAGCCAAACGTAACCAAATCCCACTACAAGGAAAGCTGTGACCATAAGTGTTTGACTGGACTGAAGTGACTGCTGCTCATCCTTAATGGAGGATTTGACCCGTGGCCTTTCCACTCTGACCTTGGACAAGAGGAATGGCTGATCCAACTATCCATTCCCTTTTACAAACACTTATCTGTTACAGTGAACCCTCAGAGGGCTACCGCAAGAGACACCTAACTTCAAAAGACGCGAGTAAACTAACATGGAGACACTATTAACCTTCGGACTCGGGAAATAGGGGCAGGAAAAGTTAGGGTAACAATCCCAGATTAATTTAAGGTTTCCAAAGCACCTTGACAAAACCCTTACATTTCAGCAAGACCTTGCGTGGGAGAGGACTGCTCCATAGAAAACAAAATTGTAGCTGCTAATTCTTTGCTTTTTGTTTTTTTGTACTGTCGTATTTCTTTGGCAACAAAACCAATCAGCGTGCCAAATGGGAAGAACTGTGTGAATGATGATGCTATTTCTTTCAGAAAGCTCTTTCTTTCTTGCCAACGCACATCTCATCCTTTGCTTGCAGGTCGTGTCATGGAAATGTTACCATACTGCAGAGCAGATGGGGCAATAAAGTTGCAATAAAGTTACTTAGATACTGTTATTTACATTTAGTGTTTGTGACCAAAAAGACACATTGGAGTTTCTGATGTGTCAAAGAGCATCTAGTTTAGGTGCATTTAGGTGCTTTTCAGCTAAACTGGAAAGTGGATACAAAATGTAACAGTAAAAAAAATGAACAGTTAATAAAATAGAAAATAAACAAGTGGGGATTAATTCATGGAAAAACTGCACTATAGCACCCCTAGTGGTTTGTATCATCATCTTGTGAGCACATGGTTGAAGTTTAATATAAGGCACATGATGTATGGTATTTTGTATGTGTGTGAGTGTTTTCATAATAATTCCTCTGAATGTGTGTTTACATTTATACACTGTATGTCAGACCATCCAGTGCTGTTATCATGTGCTAATGTAACAGCTGCCCCTCTTCAGTCTAATGATGCGGATGTCAACAAAGTGCAAACTCGTTGAATTGAAAACAGCAGGCCACTTTCAACAGGAAGCTCCGAGAAGGGTTACAGTATGTCTAGCACATATCAGTGAGGGAAACATGCATGAAGCATTGATGCATACCTGCACTATATCTCAATGCCAGGGTGTCTGTACTGGGTGTGCGATACTCCCTTTGCCAGCTGGGAACCATCTCTGTGAAGCATTGCCTCTAAATAGGCAGGCCGGACTTGTCATTGGAATCAAGAAGGAACCAGACTGAAATATCTCAATAATTATTTGATGAATTGCCATGAAATTTGGTGCAGACATTAAGAATTCTGACACTCCACGTCTGCAATGCTAGGGGTCAGCACAGCCAAGTCCCACGGCATACAGCGTTCCCACTCTCACCAATGGTCATGATGTCTACAAGCAGCCAAAATGAGTTTCCTCTGTAGGGTTCTTGGCCCAGCCTTAGAGAGATAGGGTGAGGAGCTCGGACATCCAGTCCAGAGCCAGCCTCCCGGGCACCTCCCTTTGGAGGTTTTCCAGGCACGTCCAATGGGGAGGAGACCCTGGAGTTGACCCAGAACTTGCTGGAGGGATTACGTTGTGTCTCATTTGGCCTGGGAGTACCACGGTATCCCCCAGGAGGAGATGGAAAATCTTACTAAGGAGAATATCCAGTTTAGTCTGCAAACACAGCTGCCTCATCCCAGATAAGATGAAGAAAATGGTGGCTGGATGGATGGATGGATGGATTCATTGTCACCACTGGATGATGCTAACATATTAAACTAAGATCATGAATATGGTCACATAACTTGAAAGCATCAGCATTGTCATGTGTGCATTTGTCTTATGACAATGTTAGCATGCTGATGTTAGAATGCCTATAGCCTCTTATTAAAAATAATAAAGATGATGAAGAGGGTCGCAAAAAACTCTGAAAATTCTTGGATTTGTCTGATCAGTTTTTAAAGGCAAAGAATGATATTTTCTATGTTTTCGCCTTCTAAGAATTTCAAATCCAAATACTTTGCTGCAGATGTTTTACATAATTCCAAGTCTTTGTCCTTTGTCCTCCCAGACAAATAAACAAATGTTTGGGACGATGTCATCTGTCCCACAATAATGCCAACCCTTATGCCTTGGTTCAAGGCCTGTTCAACGTGAAGTATCTCTAAAATATGATTCCCAGTTTGAAGCCCCCATGTAGCTTCTGTCCCCTTTAGTGAATCCAGGACAACATAAGAAGGAATTGTTTGAGGGTAATCTTGTTTCTCTGGATTAAAAGAGGGAAGAAGCATGTTTAAATGATTTAGACCCAGTGATTGTGTGGGAAGGCATGAACTCAAAACCGCAAATGTCCCAAACACATGAGCTGGTGACAAAATCATACGGGTCGTTGTTGCTGTTGGGCTATGTGACTCATATGTAGGCCGAAAGAAATGTTTCCCTCACAATAAAGGTCAGGAAAATTGTGATGGAAAAAGCAGAACACATGGAAATGCTTCACTTTTGCAGTTTTTCAACAATCAGTTCCGTTACTAATTCATTATTAGTACACCTTACACACAAGGTTTCCTCTTGGATCCTTTTCTTTTCTTTTTCACCTCAGTACTAAAATGAAACCTTTTAACAATCCACCGGAACAAAACCCTCAAAAGTAGGCCAGCATTTCAAAAAGGGACTAGTTTAGACTGTCTATACAGTATTAACTTCCGACTATAGACATAGAATTGGGGGAAAAATAAACAAAACAAAAAAATCACATTCCAACTGTAAAACAAACAGACTCGCACAATTGTCAGAAACACAGACACATATGCATAGAGAAGGTGGAAAAGCAACATCAAACATGTTTGTGTTGGCGCAGTTTTTATTACTGAGGAATGTCTTGATATAACACCAGATGTCGAAAAGCCCTCTGTTATGGTGGTAAGGGGAATTCTTGCACCAGCCATAATAGATCTAACAGATTTCTTACTTCATATGCAGTACAAGCAAAAGTTTGGACAGTGTTCAAACTTTTGACTGGTACTCTATAATACAATTTCTCTGCACCATTGCTTCTTCACAGGTAACAGGCACACCACTATCAGCCTCCTGTTGGAGAGATTTAGAACTGCAGTCTCAGTGTGCTCTCCCCAAAAAAAATACCCCAATCATCCATCCATCCAAATCCTAGCTCCTTTCAGTCTACTCCCTCTACATGTCGAAGCTCCTCATCCTATCTCTAAGGCTGAGCACAGCCATCATGCGGAGAAAACTTATTTCAGCTGTTTGCGTCCATCTTTTCTTTCGCTGCCCAGTGCTCACACCCATAGGTGAGGGTGGGAACACAGATCGACTCAATTTGAAGGAAGAAAATAGGCAAAGGGTTGGCTATAAAGCAGTTTCAAAGCGGAGCATGGCCACATATCACTCACTAAAGTTAAAAATAATGAGCTCAATTTTTGGCACATCCAATGAAAATCAGATGGCATAAATCTGTCACACCAGTTAACAAATTATTCACTGACAGATATGTACTAATTATAGACGGCAAAATATGATTTTACATGTTTTGGCCTGCCTCAAAATGGCTTTAGTGTTTTTGATATTTTGACAGAAGGATCGCCCACTCGTAATGTTTGTTTTAAAACACTTACAACTATATGGCTTGTTAAGATGAATATCAACCTTCCATTGTAAAGTAAGTCAATTCTGAGCAAAGCAAAATCCCCCTGAGCCTTTTCTATCCTGGGCAAGGAGAGAGAGAAAATGGGCTGGATTTATGAGGTGAGGTAACATCTGACGGTCCATTTTCAGCTGCTGCTCCAAAACTGTTGAACCCCACACACATTACATCTGTTCTGACCTTTTGGTACCAGCATCTTATTGAGGTCCTTGACGTACTTCTACTTTTCCACTAAGACTGGTCTTTTATAGCACTGAATCCTTTTTGTTGGAAGGAGAGTCGTGAAGGGGAATTGAAGAGGCAGAGGGACAGGGTCACTGTGCTTAGAGCAGGGCATGACTCTGAAAGAGAACATGAAGTAGAGCAGAGGGACCTGAAAGAGGCAGGGCAAACTCCTACCGTGCTCCTCTGGCTGGGCTCCAGTATAAACACTGGTTTCTGCCCTCAGCCAGACACAGCTGGACCTTCGCACTCCTTAACTGGCCTCAGGTCACAAGGAGTTTCAACTCTATTTCCCAGTGGGCCACGTCTCTAATCAATGCTTCCTGCTGGAGTCTGGGCTAAATGGAGGTGGGATTAGAACCATTTCTGCTCTGGACCTTAGAGCGAACAGTCCAGTCTGTCAGACCTTGTTATGTTGCTAGAGCTCCCCTCTAATCAGATGATCAATGGGATCCAGATGGGAGGATCCACTCCAAAAAACCTGGACATCTTAGAGGCCAAAGAACAGTCATGTTTGCTTTTTATTTATATATAATTTTAAGTAAATAACGTCCAAATGAACCAAATATGAGAAAAATCCTCCAAAATGAGGACTAAAGATTAAATGTATAGTCAAGTTGGAATAAGTATTAATGTAGGGGCCCTTAAACTAAATAACTAGGATGGTAGGATTAGTGTGGGCGGCATTGTGGTGCACTGTTGCCTGGGGTCAAATCCACCTTAAGACCTGGCACTTTTTCTGTGTGGAGTTTACATGTTCTCCCCGTATCTCCTTTTATTGACGAGGTTCATCAAAGTAATAGGAACCACTGTCTGAGTGCACAACACAATTCCAAGCACGAGTTGCTGAGTTATCACCATCTTTACCAAAGTGGAGGCAGGACGATACTCTGACAATAAATAACCTTCTTCTAAAAAAAGAAGAAAAAGATAGAAGGGATGAAATGGAGGAAAAAGGGATGTTTTATCACAAAGTGTGGATTTCATTTTGTTCACATTCTTCCCATAACAAGAAAGAATCCAGTCTTCAATCAATTAGACCACAGCTGGCATGGAAATGAAGTTTATGTTTCCAATCCAGCGTGAAAAATATGGAAAGCATGATATTGAGATAATGTCCATGATCTTGATGAGATATCAGGGTTGTGTTTTTATGGATAGGACTAGTTCCAGTCTACACAGCAGCGTATCGCCCCAGAGAGGAGCCCATAAATCAAAATGACTCCAGAAATTCAGTCACTATGTGGGAACCTGTAGAACCAAACAGCACAGAATCCAACAAGTCCAGTGTAATTTTGTGAGAAAGGAGGATGTGTCTTTGTGTAAACACAGCTGAAACAATCCTTCCATCTGAGCTCACTGTGAAAACTCACCTCTTCCTACATGTGCGTCTCGGAGATGACAGGACATGGGGGGCTGGGGGGTGGGGGTGACGAGCTGAGAGAGGAAGACTAACAGAGAGGGAGGACAGACCGTCTGCCAAGAGTCCATTTCAGAGATAAATGGAGAGAGGTAGAGGGGACAAAAGACAGGGGAGATAGAGACCAGGGGCACGAATGACGCTATAAAAGGAAGTGAGGGAAGGAGCTGTGCAGCCTGGGAGGACTAAGAGGACCGAGGCTTTGGAATTCTTTCAGCACAGCCTGTTGGGACCCCTATGTCCCTCCATTAATCACTGTGCTATGAAGTAAGGGCAAAGGACAGCGGCATACAGTCAACAGGGATTTTCCAGAGATGATGTCCACCATAAAATATACTTCCGAACATCATTCCAAGTAAAATAAAAGTCAGTTCAAACTTCTGGACTTTAAACTACCAGGGCAGTGGTACATGTGTAGTGTGACTGCTGGCCGTTACACATGACTGGGAATGAAAATGAAGCATGAAGAGTGATTATTCACAATCAAACCACTGGTATTCCTACCTCCTTGCTCTGTGGGATATGGACCTTATCTATTTTTTTAATCATTATAATATCTCTACAATAAAATAATAATTGTTTAAACAATATAATGCCAACAAAAGAACTGATGGAGACAGACTCAGTGTAGGCTGACTGTATGCTACAGTACACTGCATGCATAGGGATGGTGGACAGAGCCGGTGATCATAAGGACAGTGTATGCAGCAGCATGCGGTCGCCTAGGGAACAAGAGTCATCTGAAGATGACATATCCCCCTACCGCCGTATTAAAAATGTATGACAAATGCATCAGTTTATAACATATCCTCCATTCCTTTGGTAAGCCTTGAGCAGGTCATATAGTTTTGGATATATGGTGTGGAAAAGATAGACAAAAAAACAAGACCAACTTTATGCCTTATATATGACAAACACATTCTCTGTCTCTCTCATGTTGCTTCATCCACAGTATGACCCAGACCATGTTTATACTGTGAATATACAACTCAGTAAACACTCTGCAGCAGCCCGACTATGTGGGGTCCTGTAGTGTTGTGAAGAAACTCTGACACATTTAACTCCACCCTGTTTCCTTTTCCTGTTTAGAGAGCTTCTCTGGATAATCTATTTTCTCTTCACACCATTCTGAACTCAGGAAGTTTCCCATAAAACCAAACTTCACTAAGCCCACAGATAAATGCGACCCACACTCTCTGCACGTGCGAGAAAGAAAATTGGGCACAGATCCAGCCAACAGGGGAGAGCAAATTGGCCCACTAATTCAGGACATCTTTCAGTGGCCCATAAGAATCTCCAAACAAATCTCATACAGATTTAATGACCTTTTAATCCTCCCTCACAGTGCTCTGCTTTCAACAGCATTTGTAAAAAGTAAAGTACTTGCTTAAGGATACAGTTTGTGCTAAAAATGGGGGCAACCAGCCAAGCTCGCCAGGCCTTTCCTCGCTGTCACAATGCCACAGACATTAATCAAATAATCACCGCAAAGTCACATTTCACGGAAAAATGGTATTCCTGAGTTCACAATACTTAAGCATAAAAAAAGGCAGACATACTGTGCATCCATTCATATTTAAGCATGCATGCACATGGCCAACCATCTACAAAAATGTCACAAAGTACAACTGCAGAAAGTTCAGCACTTGATTAAAAAAGTGCACATTATCTCTTCTTCTATCTTACTGTATAACACAGATTCATGCATGCACACACTAGAGATGGGGAAGCCTCACACATGGGCTTCTCTTCTGAGGCTGTGGCTTCCTGCAGCACAGCACAATAGACTCTTCCCCTGATTGTTACAGCCAGACACTCTATATCACAGCCACTATTTTGGCAGTGATGTGCAGCCAATTTTTCTATCCTTATCACGGGCAGACATCTTCCCCTCGCCCCGGACGCACACCTTATTTCACTCATAAAACAATCACATGCGAGAGGTCAGTCACATGTCTGTTTTCCAGTGGGTAACTGCATCACTCAATCACTTGATCACATTTAGAAGCAGGCTTGCACCTCCATTAATTGCATATTCCCTATTATCTAGGATATTCACAACATACTGAGTTTGATTTAGCTAAACTTCATGATTACAAAGTGAACCATGCCAAAAGGCACATGCAGAAAAAACATTTATCACAATCATCCACTTAGTCTGGAGGAGGGTAATTGCAAAAGCAGATGCTGCTGCTGGGCTTCCAGGTACTGTAGCAGCGTCTCTGCCACAGTCAGAGCAAATTCCCACAATTCAGACATTCTCTGCAAGCATCATTACAGTCATTCCATTATTCCCAAACACATCTTGAAATATATTCTCAAACAGACGAAAATCAAAGCCTCTCAAAGGGTCCTATGCAAAACATCCTGTTAACATTACTGCCTCAAGAGCTTTCCTTCCTCCACCATCGGACACTGATAAACGGTATTTGTGTGCATGGTGAAGAGGAGGTGCACATGGATCCATGTAAAGATGCATGTTTTTGCTCTCATGAACTTAGTGGGTCAATTTTCCCAGTCTACAGTGAGTCACCTCTCAAGTAATCCCAAATGCTTACAAAGGAAGAGTGTCGTAAAAATTCTGGAAATAACAAAGAAAATTTCACAAAATATCTTGAGAATAGTATTTTCAGAATGTAGGGGAATTCCAAATGTGAAATGTCACAGGAGACAGGCGGTGGGAAACGGTTGTACAAAACAGAGGATGGGGTCTGGTTCAAGGAACCGACAGCATCCCATGGGTGAGATTTGGAGTTGACACTAACCAGAAACATATTTTCTGAGATGCTGTTGAGATTGAGAAATTCTGTGTCCAACAGGAAACTTCAGAGGGTTGTATCTGATTGGTCAGGGCTTCCTTCACCCTTTTTAGGTGTTTACGTGGCTGGTTCCGTTTATAATTTGTTTGTCTGTCACGGGGACTGCACAAAAACTAGTTGATAGATTTTCATAAAACTCGGTGGGAGGGTTGGCCATGTGGCAGGGAATAACAAGTTAAATTTTGAGGTGGATCTGGATAAAGGGGTGGATCCAGGAGTTGTTTTTTCCCCCATTTTCTTTAACATAGCAAGGTAGGGCTAAAGGATAAAGGAGTGAATCCATTATTTTTTTCACTTTCTTCAAATAAAAATGTTATTAGCGATAAGCATCAGGGATGGTAACAGGTGATTAAATTTTGGGAAGAATCCGCCTAGGGGAAGAGGAAATGCTGGCTCTTCTGGAAAAACTGTTTTCCCTACATAAAAGTTGTGGACGTTTCCAAGATCTAATCATAGTGAAAGAATCTAAATACAGGAGTTGTCTATAAATAGGAATGTAACTTCTAGGAAGAAAAGACCATTTGGAAATGCTCAGCCTTGGCGGAGGTTCAAACGCTCTTGTTAAATCTACTATTCAATGACCTCATTACCTACAGCTCATAACTGCTGAAACTGAGCCCTTATTATCCTTTTCACAACCTGTGCATTGTGCACAGATGGGGATATTTTTCCAAAATCATCACACCCACAAACTGATGCTGTTTTGTTTTAACTCAAGCTATTCGTATAATCAACATGAGCAGTTTCTGTAGCTGACAGGTAATGTGCCTGTGCCGAGCACATGGATGGTACCAAACTAAAATTAGAGCGCTATCCTCCAGTATCACCGCCTTGGAGCAAAACTGCACAATACACAGAGGAGCTGAGCTGTGTCACATGCTTAATCAAGGCCTGACGTAATTTGATAAAAGTAAAAGACAAGGAGGCCTTTTCATCACATCCGAGAAAATAACATTTCATCTGAGAGCCTTGGGTATGATGTTAAATGTATGACACTGACCATCCAGTACATGCTGTAACAAACAGAAAAACAAATTATGTACTGACAAACACAATAAATACAGGCATGGATTTAGCATCATGTGTTCATTTACTGACTTTTATCAAGCCCACATATGAAAAATAAAGTCATGAAGGATGGTTTTATGGGCTATTTCATTTAATGAAACATCTGCATTCCGTCTTTCACATAAACCTTAATGATGATTTGTGAGAGTAAGGTAAACGCCAAGTGAGGGTGTTTATGCATGTGGGTGTGTGAGAAAAACTATAAATCTATTTACAAGGAAAGTTTTTTTCCAAAGCGAGAACAGAGAACAAACACGGAGCCAACAAACACATGCATTTCCAGCCAAGTGTTTTTATGTACATTTCCAGTACGCACATTAAAAAACAAAACAGAGTGATGACGCTAGAGATGAAAAGAGTCAAAATTTCAGGAAGGATGGTGTTTTAATTAACAACATAATAGAGTGCAGTAGAAACAGTCTTAAAGGGACAGTTCACCCCAAAATCAAAAATACACGTTTCCTCTTAACAGTAGTGCTATTTATCCATCTAGATTGTTTTGGTGTGACTTGCCAATTTCTACATAGGGGCATGAGACTGTTGTTTTATGACAAATCTGAAAAAAGATGTGATTTGAAGAAGTTAAGATTTGCAAAAAACCCATAACTGTAACACTTCTTACATGCAATGCACGCATTTAGAGATTCTGATTTTTTACATAATTCCTGACTAACAGGAAGCCATTGTTTTCAAGTAATTTATTCACACAAATATTAATTAGATGTTTCTTACAATTTGCCAGATAAACATAATCCACGGTGTACAAGCTCCTTTACTGTCCCTGGGGTAAAATTCGTTCTGCATTTGACCCATCCCTGAGGAGCAGTGGGGCCTTACAGCACCCGGGCAGCAAATTGGGGCTCAGTATCTTGCTCAAGGATACTTCAACAGGTAGACTGCAGGGGACAGGGTTGAACCACCAACCTTCCGAGAGGTGGACGACCACTCTAACCCCCTGAGCTACAGCAACCCTACAGTTATGCGACCCCCCATATCTTGAAAACTTGTCCGCTGGTTTTAATGACATTTTTTAAGGGACTGGATCTTGGCCCAAAGAATAGTTGATTAAATTTTTAGGTGGGTCCTGGAACAGATGTGAATTCTGGATCACTTTTTCACTTTCTTCAACATTGTGAGATTGTGCCTTTTTTTTTAAACATTTTGCCAAAATAAAAAAAAACAAGGATGAAACACTCAGGATCTTCCACCATGGGTGCATTTCACTGAAGAAAGATAGAAAGAACTAAGTTGTCCGCGTTAATTGCAATTTTTTGTCTTTACACATCTGAGAAAAGGTTTCATAAAAAAAAGCTTAAAATTCCCAAATATCAAAAAGCAATTCTCCATTATGAGAGTTGTGTGAGTAAAGTTTAGTGAAAAAATACTGATCAGTTTTTCACTAATGCCCCAGAAACCCTCATCTGAGACAAATCCCACTTGCACAATGAGCCTAAATTCAATTTGTAACCATGGACATGAAAAAACACAAATAATAAGAGTCCTAAATGGCAAAAGGCACCACTTCAGAGCTTGATTGTTGCGTGTAGAAAGCCTTGTGAAGAAACAAACAGTTTTTGAGTTACGCTCCCTGAACTGTTTTTGGGCTTAGGCCTAACCCTCCTCCTGGAGGACCTCCCCAAACCACACACTCCCAGTCTGCACGTATCAGCCGAGCAGTTGATCGACAGACAACCCAAGCCTATGAACACTATAGGGTTCGTTTATACCTTCATTGTCACCTGGCTGCAGTTTGCAAGCAAGAAATTACATGCAATAGGCTAAATCACCAACAGGTGGAGAGAAAACTTACCGCGTCCACTGCTGTGACAAGGATGGCGATGGAGACGCACAGCAGCAGCAGCCTGCAGGCAGTGACAATAACAGCGTTAATTATGCTGATCAATCAATCGTGTGGTAATGATCTGGAGTTAAACACCCTCATATTCATCGTACCTCAGATTCTCCAGTCCTCTGTTGTGTTGTCCTTGCATGGTCCCACTCATGCATACCACAGATTTCAGTTTCACTCTGCTGATTCCCACGTAGAGACACTTCTACAGCATGACTGCCTGACCTGCACACCGAGACCCACAGCATTAAAAATCATTGTCTAATCATAACATACATTTGACCTGCAGGTAAAGTGTTTACAGGTGTGTATAAATGCTTTATTTCCACCACTTTTGCTATTCTTTGTGTGAAAAAAAAAGGATTATATGGAACCGCTACTGTGGAAACGTTGCGATGGTAACATTTCACGAGAATATGGCAGGAAATCCTAATCTATTTAATAGAATACATTACTTACAGTCACCCAAGGGTTGCGCGCGATGGTCAGATGAAGGAAGTATAGCGGTCACGGGGAAGAGACGCGCAGGTTCCCGAGCTGAAAAGTTTCAGAACAGGTCCCCCCGCACCAAAACCTCCTAAAATATTCTAAGAAAACCACCAAAGTGTGCCGAGTAGTCCCTCTCCTTAGTGAGAAAAGCCAAAGTGTTTGTAGCAGCGGGGTTGAGTCCGTTTGGATGGACGAGGGTGGTCGTTGAGGGAGGGGGTGTGGTGCAGCCGAAACAAGACCAAGTGGCATCGATCAGAACCTCATATCTTCTCGGACAAAGATGCAGCAAAACGTGCAGACCGAGCTCTGCTTATAGTTACCCGAAGAAAGAGGACAAGGAGCTGTCAACAGGTGGTGATTTGCGGGCACTCCGCTCTACTGCACACATCGTGTCCACTGCGCAAAGACACGATGCTGTTACCGTCCTGCACGCTGTTTCTGCTGGCGGCTGTCTACTCCAGTGTAGACCCGACCGGGGCTGAGGTAAGCGGATCAAGCATCTAGCCTAAAACTTTGTTAGGAAATGAAAAAAAAAACTTGTGCAGAAAGTATCACATAGCAGAATTGATCACGTATTCATTAGATTCATTAAATTAATGTGCGCAACTTTCAAACAGGTTTAGACTCAGTTTCACATTTTCTTAGGGTAATAAGCCTATGCTGGGGGACAGGCAGCTGTTATTCTGTGAAGAATTCAGTCTGTGTGAACAAATCATCCTGTGTTGATTCATGACGGGCTTGATGGACATTGAAATAGAGACATTCAACTGTTATGAGATTTAGGATGCATTCGATTTATTCCAGATATTGGTATTTTTTGTGTCATGTCACACTGTCTGATGGAGCTCCATCTAGAAGTTCTAACTACTTTGAGTTGAAT
This sequence comes from Chaunax sp. Z400, assembly GCA_037577475.1. Classification (NCBI taxonomy): domain Eukaryota; kingdom Metazoa; phylum Chordata; class Actinopteri; order Lophiiformes; family Chaunacidae; genus Chaunax; species Chaunax sp. Z400. The sequence continues at coordinate 10,551,629 of CM075196.1, forward strand.
CTACTTTCAGTTCAGCCTCCTCCTCTCCTGCAGGGGGGGAGAAGAGGGGAGAAGTAGAGAGAGAGAGGGTGGGGCAGAGTGCCTACAGCTGAAATGTCTGTGTGTGTGTGTGTGTGTGTTGAGGGTAAGGATAGATACTGAGAGAACTAGAGATGTATCGACAGTTAATCATTGGTGTATTCAGATAATGTGATGAACTGTTTTGTCTTGAATGTTTCTCATCAGAGGTACAAACACTTTTTTTTGCTCTTGTGCTCATATGGAGGTCAACACAGTGATGCAGTAGTTAGCATTGTCACCAGACAGCGAGAGGGTTTTGGGCTTGAATCCAGAACTAGGACTTCTCTCTATGTGGAGTTTGCATATTCTCCCCAGTTCCCTCCAAAGCCCCCAAAAAATGCAACATAGACCTGGTGAACAAGTGACTCTAAATTGCCCATGAGTGTTGGTCTCTGGGGTCCAGGGTGTACCCAGCCTCTCAGCCCATCTCTGCTGGGAGGCTCCAGCCCCTGCAACCTTGTATAAGTGGTTATTGAACCTGGATGGATGGATGTTCGTATGGTCGTCAGCCTTAGAAGATTAAACTGTTCTGATAACAATTTATAAAAGCTGAAGTCATCAGAGTGTCCTGTGTGTACTGGTTAGCTTGTGTTGCTGTTGGTGGTTTATGCATTACATTTCAATTACAAATGAATTAATATGAGAAATCAGTCATCAGGGAGAAAATAACATTAAAAGTTGTTCTTAATATGCAAGTGAATAATAATAATACTTTACAAAAGAAATAGTTTTATTTTTTGATGTGTGACCTTATAAGTTTAGAGGTCTTCATTTAAAGAATCTAAAGAATTTTACCAACACTTTATACAATGTTAACTGCAACTACGTCTGAAGTAAGTGTGGCTAATACCAGCTGCTTTCAACCTAGTCGGACATCTCCTATGGGAGAACAAGAGCTGTAATTTAACAAATTTACATCTCTTCATCTCACAGTCTGAACGAAGTTAAATCCCAGATAACTTGAGGCCAGGTATGGCTGTGGCACAAAAAGCTTAGGACCGATGCACCCATACTCTCAGTGGTGCTATAGAGAACTGTTATCATCAAGCCAAGTTTCTGGACAGTAAACCTTAATCAGAGGAAATGTTTGACGGCTAGAGTGGGTCATTTCCTACTAGCACCTACTGGCCATTTTTGGATACTTTTTCAGATCCAGTTTTCCCAGTAGATAACCTGCTAATGAGTTTAATGGGAACAGCAGTGGAGGAGAACAACTGCTGCTTTATGTCTCCCCTGAGAACAGAAACAGTTTAGAAGTTTGCTGCTCTGTATGTTCACATATGTTGAGATCCATCCTCATGAGGCTGATGAAACATACCCAACTACAGTTGTCATCTTCTGCTGAAAGGCTTGTCGAATGATTCTACTGGAAGAGTGGGTGAATATTGCAGCAGAAGCTTCTCACACATAAGAGTAGCAGAGATCTAGACGAGGAGGAGGAAACACTTAGTGTTATTGCACAGTGAGAAGGAGAAAATAAACACCTCTGGCATTATCATGTGGGGAGGTTCTCCATCTTCTGTTGTATTTTTAAGTTGTGATGGATTGTAAGTGAAGGCTGTCTTCATACAGTGTTAAAAAAACATTTGGAGAAGAGACTTGGAATTATTAAGACTCAGACTTGTGAGACAAACGTTAAACAATAAGAGCATCTAATTGTTGCTTGTCTCTATTGTTAGCCCAGTAAAGCAGAGGCAACTTTAATCCACTGCCTGATTGAGAAGCACAAACAGGAGACTGTCATAGGACATACAGTATAGAGAGGCTATCAGGAAGCCATTGGTTTCAATTAATTCATTCACAATATTAATATTAATTAGCTTTCTATTACAGTTTGCAACAAATGCGTAATCCATCACAACAAACATGGACTCTAATTTAATTTTAGTGCCATTATGCAGATGTGAGTACAGTTTGTAAAGCATCTACTGTGTTGTCCTCAGTGTTGGGATTTGCAAGGCTGGAGGAATTCCCCAACTCTAACACTCCCACGTCTGCAAGTGTCCACTGAAGCAGTAGCAAGAAAGACAGCCCAAGTCTGGGGACACAATCTGGTTCATTTTTATATCTTATTTGTCAACAGGCTGCAATTTGGAAGCAGGAGCTTATTATGAAAAATCAACGGTTGGGAGAAAAGACTGTCTGTGTTAAATCACTTTGAGAAATGAGGACAGGCTTTTAAAGAGTTGGATGTATATCCAGCTGAACATTTTGTCACTGATCTCAAAGTGTCAGTGTATTTATCTTTTCTTTCCACGTCACATAAACAGGTATGTAACCTCAACTGAGCAGCGTCCTGTTTAGGCTCCGTCACAATCAGTGGCTCTAAACTGAGGGCAGGAGTAAATATTCAATATTCACTGTCAACCACAAATTCATACACAAAACACACACATGCCCTAGATAATGATAATGAAAAGATGATATAAGATCGCCTTGTCTTTACCCTCTATGCCCGATTTAAGGATGAAGCAGTAAAATGAGATTTAGACCCAAGTAGACCTTTTCTCCTTATTTAGTTTTCCACCACATCATGTGATCCTGAGTGAATTTGTCCACTATTATATAAACAGAACGGATGTTGTCTCCCTTGGTGGTCATTTATTCTCGTCAGAATGAGCCATTAGTAATTTCTCAAGAAGGAGAAGGAGGAAGATGAAGAAAGGCAAATTAACAGATTCTTGGAATGAGAAATTTGTGTGTACAGGAGGATGTTGGATGGAGGAATTGGGAAAAGCATGTAACCCCTAGGAAAGACAAGCTTCTCTGTGCTTTTGCAGCTTAGCCGTGATGTACCAGGACAGGGTGAACCCCAGGGAGGATGAACTCACAGCTCAAACATGGAGGAAGCAGCAATGAGAATCATTAATCCCCCATATCAGCCATGTGTGTGAGGATATCAAGACTTTACTCGTCAGCCTTGTCAGCCCAAAGCGATGACAAAGCTGCTTGTAGTTTGTTCTAAACCTGATCCTGCAGACCACACTCCTCCTGATCAACCCCCTAAAGTGACAACAGCTGACCCTGTTACTGTGACTGACCACCAGCTGAGCAATGCACCCTGCGAAGACGCAACCTGGCCAACCCCTCTCGCCTCAGCGCTGTAAAAATGCCTACATTTGGAAGAGTTGTGATTGCGTTTGTCTCCATTTATTTTGACAGGCGTGTTGAAGTGGCAAAGCTAATTCTCCCCTGACCTTGATACTCAATGAGTGTGGCAGGTATGCCCCACTTGTGTGTGTTCCTCTGTGTGTGTTTTGTGCCATGTGAGGACAGAATATAATAGTGAAGCATGGTAAAGCCCCTTTCAATTCCCTGCGGTGAAGCATCATGAGAAGGCTTTTTCATTCAAATGTTTAACAGCTGCATTTTACTACACATAAACCACTCCATTACTTTTGGCACAGGAACTACGTCGGGATCAAACTGCGTTAACCCCCCAGATAAATTATTGTTATGGTCAAAGTGCAGTGTAGCTGTGAAATTGGTGAGTCATAAGTGTCATTTGTGGTTTGGATGGAGAATGGTGTAATGGATACATCCGTCTGACAAGGAGGTAGGAGGTGGAGAGTGATGGAGGGTCAGGCTGCTACAGAAGCGAGAGAGGGAGGTGATGAGGTTATGAGCCCTATAGAAGTGGAGGAATGTGTGTCGGAGCCAGAGATGATACCCCGTAGCAAATCTTTTAGTCTCACTTTCTGCTCCTTGAACTTCGTTTCCAGCCACCACTGCCAAAATTGTCCAACTGGTGGAAAATATAGTAAAGACAGTGACGATAGTAATGTTAGATTTATGACTTTCAGGATTTTTTTATTTTGGTCCACATGAAGTGAAGAGGGAATTTTTGTCTCTCTCTTCCTTCATCTGTCGGTTTTTGGCCTGAAGAGCTTCCGTTTTATTGTCCTGCTCTAAGGACAGGTGTAAAGAATGCATACAGTATGATGGCTCCTTAATATTCAATCAGGAGAGACTACAAAGATGAACAATAGAAGGAGACAATTAAAGTAACATTAAATTGATTGTGAACAGAAGTATAGGTTAGACCTCAGCAGGAAGTAGGGAAGCCGTCCAAGGGAAGCCGGTCCAAGGGAAGCCGTCCAATTCATCGGACGGGAACCAGGTCGTTCCGGTATGGAGGAGACTCCCCCCCCCCCGGAGCCCAGACACTGGTGGTGGTGAGGAGTGAAGCTCGATGTTAGGATGACTTCATGAAAGGAACTCCTGATTGGAGGATTCAGTTGGAGGGTGCCAAGTGTCCCGGGTTGAGGTGTTGAAGGGATGGAGGTGGGTTGCGGATCTTGTCGTACTGAAATGACAACTGAATGACAGCAGAGAGAGAGCACATTTAAAGTTTGACAGCTTGCAGATGATTGGCTAACAGGAGGACGTGACAGGTTGTGATTGGATAAGAGGAGAATGAGGTATTAAAGGCTCGAATAGCGGAAAAGTGCTTGAAAATGGCAAGATTTAATGAGCTAGATAAACTGAAGGATTAGTATCAATTATTTATTTATTATTTATTTAATTAACTATATAGGATTCCACCAGGATGTGCACCAGAACATGTTTCAAAGCCTTTATAATACAAGACGTTATCACATTATTTAGAATTTTCTCAATATCCATGTTTACAGCCAACATTAGCTTTAATGCTTGATTGTCTGACAACATACAGTAACGTTGAATGAAATTGTAGAGACTCAGATGTCATAGATTCTAATCACCGATTGGTTGTTCATGCTGTGTAAAACTAAAAAAATACTTCTTTTCTTGCTGCAGCTACAAATGTCTCTGCTTTTGTTCCAATGTCAGAATTGGTGAAGGAGGTTTGGAGTTTAAACTAATCCTACACAGAAAGTCAACAAACCCTCTCTTGCTTTACCAGAAAGTTGAGCATAAGGGATTTGAGTGTCTGTGTGTGTGTAAAAATAAAACATAGCAACGGCAAAAATCAAAACCCTCCTTCGTCAGGCACCATTTCTATTTTTGTCACTGAAGTTTTCTGCTATTAGCCCTGGATCTCCTGAGATAAACACCATAGAGTTTGAACGGTCTTCCTTTGTCAACACAGACTTACCTACATGTCTTATTTGCTTTTCAAGTCATTAACCTGTCTCTCATGCAGAATAATAACTGTTTAAAATAAAACCTTTTTTATTTCTTTTGTAATTGTTATATCTTATGTTGCACAAGAAATGACTTTGGGGGTATGTGGAAGAAAAAGACAGTTTGTTCTTATAAAACTCCGTCCAAACAAATTCAAGATAAAATCAGAGGCGGCTCAACAAGAACAGCTGTTTCTTATACTTCCCGGCAGAACTGAGTGTTCCTGAATTGACTTTAGGGTGGTATCAGGGTGGTGTCAGGGTGGTGGAGGTCCGGCCAATAGTAAAAGATCACCACAGATAAAAGATCAAATTGGGCAAAAATCAAATCACACAGTTGTTCATGGATTTTGAGGAAATTAATTGTCTTGTTTACTGAATGTTGAGTCAGTTAAATGAATTAGTAGTACTGTCAGTCATGGGATAAATTGAGTAGAACAGAAGTCTGATTTTATGCTCAAGGTTCATCATTTTTCCTGTTGGTCCTAAAACTTTTTTTCCCCCCAAAAAAACAAAACCTTTTTCTTTTCAGATTCTCAAACAGTCAAATTAAACACTGACACCCACTTCTTCATTGATCCGACTCTGCTCTTCTTTGTCATCCCAGCAGTGGTTTTTCCAGCTTGTTATTAACTATTCATCCTGTTCTGAACAATCCTTTAACCATCAGCTCAAATACTTTGGCATGCTTCATCTTTATTCCTTTTGAAGACATTGCTGGTGAGGCATCAGTTGTTGCTGTCAAAGCTGGATTTATGTTTTTCTTTTAATTTACTTTTTGTTTTTTTTATTTCCAGTCAAATCTTAAAACTCCCCTCAATCCTCATATTACATTCAACAAACATATTCACTGAGAACTATCCTGTTAGTGTTCTAGGTCAGGGTATTCAATATCTTTTGAGTGCTGAATATGTGTCCATAATGTTCTATATTAAAAAGTGTTAATAAGTTACTTATTATTTCTTCTGATATTTCCTGATCTCAACTAGAAATAGCAACTTCAGACTAAAACGTATGCAGGCAAAGTTAATATATATACAAAAAACAATGCTCAACATTAGTGTCGATGCTAAAGTGTTTAAAGATAACTAAGTGATGCTCTGAATGGTGTAATCTGGTTTTTAACTCTGTCTGTGACCTACACCTCTCACTGTAGACCTCACATACTCCTACACAATGTTCCCATTTCAGCTGAGCTAGAGTTACTCTGTGTTTTTACCAGGCGTGGTCTTTATGGCACTAGATTTTGCAGAGGAGGACTGATAGAAGTAGCAGATCATAAGTCAGATCTGACTGTAATTCAGAGAACCTGAGAGTGCCTGTACATCCATACCTGGTTCTTCCTGGAAGAACAGATGCTTCATCCATCAATCCTGTGTTGCTCCTTCATGTTGCTGCTCTGTCGATCTGCCGGACAATGAGAATTATTGATTTATGTAGCTGTTATTCTACTAGATTATCCCAGAAAAAAAGGCTTAATCTGATAACTTTGAGGAGGAAAACGTAACCTGTTTCATGATATAGTTCACATCATGAGAATAGATATGCTAATCTTTCAATGCAGCTGATACAAGAGCAGATCTGCTGTCAGAGTTCGGCATCTCTAAGGGTGGGAATACCTTGAAGTTATATTCTCTACAAATGGCAGTAATTTAAAGGTCAGAGATAAGGCTTGATATTGAAACAAGAGACCAACAGACAGCAGCTCCGTCTGATTGTGATCATCTGAAGTGTGTGGTATGATAATGTGGCTAAAAAGCTCCGTTATCACGTGTTTGTTGCAGACTTGGACGTGAACTGCAGGGTGAACAGCTGTCTTTCTTTACTGCTCAAGAATTTTCTCTCTTTCTCACATGTATTCTTACTCTTGTAATGCCGCCTCCGTTATGCATCACATAAAACCTGCTGTTTCTGATGTCAGTAAAAATTTTATAAGGGGGTCATTTCCTCATTGGGAACCAACACCAGCACACATGAAATATGCAGCATGGAGGAATGGGAAAGCCTTTGTTAAAAAGCATATGAAACGGAGCTTACATGCACGCACACACTTCCTGCATCTGTGTATTGCCTAATGCATTGCCCTGTATATCAGTGATGGTAATGCTTCCATATATTAGTTACTAACTCAGATCCCAGATGCTTCCATGTTTTTATCTACCACAGTTTTGATTTTAGCCATACTAGCGGCATGGCTTTTTGGATGGAAATATCAGTTGGTAAGTCACTCCAGACTGAAATCCAACAGCTATATACTGCCATGAAAATTTGCTTAGACATTTGTTTTCCCCAGAGGATGAATTTTATGATTCCCTGATCTTTGCTCTTGTGCTACCAGCAGGTCAAAGTATAAATATCACTTTTTCACAAATTTTTTATAGCCGTTCATGGCACCTAGGGATGTGCATTTAGCATTTAGGCTATTGGATGGATTGCCATACACTTTGGTACAGACATATATGCCCCTTTAGAATAAGCTGTAATAACTTTTATCCCCTGACTTTTCATCTTGTGCCATCGTCATGACAAAATTGCAATTGGTTCTGGTTCATGACCAAAGATCTGCTAAACAAATGACCTTCAGTTGTAGTTTGTGTTTAGAGATAATTAACAAATGTCAGTATGTTAGCATGTTAACTAAAATACTGAATACATGGATAAAATGCCAGAGTTTAGCTCATAGCACCACTGTCCCGATAAGTACAGCTTCAAGGCAGCATGGCTTTAGCTTCTTGGGTTGAAATGACTTCTTTCACTGCTTTGTCATGTGACGCTCTGTAAAAAAAGCCGGGTAATAGGGCTGGAAAAATGTAGGAAGTGTGAGAATGTTCCAGTTTGATTGTGTTTGGTTGGTACAAAGTCACAGAGGTCATTCTCACGTGCTGACACTATTCCCAGATACCAGAGCACTCTTGAGAGAGACTTGAGGCTGACCCAGCCCATTCTTGTCTTTGTGAGCATAAAAGGAAAGGAAGAGGCCTTCCTCTTTAGAGAAAGAATGGCTTCCGAAATCCTACATCCTGCACAGTGGTGCATATTCACAGAGGAGCAACAAGCAGAGCTGAAGGACTCAGACCTTTGCAGACACACATGAACTGAAATGGCCCTTTCTCAGAGAAAACAAATGTCAGAGTAGTCATCTCCCCATTTCTCCCAGTTTCTACAGTACAACCACCCCCTGACCATTTTCTCCCTCTCACGTTCTCAATACCAGCTTTGCTAGCAGAGAAAAAGTGTAAACTCTGCTGTAGATTATTGTCAATTACAGATTTTTTTCACTGGCATCCAAAACTGAAGCAACTGCAAAAAAGAAAATAAGTGCAGATGTCGAGCGCTTTCAATTTGATGTTTGTGTGCATGAGGGCATCCTGTCCCTGCAGGATTGTAGAGGAATGTTTTTTTTTTATTATGTAGAACAATAATCATATCAATGTTGTGTGGGCACATGAACAGAGCCCTGCACACAGACCCAAACACCCACCTCTCCCATTGGCTGGCTCACCATGCAGATTTCTGATTTCTCGAAAGGAGACTCAACATCCTCTGAATTTGATTACCGAACCATTTCTTTTATCCTCAACAAAGAGCCGGCTTTAGTGCCAGCTATAGTGTACATTTATACCCTACAGAGCTGGAAAGTTCCCTCTAAGTAAAAAAAAAAGAAAAAGAAAAGAGATAGCTGGAGACTTTCTTAATTTGTGAAACTATCACTTCATTCACATGCACTGAATTATCAAGATGACCTTTATATTGAAAGCTGTTGTTGAATGTCTAAATCCCCTCTAATGGCCTGGTCAGAGGCTGCAGGTCAACAGGATGAGCCTTTGAGGGTCATGTGACTGGTCAAGATGTGGTTCAGATGGACTAGCTGATTAAGAGAGGTCAGGGACCTTTGTAATCTAAGGCAGGAATATTGTATAGGATCTGTGAGAAGCATTATCAGCCTGTGGAATTTGCCTAACGTGGTTGCGTGAACAGTTTTTCGTGTTGGTCCTGACAACTAAAGTATTGTAATGAATTATGCTTTTTAAATGAACTGGTGGCACTTTTTCACCTCTTTGCCTTCAGTTTAATCTTTACAACAGTATCAGGATTTCCACACCTCTGGTTTTCTGAACAATCACTGAGTCATTTCCACCAGCTGGAGTTTTACCACTAGCACTTGACGATCTGCCAATTCCAGGATTTCCATATTACCATACACACATACAGTAGAAGTGCACACAGACACACAGTGCACACAGGCATTGCCTGAGAAATAGCCTAAAACAATTTTCCCATTTGCTGAGTTAATTATGCATGTGAGAATTCCTGTGTGGACTGTTGACATGGTTGGTGCTGTTCTCCTGAAGAGGACTGTTCAGTGTTCTTGATTCATTTTGCCTCTCTGCTGACATGTTCAACAACGTCTGTGGTCCCAGAGGATGAGCTTTGTTTGGACCTATGTCCACAGTTGGTAATGTTTTGTTTTACTGAATTGTAGCAGACTTGTAAAAGTTAGATGTCTGTGTTTATTGAAATTCCGAAGTTAAGCATAGCCCTGCATGGCATTGATAAGTGAATGATATTGATGCTTTTTATTTTTATTTTTCTTAATTTTGAAACCCTAACATTTACCATTCTGCTCTCTGGGCCCCTAATTTGACGACAGGCAACATGAAACTGGTCACGCTTGGTTATGCATGAGCAAACCGGTGAATGACTGGTGTATTTATTACCTCTGCTCATTAACTTTTGAGTGTGTTTATGTTTATGTCCATAATGTACGTTCCTGTGTGTGTCATTTCATGTATTTTTTTTTTTAGAATGTGATCTTTTCCCACGGGATAAAGATTAATCTAAAAAAGATTTATGGTAATAACTTTTTGTGTTTACATCCAGTATTTGTGTGTTTCTGCACATGCATTCAATAATCCTTCATTGCATTTTTCTGTAGACATGATTTTGGCCCATATGTGTGTGTGTGTGTGTGTGTGTATGTGCGCGTGAATAACTCTGTGCAGATGCATCTGCTTTTGGTTACAGAAGCATTAAATGATTATTTCTGTGGTTTAGATGAAAACCTGCTGCCTACAGCCAGAACATGTTTAACATCAAGTTGGTCTCAGCAAATAAAAAAACTTACAGGACACAGTAAATTAAGGAAACAGAAAACATGGCCCTGTTTTATTGCAAATGTATATATAATATGTCCCTAGAGGACTCACAACTTGGCATTGGGTTTTCCTAGTATCAATGTTTAATCACTATGTGTGTCTTTCATTTGCAAAACTAGACTAAACTAAATAAGACATTTAAACCTTTTTAGCAGTCAAGTGGACGTTTATTGAAGGAAGTGTTTGACACTTGAGAAAATAGGCTTATTTGCCAGGTTAGCTGCTTCCCCCAGTTTCTGGCCTTTGTACTAGACTAAGCTAAATGAACCATCTCCTGGTTTTAACTTTGTATTTAGCTCATTCTCAGCACAATCTTGGAAAAGAAAGCAAGTAGTCTACCTCTCAAAATCTTGAACTAAGATTGCCAAGTAAGGTCATTTCAGCGGAATGCCCAGTGCACGATCTTAGAATCACCGAATTCATGCAACAATAAGCCAATTCAGCTATTATGGTTTGATTTAAGGCTCCATTTCTCTCCGTACATTAATCAGATATTTAATGCTACTTTCATACACTAATTCTATGTCCTGGAAACAAGAGAATGTTAAATATTTATATACAGAGACTATAGGTAGAGGAGCATTGAACATGAAAAATGTTTTGGCTCAACTAGATATCTATCTTGCCATTTTAAAAAGCTGTTTCACATCATACCATTCCAGTCTGTGCACATGCAGCTCTCCCTCACACACACACACACACACAAACGCTCATGCTGTTTACGGAGCAGCTTGCACCAGGAGCCTTGTCTTCCAAGTATGGCAGTCAGATAGAAAATTCCACTCCTCCACCTCTATTCTCTCATCCCAGCCTCTCAGTACCAGAGAAGGCCAGGAATGTCAGAGCAGCAGTTCAGCTCAGCACAATCTGAAAAAAAAAACCTTACGTATCCTCCTCTACTTATATTTCATTACTTCACAGCTCTGGTCTTCTCACCCTCTCACCATGTGTCTACTGTGGGAACAGCATAGTTGTGGTCAGAAGCACCTGTGATCCTTCTGACCATGAGGAAAAAACACTCAAATTCAGAAAACGCTGGAGTGAAAGAGTTTGATGTCATAGTTTTTATGACATCAGAAACAGCTGATATGCCTGATATGCCTGTATCACATTGAACTCCATAAATGTCTAATTTACTGTCATTTAATTATCCAAGCTGCCAAGAGGGATCCTTGTAACATTTATGGAGTAAAACTATCCTGATTGTGTCCATATGGAAGCCATGGTCACATGACATACAGTACAGAGGGTACACATATTAGACCAACTATACAACAGTGGTGAATGGACACAGGAGCTTGTAAAACTCACATCAACATATTTAAATTTTAAAAAGTGCTGTATAACTCTATTGTTTCAGCAGGTCTCACCGTGTCCACAAAAGAATGCCAGATGTTTATGTGAAAGTTCAAAGATACCTTCAATTTCAAAATGCACAATATTTTCATGTGGCACACAATACCAAAATCCCATTGGATGTCATTACGAGTAATTAGCTTAACCACCTTTACAGGAAATGCCAAAAATTGAAACAAACTTGACTACATTATGGTGGATCAATGTGTGAAAAGACCTACTATATACTGTAAGTTCAACAAAACTCAAGAATCCAAATAAGAAAATGTGCAACTGAGTTAGCATAGTTGTCTGTTTCCCCCTCAGTGAAATCCATATCAGTGTGGAAGGAAGGCTCCTGATATACAGGCCAAGAGATAAACTGAGAGGGAATTCTCTAGTCAAGTCATTGTCTCTGGCTGCATCACATTAGTGGACCAGGAAATCTTGTGTTGTTTTTCTGAAAACAGTTACAGAACCAGCAGACTTGTTTCCTGAAAAGAGCAGCCAGCATGACTCTAGCTGAGGACGTCAGCTTCATGTCTTAATGTAAGGTAATGAACAAAGCAGCTGCTGGTTAACTTTTTCAACTTTTTATTTTGATTGCCGTGTGTGTAGGAGTTATTATAGTTTCCCTTTGTGCATCTCAAGAGATTAGTATTGATTCAATCCAAATCATATAGTAACTAGACAGCAATCAGACACAGCAAATCTCAGTTTCCCCATGAAGTGTCCCTTGTGAAGCTTACTTAATACAATTTGTAGCCGCACTTCGGTCTCCCTGTGGCACACCTTCCTTTTCTAAACAAATCTGTAATGGAGCTCTCCCCCAGAGGAGTCTGGTGACCTCTCCTGATGCACCTTGCAGGCATCGAATCATGAACAGTGCATTGAAGCCCTGTAATGATCCAGATCACCACCAAAATCAAATGGATTATTCCTGGGACCTTATCCTACCATTCCAAAAAGTATTGTCAAAATCCAGTCATGGCTTTCTGAGTAATCCTGCTGAAAGTATGGCAGATAAACAAACCAATGGAGGCCATAGTATTCCCTCCTTGGTGAAAAAGTGCCATGATTGTAATGTTTTGACTGAATCTTCTGATGATGCCTGTCTGTTAGCTATTATGTTAAAAGGCTTTCTAAAGGCTTTTGTGTGTGTGTGTGTGTGTGTGTGTGTGCGTGTGTGTGTGTGTGTAGGAAGTATGGGGGTGTGAAATGACAAATCCTTCCACACTTCATTCCTCAGCATAGCCAGGATTCCCTAGAGGTTTGTAGGATACTTAGAAGTAGTGGGAGGTTAAGACGGGAATGTGATGTCATTTCAAGAAAGGTCCACAGATGAAATTGACCAGCTGTTTGTGTGATCTTCAGTTTTCCCTAACATGGCAGGACAGATAAAACACTTACACCTGCTGCAAATGTACATTGAATGTAGAGAACTGGAGTGATAGTAGTGTTTCTGCCCTCATGTGGTCAAAGTCAGTACTGCTGCTATGCAGTGAATGAAAACCAGAAGCAGAATTTTATGATAAGTATGTGATTGTTTCTGATTAAATGAAGGAGTTGTTTATTTTAGAAATGTTCAGGACATTTACCATGTTAGGAGACTGTCTGCAATACATGAGCAGTGGATTTAGTAGGAATAACAGAGGCATTGAGTCATGCAGCCACAGTAAGACATTGACTTAACCTGCAGGTTGCAAAGAAAGCAGCTCTATTTGAATTCAGTTCCTCCCTATAGTTAAGATGCCTAAAGGATGTTTCATCTGAATCATAAGACATGGGATGGTATTGACTGGTTGGGGACAAGTTAGGAAATTCTTTATCCAGACTGCCCCAGAGATAAGGCTTCAACCCTAATGCAGCACAGACACTTTTTTTTTAAAGTAATGGAATCAAAGCAACATCTGCAAAGAGGCTAATGCTTTTTCATAAGTTTTTATGTGTTGGCTCCAATGATCAAACAAGTCAACCTCATCGAATGCTCACCTGTAAGACTTGTATTGAAAATCCTTTAGATTTTCCCCAAATCCATAAGAAAAAAGTAACACATGTAGACGTTTCAGTTAAACCCTAAACATTACAAAAAATGATTAAATTATTAAATAAAAACACAGCTGCGAGAATCGACTTTCTTAACAACTAAACCAGCTTGTGTGGCATGGTTTCCTAAAATAAACCTTTATGTTCCTCTGACAATAAGGTCAGCCCCTGTATTTTCCCATAAGAAGTCTATTGAATTTCCAAAAATTGAAATGCAACTTACAGTATGGTCCGTGTATGCATGTTCAAACTTTCCAAATTTTGATGTTCAGCATTTATGCCACACACAAGAAGTAGTGAAAGTTGGGAAAACGTTTTTTAAACTATAAGTTTTAAATCTGAGAAATGCTTAAGTATTTAGGGCTCGATCCATGCAAACTATTCTGTAGTAGACCGTGTTTGCCTCGACCGTGGTGGCTCCTGTCGTTGGGTTTAAATGGATCCAGTACCTCTGACATATCAAGCACTGAGATCCATTATGCAGGCCTGTGAACGTGCCTCTGTGTACCGTGGCACACATTGCACCCATCCCATCATCCTCGTCTCTTGCCTCTTTATTTTTCTACTTCATTCTGTCAAAACAAACTTTCAAGCCAAACGTTTCCCTGCCAACTCCAACCTCAGTAAACAATCACAAACAGACTCTCATATACAGACAATAATGGTAAATGCACTGTTTTGTGCAATGCTCACTATACGTAAACACTCTGCCAAAAAATGCCATATTGATTTTTCACAGTTTGGGGCATCCAGGCCTGCCATCCAGATGTAGGAATCACATATATACTGGTCTGGACACACGTGAGGCTGTCTGTTGCAGAGGTCTACTGGATCTGATACACTTTATCCAGAGCTCAGTGACTCACCAGCCTCTGTATATTCACAGTGGACATAACACTCATCACAGGAGTCTGTTTGCTCTGTGGAAGATCATATTGTTTGGGCAGAGTAACACCATCATCATCATCATCATCTCCTCGTGTTCTCACAGTCTGACCCTCCAACTTACTCGTGCACATCCTGCACTGTGCAGGTATGCTGTAAAAATACTCCATTAAAAGTATGATGGAAGTATAGGAGTAGTATGTACTTAAAGTATCAAAAGTACAAGTACTGATTATGCAGAATTGCTCTTTTGCTATGTTACTACATTTGTATATTACAATTAAAACATTAATATACATTTTGTAAAATATTAATAAGTAAAGTAACTAGTAATTAAGGCTATCTGTTAGGGATTCACCAGTTCACCAGTACCCAGACTCTGTATTTCCTACTACCAATCCAACACTAAGTTCTTTTTTTTTTTTACAAATTGTTAATTGTTACACTTGTACAAGGAAATGGGGATGGAGATAATTCATATATTTCCAGTATAATTAGAGACTGTGGCAGCGGGGTGTTGGTTAGCTCAGGACAAGAGAAAGATGGGGGGAGTAGGGGTGTTTTGGGGAAATGGGGCCAGGCAGAGAGAGCTGTTACAATTGGTTCTGGTTTGTGGTATAGCTAAATCAGAGCCCTCGTCATCCAATATATCAGGGATCTGTATGATAAAGTTGTTGTAATATTCCTGATGGAGACACTCTCCAAGATGCTCTTTTTTTGTGCAAATGTCAGTTTTGAGCCTTTGTGCTATCTCTCCCATGTGATGTTTGAGTTTCTGACGATGCATAACGGACATGCCCACCAACATGCAGGGATGCCTCAGCTAAGTTGTGCCTTAGAGAAATGCAGACAAAGAATGAAAATCTGAGACACAGAGCTACAGGTTAATGAGAGAATACTTGAGCAATTCTTAACCACGCAGCTGTGATTTACTAGAGTGCTGCTGACAAGATGTAAGTGTGTTCCTTCATTTCATTAGCGTGCTTTAACTCCCTTGGTCCTTTGTCAAAAAACATGTTAATCCAGCAGCAGGAGCTCTTACGGCTGCGAGCCAGCAGGTTTGTCATAATAAAACACACGTGTGCTTCATTCTGTGGGTCAATATTCCTTTTCCTTACGACACCAATCTGATGCGAAGCAGGTGGTCCTGGGATTTTCATGTGGCATAGCGGTAATAAAATGTTTTTTTTTTAAAAACTTAAGAAAAGGTGAGATGGAGTGAGTTAGAGGTGTCTGAGAGAGCAGGAATGGGAAATGGCACACTATAGTCATCTACACGTGTAATATACTGCAACAAAAGGAGAACTAGTGCACCTGAGCAGGGTGGGGTCAGTTCGAGCTGAAGGTCCTGAGAGTGAAGTCTGTTTCCCATGGTTGCAGAGCCTCATATTGGTTCAGTTATGGGGTACTGGAGACGGTTGCGTGTAAGAAGGAAGACACAGGAGACTTGAACAGGACATGGAATTATAGAAAATATAGAATCAAGAATGATTTATGTATGATATATCGGGTTTAGACCGATGGGAACATGTCAAGATGAATGATGACAGAGACATTTATTTGTTTGTGTGTGTGTGTGTGAGAATGAGAGACAGACATAGAAAATTACTTGTGGGTAGTGTGGCTGTGCACTCTCTGCCATGGGCTGCAGAGCCTGTCGAAAGCCCTAACAGCCTTTTGGCTGGGTGCCTTGCACGTGAGTCTTGCAACAGCTGGATGATAAAGGGTCGTTGGGGGGGGGAGGAGGAGGAGAGAGAACCAAGGCAGTGCAGGCCAGTTCCCAGGCTCCGGCCTCTGGAGACCCCAGAGGAGAGGAAGCAGGATGGGGTGGAGAGGGGGACTGAAAAAGAGAGAGAACAGCTGCGATGATGTCTTGCAATTCTACAAAGCTTATCAGTGACCTTTCATGAAGTTTAAATTAACTGTATTGTGAGAAATAAAACCTCTCTTCATTTTCAACGCAGCCATCGATAAACTTTTTTAGCATCTTAGCATCTCATCATCCTCGTTTTCCTTCACTGCTGGTGCTTACAGTACCAACTTTTTCCAGCAAGAACTGCTGAAAACCAACCGTACGCTACCTCTCTGACATCAAATCGTAGACATCTAATTAGCAACTAGCTTTGTGGGGAAAGTGGAACATTTAGCATGTATTTTTCAGGACTTGGTGGAAACCAAACAGAGCTAATAGAAGAGAGAACATTGGACTTGGATTCACCAGGTGGCCGGACAGAGCCATCAGACAGGGGCAAGACACCAACTAATGATATAAAAGAATGCAGAGTTTATAGCACACGTTACACATCTGATGGATGACATCACTGTTCAGCTAGCAGACAGTGTCTTCATGCACAAATATATGGTCTTTGAATGATTTGATCTTCTAAATGATGCCTTATTCATCTGAATATTTCTCCTCTTTCCCAGGGTTGTGGGACATCATGTGGAAAATGTGACTGCAGTGGTGTGAAAGGAGCAAAGGTAAGTTTTTCATTTGCACTAATTTCATTTGTCACTGTCTATCAATCCTTCACATGTTAGTTTTCAGTTGGAAAGTCTAGTCTTTTATGCACATAACAGGCCAAAGTAGCCATGACTGGGCCTTCTGTGTTTCGTCTAATGGGGTCAGATCAGGGCCTGGGTGGGGCGCAGTCACAGAGCAGAGACTGGGACAGGAACAATCATCAGTTTGAATGAGAGCATGTCCGGACTCACAGCTGGGTATAGATATACACGTGGTGGGGGACAGTAACCATGAACTGGCTATAAGCCTTTGAGCTGTCAGCACTCTAGCATGAGCATAGCATGCTTCTTCTCTCTAAAGATGCTTTTTTAGACATCCACAGCCGTTTAAGCCTTTCAGTCTGGTGATATTTTTTTTATCATTCTTATTGTCAACAAATCATATAAAAGATCAAAACTTGCCATAAATTTGTCTTTCTGACAAGTCGTCCTTTTGTAGCTAAAGCCTGTTATCTTATTCAACCAGAAACACGTGCATATTTTCTGTGACAGTAAAGATAAATACTTGCTTACTTTATAAACTACATTTTATTGTGGAAATCCCCCCCCCCAAAAAACCATAAATGTTATCAGTATACTCATAACATAAATGTGATTGACTGCAAATGATTAACAGTATAATAACCAGGAATAAATCTAAAATTAATCTATTGTTTTTAGACATTCCTCTTTTTCTACGTATGCAAGTGAATTGTGAGGTGCTTTTTTCCCCTCCTCTTTAACATCTAAAGATGAACTAAAATCTTTGGCTAAACTGATCACAACCAGAATAAATATGCAACCAGTTGCAATGGGTCACAAGCAGTCATGGCATGTTTTATGCAACAAAAAACCTGGGAGTTACCACTTTCATTTTTCACTGCATGTCCTACTGTTTTAGTGTTCATGTGTATTGTTGATGAAACCAGTGGTTTCTATACTATTAGAGCAAAATTGGCCCTTTTTTGCCTCGTACTTGCAGCAACAGTAGCCAAACATTCAGCTCACCCAACAACAACAGATGTACTGACTGTGTTCAGTGGAGCCCGGCCAGTCCACTGCAGATTCAAAGCACCTCTGTGTTTTCAAAGTTGCTGAAAGTCCCCAAACAGCCATCCCAAAATGATATCACTTCCTGATGTTGTTGTGGTAACCCTGTGATGATTCCCATGGTTCAG
The DNA here is from genome assembly GCA_037577475.1 of Chaunax sp. Z400. NCBI lineage: Eukaryota > Metazoa > Chordata > Actinopteri > Lophiiformes > Chaunacidae > Chaunax > Chaunax sp. Z400. Next base: position 10,569,896 of record CM075196.1, read on the forward strand.
AATCTTTCTCCTGACTGATTGAGGTCTGCTGTGGTGAGGCAGTGGAAACAAAGCCAAAAGGTTTCAATATGATTTATTTTTTTTAAATTTTCTACCAGATTTTAAACATGAATCTCTTGTTACGAGACTCATGACTCCACTTTAGAAATCGATGCTGCCATCTAGTGGTCTTTAATAGAAACAACACGCAGGGATCTTTTGGTGTGTTTGAAGTCATTGTGAAGGACACAGATGAGGATTTGTTATGTCTTATACCTGTTTATATTGTTTTCACGTCAACAAAAAGTCATATGAAAATAAAAACAAAAATCATATGAATCTTTATTATGAATTTAAGCTCAATAAACATAGAAAAATATGTGGCACTGACAAGACCCACTCTTCATTCTTAAATTCTACACTCATAATATAATTATTCTGCATTCTGTACACGTACACTATAACACTATACACTATAAGTATCTGTGTTTCTGACAGGAATAATTAAATTCATTATTTGTATGTTTGAAACTCACTAATGTTACTATAACTATGGATAAACATGCATTCATTTAATTTAACTTAATCCAATACTATCCATTAAATTTGCATCTCCTAAAAAAAAATCATAAAATGTCTTGAAATCTGTTTTGAAAACCGTTCCAACTGTTGTTCCTTCTAATTTCTGTTAATGTAAAGATTTTCTATCTATCAAACTGACCGTCTGTACTTCACAGGGTGAGCGTGGATTTCCAGGACTTCAAGGTAATATGGGATTCCCAGGGATGCAAGGACCTGAAGGGCCTTCGGGGCCAATGGGCCCCAAGGTCAGTACACACACACACACACTCTCTCTCACACACAAACACACAGGCACACACATCAAGATTTATAATCATAACTATAATAATAATAAAAATGTATTTTTCTCAGGGAGATGGGGGTCAAGCTGGGGCTCCTGGACTGAAAGGAGTGCGGGTAAGGGTCTAACCATCATCATTATTGTACAGCATGATAAGAATGGTCGGATATGGAACAGACTTATATTCCACAAAGTATTGCTTATGATTTAGGTGTGTTATGGTCATGAGGTAGTCATGATGATATGTGATCTTGCAGGGTCCTCCTGGTCTACCAGGTTTCCCAGGAAACCCAGGACTACCAGTAAGTTCCTTTGTAAATTCATGCCATAACCACAAGAATGATGTGTAACAGCAATAACCCTCTTAAAAGTAATACCCTGGAAATAACACAGTTGTAAATGATGTTATTGCTCTTTAGGCTACATTATTGTCTAACTTTGGGTCATCTCTTTGGGGAGCGTAGTCATTAAAACAGGTTAGAATGGTAGGAAACTAGGGTGACTTTGTCATTGTGTAACTGCAAATTGGCTCAAATTGTCTGTTTGTGGACTCCCACCATTAGGGCATCAATGGAAATGATGGCCCACAAGGTTCGTCAGGAATCCCAGGATGCAATGGGACTAAAGTAAGCCGTTTCTTCTGTGTTTTGAAGCAGATTTATTAAACCAGGTTTACTGTGCATGTGTGATATTTTATTTTCTAACATTACACCGTTTTTGCCCTCTGACTTCGTTGTTTATGTGTTTCAGGGAGATAGAGGAAGGGATGGCACTCCTGGTTTTGATGGTCTTCAAGGGCCTCCTGTAAGTAACTGTGACTCACGTGAAGATCAACTACCTCCCCTTCTGACCAGTACACAATTATTGCCTTGTCATATTGGAAATAATATGAAACACATTCAAATTTCTAGAAAAAGCTGCCTTGTTTTTTACTGACAGACATACCTTTTAGGGAATAGTCCAGTATCTTCAGCCCATGTAGGACCTATGGCAGTAAACAAATGAAATTAAAATACAACAATAAAACTGATATTACACATGACATAACAATATGTTACCGTTAATCAGTATCTCAACCTGCAAATATGAATCTTCCCCGAATATGGTCCATATATAGATATATTACTATTGTCCTCTTTTCTCAGGGCATCCCAGGAGTTCCTGGAATGAAGGTCAGAAATTTATGAAGTATCAACATCTTATGTGTAAATAAGTTTGTCAAACAATATAAGTATTCCCCAACCTTCCAGTATGATGAGACACATGTCCTACTATACCGTTTTGTCTCCTACAGGGTGACCCCGGTGGCATGATAGGGATTGTTCCGCTGAAAGGAGACAGAGGGTTCCCTGGCACACCTGGATTACCTGTATGTTGTGTGTGTGTGTGTGTGTGTGTTTGTCTGTGTTAATGAATCTGCATGCTCGTGTTCAAGAGTGTTGAAAGAATGTGAGACAAACTTAGGCAATGTGATCTGGATTTTAATTTAATCCAACTTCTTTCCACACACATCTTTATCTCCAAGGGAACAAGTGGACCTCCTGGACCTATCGGACCTCCAGGAACTCGCGGCTTTCAAGGACCCAAAGTGAGTTACTGCCACAGTGACAGACTGTTCAACATCCTACAGAGTCAGTGAGAAACGTAGCCAAAGAATACTGGTTACACTGAAACACATGATAATCACAAAGAAAAACTCTCTGTAGGTTTGTAAACCTGTCTGATTCTGATGGATGATTTGTTCATCAGTTATTACTAGTTTTATCAGTTTGTTTGACTAAATAATTGTTTGACAGGGAGATCCTGGCCCCCCTGGTATCCCTGGAGAGACGGTAAGACTATTCATACTGTACACTTCTAAAGCAAAGTCTGTCATCCTCTGACTTGATCAGCCAGCAGAGATGTTACAGGATCTGTCTTTCTTACTTCCAATCAGGGTGACAGGCTGGCCTTTGTGAGTGAGAAAGGAGAAAAGGTGAGCATTTTTGGTTTTACAAGTTGTCTTTAAAAAAAAAAAAAGCGAGTAGAGCGATGTGAAAATTCGCTTTGCGTTCGGTGTGAATGCAGCATTGCATGATCCTTTCATTTTAGAGGTAGAGATAGCAATTTACAGTTTAGTAATAAACCATAAGAATGGAGCTTTATCTTCCTCAACAGATGCATTTTCAGATAAATAATTTCAATTCAAGTAAAGTTGTGATGGTATTATCTTAAAACTAAAGAGGGCAATTTCAAATGTCAAATGAACATCATTTATTTCTGATGATTACTTATGGTCCCATTATTACCAATATTGCTAATGCTATTCTGCCTCATTATATCATTCATCTGGTTCCCCCATTACCTTAATGTTTGTTATTATTGTCCTTATTACAGACAATGATTTTTCCTATTACAAATATATTTTAATTGTAATTATCACAATATCATTGCCTCATGTACATGGAACCTGGAAATTACTCTATTTAAACCACATCTTTAGCATTTAGCTGTAGTAAGTAAGTACTGTACGTGAACAAGTGTATTTACATATCCCCTTTCAATAACAGATCTGTCAGCTTTGGGAAAATGCATTTTTCAGATAATCATTTGTCTTATTTCATTTATTTTTATTAAGAGGAAAGTTTTTTTTCAACTCATTAAGGAACAATTAATACTTTTGTTTACCTGAAAAAAAAATCGAACCCACCAAATTAAGGGATATTTGCTCTTGAATGGATGATATGCTTTTTAAAAAAAAATTAAAGGTGTTTTCATGATTGTTATCATCTCCCTGCAGGGTGATCAGGGATTTCGCGGCCCACCCGGCCCTCCTGGACCTCCGTCACAAGGAGTGGAAGGAAGTCGTACCACAGTGCACGTACCTGGACCTCCGGTATTCACGCAGTTCTTCAACAGCTGAGCAGAAATTGTGTTTTTTTTCATATATATGTACATGAATAAATCACTATAGCTAAATATCATGCGTACAGGATGACTCATTTCCTTAATGTGTTTGTGATTATTCCTAAAGGGTGACAGAGGACTTCCAGGAGATAAAGGAGAAAAAGTGAGTAGTGTGCTTTCAGATGGATCATTTTATGACTTACTGGGCATGCAGGCTGTATGATATATTTTAGTTCAACTTTGAGCTTTTAGAGATACCTGATTTCCTTTGCAGGGCCGCTGCATCCCTTATCACACTGGTGTCAAAGGTGATCCCGGCTCGCCTGGACAAAGAGTAAGTGGCAAAAATATGTTGCTATGGATGTTATAATGGTGTAATAAATGAGTAAAGAACATTAAGATTAGTTGTTGGTCGGATTTTTAATTTATTGGTCGGATTTAATATTGATCCAAATGACAACGACACTAATCAAAGTGAGTGATTCTTTTTATAATTTTAGGGTAAACCTGGCAAGGATGGAGACGATGGGTCAAAGGTAATTAGAACATACTGTATTATCTACTTACTATACTGTCCAACTGTAAATTATGAAATAAGTATTGTTAAAACACATAAATCCTTTAATATAGGGAGAAAAGGGCTTTCCTGGAGCTCCTGGATATACTGGTTCCCAGGTAACTAATTCTATTTACATAATCACTCACATAATCAAGGTTTTAATCTGAAACTTGAATTATCTCTGAAGTGTTGTGGTCAGACAGACTAAATTCTAACTGTCTTGTTTCAGGGTGAAAAGGGAGAAAGAGGAGCACCAGGTTTTGTAAGTGATCACTTTTTCCTCTCTCTTTTCCATTTTTATGACACTCTCTCATCCACTCACTCTCTATCTCACCACTCATTCTCTGATGAGTCTGAAAAACTAACAGCAGATGTCACCTCATTCGTTTGGTTGAAATGGGAGAGCATGTTAAAGGGACAACTCAGTGTACTGTTCTATGATATTAAAAATACATTTTTTGAAATGACATGAATTACCTTAGGTCAGACATGTGGCTTGTCCTGAGAAAACTGAAGTCTTATTTCTCCTATTGTCTCTGGAAAATATGGGGGATAACAACCTGAAGGGGAGTTTGTGTACTTTTTCTTTCAACATAAAACTACGTTTACACACAAATTACATGAAACAATGCATTAATCTAACATATACAGTAAAAGGATATTTCATTTTCATATCATGACAGTGTGCAGCAGGCTTTGCATCATTTAGGGAATCTAATTTACAGAAACTACAATAGAAGAGTCAAATTAATGAAATGAGATGTCTGGGGGAATTTGGACTCCAGACCCCAGTATTTCTAAAATCCTGGCCTTGACTCGAGTAATTCTGGTTTGGGCTTGGAGTCTCCCGGAGTCCACAAACGTTTTTGAAATGAAATCAAATGAATATCTAAAGGAGGACCAAGAGGACCTTTATTTTTGACAGCCAAATGTAGATCTTCCTGATGTAATAGCAGAGATATTCCACCGCTATATTAATGCCATACAGTATAGTGCTGTAAAGTGTCTTGTGGTGCTACCAGAGAGTGCTACCAATGCTATTATTTAAATAATGGTCATTTCACAACAATGAAAGCAGCAAAAATGATCTAATCTAGACAGGCAATGAGTGAAACACTGCTTGTCAGCCTGGTGTTAAGTTACTCTTTAAACTCAGGATGTCTTTTTGATTTTGTCAATTTGTTCCTAAGATAAAGACCCCCAGCATTATGGAAATGCATTCTAAATTATTAGAATTAAAATAGAGATAAAGGGCAGAATCTATTATAGTCATTGAGACACAGGTATGCAATCCTACTAAAGTGTTACAGCTATTTAAACTCAAATCATTTGCACCAGTGCTGCAGTAATAGTCTGCGTTAGAAGGTTTGATGACAGGTAAGCAGTGAACTGATCTGAGTTTATGTGGTCAATGTAATAAAACTTAATAAATATAAAGCTAAATAATAAATATTCATCATTCATCTTTGTATTTATATCATTTTAGGGTAGTGGGGCCCCCGGTCCTTCTGGTCCTCGTGGTCTTCCAGGCGTACAAGGAGGAAAAGGTAAAAGTCTCATCATCAAATGTTGACACTCACATGCTGACGCATACTGGTAAACACGATCTCTGATCTCAGATCGATTCCCACGATAACTATATTTTTCTTTTCCTTCTGGTGTCTTCTTAAACCACAGGCTTTCCTGGTCCTCAGGGAGAGGCAGGTCCACCAGGTAAAATAACACAGTACAAGTATTTCAACCCTGCATTAAGGCTGTATACATCAGTCAGACACACGGTAACCTGAATATAAACTTAACTGGCTCTCTTTTCTTCTACTTTAGGACGGAACTTTGAAGGGCCTCGTGGAGAGAGTGGTCAGAAGGGAGACGTGGGTGAGAAAGGAGACAGGGGTATGGAAGGAGAGTCTCTCGTTGGACCTCCAGGACAGCCAGGGATCTCAGGATCCCCAGGACCACCAGGACAACCAAGTATACCTTGTTTTTGAATATTACAATAATTTCAAAAGATAACAACACGATATATAAAGCATGTATGCACAAATGTTTTAAATACCCTTTGTGTGTGTGTGTGTCTGTGTTTGTGTTGAATGCATATGTTGTGAATGGGATATGACATGTCCTCACAGTTGATCCTAATGAATGTAACATTGAGAAAGGAGCTCTTGGACCACCTGGACCTCCAGGGTTACAGGGGGAGTTGGGACAGAAAGGTACGAATGTGTATAATTTACACTGATGTACCACATGTAGCAATACTGCTGGATGCCTTTATGTGGGTCATACTCTTATAACTGATGTTTCTGTATAGGTGACAGGGGAGATACTTGTGTTCAGTGTGAAAGTTTGGGCCCTCCTGGATTACCTGGCCCCCAGGGCCATAAAGGAGAGCGAGGTGAGTAAACAGTGGTCAAATTCAAATGAAATGGTGATGTCTTTGGGCCCAAAAACCAACTTGGCCACGATCAAAGTGTGATTTTTGTTTTACTGCAGAATCTTCTGCGATGTATACTTCATATTCTAAATAACAGCAACAGCAATTTACTTCTGAGCTGAGTTCACATTTCACATTGTCGCAACTAGTTGAATATTGACATCCCCATGTCCATTTCCATCTGGCAGGACCTCCAGGGCCAGTAGGCGGGAAGGGAGAAAAGGGTCATTCTGGCTCTTCTGGACAACCTGGAAGATCTGTGAGTTGAATAATGTCTGAGACATTCAAGAGGAAATCTGAGCTGAACGTTGTCATGGTTTATCGCCCATTAGAGTTAAGGAAATCGAACAAGAGAAAACTAACTAACTTTCTATGTTCAGGGTTCGCCAGGCAGCCCCGGATTAATTGGAGCCCCTGGTGCTGTTGGTGAGCCAGGGGATGTTTTCGTAGCTCCCGGTTTGAAGGGGGACAAAGGTCAGCCTGGTCTTCCAGGATCAACGGGGCAGCCAGGGTTGGAGGGACAGCCAGGGAGAGATGGCCTCCCAGGTGTACCTGGCCTCAAAGGAGAACCGGTAAGTGTTTGTGTGGTTTGTTTGATGAAACAAATAAAGGACAAATGATTGAACTGCCTGTCAAATGATAATGGCTTTGAAGGGACTGTAGAAATGAAATAATATAATGATAAAATAATCAAATAAACAGGTCCAGTTGTGGGATTTAGGGGAATCTACTGGTAGAAATGCAATTTAATATTCCTAATTATGTTTTATTAATTAATAGTCACCTGAAACGAAGAATTGTTGTGCTTTCATTTGATTAGAATTAGCCTTTTATACAAAGGAGCAAGTCCCCTTCCACAGAATAAGCCATGATGCACTGCCATGTGACTAAAATGTTCCTGAACCGACAAATAAAACATTGTCTCCAGACAGAAACAGTGTTTTCAAAATTCCACATTT